>JBAJHW010000001.1:336821735-337430307 GCA_037013535.1 Intellagama lesueurii
GACACTAGGCTATTGTGCTTTTTGTAGGGCATTTTTGACCTCACTCTGAGAAAGATGTTTATTAAAGCCTTTTGTAGAAACTTGATCCCATAGGACCTCAATGGTTCCCAACCCAGGTGCTCTTTGACTGCAATTCCCAGAAACCCAGGCCAGCATAAGTGGTTGTGAAAGCTTCTGGGAATTGCAGTCCAGGAACACCTTGCATGGTTGCCACTTTCTGGAAAGTCAGGGAAATGGAAATTAGTCAGTGAAATTGGTCTGAAGTCAGGGAAATTGTGATTAAAATATATTTAAGCAGTGGATTTTTGACCTCCTGCTGCAAGAACATGATCTTGTGGCAACTGGGATAGAGAAGTAGCAGAATACAAGTAAAACTAATGATGCCCTTTCCCAGATCCACCTTTTTCTCAGCTCCACCCCCAGCAACAAGCCTAATGTGTTTGTTGAGCTCTGTCCCTGCATTATTTCCAAGGTCTGCCTGTAGCATTTGCAGAGCAAGGCTAGTTTAAACATTTAGCAAGATACAAACTTTAAACATCTGTTTTCATCCCTACCCGCTAGTACTGCATTTAACTTGCATATAAAGATAAGCATGTTTTTGGGTCATTCTTGTGTATTGAATGGACATTTTGTCTCCTGCTAAACCCAGCACAGAGTTGCAAATGAATTTTGCTGCTGTTGGATTTCACAGTCAACTAGCAATTTCTACTCCGTGTCAAGTATTTATTGGGGTGCGCTGAGCAAAGCAGGGGTATAACCAGCCTCCAAGGTCCTCACAGAGAAGAAAACACAAGACAACAGCTTCTTTAAAGCTTTTATTACATATGTACAGTCTTCACAAAATACTCTAACAGCATGTCCTCTAGCAAATCTCCAAGCTCTCCACGCAACATGTGTGTACATCTGTACAATATATAGTACATATAACCAATCAGGTAACATTACCTCATCTTAGGTGATTTCATGTGAATTACATCAGCCTTCTGCCTAGTCAGCATGACTCAGCTTTATGCACAGCTGTACAGTATGGCTGATTAACAACTTCCTTTACACATTCAGTCTAAGATGTCAATTTCTTCAATTCCGATCCTTGTAATTTCCTGACTCATCATAAGCAACAAGAATAAATTCAGAAAGACGAAAAGAAGAAACGTGTGAGCCAGATATAAGAAATCTGGGAGTGTTAAAACACTCTTGTGTAACAGGCAGGAGGATCGACTGGACACAGATTCAGCAGAGTTCAGAACAAGTGCTGTTTATTTTGAGTGATATTGCTCGGGTGTCTCAAGCAAGAGGGACCCTGATCCAAAGATGCAAAGAACTTTTATTAATTTTAACCACAAGGAAATAGAAGTACAGAAAACTTCTCATTGGCTAACAAGTAGGTATACAATCTGTAGTCGTGATGGTGAACCTTTTTGAGCCCGAGTGCCCAAACTGCAACACAAAACCGACTTATTTATTTCAAAGTGCCAACACTGCAATTAAAACTGAATACTGAGTTTTTAGTTTAGAAAAAACAACTGCTCCTGCACTGCAATGTTTAAATGCTTGTTTTTTTTTCCCTTGGAGCGGTCTTAACAGAAATACTTACCAGTCCTCCAATCCCCCATCAGGTTAGACCGGTAATGGCCACCATTGCACCTCTCCGCTGGACCACTGCACCAGCAGAGGGGAGTGCCAAAATCTGGGATCGGAGGATGGGTAAGTATTTCTCAATGGCGACTTATGGCTTTCATGCCCACAGAGAGGGCTCTGCGTGCCAGCTGTGGCACACGTGCCATAGGTTCGCCACCACTGATCTATAGGGTCTGTGGTTACACAAAATAGGGCAAAAGAGCAAATGTCACTAGGTATGCAAGCGGTTTCTCTCCACCCTTCGGGTACTTCTAACTTGTTTGCAAGCTGTTACTGAGATACACTTCAATAGGAAGTTGAGCAGACAGGATATTGGTGGTCTGCTGATATATGGCACAGTTCAGCTTCAAGCTGGAACAAGCAGATGCACCTGTGACAAAGTCTGGTGACACCAAGTTCAGTGAGAGAAGCAAAGCTTTTCTATGATTTAACGCAAACAGCACTTTACAAGAGTAAGGGTCTGGGGGCTGTGGAAGCATCTTTAACAAACTCAGACTTTCATGCTCACAAACGTGAGGGACAAATTAAACATCTTGAAAATGCTAAAAAAACGACTGATAGAAGAAGCCAAAATGGAAGAGGAAACAATTGATGAGAAACTAAAAGAGTTACAAATAAAAAGATAAAACTAGAAGTGATAGTTTCATATCTTAAATCTTCATTCTTTAAAAACAGATTACTTGTATTCTAATTTCTAACTTGATTATTACTGTAATTTCAAAACTAAGTTTTGTAATGTGGCTTCAGAAAAACCATTTTAGATAGAACATTTATATAATTTTTAATGTACCTTGAAAACATTAACAAAAATATTATGTCATTTGTTAGCATTCAGAGTTTACTTGAATTGAAGTTTGTATCTTGGTGTAATTTTTGGTGCAATTGCAAAACAGATGTTGCTGCAGTTAATGTTGAAAGAAGCTGATATGAAATCTCTTACTTTGACAAATATTTTTGCAGTTGAGACTTGTGTAGTTGTAGAGGGGAACATTTCATTAAGTCTTGCATTAATTCAGGGGTCAGGGAACTTTTTTACCTTTTACCCCCCCCCCCCCCCCAAAAATTGTATACACCGACATTACCCCCTTGATTTGAAAGGAAGGAAATCATACATTATTTGAATTCAAAATATTATTGAATCTACACAGGCTGTGTACCGAACTATCAGGATATATCATCAGTATCAATGGCTGCCAGGCTATATACCGAACTAGCAGGATGCACCAAATTTAATAAAGATGTGCACTATTTTTGCTGGAACACATTGCACTCCAGCCATGGGGTGGTATAGGGAGTAGTAAGGTGTCCAACGTGCCTAGCAAGTTGCATTAAATTTTTGCTAGCTCGCAGAGGATTTAATCATCATCAATGGCTGCCAGAGTGGTGCTAGCAATGACATGCTTGCTAGAGACAGTCAATGCAGAGTGGGTGGGTGTGTTTTCCTACCACTTTAATCATTCTGTGTGTGGTGTGCAAAATGGAACAAACCAGGCTAAAGGTCATGTCACCCACCCTGGTGCCACAGCCCAATATCAAAGGACCAGTGCGCTATTTTTTTTTTCATCATCAATGGAAAACTCAGCAGTGGCCAAGAGGATTGGAAAAGATCAGTCTACATGCCAATCCCAAAGAAGGGAAGTGCCAAAGAATGCTCCAACTACTGTACAATTGCACTCATTTCACACGCTAGCAAGGTTATGCTCAAAATCCTACAAGGTAGGCTTCAGCAGTATGTGGACCGAGAACTCCCAGAAATACAAGCTGGATTTCGAAGGGGCAGAGGAACTAGAGACCAAATTGCTAACATGCGCTGGATCATGGAGAAAGCCAGAGAGTTCCAGAAAAACATCTACTTCTGCTTCATTGACTACGCAAAAGCCTTTGACTGTGTGGACCACAGCAAACTATGGCAAGTTCTTAAAGAAATGGGAGTGCCTGACCACCTTATCTACCTCCTGAGAAATCTCTATGTGGGACAGGAAGCAACAGTTAGAACTGGATATGGAACAACTGATTGGTTCAAAATTGGGAAAGGACTACGACAAGGCTGTATATTGTCTCCCTGATTATTTAACTCATATGCAGAATACATCATGCAAAAGGCTGGACTGGAGGAATCCCAAGATGGAATTAAGATTGCTGGAAGAAATATCAATAACCTCAGATATGCAGACGATACCACTCTGATGGCAGAAAGTGAGGAGGAATTAAAGAACCTCTTAATAAGGGTGAAAGAGGAGAGTGCCAAAAATTGTCTGAAGCTCAACATCAAAAAAACTAAGACCATGCCACTGGTCCCATCACCTCCTGGCAAATAGAAGGGGAAGATATGGAGGCAGTGACAGATTTTACGTTCTTGGGCTCCATGATCACTGCAGATGGTGACAGCAGCCACGAAATTAAAAGATGACTGCTTCTTGGGAGGAAAGCGATGACGAACCTAGCATGACTTGTCAGAAAGATAAGTAAAGCAAATTAAGTGTGGACTTTCACTACAAGCTAAAATAACCAAACAAAGGGTACTGTACCACAGTGGCATCATAAGAAGACAAGCTCACTGGAAAAGGCAGCAATGCAGAAAAAAAGTGCAGTGCAGTAGGAAAAGAGGAAGACTGCACATGAGATGGATTGACTCAATAAAGAAACCCACAGTCTTTTGTTTGGTGCTGCAGTCAAAGTAGGACCAGGAGCAGAAAGACTGGGATTCAGATTTTGGGAATAAACTATGATACTCTTGTCTGCTTTGGGGATGAGAAATAGAGAAACATGATTGCTACACACTTCAGACTTCTGCTGTTCTCAGCAGAAACTGCAGAGCTAAATGCAGTGGAGATTAAATTTTAGAAGGTTCCTTTTTTCATGGTTTTATGAAAGAGTCAAGTCTCTCTGTCTCTCTCTCTTTCTCTCTCTCACACACACAAACCCTTCCTCCCTCAATTTTCAACACTTAGTTGCTTCTGTTCAGTATGTCTATTTCCTCTCATTGCATTTAAACAAGCTTGATGAAGCCACCCTTTTTCCCGCCTTAATTCAAGCCTTCCATTGTTTGCCTCAGTTCCTTTTTTCAGTTTTGAGTCAGTTCTCTCTCTCATACACCCCCCCATCCCTCCATTTTCTACATACAGTTAAACAGTCACCTCCGGCTGAAGCAGTCATTCACAAGCTGGATTGACTGCCCCGGGCTGTTCTACAGCTGTAACCAATCAAGCAGCCTTATCTCCGATCTCTGAAAGAACGGATTTACAAGTGCCGCAACCAAAGAAGGTAGCAGGAAGAGGTGGCTTCCAATTTGAGGTTCGGCTGCAGGGGGTGGGGGTAGCGCTCTGCTCATTACCCCCAGGATTTTCATTTTTATCCCATTTGGGGTAATTTACCCCTCTTTGCCGACCACTGCATTAATGCAACAAGACCTATTCAATTTTTGACTTGTGGTTATATTTGAATGGTGGTCAGGGAAATTGACAAATGTTGGTAGGAGGAAAGTCAGGGAAACGGAAAATAAAATTTCAGTGGCAACCCTGACCTGGGTTACCCAAGATTGAGAACCACTGACATAAGTAATGCTGCCACTGCTGGCTTTCAAACTGGAATCCTTATAAAATATATTTTTTTCTTTCTGCTTCTTTCTCTTGCGTGAGCTGAGGCCAAGCAGCCAGTGTGGTGTTTATATGATGCCAGAAAATAGAAAGATCTTTAAAGCAGAAAAAGTGTATTTACTTTTGTAAAAGTTTTGACTTGCCAAGGATTGGAATGATCAGGGCTTGAAAAATGCAGTCGTCCACTCGTCTATGAAGAGTAAAAAATGCTGCTTGACGAGCCACAGCTCCCTGCCTCCTTACCCTCCGCCTGTTGGGTTCAGGCAATGAGCAGGCTGATGGGCTTTGTGGTGATCACCAGATAATAAGATAGCAAAGAGTCTCTTAGCAATAGATTAAGGAAGTCAGCCACACACACAGATGGATGTCTGCCAGCAGTACTCCTGGTGGGCGACTAGTAGAAGAGGCAGAATAACACAGAATGGGTTCCCAATGAATTCTCCCTGCCCCCAGGAGACTGTCCTTTTATTAACATTACAAGGTCACAGGTAGTGACAGCATTACAGATAGTAGACAGGGTTCAGATAGGACAATGGTTACATCATGTTATTAGGATTGGTCTGGGGAAAGGCAATTAATCAAGCCCTCTGATTGGCCTAAGGAAAGGCCTCTATGGCAAGCTCTCTATGATAATGAGAAAGAGGAAGAATGGTGGCAGCTCCTCCCCTCAGAAGCAGCCACAGGATGCTAGGAGAGTTTTCTCTCACTAGAACACCCATGTGGCTTAGCAACCTTGGGAATGGCACCCGCACATCCGCCCTTCTTTCTCTCTTTCTAATCCTGCAGTCCTCCCCTCCCCGCTCCCATTGGAAAAGGAAAACAGCCCTCTTCTTGCGAGAAGAGAGTTCGAGCGGCACATAGAGATATAGCTCTGCAGGAGAATGTAGAGTAGTCCCATGCTGGAAAATATGGAGATTCCCTGGTCCCAATTTCAACCCAACGAGGAGGGAACCGTGGCTCCTTAAGAGGCCGGGCGCTTTTGCTTTCAGTTTTATTTTTGCTGGAGACATTCAAAAGAAAGGCATTCAAAATACAAGCTTCATGACCCTACGGGCGCACAGGTAATAAAGCAACCCAAGTCTGAGGGTATAAATCAGTGATTCCCAATCCCAATAAATTGCAAGGCTATATAGTCCGGTCATGCTGACTGGTGAAATTTTTGACTGGTGAGACATTCTAAAATTTTTCAAGCTCTGGGAATGATAATTAAAAAAAAAAAAAGATAAAAATAATTCTAAAACAGAGAAAAAAATGTAGCTTTTTAGTTTTAATTTATGTGACACACTACCTACCCTTTCATTCTCTATATTATTTGTTTGAGTATTCTGACCATCTTTCATGCAGCGTGACACCTCAGTATTACAGTAGGACCCACAAATTAATGGGGGATAGATTCCATGTCCCTTCCCCAGGGATGCTGAAAAACGTGGATTGTAGTGAACACTATTTTAATAATGAAAACTATACATAGCATGGTCTCTGGCTCCCTCTAGTGGCCAATTCTGGTAACCTCACCTATAGAAATACATATTTCTAGAACTTTTCTTTTAATATTTTCAGATAATGGATAAGTGGTTGCTGATCCCATGGATAAGGGAGTTCTACTGTTGTATAAAATCGATTCTCAAAAGTTTAGTGCATGTAGAACTGGATATGCTAGGAGGCTTCTTAAAATTTTTCACAAGGCTTCTAGGCAGTTGGTGATCCACTCTACTGCATTGGGTTGGATCTTCCTGGTTAAGGCAATTTCCCCAAACCTGAAAATGAAGCTTCTGCAATGAATAGATATACCCAAAATGCTCTCACTTCTTTTTGTTTTAGAAGCCTCTCACCTTTTGTTGGCCTCAGCTCTGTTACATAAAGGGGAGATAGTGCCAGATTAGCACCTAATGACCTTAATGGTCAGCCCAGCCTTCTTAAGGACATTCAGCACTGTCTCTAGATGGATCAGATCATTTTTTCAACTCTGGCTTTGGGTGGCTTTGTTATATATGTAATCCATGACAAAATCATTCATGCCAGTTAAGAAGTTGTATTTGAAGTCTCTGAAAGGATGCTGGTGAGTTACATGGGTCGGGTCAGACAGTAGATCCTTGAAATCATAAAGCCCATCTGAAGTGATAAATGTTTCACATTGAAAGAATTTGTTCTCCATTTTCCAAAAATCCTTGCAGAGATCTCTTGTGAAGATATTACCTGTATCCAGGGCATCAACCCCCCCCCCCCCCAAGCCTGGTTGATTTGCTTGACTTTTTTTTTTTTAAGCGGCAAGTTCTAATTTATTGCACGCCCATATTTGATAAGGTCTCTTGTCTATATTTTTTTTCTGCATTAGTATTCTGCTCTGAAACACATTGACTTCTGCTCTTGACTTGTTGTCTTGTCTCCCACTAGACTTGTGCATTTTGTCACTGACATTGTCACTAAGGATGTGCTATTTGGATTTTTTGGACTCCAGCTCTTAGAATTATCTAGGAATTTGCTAGGCAAAATTCTGGAGTTTGTAGCCCGAAGACCCAACACCTTCAGACACCTGTATTTGGCTCACCTGGAGCAGGGCCTCTCTCAGAAGCTCAATGCCCATCTCAGGCCTGTACTTCATGTTGGTAGTATACGAAAGGGAAGCTGTCCTGGTGCTTTCTGGGAGTTGTAGTCTTGCTGCCCTTTAGGTTTTATAGCGGGCTACTCCTGAAGGGCTATGATGCTCAAAAAGCACCATGGCAGCTTCCATTTTTGTGCATTACCAACAGGAAGTATGGGCCTGAGACAGGTATGGAGCCTTTGAAACAAGCCCTGCTCCAGGAGAATGAAGTATCTGTTTTGAAACTCCCAGAGTTCTATGGGTCAAACACCACGGTATACATTCAAAATCAAATCAGGGCTTTTGAAGAGCAAATTAAGATGTTTTATTAGTCTTATTTTAGGGCTCTTCCAGACAGGATTTCTGTACCTCTTCAAGTCCCCTGTTGAGCACTGATCTTAGCAGGATTATTTCCAAGATCCAGATGACATACTCTTTCAACAGTACTAATGCAATGGTCGAGTAGGTATCTCCTACTCCTGCATATGTATTGTTTCCATCACCATGCAGCCTTGTCCTGATTTTTTCTTTCAGCAGTGTATTTTCTGTGGTCATCCAGGCTTTCCTGTCCATCAAAATCCTGTGGTATATGTTTCTTCCCATGTTTTGTTGCTTTGTACTGGCAGAGTTTCTGGGTAATTCCTCTGGAGGTCTTTAGTGCTACTTATGAGAATATCTTCTGGAGTGATGTTTTTGTGGGGATGGGCTACCTCTCTGCCGTTAAGGGTATTTTTTGTCCTCCCCCTTCCCATTAAATTGCTTAATGTGACAGGATTGTAGTGTTCCTTGCCCCAACACCACTCCTTTTTTAACAGGAAGTTCGTGCTAAGATGCCAGTCAGTGGGGGATGATTGTTAGTCCATTTCCACATTAAAATCCTGAATTTCCCTCTTCTCTTAAACAGTTGTGGCAGATGATGAGTCCTTTCCCCAATTCCCCATTCATCTCTCATGTTTTTATGTTTCTGATTCAGTTACCATTCCTGATAGTGCCTTGTTGATAAAGAAGCGTATAGATTAGTGATTCCCAACCTTGAGTCCCAGAGGTTCCTGGACTGAAACTCCCAGAAGCCTTCACCACTAGCTGTGCTGGCCAGGATTTCTGGAAGTTGTAGTCCAAGAACATATGGTAACCCAAGGTTGGGAACCACTGGTGTAGATTGATACAACACCCTTTACTAACACCTGCCACCTAAGAAGTAGGTGCTATAGCACACAGCTACTTTAAACTTAAAAGAAGAAGTAAAATGTTCAAGACGTTTGTGAGACTGTGGTGTTATTAAGGGTTGGGGTGTGTGCAGACACCAGGGCACAAAGCATGAGGCTGGACGTTGGCATGGAAACTGTTGGAGGCAAGATTAGAGAGTGGAATTGGGTTAAGGAAGGAAGGCAAAAAGATTGGGATCAAGGTGGATGTTAGGAACAATTATAGATGTATACAGACAGGGTTTATAGATATGTCACAATACCCTGTTCCCCCCAAAATAAGACCTAACCTGAAAATAAACCCTAGTATGATTTTTCAGGATGCTCGTACTATAAGCCCTACCCCAAAAATAAACCCCAGTTAAGTGAAACTCCGCCCTCCACCATTCTGCAGCAACCAGAAGAAGATGACATGACTATATTTGAATAAATGTAGATTGTTGTACATGAAAAAAATAGAACATCCCCTGAAAATAAGCCCTAATGCGTTTTTTGGAGCAAAAATTAATATAATACCCTGTCTTATTTTCGGGAAAACATGGTGTCACGATCACCTCTCCCTAAGGAGTTAATGATCTTGGTCGGGAAGTCACTGTGGGTGCAAAACTACCACCTTTATTGCCTGAGGTAGCTCCTTTAGGCCTCAGAAGTAGGACAAGCCCCATGGACAAGCCCAACCTTAAAAGAAATCTTTGCTTACTTTCAAAGCAATAAATCATTGACTGTGTGCTTCCAAAAAACAGCCTTGCCAGGTACGACCTTTCAATTTACAGTAGCAACTATTGACCTTCTCAAATCCTCACTGGATTTAGATGTAAGTCCTGCTGTTCAAGAGACCAGTCCTCTGTTGAAGAATTATATTTGTTTTTATTAAGAAAATAAAGTAGTTTCATTAGAATACAGTTGTTGCTTTAAATAGGCTTAAGCATTAGGCATATCCATCTGTTACAATGATTAAAATAAGTCTATTTCTAAGTAAAATAAAAACAACTAGAACCTAAGTTAAGTAATCATTTTTGCTCTCTCTACATGTTAGCATCTAGAGGCTGGGCTATTTCTCCCTCTCCTTCACAAGACAAACCTCTCACATTCCACGACATTCACAAACCAACCACAAACATCATCACATACATGAACAACCATTTTCTACACGTCTCCAGACCTCCCTCTTTCTTACGCCTTTCAGTTGTTAACCAATTAAGTCCAAGTGGGTGTAACACAGTTCACTGCCCACATTTCACATGAGAAGATCCCAAGCTCAGGTGGCTTATCTTTCCCCAATTAAGCAGTATGCTGTTTCGTCTTCCCCTGGGCCTCTTCGGCCTTGCCTCCTTATCTTTGTGCCAGGCAAAGCAACTCTGCACAACAATCTCATGAGAACATTTCATTGCTTTTAAATTTATCTTACACAGAACCTAACACACTCCATCTTTCTATGACTACAAGTCCCAGTTTCCTCATAATTCCTCACACACGGTACAACCAGGAACAATGGTCTTTGCATTTGGAGGCAAAGTACTTTAACACAGTTTGCAAAACTCAATTTCTTCTTTCTGCAACTCCATTCTCAGCAGGTGTGGTGGCTACATTTGTACACCTGTGACGAATGACTTTTTTCTTAAGCCAATCTACAAAATAATGTGCTAAAAACTCTCCCCCTCGATCTGTCTGAACAGACACTACGGGAGTACTAAATCTTCGTTCTACCATGGCAAAAAAATCTTTAAATCTTTAGAAAGTTTCACTCTTACGTTTCATTACATAGACATATCTATAACGTGAGTAGTTGTCTGTTATAGTTAAACAGAACCTATTACCACCTTTTGTGGGCTACAATGGTCCCACAACATCAAGATGAACCAAGTGAAAAATCTTGTCACTGACTTTTGCTTTTCTTGCTCAGAGGAAAAGCCTTTGACTTGGTTAATTTACATATGATACAATCTAAATATTTCTCACAGTTTTTAATATTTAGATCAGACACAACTTCTTTAGTTTTGCTTAAAATTCCAAAGCTTACATGACCTAACTTTCTATGTAGGCTTTTGTTGTTTTTCTTTAGTCGTTAAGTCATGTCCGACTCTTCGTGACCCCATGGACCAGAGCACGCCAGGCCCTCCTGTCTTCCACTCCCTCCCCGAGTTGGGTCAAATTCATGTTGGTAGCTTCGGTGACCCTGTCCAACCATCTCGTCCTCTGTCGTCCCCTTCTCCTCTTGCCTTCACACTTTCCCAACATCAGGGTCTTTTCCAGGGAGTCTTCTCTTCTCCTGAGATGGCCAAAGTATTGAAGCCTCAGCTTCAGGATCTGTCCTTCCAGTGAGCACTCGGGGTTGATTTCCTTCAAAATGGATAGGTTTGTTCTCTTTGCAGTCCAGGGGACTCTCAAGAGTCTCCTCCAGCACCACAATTCAAAAGCATCAATTCTTCGGCGGTCAGCCTTCTTTATGGTCCAGCTCTCACTTCCATATATCGCTACTGGAAAAACCATAGCTTTGACTATACGGACCTTTTGTCGGCAAGGTGAGGTTTTTTTTTTTTCTGCTTTTTTTTTTTCTGCTTTTTAAGATGCTGTCTAGGTTTGTCATCGCTTTTCTCCCAAGAAGCAGGAGTCTTTTAGTTTTGTGGCTGCTGTCACCATCTGCAGTGATCATGGAGCCCAAGAAAGTAAAATCTGTCACTGCCTCCATATCTTTCCCTTCTATTTGCAAGGAGGTGATGGGACAAGTGGCCATGATCTTAGTTTTTTTGATGTTGAGCTTCAGACCATTTTTTGCATTCTCCTCTTTCACCCTCATTAAGAGGTTCTTTAATTCCTCCTCACTTTCTGCCATCAGAGTGGTATCATCTGCATATCGGAGGTTGTTGATATTTCTTCCGGCAATCTTAATTCCGTCTTGGGATTCATCCAGTCCTGCCTTTCACATGATGTATTCTGCATAGAAGTTAAATAAGCAGGGAGACAATATACAGTGGTGCCTCGCAAGACGAATGCCTCACAAGACAAAAAACTCACAAGACGAAAGGGTCTTGAGAGATTTTTGGTGCCTCGCAAGACGGGCTGTCTTGCGATATTTTTCGTCTTGCGAGGCGCATTTCCCATAGGAATGCATTGAAATTTAATTAATGCGTTCCTATGGGGGAAAAAAAAGTCAGAAACCCCCCAAAAAAGTCAGCAAAAAGTCACTTACCAGGTAGAGTAGACTGAGTCCAGCTCCTCACAGTGCGTTTGTAGCCCCAGAACAGCCGGAAAAAGAGTGCCAAACAGCAGAGATTCAGCAACCAGCAGGGAGCCGGCAGCCATTTTGTCTCCGCTCCTGGCCCCCTCTCCCCGCCTCTCAGCTGATCAGCGCTGGGTCTGAGAGGCTTTTCCCCTGCTAGGCAAGCCTCAGGAAGCCTGTTAGACCCAGCGCCGATCAGCTGAGAGGCGGGGAGGGGGGGGGGGGTAGCTGATCCGAGCTGGGTCTAACAGGCTTCCTGAGGCTTGCCTAGCAGGGAAAAAGCCTCTCAGACCCAGCGCCGATCAGCTGAGAGGCGGGGAGAGGGGGGCCAGGAGCGGAGATGACCACAAAATGGCTGCCGGCTCCCTGCTGGTTGCTGAATCTCCGCTGTTTGGCACTCTTTTTCCGGCTGTTCTGGGGCTACAAACGCACTGTGAGGAGCTGGACTCAGTCTACTCTACCTGGTAAGTGACTTTTTGGTGACTTTTTTTTGGTTTCTGACTTTTTTTTTCCCCATAGGAACGCATTAATTAAATTTCAATGCATTCCTATGGGAAAACGTGCTTCGCAAGACGAAATTTTCGCTAGACGGCATTAACCGTGGAACGGATTAATTTCGTCTTGCGAGGCACCACTGTACAGCCTTGTCGTAGTCCTTTCCCAATTTTGAACCCATCAGTTGTTCCATATCCCATTCTAACTGTTGCTTCCTGTCCCACATATAGATTTCTCAGGAGGTAGATAAGGTGGTCAGGCACTCCCATTTCTTTAAGAACTTGCAACAGTTTGCTGTGGTCCACACAGTCAAAGGCTTTTGCGTAGTCAATGAAGCAGAAGTAAATGTTTTTCTGGAACTCTCTGGCTTTCTCCATGATCCAGCGCATGTTAGCAATTTGGTCTCGAGTTCCTCTGCCCCTTCGAAATCCATCTTGTATTTCTGGGAGTTCTCGGTCCACATACTGCTGAAGCCTACCTTGTAGGATTTTGAGCATAACCTTGCTAGCGTGTGAAATGAGTGCAATTGTACGGTAGTTGAAGCATTCTTTGGCACTGCCCTACTTTGGGATTGGGATGTAGACTGATCTTTTCCAATCCTCTGGCCACTGTTGAGTTTTCCAAACTTGCTGGCATATTGAGTGTAGCACCTTAACAGCGTTGTCTTTTAAGATTTTAAATAGTTCGAATGGAATGCCATCACCTCCACTGGCCTTGTTGTTAGCCATGCTTTCTAAGGCCCACTTGACTTCACTCTCCAGGATGTCTGGCTCAAGGTCAGCAACCACACTATCTGGGTTGTCCGGGACATCCAGATCTTTCTGGTATAATTCCTCTGTGTATTCTTGCCACCTCTTCTTGATGTCTTCTGCTTCTGTGAGGTCCATACCATTTTTGTCCTTTATCGTGTCCATCTTTGCACAAAATGTTCCTTTAATAGCTCCAATTTTCTTGAACAGATCTCTGGTTTTTCCCTTTCTATTATTTTCCTCTATATCTTTGCACTGTTCATTTAAGAAGGCCCTCTTGTCTCTCCTTGCTATTCTTTGGAAGTCAGCATTCAATTTTCTGTAACTTTCCCTATCTCCCTTACATTTTGTTTCCCTTCTCTTCTCTGCTATTTGTAAGGCCTCGTTGGACAGCCACTTTGCTTTCTTGCATTTCCTTTTCTTTGGGATGGTTTTTGTTGCTGCCTCCTGTGCAATGTTACGGGCCTCCATCCATAGTTCTTCAGGCACTCTGTCCACCAAATGTAGTTCCTTAAATCTGTTCTTCACTTCCACTGTGTATTCATAAGGGATTTGGTTTAGATTATACCTGACTAGCCCAGTGGTTTTTCCTACTTTATTCAGTTTAAGCTTGAGTTTTGCTATAAGAAGCTGATGATCAGAGCCACAATCAGCTCCAGTTCTTGTTTTTGCTGACTGTATAGAGCTTCTCCATCTTTGGCTGCAGAGAATATAATCAATCTGATTTTGGTATTGCCCATCTGGTGATGTCCATGTGTAGAGTCGCCTGTTGTGTTGTTGGAAAAGAGTGTTTGTGATGACCAGTTTGTTCTCTTGACAAAACTCTATTAGCCTTTGCCCTGCTTCGTTTTGAACTCCAAGGCCAAACTTACCTGTTGTTCCTTTTATCTCTTGACTCCCTACTTTAGCATTCCAATCCCCTATAATGAGAAGAACATCTTTCTTTGGTGTCAGTTCTAGAAGGTGTTGTAAGTCTTCATAGAATTGGTCAATTTCAGTCTCTTACGCATCGGTGGTTGGTGCATAAACCTGGATGACTGTGATGTTGAAAGGTCTGCCTTGGATTCGTATTGAAATCATTCTATCATTTTTGAGATTGTATCCCAGTACAGCTTTTCCCACTCTTTTGTTGACTATGAGGGCTACTCCATTTCTTCTACGGGATTCTTGCCCACAATAGTAGATATGATAATTGTCTGAATTGAATTCGCCCATTCCCGTCCATTTTAGTTCACGGACGCCCAGGATGTCAATGTTTATTCTTGCCATCTCCTGTTTGACCACATCCAACTTACCAAGGTTCATAGATCTTCCATTCCAGGTTCCTATGCAGTATTTTTCTTTGCAGCATCGGACTTTCCTTTCACTTCCAGGCACGTCCGCAGCTGAGCGTCCTTTCGGCTTTGGCCCAACCGCTTCATTAGCTCTGGAGCTACTTGTCCTTGTCCTCCGCTCTTCCTCAGTAGCATGTTGGACGTCTTCCGACCTGAGGGGCTCATCTTCCAGCGTCATATCTTTTAGCCTTTTGTTTCTGTTCATGGGGTTTTCTTGGCAAAGATACTGGAGTGGCTTGCCAGTTCCTGCTCCAGGTGGATCGCGTTTAGTCAGAACTCTCCACTATGACCTGTCCGTCTTGGGTGTCCCTGCACGGCATAGCCCATAGCTTCTCTGAATTACTCAAGCCCCTTCGCCACGACAAGGCAGCAATCCATGAAGGGGCTATGTAGGCTATGTATACACTTTTCATGTGGTTCTGAGTTGTTAACCATATTTATGGCTTCATTCATTTGGCTCTGATTCATCACATATAGATGATCCTTAGATAACCATTTGCCACCTGTGCACCATTTTTCGTTATTTTGCATATGCCTTTCTCAAAAATTATAGTGTAGCCGTCTTTATCTAGACTTGATACACTTAATAAATTATTCTCTAAGCTTGGCACACACAAGACATTTTTAAGAGTTTGCTTTAAACAGTTTACGTACACAGAACCTGTTCCAATTACAGATGCTGACTTTCCATCTGCTAGCTTCAGTACCTTTTGAGCTGAAGGGGTTAAGTTTGTGAACAACTCTTTTCTCTGGCACGCATGCTGAGAAGCTCCACTATCTGAAAGCCATAAATTACTTTACTTGTTTCCACAAGCTTTAACGATAGCCAAATGACCTTCACGCTTCCGCGTTTGCTCTTTAAACATCTTTTTTCTTTTCTCCACGCCGTCACGTCTGGGACAGTTTTTAGAAATATGTCCAGTATGGCTGCAGTTATAACATTTAACAGCTAAAACTTTTTCTTGGCTGGCTGTGAAGTCATCATCCACAGACCCTCTTGGTTTATGCTGATAAACGACCTTCTCCGCCACCTTATCACGTCGCCTCTGGTCCTCCTCCACAAGTCTCCCGGACAAATATTGTACTGTCAGGTCTTTCTCTGGCATGTTTTCCAAACTTATCACCAGATTCTCCCAGCTGTCATCTAGGCTGCTCAGAATCACGAAACACTGGTGCAACTGGTCAAACTCCATACCTCGCTCCTGCAGCTGGAGAAATAAATCTAACATCTCTTCAATATGGTTAGACACATCTTCTCCAGGCATTAAACTCTTGCGATATAGCTTACGTGCCACAGCCATTTTGGACCCGGCTGTATCTTGTACATAGACATTCCTGAGTGCCTGCCAACACTCCTGGCTTGTTTTCAGATTCCTCACCTAAGTCAGTTGCGAATCTTCCAAGCACAATATTATCGTGGCTCTCGCTTTATCATCGTTTGCACGTCCCTCATCATCATCAGGAGGATTTTCAACATACTGCCACGGTGACTCTCTCCTCAAGTACATCTCCATCTTAAAAGACCAAGACATGTAATTAGTGTCATTTAGTTTTGTACACATTATTCCACTTGCCTGCTGCATCATGGAACTTGCTGTTACAGTCTGCTCCTCGTCCTCTGAAGTATTTCCACTCTCAGTTACTTCAGCACCGTCAGACCTCAGCTCCGTTCCAACTTCAGCCTTGGCTTTTACGTGTTTCTTCCTCCCAGACATTCAGCACTTATCTGCTTGAAAAACAATCTCCTCTGGGCCTATAATGTCTTAATCCTTGATACCACACCTGAATACAATCTATACATGACTCAGGTAAAGTCAGCCATTTTACATTTAACTATACAACATTAATATTTAATACATTTTCATATCAAAATCTCAACATCTTGTTAACTACAGTATTGTGCAACCAGTTTTTAAATGGGTAGGATGATATATAATGGAAATTATTTTTCTTCTCCTAAGCAATTGGGTAGTTTGGGTAGAATGTTAAATGAGCAGAGGAAAACTTCTGTTATTTTACTGGGGCTGTGATCCTTTATTGTAATAATTCATGCTAACTGAGAAAACATTTCAGACAGTACAGGAAATCCTTTTCTAGACCAGGTAGATAGTTTGTTATCTACCAGCCAGATAGAGAGAGAGAGACACATTCCATTTTGTTTGGGAGCCCTGTCATTTGCTCTTTAACAAGTACTGCTAGTTAAAGGATCTCCCCACATACCTGGAGACACTTTCTCTTGTTTTTACATCATAGCAAATATAAATGGTTATTGCTGATGAAAGAAAGATGCACGTGTTTAATTTCTATCGTTGCAAGAGGTGAGAGTCAGAACCATTCATTAAAAATGTCTGTAATCAGTTTTGACTGTTTTACAGCCCTTGTATATTGGTAATATAATGAATTTATGGCTATATTTATTATAAGCTGTTTTGTGTCCTAGTTGTAGGGGATAGATAGAATGCAAATCAAAACAGTAAAGCAATATGTGTACCCATTTCTTCTTTTTACAGTGACTTCTGTGAATTTACACCTGGAGATTTGGTTTGGGCCAAACTTGAAGGCTACCCATGGTGGCCAAGCCTTGTGTACAAGCATCCAACAGAAGGAATACTTTTCAGGGGTAGAGGAAGAGCATCTCGCATCCATGTACAGTTTTTTGATGATGACCCATCAAGAGGCTGGGTTAGCATTAGATACTTAAGACCATATGAAGGTAAGAGATGTTATGACAGAATACAGCAACCTGATGTTCTTGTGCTAATGCTGCCACTTCCACTTGATTTCAGTAACTGATGGTGGGAAAGTGTTGTTTGTTGCTTCACTGGAAAAGGTGCCCAGTAGGGTAAAACAGTATAGTTAGCGCTTTTCAGACATTTTGGACTAGTAAAATAACCTGCCTGCTGGTCATACTGGATTGTGCTTTTTGGAGCTGTGGTTTTAAATGTCAGGCTAGCACCAAGTTACTTACTCTACTATCTGATACCCATTATCATACCAGTTGTGAAGGAGGGCGTTCCCTTTCATTATCTGACCCAAATCCAGTCTATACCGAGGCAGACTCTCAAGTTTGCCATGTTTTGGCCTCCTCAGAAGTGGTTGCCACCTAGGCTAAACCAGCACCCAAATCCAGCACTATTACCTCTATACTAGATGTCAGCTAAGGCTAAAGGAAACTTGAAGCTCTACTGACTTCATCTTGTGTTCCTGTAAGGAACTAAATCTTGATACAACGGAAACTTTTTCCCTTGGAATCTGAAGCAGGCAGTAAAATAGAGGTATCAAGGAACAAGGATGAATTTAGGACCAGATTTTGCCGGAAGGCCAAATACAGTAAACTACACAATCAGTGGAGAAAATATTATATCTTACTAAGTAAGTAAAGCCAAATTGTAAAAAGGTCAAATTGTGCCAAATTAGAAAAAGTCAGTATGGAAATATGGTTTGGTAATACAGCAGGAAAAATAACAAAGCTCTATAGCTCTGAGCCAAACACTTAAGCAAAAGGACATCTGAAAAAATAATAGTCAGGTTGCCAGAGCATACATGAAGTGCAGGCTCCTTGGATGGTCCAGCAGAATAACAGGTTGCATGTGAAGTCCAAGAGGCTCTGATCTTTCCTGCTTATAGACTTTTAATCTTAGTAAGAGAGAAAGGGTCCAGTTGCCAGTTGGAACGTAGTTAAGTGAGATGTTTTCAAAGGAAAGACAGCTGAAACTACTACTTGCTAATTAAGAAACCATCAGCCTTCCTTCCTTCCTTCCTTCCGAATTATGTACCTAATTTACATTGGCTCCATTTTATCCAAAATTTGGTTTGTAACCATATCCTCTTTGTCACACAGGTTCTGGTGGTAGAGATACCCAGAGGGGAGGTATGTTTTACAGTTCAAAGCCTGAAATTAAAAGAGCAATGGAATTGGCAGATGCTGCAATGCAAATAGATAAAAGTGAGCGACTTGATCTGGCAGTGTGCGACAAACCTTCAGAAAGTGAGGAAGATGATGATGAAGATACAGAGGTGATTTTTTTAAAAAGCTGTTTTTAGAAAGATTTACAAAAAATAAGAAAGAGTGACCTTTTGTGCTTGTTAGGGACCAGCCTTTTATAGATGAGTGCCTGTCTTTCTATCAGAAAGGATTATTTCAATAATTACAGATGTCATAACTGTGTTCCCTGTAGCCCAGTGATGGGGATCATATAGGCCAGCGATTCCCAAACGTTTTGACTCATGACTCCCTTTACTTACTGGCTGCGGATCCCCAGTACAATAGGACTCCTGTATTCACGGGAGCATTACCCTTATCCACTGCTTGAAAATTTTTCTAAAATAAGAAAAAAACACACACCCATAAATACACCTTCTGGTGATGTATTACCAGGACTGGCCACTAGATGGAACCAGAGATTATGCTATATACAGATAGTTTAAGGCAGTGGTCCCCAACTTTTTTGACACGGCGGACCGGTTGGGGGACGATGGGGTCTGTGTGCGGGGAAGGTGGGGTAATCAGAGTATGCTGATTAAATTTGCAGATGATACCAAATTGGGAGGGATTGCTAATTCCCCAGAGGACAGGATTAAAATTCAAAATGACCTTGACAGATTAGAGTCCTGGGCCAAAACTAACAAAATGAATTTCAACAGGGAGAAATGTAAGGTCCTACACCTAGGCAGAAAAAATGAACTGCACAGATACAGGATGGAAGACACCTGGCTAGACAGCAGTACCTGTGAAAGGGATCTAGGAGTCTTGGTAGACCACAAACTGAGCATGAGTCAGCAGTGTGATGCGGCTGCCAAGAAAGCCAGTGCAATTCTTGGTTTCATCAATAGGAGTACGGTGTATAGGTCAAGGGAAGTGATAGTCCCACTCTATTCTGCTTTGGTCAGACCTCATCTGGAGTGTTATGTCCAGTTCTGGGCACCTCAATTCAAGAAGGATGTTGACAACCTGGAACGTGTCTAGAGGAGGGCGACCAAAATGGTCAAAGGTCTGGAAGCCATGTCCTATGAGGAGCGGCTTAGGGTGCTGGGAATGTTTAGCCTTACAAAAAGAAGGTTAAGAGGGGACTTGATAGCCATGTTTAAATATTTGAAGGAATGTCATGTCGAGGAAGGGACAGGTTTGTTTTCCATGGCTCCATACACTAGGACAAGGAGCAATGGTTTCAAACTACAGGAAAAGAGATTCCACCTGAATCTCAGGAAGAACTTCCTGACAGTCAGAGCTGGTTGGCAGTGGAATATGCTGCCTCGGAGTGTGGTTGAGTCTCCTTCTTTGGAGGTTTTTAAGCAGAGGCTGGATGGCCATCTGTCGGGAGTGCTTTGATGGATTTCCTGCATGGCAGGGGGTTGGACTCAGTGGGCCCTGTGGTCTCTTCCAACTCTATGATTCTATGGCCCACAGTTTGGGAAACACTGTTATAGGTTTTCTGCACCTACACCACAATTTTGTAGCTCTTGAACAATAAGAGATTTTTATTTTTAAAAAAGAATAGCTGTTACTGGAAGCCTCCAGGAGTGACAGTCTTCTAAAGCAAGGCATAGTTGCTTATGTTAATATGGGGGTGGCTTTTGGTTGTCCCCACCACCAGATGTGAACTTCTAGTCAGTTCTGGTTTTGAAAAACAAGAATTTTTGCAATGGATGCAGCTGTGGTTCCTAGGTAGCTGTAGTCTCCTAATGTATCATTGCTGTAGCAAAAGATAGCCCTTGGTAAGGAAAGCTTAGGAATTTTTTTGTGCTTATTGTCCCACTTACACTTGTCACTTAGCTCAGGGTTGGGCAGTACCAAAGGACTAGAAGAGCATGTTTTGTGAGCTAGAAGTGAAGAATGTGGCCTGTCATCTCAGTGAGGTAAACTTGTATGCCTGTATGCTATTTGTATGGTTTTGGCTGTCAAGTGGAAAAACAGTATACTGCTGTTTCCCAGAGAATTTGTTGCGCTGCACTTGCTATTGCATGTATTTGGAGCAGGCAGCCTGGGGTATTTCAAATGTTTTGGACTCTTAATTCCTGAAATGGCCATCATACTCACTGGGTCTGCTGTGAGCAGTAGTCTAAAACACCTGGGGGCACTTAATCACTTAACTCTGGTTCAGATGATTGGTTTGCTTGTGATTGTTGCTAACTTGCATGTTGAACCACTGTAAATAGTCACATATCTGTATACATTTCATCATTTTTGAGTGATGGCATTAAACAATATGTCTCCATCACATTTGAAAAGCCCAACAGCTTGATTGTCTTCCTTCTTAAGATCTTGGGAATTCGTGAAACATCACTTGTGACAGAAGTATGTAATGCCCAAGCAGAATGGATTATTGGAGACAATGTATTCCACTGTTAGCTGCAGTAGAATCTAGCTGTGGCTGTGCCAGAAAGCCACAAATCTTTCTGCCCATTCATAGTTAGTGAAAGGCAACTTGATCGCACATAATAACAATTCATAGTTAAGACAACCTGTTCTTGAGTCTTCTGTTAAATGGAGCTTTTAGAGGAGGTGGTAGGGATGGTTTTTGTGAATGTCTTACAGCTACAGTGTTAACCTTTCAGCCTCGTTGAAACATCCAATTTTTGTATTTCCTGACTTTTCTCTTTCTTAGCAGGTGAGTGATGAGGGTGATGATTTTTCAGCGACAAAAGAGTTGAAACATAGAAATAAAAGGACAGCTGGACGACTGCAGCAGGATGGAAAAGCAAAAAAGAGGAAGGTCATAGATTTGGATAGTGATAATGAGGGTTCAGACATGGATTTTAAACCAGATGACGCCAGCAGTGATGAAAACAGTGTTGGAGTAGATAGTGAGTCTGAGAAGGACCCAGAAAAGAAAGCAAAACGTTCCATTAATAAAGTTTCTCCTAAACAGACACAGGAAAAGGCATATAAACCCGTGCAGAGGGATGATCTTAAAAGCAGTCGCCCTGAAACTCCCATCAGAGAAGTCAATCTTTCATCTGAGATCATGTTCAAGTTGGAATCTTTTGCAGCTACCGGAAGCTGTGATTATCAGCCAAGCATTAATGGAGGGGGAGGAGACTCTACTCCAGCTGTGTGGGAGCATGATAAAATTGAGTGGCTCCAGGATGGCAAAAGGAAAGATGCTCATAGGAGACGACAAAATGATCCAGATTATGATCCAAGTACTCTTTTTGTGTCGGAGGATTACCTTCGAAACTGTACTCCAGGAATGAGGAAGTGGTGGGAGCTGAAGAGTCAGTACTTTGACTGTGTGATCTTCTATAAAGTTGGAAAGTTCTACGAATTGTACCACATGGATGCTGTTGTTGGAGTTAACAAGCTTGGACTGGTGTTTATGAAAGGCACATGGGCTCACTCAGGTTTCCCAGAAATAGCCTTTGACAGGTTCTCCAATATCCTGGTTGAGAAAGGTTACAAAGTTGTCCGCGTTGAGCAGGTAGAGACTCCTGAAATGATGGAAGCACGCTGTAGATCCTTGGCTCACCCAACAAAATTTGACAGGGTTGTGCATCGAAAAGTGTGCAGGATAATTTCCAGAGGGACACAAACCTACAGTATCCTTGATGGTGACTTTTCAGAGACCCACAACAGATATCTCCTTTGCGTAAAAGAAAAAGTTAGTGATTCTACTGGCCTCTGTCATACCTATGGGGTATGCTTTGTCGATACAACTGTAGGAAAGTTTTATGTGGGGCAGTTTTTGGATGACCGTCATTCCTCAAGGCTTAGAACTCTTTTGGCCCATTATACTCCTGTGCAGATTCTTTTTGAACGAGGGAATCCTTCTGTAGAAACACAGAAAGTACTTAAAGGCTTACTCCCCTCGACTGTGCAAGAAGGTTTAGCTGCTGGCTCTCAGTTTTGGAATGCATCCAAAACATTAAAAATCTTCATTGAAGATGGCTACTTCGAGGACAAGGAAAATGGCAACGGTAGACTTGCTCTGCCTCCAGTAATCAGATCCATGACTGCGGAAAATGATTCACTGGGACTTACTCCTGGTGAAAACAGTGAGCTTGCGCTCTCTGCTCTTGGGGGTTGTGTCTATTACCTTAAAAAATGCGTTATTGACAGGGAAATCTTATCAATGGCCAAATTTGAAGAATACATTCCTGTGGATGTGGATATTGGAAAGGGAATTAAGTCACATAGTATCTTTGCTAAAACAAGCCAAAGGATGGTGCTGGATGGAGTAACTCTAGCAAACCTGGAAATATTGCAGAATGGAACTACTGGTTCAGTAGAAGGCACCTTGTTAGAAAGTATTGACACTTGCTGTACACCCTTTGGAAAGAGACTCCTGAAACAATGGATCTGTGCGCCATTGTGTAATCCTTGTGCTATCAATGACCGTCTAGATGCAGTTGAAGATCTATTAACTGAGGCTGCCAAAATGTCTGAAATCCGTGATCTTCTTAGAAAAGTTCCAGACCTTGAAAGGCTTTTGAGCAAAATTCACAGTATTGGGTCTTCACTTAAAAATCAGAACCATCCAGAAAACAGGGCTGTTATGTATGAAGAGGCTAGGTACAGCAAGAAGAAGATAATAGATTTCTTATCTGCATTAGAAGGATTTAATATAGTAGTTGAAATCATTTCAATTTTGCAAGATATTGTTAGTGGTTTTAAGTCCAAAACATTAAAACAGATGGTGATGGTCAAATCTAAAAATCCAGAAGGGTGTTTCCCAGACTTGAAAGCAGAACTTGACAGGTGGGATGCAGCCTTTGATCACAGCACTGCACGAAAGACTGGTGTAGTTAATCCAAAACCTGGCTTTGACTCTGATTATGATAAAGCTCTAGAGGATATAAGTGATGTTGAAGAACGCCTTCGCAAGTATTTGGAAGAGCAGCGCAAACGGCTGGGTGTCAGAGCCATGATGTATTGGGGCGCAGGCAGAAACCGCTATCAAATGGAAATTGCAGAAAGTGCGGTGCCTCGGGATCTGCCTGATGAATACGTGTTGAAGTCCAGCAGAAAGGGATATAAGCGTTACTGGACCAAAGCCATAGAGAAGATGCTGAATGACATTGTCAATGCTGAAGAAAGGAGAGATGCAGCACAAAAAGATTGTATGAAAAGGTTATTCTACGACTTTGACAGAAACAGCAAAGATTGGCAAGCAGCAGTAGAATGCATTGCAGTTCTAGGTAAGCCATCTTCTTAGCACATACAGGTTGAATTTCCACTGCTAGTTCATTTGAGTCCCTCGTTTATACCTTGTTTCCCTGAAAATAAGACCTAACCTGAAAATAAACCCTAGTATGATTTTTCAGGATGCTCGTAATATAAGCCCTACTCCAAAAATAAGCCCCAGCTAAGTGAAACCCCGCCCTCCACTCTTGTGCAGCAACCAGAAGAAGATGACATGACTGTATTTGAATAAATGTAGATTGTTGTGCGTGAAAAAAATAAAACATCCCCTGAAAATGAGCCCTAATGCGCTTTTTGGAGCAAAAATTAATATAAGACCCTGTCTTATTTTTGGGGAAACACGGAATGTGTAAATAAATTGCTGCTATATTACAATTGTTTTATTCTACCTGTTGTGAGCCGCCCAGAGTAGACATTGTCTAGATGTGCGGCATATAAGTCTAATAAATAAATAAATAAATATCTGAAACTGGAGTTAGTCAGCTGGTGATAAGAAACTCATTTGTGACCTACAAACCATTTTTTTCTGATCCTGCCAACCCTCCCAGATTTTAATTAGTTCAGGATGTTGTTTTAAGAAACGACCCACCACATTACATCTGAAGGAAAAGAATAGTTCTATGTAATGTTCCTTCTCTCAGTAATGAAGTGCAACTGCATTGAACTGTAAATGAAATTGTTGTACTAAATCTTACAGAGCATTTGATGTGAGACAGAAATTCTCATCACAAGAATCTGCCTCAAGAGTAGCTTATTAGCCTAGAAATAGAAGAGTTGTCCCCAATTTCCAATAATGGTGTATTACCATCTAAATTGTAGTAAAGACTGTTCTGTGCAGAATGCTGTTGTGTGTATTCTGACTGAGAAAAGTGTGACGGGCGATCTTAAAATGTGGTCCAGAAAGAGGGATGTCTCTGGCCATGCAGAGAATGATACTCTACAAGACAGTTGATAGTACCTTCCCACAGTGGATGAAATCCTGTTGTGCAATTCTGCATACAGAATGGCAGTGATGTCATCATCCTCAGCAAATCACTGCTGATTAAAGGTGATTTTGGGTGCATGTAAATTCTTTAAATCAGTGGCAGTTTGCCACTGCTGATTACATTATCAATATTGTGTATGCAGAGCTGTGCAGTAGAATTACAGCCAACAATATGTGCAATTGCCTCAAGTGTTTGGTCATGTAAGATTTGCATTCTTTTGGTGTGCATACATATTGTACAGTGTAGGGGCCTCAGGAAGCAGGAGGAAATCTTCCCAGATGCAGGCAACAAACAACTGAATGTAGTGTATTCATTGAGGCCAATTATATCCATGGCAACTTGCTACAGGGGGTTGGCATATTAGTCTGACAAAGCAAAAATTACAGCTGTTCCTGTGGTAATTCAAAGTTCATCATGGTGGTGTTTCATATATTTTTATGGGTGAGGGTGTATATTGTCAGAGGAAAAAAAATTACCTACTCCTTTCTCTTATATTGCTTTGCTTAAGTAAGGCAAAAGGAGATTTTTAGTCATTGTAGTTGAGGAATGTTCACACACACGAGTTTAAGATAGTGGCTGAAATCCTGTTGCTTGGCGTAGTAAGTCACACTAGAGTAGGCCCATTGAATTAGTGAGGATTTGGTGAGTCAGCTGTTCCATAACTTCAGTTGTTTCAAATGGGCCTACTTGTAACTTCCTTTAGTGTGAAAAGTTGCAACTAACATAAGCCCATTTGAATCAATGGAACTTATATTAAGGATTTGGCCTGCTCTAGTGCAATTTCCTGTACTAAGCAACAGGATTTCAGCCTATATGTTGGTCGTCATAACATCTTTATTTAACTAAGAGCACTAATGTTACAACCAAAGTAGACACTTAAATTACCGTATTTTTCTGTGTATTAAACAACACTTTTTCCTTAAATAATTAGACAAAAAATTGAGGGTCGTTTTATACACGGAAGGCAGCTGCTTTTCCTGCCTTTTGCGAAGCCACGGGGCTTAGCAAAAAGGACGGGAAGGCTCCCTTCGGGTAAAGCAGCCGTGAAAGGGCTTCAGGATCAAAGGGCTGCGATCGTGCAGCCTTTACCTGAAGGGAGCCTTCCCTTCCTTTTTGCTAAGCCCCGTGGCTTCGCACAAGGCAAGGAAAAGCGGCGGTCAAAGGGAACCCTTTGATCCCTGCTTTTCCCTTCCTTTTGCTAAGCTCCGTGGCTTAGCAAAAGGAAGGGAAAAGCAGGGATCAAATTTTCTAATTTGGGGTTAGGAAAAAAGGGGGGTCGTCTTATACATTGGGTCATCTTATAAACGGAAAAATACGGTAGTTCATTGAGTTCAGCTCATTGTGGAACTATGTTTAACTTGTCTTCAAAACTATAAATGTGTGTCAAGGCTTTTCTTAGGGGAGAATCAGAATTTTAGTAGGGCTTTTAGGACTTCCACTCCTAGAATCGGAGCCCCAAAAGAAGGAAGCCTCAAAGAAGCACTTCTTACCATCATGCTTTTCCCAGACTGGTTCTGCTTTGAACAGCAAGGGAGTCTCAAGGCTATCTGGGACTCACAGAGGTTCCTGGGAGGGGTAGTTCTGTAGAAAGTGCCCTCTGTATAGCCTTCATGGACGTCGGGACTCAGTCTCCCATGAATTTGTGCATTCTTAATTATTGTACAGTTACTGAGTAACTAACTGTAGTTGGATGCAACACAATACGGAATTGTACAGTCTTTTGAACTGTTATTTCTGCTTTGATGGCAGAACAACAGTGAATGTTTTATAATTTAAGTACTTGAAGTGATTGGTATTCTAGTTCCAGTGTTCTCCGGATGCAAGTGAGGAAGCTAACTTACTGAGATCTTGTTTTGATTTCATAGATGTCCTGTTGTGTCTTGCACATCATAGTCAAGGATGTGATGGACCATTGTGCCGACCTGTAATCTTGCTGCCAGAGGACAACACACCACCTTTTCTGGAGCTCAAACGCTCCCGCCACCCGTGCATCATGAAAACATTCTTTGGAGATGACTTCATCCCTAATGACATTCTGATAGGTATAGAAGGTGAACACCCTGAGAGCAAAGCTCCTTGTGTTCTAGTGACTGGTCCGAACATGGGAGGCAAGTCTACACTCATGAGACAGGTGATTAGAAGAAAGCACATCGCAGCATGTTTTACAACTCTAGCACAGTGTAATCCTTAACCAAAAACATTGGATTTGTTTAGGACTTTCTTCCCAGATTCCTACGTCTTGGTGGTTGACCTGGGGATAGTTAAATTTCATTTGCATTGTGTTAGGTGACCTTGTTGCTACTATGATTTGGATTATGTAAGAAGAATGGAAATAGGACTCAAGGTTTGATGATCTAGCTTCAGTGAGTTGGGACTGTGTAACTCCATCTCTTCTGTATACATACATATGGATTTAATTTTAGATAGGAAACCATACATGCTTCATGCATCAACCTACAAGGAGAAAATAATCAAGTGTTCTACACAGAAATTCCTCCATTATAACTTTATCCGCATAGAGTGTGAAATATCTAAGGACAAGGGTCCTCCTCGCATGTAGGCTCTCCACACCTGCAGGATTTCTTGATTTCTAGGGGACTTTATTTCAGTAGAACTAAAGGTGTAGAAGTTGATCAAAGCATTTCTTCTTTGTCATAGTTAACTCTGGCACAAGCAAGTGCAGGCAGTTCTGTAATGGCTGTTGGCTTTGTTGCTTTGCAGGCTGGCTTGCTGGTGATAATGGCCCAGTTGGGCTGCTTTGTACCTGCTGAATCTTGCAGACTTACTCCCGTTGACAGAGTGTTCACCAGATTAGGAGCTTCAGATAGAATTATGTCAGGTGAGTTTTAATTTTTAAAATTAAATCTTAAGCACAAGCAGGTGCTGTCACAGTACAGTGTGTAATGGGGTTGATGCCCAAGGGCAGGCTGGATGATACTGAAATGTTGGGCGAAGAGGGGGCAAAGTATCTATTGAGAATCACATACCCTACCCCCAAAATGTGGTGGCCACACAGGCCATCCTGGGCTGCTGATAGGCCATGGGTAACCTAATTCCCATCAGATTTAGGTCACAGTAAGCTTGCACGCCCGCATGTGGCTTCTCTTTTGCACAGCACTTGCTCTCCAGTACTGAATTAAAAACTGTCAAGTCAGCCTTCATTTAGAAATGTTTAATATATGACATCTGTGAGGAAGAGTGTAGTATGAATTTCCCACTTTGATCAGTTGACCATTTCAGTTTCTCCAAAATCTGAAGTGCATGTGATTTCTTCACCAGGGGAGAGTACATTCTTCGTTGAGCTGAGTGAGACTTCGAGTATTCTACAGCATGCAACAGAGCATTCTTTTGTTCTTTTGGATGAATTAGGTATGTAAGCTGCATAGAAAGAAATCTAAAATCACACCGTAATAATGGTCATAATTACCTGCTGGCCATTTCAGTTCTTGATTAGCATTCTACAGCTGTCTGCACTACCTCTTAATTTAGCAAGCCTTGCCTAACCACATCATATCTTCATTGCAATAAACTGTAGACAGTGATGTCTCATTTAAGGAAAGTTTCTCTACTTGCAGCGATTATGCCACAGCCACACTTTTTTAGCCTAAGGATCTATAGTGTGCCAACAGAACATGTGAAACAGCCAGGAACCTTTTTTAAATGAAATGCAGGGAAGACGTTTGCATACACTATAGTAGGGCTCATTACAAATAAATACATCCTAATAAAAGTTATTGCTGGAGACACTGTATGCATGCAGTACCACATGCATAAGGGATTTACCATGTATATTATTAGTATGCCATTGGCTGCAACTGTGCTACACAACAGTGGGTTCTGTGTGTTTTTCCTCCTTTTCGACCACTTACACTGTTACTGTTCTTATGTGCTGTCAAGTGGCCTCTGACTCATGGCAAGCCTGTGAATGAGCAATGTCCTGTCCTCAACTGCCCTGCTCAGCTCTTGTAAACTCCACTCTGTGGCTTCCTTTAGGGAGTCAGTCCATCTCGTATTTGGTCTTCTCGTTTCTTGCTGTCTTCAACCTTTCCCAGCATTATGATCTTTTCCATAAAATCCTGCCTTTTCATGACGTGCCTAAAGTAGGACAGCCTTAGCTTCAACACTTTTGCCTCCAGAGATAGATAGTCCAAGCATGATTTGATCTAGGATTCATCTTTCTGGCAGTCCAGGGTATCTGCGAAGCTCTCCTCCAGCACCACATTTCAAACAAATCAATTTCCAAACCCTTTTGTGAGCAGAACACCCATGTAAAGCAGCAGGGCAAACTTGCAGGGTGTAACTGCAAGCTGGCCCTTAGGACGTATTATTTTCTGCAAAAAAAGAATAATAGCTCATGATTTTAATAGAATTTAAGTTTCCAGATTGGCAAAAATGTCATGTGATGCTGTGGAGATCACATTCATAGCTTTCTTCAGGTCATTTGAACCTTCTTTAACTAGCGATAAGAACAGTTTTGCTACATCAAACCAAAGTGCACAAATATGATAGGTTCTGCCTTGAGCATCTAGAGCAGGGGTCTCCAAACTACAGCCTGCAGGCCACATCTGGCCTGCCTTGCCATTTTATCCAGCCTGTTCCCTTAACCCTGTGCGCACGGAGGAGGGGCGGGTGCAGGGAGTGCGTGTGTACGCCATGCGCGCATGTTCCTGTTCCTTCGGCCCTCTAAGATCTTGAAAGTATCTGGTGTGACCCTCAGGGTAAAAAGTTTGGAGACCCCTGATCTAGAGGTACATCTGTCTGGCAGTTCTGTTCAGTCTCTTGGTGATGGACTAGTCCATTGATAGTTAAGGCTTTCTATTATTTACAGTATTATTTATGGTTCTTTTTGAGGTTTTCCTTCTATCTGAGGTGTCTGCTTAGAGAGTGCAGTAGATTCCTACTTTGAATGTTCTTCCTAGGCAAACTCCAACACATGCAAACACACTAATTATTCTTTTCAGCCCCAGGCAATGATCATGTTATGACTAGAGGTCTTATATGTTTTGAATTTGATACTTTTAAATCCACTTAAGCCATTGTGGATTTTAGTTGAAATAGAGAACCATTTCCTTTTAATATTGTTAAGCCTCAGGGGTTCAGTTCTAATTCAAGAATAATTCACATAATTAAGGCCTATTTACCATAATCAAAATTTGTACTGTGTGCCACAAGGACAAAACAAAAGCTAGAAGAAAGTGTGGAGATAACTGAAGCCCATCTCACAGATAACATCAACACAAAAGAAGAGAGTATGTATATCTAGCATTTTGTCAAGGAGCCGATTTTTTGGATAGAAACTACTTTTGTGAAGTACTCCTTCCTCCCTTTGCTGACATAAGTGAGTACACCTGTGAGCCTCAAATGAGGTCCTAGAGCAGCAAGTCATTTGACAGAACTGAGTCAAAATCAACAGCCAAGGTTGTAGTGGATGCAGCTCAAGGAACAATTTACTACTTGAGGCTTATGGCATCGGCGGTGCCAGTGGGGTCCTGGATTACTTGGCTTTTGGAAGATGGATATTCTCTCACGACTCCTTTTTGAAACTCTTACATAAAATCAATCTGTTTGCTGTGTCTCCAGTTTCTGTGTCAGAGGGGTTGGGAAACATGCCACATCTTCGAAATCGAACTGGCTGAAGACATTTTGCCGCTCGAGGCAAAGGGGCCCTCCTGCATTGTATGCCTAATTGTCTGCCACCCTACCTGAGGGAAGCAGGCGTATTTCGAGGGCAGTGCAAGTTGTGCAGTACACACACACCTCTTGTCTGACAAGAGGAATGCGTGGCGGTTACCACTCCCCCCCCCCCCCCCCGGTTGTCTGCTGCTGTGGCACTTGCCTCACTAAAGGCAGCCCTACTCTTGAGTGGGGTTTGCTACCTGTACACTCAAAGCTATACTACTACATCAGTGGATTAGACAATGCTGAAAGAGAGCATTTTCTAGAATGGCATCTTGAGTTTTAATTTAAGCTGTTAGTGGTTTCTGTGGCTTTTAAGAATTCTGGGTACAACAGGTGTGTTGTCTTTTGCACTAGCTCTGATGGGTTTGCATTTATCCTGTTCTCTTTTTTTTTTTTTTAGGTAGAGGTACAGCTACTTTTGATGGAACTGCCATTGCTAGTGCAGTTGTCAAAGAACTCTCGGAGAACATTAAGTGTCGTACAATGTTTTCAACACATTACCATTCTTTGGTAGAGGATTATTCTCACAGTCCAACTGTGCAGTTGGGACACATGGTACATATTCTTATTTTGTTTCACCTGCCATTGTTGTGTTTCTGTGATTATAACTGCATTTTTTCCAACCTACAGTTAAGAGTGCCCTTTCCTACAGGAAGATGTTCTGCCATATGAAACAGCATCCCTTTCTCTTCAGAATAGGTTGATTTAAGTCAAATTTCCCCTTTTCTTATTCATTGAGCAAATTATGCCACTCTTTTAACAGAGTTAATTTGATGTTTGAAATTCCATAAACATTCTTTCTTCCAACCACTTGCACCGTCATACTATGGATATTCTGTATACTTTATTAGTAGCAAAGATATCTGTAAAATGAGGGGGGGAAATACCCATGGCTTATAGGCATGGCTTAACAGTTATTGGGCCAGCTGGATACTTTGCATTAGATGAAAATGGAGTGCTAATGTAAATATTCATACACACAAGTGATTCAGTGCTTTAGATAACTAATATACCTGTGATATCTAGCTCTGTTTGTGTGTTAAATGTATTAAATTGTGGCCATGCACACTTGAGGACAAGAATTTGATTCCAGCTCACTGTCTTTTCTGGTTGGGGTTGTACACTCTCCAGGGATAACTTTATATTGTGGAAGTGCTCTTGGAATCATGCTTACTGGCGGTTTTGGCTGATACAGTAACTCTTGACTGTATAGACTGGCCTGCTATGTATGCTTGGGATGGAAACTTAATGAAATTAATATGATTAACAGTGTTGAGGTCCTTTTCTAGTGTACTGTGCAGCAAGTGGAATCACCATGTATGCTCCAAGTGCAGGGTTTTTCCGCAGACAAGTAGGGTTGTTTGCTCAGGCATCTTCCAGATTACTTACCCCTTTCTGATACTATTTCATTGATTTTCATGAATTCTCATATAGTACTCTTGTAGATCAGTTTGCAGTTTTTGGAATGGGAAATATTTCAAGCACCAGATGTAATATGTACTTCTTTAAGAGAAATTCAATTTACAAATTTTAAACTGACGTACAGTAAACCCGAAATAATTTTTTTCCTGTCACTGCTATATTAGAGGTAGATCTTGTCCAGGCTGGTATAATATCAGAACCAAGGAATGGGGCTCTCTGAAATGATGTGTTGTGGATTTTTCCCCAGGCATGTATGGTAGAAAATGAGAGTGAGGATCCTAGCCAAGAAACAATCACGTTCCTGTACAAGTTCATTAAAGGGGCTTGCCCTAAAAGCTATGGCTTTAATGCTGCAAGGCTAGCTAACGTTCCTGAAGAAGTCATTCAGAAAGGTCACAAAAAAGCAAGAGAATTTGAGAGAAACATTGTTGCATTGAAATTGTTCAGGTAAGTCTTCACTTTTCAGTTGTGGAAGTTATTAGTGGAGGCACTAGATTTCCTTCCAACCATTTATTGTGTCCTACAGCAGGGCCCCCCAACCTTTTTCACCCCACGGACCAGCTCGGGAAGGCAGGGCACCCCCGCGCTCATGCGCATGCACGAATGAGCATGTGTGCATGTGCAAACGGTGGTGCGGCACTTGCACGGGTGTGCTGGAGCGCACGCATGCGCGAATCAGCTGTGCCGGGGTGAGTGGGGGTGGGGCGGGAGGTCTGTCTCCGCGGCCCAGTCCGGCTCAGGCCATGGACCGGCACTGGGCCACAGACCAGGGGTTGGGGACCTCTGTCCTACAGAACATAGAGTAACAGCATGTTGGGGAGTCACGGCTACATTGGCTCCACCTCAACAGATGGAAGTGGGGGAGGTAGAGAGTCTAGGAAAATGAATTTCTAGCCCCTGTTGTGTTTTACCTTTATTAAGTAAGTGGTGTGGGGACAGACCGGTAACAAATGTGTATCTCTTGACAGGAATCTTTGCCGGATAGCTGAAGGAGCACCAGTGTCTAGAGATGATCTTGAGAAACTAACTGTGCTTTATGGCTGAGACAATATACAGTTTTTACAGCAGTTTTCAAATGCAGTATGCAAACACAATGATCTAATAAACTTTATTTTTTAAAAATGACCATTTTCCATTGTCTTTCCTAGGAAATTAAACCCTTTTAATTCTTACCTACCCTCTACATAATGGTTATTGAATACTCCACAATATATTAAGTCTAGATGTTATGGTACATGCATACACTTTCAGGCTGTTGATTACCCACTGTCACCAATACACATAAATGGAAAAAAGCTATGAAACTGTATAGGGCTGTCTATATACTTTGTCTCATCATCATTAGAGCAGGAATTGCAATTTTCAGCAGTTCATAAGAGTAATGTCCAGACTGTTCAATAAAACTGTGAACAGAGTAAAATACAGGATTGTTTGGGCGAGACTTACAGTGTATTTTAAAATACGGTAAAGCCTCCATCTGCAAACTTGTTATTTCTGTACTTTGTTTTATAGTGCATTATTTCCCAAGACGTCTCATTAAAACATTGTTTCTTAAGGTGGTGTAAAGATCATGAGGGCAGGGTGGGGCAGGGGAGATTCTAACTGCAAAGGATACCAGAAAAATTGCTGGATATAATTTAAGATTAGTGTTCTCTTTCATAGAAAGAACGTACATACTGGGACATGAGTACAGTTACAGCAAGTCTAGGTGTGCTAACAAAACAGGACACATTCAAGTACAATAAGATTTGCTTGAAATTAAAAACTACATGAGATTAAAGCGTTAAAATCATCTCAATCTGAATAAATGTTAAAAAAAATCAAAATAAATGCAGAAGTGCTAGCTCACATTTTTACCATATTACAAAAAGCAATTGGTACCCATGTCCATAAAGGCAGCAACAAAGACTGCTGCTCGTCTACAGAATAGTACTACTGCAAATGGGACTGCATTTCATTGCTACTTGTAGAAACACCAGCCTTTGGGAAGTTGGTATCTGTACAAAGATGCAGCTTATTTTCTTCACTTCTGTCCCTTAGTCTTTGTTTACACAGTAATGCTGAAACGCCCAGTTCTGTTATCCTGAGTCAACATATTGCCACTTTCTTTTTGGTAGGTTGAGCTCCATAGTGTCACCTCTTTACACATCCATTTTAAAGTCTCTCTCTGCAGAAATGGGCAAGTATAATTTTCTCAAAAAACAAAATAAACAGAATTCAATGGCAGGACTTCTCTCTCAAAGTAATTCAGTTGTGCTGCAGTGTATTAGATTCTATAGGAGGAGCAGAGTCATATAGTGTATCTGTATCATGTGTTGGTTCTCCAGCTAGTGTACAGGGATTGGACAGTGTTCCAGCACCACAGTCACAGAAAAACCTGCAAGACAAACATCTTTGAAATACTCACTGAAAACATTATACTTAAGTTTTCTGCCAAATTTTGTTCAACATACATACCTATCATGTCTAATAAATTCCACATCATGTCCTTGATGGCACTTTTTAATACAATTCACGCATATAGCATTGCGATCTGTGGTGTTACAAGTGTGACATCTAGAATACAATGTCAATTTGTTACGAACAAATCATTTTCTGATTTCATTCATTTATTTCATTAATTTGTATACCACCCCATTAGTGCAGTGCACTATTCTGGGCTGATTACGATAAAACATAAGCCCACAATAATAGGGTTATAAATAAAACCAAGAGACTAAAACATAATACAAGAGGCTTAACATATAAAACGTTAAAACAGAAGTATATAACATGTTCACTTACCTATAGAAATCATGCATGGGATAGCTGGTGTAACTTGATATTTTATATAGACACTGGCCTCTACTAACAGCTTTCTCTATGGCATCTTGATTGTTCATTATTTTGTTATCTGTAATAAAATGGCAGGTTCGGCATTTAATTTATTGTTCCGTAACGTAAGAGATATGGCCTGAAATAGGCAAGCGTTAATTGTCCAGTAAGTGATTATTAGCTCCAGAATTATGCTTTATAATCCCAATGATAAAAAGTTCTGCCACATGCACTCTTCTTGCTGGCATGCAGCAAGGCTACCTGAAAAGCCATCCCTACCCAAAAGAGAAACACTGGACACTTGCTCACTTGAAGCATGTATGAGCCTGGCCCCATGTACATGAAATGGATATGGTAATGTAAGTTTTCTGGAAGACTTTGAATTTAAAAAAACAACTTTTCCAATACCTTTCAGCAAAGCTCTTGAATAGGAAAAACATCTGTACTGAAATGGGGTGTAATAATCAGCAAAGCATAGTTAACAATTATATCTGTTCAGTCCTATATATATCTACTCAAAGGTAATCATTATTTGGCACTGGTTAGGTTGCATCTTGAGTACTCTTGTCTAGTTCTGGATATCGCACTTTAATAAGGATGCAGACAAAGTGGAACAGGCTTCACAAAGTCATTTAGTTTTCAGCATGGGTCTGCCCAGAAATGAAGAATCACTGCACCAAAGTGATTACTGGCTGTTGTTACTTCTTCTATCACCCTAATTTGCTCCACACAGTCCTAGATAAACAAGATGTTTTCATTGCTACAGAGGAGCAACCATGGACAATTCATCTTGAGTTCATTTTTTTAACAGGTTCACACTGAAAGTTACATTGCATTAAGATCTCTATAGTATACAGTATTAAATTGTCAAAATCTTGTTGCAGTTTTCCACAAGCAAAAAGGTCAGCTGCCCAATGGTTCTTCCTCTCCAGCGTGCCCCCTGCCACATGAACAGTCTTAAGACCAGACACCAGTCAGGTGAACGAGAGAAACACAAATGACTTATGCAATACTGTAAATCAATATTCCCATCCTTAGGCTACCCAGGTGGTTCTTGGACTACAATTCCCAGAAGCCTTCACCACCCAGTATGCCAGCTAGAATATCTTGGAGTTGCAGTTCAAGAACACCTGGGTACTCAAGGTTGGGAACCACTGCGGTAAATGAACAGGATTCTAGCCAATGTGTTTAACACACAGCTTACAGCACCAGCTCTTGCTAATATTTTTTTTCTTCAAAGGCCAGGAATTCATGCATAAAAGCATTTGCATGGACCTCTTGGCAACCAGGCACTGAAACATGTTTTGGTTTTATATGAAATATCTTTATTTCAATTGAAATGCCAAAACAATTAACACAAAGGGCTAATGGATGAAATACAAACACAAACCTCCAAGATGTTCGGCTTTTAAATAAAGAGAGCAATTTTTATGAACAAAGCTTATTTTTAAACAACGGCAAGCCTACTTAAGTTCCCTACTCCCTGGAATGAAAACCTATGTCAAAATAAAAAGTTTCTGACAGCTACAGTAAGCTAAAAAGTATTATAACTGGACATACCTTTCATTGTCACATTGACACCAGAAGCTAGAAATAAACCTCCAAACCGGTTGTTGAATATCTGATTGCCTTCCAAAGTTGCAGTTGCATGATTTGTTATTTCAATACCTTACATTAAAGGAAAGGAAAGTTAGTGTTGCAAAAAAAATGTCCATATCTGAAATATTTACCTCATTCAACGTGAGTTCTCTTTCTTTGGAACTCTCAATTCAGCCAAGAATAATATAGCTATACTAGTTAATTAAATCTGCATTTGTACAGAAACTGGCCACACATACCAAAATTCAAAATGGTATCTGCCTCAGGAACAGAACAATATTTCATTAAGTTAATTGACAGCACTTCAAAGCACTTGTGTTTACCCAAGAGATGGAAGGGGGGTACAAAATGCCAAGAACATAAAGCAGGGTGGCAGCGATGTTGTAGAAGTGGCCTTTTGGATTAAATGGATGGTTCCTTATCTGATCTAGAATTCGTTTTTCAAAAGTAGGTAAGTGAAATACCCCTAGAATTCATAGGCAATGCAAGACATATTTTGAATTACACTCCCTCTCTAATGAAGGAGTGTGAGGTGATGACATAATCAGCTTCTGCCACACAAGGCAGGATTCAGACCAGTATTTTACAGTACACTGGCTGAAATCGTTGCTCAGTTATGCAAAAAGTGTAATTTTTAGAGGTGAACTGTTGTAAGAAATCTTCACAGACATCATCTGTGACACACAGTTGCGCAACTCAATATGCAACAAATACTCGTAGCCATGAAAATTTCTTAATGTATGCCGACTTGCTTCCAAACATCACACTGTTAACGTAACTGCATACCAAGATTTCAGCCACTGTATTGCATTGTATTATTTATCTTGATCACTGTTTTAGTTGAAGGCAGGATATAATTTTCATAAATAAAATGTGTTTCACTCTTAGTGTAGTAAGTCTCCAATATCTAGGCATGTGCTACCTAGATCATATGGATTCCAATCCCAAAATTCTCATTATGGGAATTCTACCTGACAGACCTGCTATGACAAGATACCTAAACTCTGCTCACCTGAGGAAATCCGAATAATACATCCCTAATAACATCTATCTAGCAGAGGCAGAATGTTGTTTCAAGTTTAGCATGATTGTGATAGCCAAATTACCTGAGCTGTCTGCAATGTTGAGAGTTTGTTCTTGAACAATCTCAAAGCACATGCTAGAAAGTGTTATGGGACAGACTGAACACAAATGCCTGAAAGAGTCTAGTTGAGTGAAGCCTTGGGGCAGATACTATAAGGTGCTGTGGATAACCACAGATCATCTTGATCTTACTGTATATCCAAAACCTTACTTTTCTCAGAATTTGATTCAACTATTGTACTAAGCTAATATTAAAAAGAAATGATTCACACAAACTATACTGGTCGCTCTGCATGATGACCTGCTAAGGGAGGCCAATGGGGGGCTTCGACCCTGTTGGTGCTCCTGGATCTCAGCAGCTTTTGAGACCATCAACCACAGTATCCTCCTGGACAGACTGTTGAGGTTGGAGATCGGTGGGCTAGCTTCTAGCTGGCTCCAATCCTTCCTTGACGGTCAAGTCCAGCATTTTCAACTTGGAGAGACTTTTCGTCCCCATGGACCCTCAGATGTGGGGTGCCTCAAGGGTTGTCTACCTCTCCAGTGCTCTTTAGCATCTACATTAGGTCACTGGGGGAGGTCAGACAGCATTTTGGAGTGTATTAGCATCAGTATGCTGATGATACAGAACTCGTATCTCTCTTTTACATCTCTGCAGTAGATGCTATCCAGGACATTGAGCACTGACTGGTCCCAGATTTGGAGTGGACCATCCCAAATAGATTGAAGCTGAACCCAAACAAGACAGAGATCCTATTTCAGGGTGTGTGTGTTTGTGTGCATCTGCCTGAGCTGGGTGGATTCACTCTCCCTCTTCAGGATCGAGTTCAAAATTTGGAGGTAATTCTGGACTTGGCCATTCCTTTATAACAGCAGGTTTCTGCTGTGCCAGGTCAGCCTTCAACCAAACTCAGGCCGATTGCCTAGTTACGTCCCTACTTGAATAAGAGGTCTCCTAGGACACTGGTTCATACACTGTTGATCTTGAGGACTGACTGCTGTAATGCTATGTCGGGCTGCCACTGGGTCTGACTAAGAGACTTCAGCGGGTACAGAACAAGGCGGCCAGATTGATTACTGGCACAAAGAAGTATGGTCAAATTTTTTACCAGTTCTAGCCCATTTGCATTGATTCTTGGTGCCTCTCCACGCCAGATTCAAGTTACTGATACTTACGTACAAAGTCCTTAATGGTTTGGAGCCCTGTTACATGTTGGAATGCTTCCATTTTAGAATTCCTACTCACCCCACCTGATCTTCTCAAGCTTTATTATTGCTGGTGGCCATTCTTAGAGAGGCTCGAAAAGTTATTACTAGAAATAGAGCCTTCTCGGTTGTGGCCCCATCCTAATGGAATAGGCTCCATCCTTGATTTCTTTCAAGAGGCTGCTGAAGAATGAGCTGTTCAGGGAAGCTTTTAGTAACATCCTTCCCTGAGGTGACAGTAAGATTCGGTTTCATTTCATCCTATCACCATCATTAGTTGTTTTCTGTTGTCTCGGCTTTATAATTTTATCTTGTGTGATTGTGCTTGGGAACTGGGGGTAGATATATTGTTTAGGTCTATTGTTAATCATCCCAGATTGGGTGATATACAAATAAAATAAGCAAGCAAGCAAGCACTTTAGAAAGAAGGAAATCTAATCACTGAATACATGGCAATAAAAGTTGAGCTATAATAAAACAAAAAATAGTTGAACTGAACATCAATTTGTAAATTTCTTCATGCAGGTTTTCAAGTAATATGAGACCTTCCAAATAATGTAAAATAAAGTGCTGACAAATTCCTAATTCAGCTATTCATTTTTAGGAATACATTAGTGAGCAGAAACCATGAAAGATATTAGGGAAAATTTGAGATGGTCTTACTAGCCAAAAGCTTCTAAAGAAAAAGGGAGGAAAGAAAATCTTCTGGACCAGTGGTTGCCAACATTGAGTAACCCAAGTGTTCCTGAACTGCAGTTCCCAAAAGCCTTCACCACCAGCTATGCTAGCCAGAGTTTCTGGGAGTTGCACCTGGGATACCCAAGGATGGAAAACCACTGTTCTGTGTGATACCAAGCCTGCTGCTCATTATAAAACACAGTAAAACATCCTCCACAAAATAGCTGACAAAGACCTAACCACCCCACACTTAATACGCAAATGCTATTCTACCACCATTTAAAAATAGTGACAAACCTGCAGCAAATCCATCAAATATTCTATTTTTCCGTAACACAGGATGACTGTTTGTGCTGATGAGGACTCCAGCTTGTGCATTCCTAAAGATATCATTTTCTTCAAGGAGGCCTAATATAAAATCAAGAACACAAGCTTTAGACTGAAGCTTCATTTTGTTTATAAATACATAGTGGCTGAAATCCTGGTGCTTAGTATAGCAAATGTCACTAGAGCAGGTCCACTGAATCAGCAGGGATGTGGCAGGTCAGCTCCTCCATAGGTTCCATTTATCCAAATGGATCTACTCTAGTTTTAACTTACTATACCAAACAACAGCATTCGAACCATTGTGTTGTATAACCATCCATGATGATAGTGTGTTCTGTTTTGACATTTAAAATGTAAGTGTATTTGAATATTAATATACAGGTTTCCACAGATACAGCTGAACTCTTAACAGCCATTTTATTCTGAAAAACTTATATCAGGTAGTTTAACAAGCAAGTGTTCTACACACTCTTTCTTCTTGCAGACTTTGGCAGTCTCACAGAACAGCACACAATTTAGCCAGGGGAATTCTGACACTCAATGCAGAATTATTTAGGTGGCTTAACAGGTAATTACAACTCTTTTTTTCAGTAGATATGACCTAGGTAGTTTTTCCTACATTCAAAAAAGAGACCAATTTGTTATGTGCTTTAAGGTGTGATGGTGAAGTTAGCTGAGTTAAGAACAACAAAGATTTCAAATTTTCTTTTGAAAGCATAAGCTTAGCTATTGGTTAACATGGTAAAAATGAAGACACTACCTCTGCCTCCATTAAATATACAGATGCCTCCATCTCTCCCATCATGGATTTTGTTTCTTCTTAACGTAGGATTACTGTCTGTCTTAATCCATACTCCAGCCATTGCATTATCAAAAATTTCATTGTCTTCTATAAAGCCAAGCCCTTTAAGCAGAACAAGAAAAAGTCAAGGTTTCACAGAGCAAGGAATAGCCTGGTATTTCAAAATTTGAAAATTAAGTGGCATAGAAACTTACCAGAATTATAAACAAGAATTCCACCATTCTGTCCTCCCCAAATTTTGTTGCGCCTGATTTTGGGGTTGCTTCCAGTTCTGTGTAGAAATAAATAACAAAAAGCTATTCATAAGTTGCTATTTTACACAGCTAAATTTAAATACATCTGAAGTTGGGAAGGTTTTGCTAACACTGTATAGTCTGGGATATGATGCCGAGTTTTAAGTACAGGGAGCACACTGACTCTTCTGTGCACATTTGTTTTTGTGTGTGTTTAATTCTTTAATTGAAAAAATATTTATCTTCATGTAATCCTGCTGACTGCAGTTTGTTGCCTTCTTCCAGTGCTACTTGGGTACTGTTTGTTTTTTCTTTTCTTTTCTTGGCTAGGTCTTTTGTTAATCATAGAATTATCTCAGCCAATCAGGATGTCACTGCAAACAAATGTTACAGTTATTTAGGAGATATATGCAGTGTGAGAGGATCCTCACCATCCGGTTCTGCTGTTCTGATGCCCAAAGTGTTTTACATATACTTATTCATTTACAGCATATTTAGTGTGCAAACTGAGAAGAAATATCCTGTCAAATAAATCATTCCTATCTTTTCCATGGAAACACAAACTTTAGATTGAAGCTTCATTTTTGTTTATAAACACAGGCTGAAAGACAGTGTTCAAGATAGCACACTGAAGCCTCCATCAAGGTCAGAATCTCTCCATCAAACAGATGCAACACTGTCCAACAAAGGGAACAAGCCTTTCTCTAACATTAGTTTCATGTTAAAAATTAAGTCACTACCACACAACCATTTGCCTATTAGATGGAAAAGGAAGGGAATGAGACCTAACTGACAGCATCTATTATGAGAGGGACTGGGGGAGCTAGTTTACATATTGAATTCTGTAAATAAGGCAAACGAAGGCATATTTTTACCTGATTTGAACCCCTGAGTACATATGGTTATATATATCATTGTCTTCCAGCACTCCATGTCCATTGTCATAGAAATAAACACCAACCTGAAACATTAGCAAGGCACTCGTTAAACATTCTGAAATCAATGTTAAAGGTAGTCCACACACTGATTAAGAACATACCTGTTTACCACTATGTATTCTATTTCTTCTCAGCACTGGAGTGCTTCCTGTTGTTACCCAGACCCCAGCCAAGGTATTACTGTAAACTTCATTTTCTTCTATCACACCTTGGCCTTTTTCATGCTGAAACCAAACAAAAATGGATAAATAAGAAGGGGAACTCTAACATAATGTTTCAAGTTCCCTCTTAAAATCAAGTGCTCCTGTTCTGGGTGGAAGGGAGCTCTCTCTCTCTCTCACACACACACAAATATAATGTCAATGTGGCACAGTGGTCTCAATTGCCATTTTGTTGTTGTCGTCGTCCCCCCCCCCCCCCCCGCCCAAGCAACAAATATCTCTCTATCCTTTTCGTCATATACATGTACCATTTTTGGTTATTTTTGAATGTGTGTGTTGAACTGAAAAACTTCAAAGGAAGGGGAGTTTGGCAGAAGGAGGTTAAAAAGGAGGTGCTGAGTTGTTGCAGAACACCTGCAACACCTCCTCATCCTTCCCACTGTCTTTTTCTCTCAGAGTTTTGCAAACACTACCTTGAGTGAATGAGTCACGACAGAGCTTCATGAAATAAACTTATGCTTGCTTCAAAGTAAAGGAAAATGGAGATGAACAATCTGAATGAGTAAATCAAGCTCAGTTCTGAGTAACACTGGCCACTTGACATTTCCACTTTTTCTGTTGGAGTTTTGGAAAGGTTACTGGAATGTGCACACTTGAATTTTTGCTCCAGATTTTATATTGCTGTGTGGAAGCAAGTTTCTGAGTCTAAACATTTGTCTTTAATTTTAAGATGCCATCTCAAACTATCTAAAATGGAATTCTGAATTATATTTTATGAGACATCTGATCAAATGTATCCCTTTCTAAAATATAGTTTATATTTTTTAAAATATAGTTCTAAATCCTATCCAAAATCTTAAAAAAAATTAGATGGCTTGTCATGCATTACTGCTTTAACTGGGTTTTTAATACTACTTGTGTTTTCCGTTTTTGCATTTTCCATTTCTCAGAGTGGCATCTGGTTGTTTTTCTTTTTAATATTTATATACTTATTGTTCTTAGCTTTAATACTGCCAATGATGTAAGGCACCTCGTTATCCTCATTGTTTCTCAGCTTTAAATATTGTCTTTCAATGTTGTAAGCCACCTTCAGTCCTTTTCAAGGAGAAAGGCAGGGTAAAAATATTTTAAATAAATAAATAAAAACAACATTTAAAGCCCCATTCATTTTGCACTGACCCCATGTACTGCTAAACTGATGTCCTCTAAATTTGTTCTCAAATTATCAGAATTTGGCCCTTGAATTTTTTCTCAAATTGGCCTTCTGGCTTAAAAAAATACACAATATAAGCAATACTTTCCTGTTTGTGTCCATGTTTGCATCTTGGCAGAAGTGATATTGACTTTTATGTATAACAGAAGTCCACCTATGATGTGCACAGACAGAGCAAAGTCCTCCTCCCCACCCACCTCCAAATATTCAACATCTGGATTCTAACTGTTTGAAAAAGGTTCTGCAGAACATATTTCTGAAGTTCACATCAAAACTATACTGAGATGCTCACCACATAAATACCACCATGCTGGCCATCGTGGATCTTATTGTGCCGAACAATGGGACAGCTGTTTGTACGAATCTGTATCCCTGCTAATGCATTCCCTGTTGGGAGATAAAAAAAGTATTAGAAAGAGTGATATATCAACACAAGTACAACAGAGCAAATATTCAGCTGCTTACCATAGATGTCATTTCCTTCAATAAGGCCTCTTCCATCACCAAAGATGTAGACACCACCTTGATTCCCATTAAAAATTGCATTACCCCTGAGGAACAAAAGCCAAAGAAAATAAAATTGCAATGTTCACATGATCTAAACATACATAGGCCAAAATCCTCTCAAGTAGTTACACCAGTTTAACACTAACAGTGTAACTGTTGCAAGTGGACTGCCTATATTTAAGATAAGCAATCAGAGACATTACCTGTAGGGCAAATTTATGGTGATTTCTTAACCTGAGGCAATCTGTCTCCAAACATCACACTATTAGCAATACGCTCATGTACCTACAAGATGATTTTAGCTGCAGCCTATAGATTTATACAGAATTGTGGCTTCTGAATACAAGAGTAAGCTCTGATTTTCTTAATTAGAAGAAAGTAGTTAACATTTTATAAATATTGTTTATGACAGTAAAAGAGAGGTTACTTACCTGTAACCATGGTTCTTCGAGTGATACTCTGTGAATCCACACGAATGGGTTAAACTGCGCCTGCGCAGGACTCTTCAGACTATTCTAGAGCTTAAACAATTGACTAGTAGAACGTTTCCCCCGTGGTGTGCATGCTCCGCCCGCCCGTGATACCTCAGTTCCGAACGTCCGCCGCTGTCATAGCTCTGATAATTACAAAGCTCTAGCAACCCGTGACAGACAGCAGGGAGGTTGGGCGGGACGTGTGGATTCACAGAGTACCACTCGAAGAACCATGGTTACAGGTAAGTAACGTATCTTCTTCGTAGTCTCTGTGAATGCACACGAATGGGTGACTAGCAAGCTCACTTACCGGAAGGAGGGCCGTCACGGGAAAACTGAAGTCAGCACAGCCCTTCCAAAACTTGCTTCCTTTTTGGCTCTGACATCCAGCCTGTAATGTGTCACAAAGGTCGATGGTGTAGACCAAGTAGCTGATCGACAAATGTCAGAGACTTCAATGCCACGCAGCCAGGCAGTCAAGGTAGCCACAGCTCTAGTGGAATGTGCCTTCAACACATCTGGCGGAGCCTTGCCAGCCAGCTCATAGGCTAAAGCAAAGGCAGAAACTATCCATCTGGAAACTGTCTCAGGAGAGACCGGATAACCTTTCCGTGGACCGTGGAAGCAAACAAACAGTCTAGGAGAATTGCGGAAATCCTTAGTTCTAGAAATGTAAAAGGCCAAAGCACGACGAACATCAAGGGAATAGAGCATGCGCTCAACATTGGAAGAGGGATTAAGAAACAACGTTGGGAGAATCAGAGGTTGATTAACGTGGAAACTCGAAATCACTTTAGGGAGAAAGGACACGTCAGGATATAGGACGACCTTGTCCGGATGAAACTGTATATATGGGGCATCAGACCGTAGGGCAGCCAACTCACTTGCTCTCCGTGCAGATGTAACAGCCACAAGAAACAAAGTCTTAATCGAAAGAAGTTTTAGAGGAGCAGAAGCCATAGGTTCGAATGGCGGGCGCGCAAGAGCCCGCAAAACAGTTTGAAGAGACCACTAAGGGATTGGAGGCCGTACAGGTGGACGAATGTTATGCAGACCCCGAAGGAACCTCTTCAAGGTCGGGTGCGAGAATAAATGGGAAGCTTCTGAACCCACAGGCTGATAAGAAACAACAGCTGAAATATAAACCTTCAGTGTAGAATGTGCCAGCCCTCGATCAAACAGATAATGTAGGAAAGCGAGAAGAGTATCTAACAAAGCTGGAACAGCCAAAAAACCTCTGGAAGCAGCAAATTTGGTAAAAACAGACCACTTATAAGAATATAATAACTTGGTTGAAGGTTTTCTAGCTCTGTCCAACACTTCCTTTGTACTGAGAGAATCCTCCATACTGTAAGGTGGAGTGACTCTATGTCGGGGTGACAGACCTTGCCCCCGTCCTGAGTTAGGAGGAATGGTTGGGGAGGCAGCCTCAGGAAGTCGGGTGCGATGGTCTTGAGGGTGGTAAACCATGGTTGCCGAGGCCACCATGAAGCTACCAGGATGGCATTGGCTCGCAACTGGCGGATCCTGACAATCGTCCATTGAATGAGTGGGATGGGAGGAAAAAGATAAAGAAGGACAGCATCCCAGTTCACCATGAAGGCATCGCCCAAAGAGCCCGTGCCTCTCCCTGCTCGAGAGCAAAATTTGCTGCATTTTGTGTTGATCTGAGTGGCAAAGATGTCGATGGCTGGTGTGCCCCACCTGTTGCAGATATGGGAGAACACAGAGTCGTCGAGAACCCACTCGTGAGTTTGAGTGGTTAGGCGGCTCAGACGATTGGCCACATCGTTGTCCTCTGTAGATACGTGGATGGCGACCGGAAATATGTGGTGATCGTAGCACCACTCCCAAAGGTGGATCGCTAAATACAGAAGGCACAAAGAGTGAGTGCCTCCCTGCTTGTTTATGTAATACAGCGTGGTCATATTGTCCGTGGCCACCTGTACTCCATGACCAACCACAAGAGGATAGAAAGCGCGAAGAGCCTTGATAACTGCCAACATCTTGAGATGGTTGATGTGTAGCAGCTTCTCTGAGCTGGACCACAGGGCGTGCCACAATGTGCGCCCCAACCTGTTGGGCTGGCGTCTGTCGTGATCTGAACTGTCAGCTGAAGGGTCGGCCAACTAGAAGATGCGGCACGAAAGTCCACCATGTCAGTTGACTTGCTAACTCTGGAGTCACACGTAGGCGTTTGGCAGGGTTGTCTAACAGAGGATCGAACTGAGACAGGTACCACGCCTGTAGAGAGCGCATCTTTAACCGAGCGTGAGGAAGAACAGACGTGGTGGAAGCCATGAGGCCTAACAGATGCTGCGTGTGATGAGCAGAAACCTTGGTGTATGGGCGGAATGGATGAATAGCCCGACTCAATTTGTGAATCCTTTCGGAAGGAAGGAAGACCCTGGCTCTGTTGGAATCCAGGCGAGCACCAATGTAGTCCACGGTCTGAGACGGTTGGAGATGGGACTTCGCAAAGTTGACCTGGAGGCCTAGATCTGCCAGAGTCTGTAGAGCAAAATTTGTATCCTCTTGTGCCTTGGTGTAAGAGCCAGCGACGATCAACCAGTCGTCTATATAGGGAAAGACCATGATATTGTGTAGATGCAGGTAGGCTGCTACTGGAGCCAAACACTTTGTGAAGGTCCTTGGGGCAGTGGCAAGCTCGAATGGTAGGACACAGAATTGGTACGCTGACTCCATGAAGACGAAGCGGAGATATTTGCGATGACGCTCGTGAATGGAAATATGAAAGTAAGTGTCCTGTAAATCTATCACCACAAACCAATCGCCTGGAGAAAGAAGTGGAATGACCGACTCTAAGGTGACCATTTGGAAACGCCTTGGACAAAGCTAAGTATTGAGGAGCCTGAGATCTAGGATTGGTCATAGTCCACCATCCTTCTTGGGAACCGTAAAATAGCGGGAATAGAAGCCGTCTAGTGCTTCTTGACTGGTTCGAAGCCCATTCGGAGGAGTTGATGCCAGCCATCGAGGATAAGAGGAGAGCTCTAGCAGCATACAAAGCCTGTCCTAGTGAGTACAACTTGCAGGCTCTTTGAGCTGCTCGTAGCAAAGTCCAACAGGCTGCCAGGAGATGTCCCAACGATTATTGGCTTCAGCTCTGCTCTCAGATACAGATAGCAGCGGACACAGGTAACATCAAGGGAATGTATGACGGTATCAAGCAGGCTTTAGGTCCAATACAGAAGAAATCTGCTCCCTTGAAGTCTGCTACAGGCGTGATCATTCAGGACCGAGCACAGCAGATGGAACGCTGGGTGCAGCACTACCCTGAGCTATATTCCAGAGAGAATATAGTAACCGAAGAGGCATTAAATAACATTAAGTGCCTGCCTGTCTTGGAAGAGTTGGACAGCGAACCAACTTTAGCAGAAATAAAAGCGGCCTTGGATTCCCTCGCCTCCGGCAAGGCACCTGGGAAGGATAACATCCCTGTTGAAGTGCTGAAGTGCTGTAAAGAGATCATCACCACCGAACTGTATGAAGTCTTTCGTCTTTGCTGGAGGGAAGGTGGAGAACCACAGGACATGAAGGATGCAAACATTGTCACATTGTATAAGAACAAAGGAGACAGGGGCAACTGCAATAACTACCGTGGCATCTCTCTTCTCAGCATTGTAGGGAAGCTGCTTGCCGGTGTTGTACTGAAGAGACTCCAGGTGCTTGCAGACAGAGTCTATACAGAATCACAGTGTGGATTTCGAGCTAATAGATCCATCACTGACATGGTATTCTCCCTCAGACAGTTGCAGGAGAAATGTAGGGAACAACGACAGCCACTCTTTGTGGCCTTCATAGATCTTAGAAAGGCCTTTGATTTGGTTAGCAGGGATGGCCATTTTAAAATACTTCCCAAGATTGGATGTCCACCTCGACTCCTTAACATAATCAGGTCCTTTCACGAGGAAATGAAGGGCACTGTCGTTTTTGATGGCTCAACATCAGATCCCTTTGACATCCGAAGCGGAGTGAAACAGGGCTGTGTCCTCGCGCCGACCCTGTTTGGGATCTTTTTTGCTGTCATGCTGAAGCACGCCTTTGGAACTGCAGCAGAAGGTGTCTATCTCCGGACTAGATCAGATGGAAAGCTCTTTAATCTCTCCAGATTGAGAGCAAAGACCAAAGTCCAACTGAAATGCATGCGGGACTTCCTCTTCGCCGATGATGCAGCTGTTGTTGCCCACTCTGCTGAAGACCTCCAACAACTCATGAATTGTTTTAGCAAGGCCTGCCAAGACTTTGGACTAACAATCAGCCTGAAGAAAACACAAGTCATAGGCCAGGGCGTGGACTCACCTCCCTCTATTACCATCTCCACACAACAATTGGAGGTTGTTCATGACTTTGTGTACCTTGGCTCAACGATCTCTGACACCCTCTCCCTAGATGTCGAGCTGGATAAACGCATTGGCAAAGCACCTACCATGTTCTCTAGACTCACAAAGAGAGTATGGCTTAATAAGAAGCTTGACGGCATATACCAAGATCCAGGTCTATAGAGCCTGTGTCCTGAGCACACTCCTGTACTGCAGTGAGTCCTGGACCCTTTGTGCACGGCAGGAGAGGAAGCTGAACACCTTCCATATGCGTTGTTGCCGACGCATTTTTGGTATCACCTGGCAGGACAAAGTTCCAAATAGAGTAGTCCTAGAACGAGGTGGAATTTTTAGCATGTATACATTCCTGAAACAGCGACGTCTACGTTGGCTTGGGCATGTCGTGAGAATGGCTGATGGTCGGATTCCAAAAGATCTCCTGTATGGAGAATTAGTGCAGGGAAAGTGCCCCAGAGGGAGACCACAGCTGCGATACAAGGACATCTGCAAGCGGGATCTGAAGGCCTTAGGAATGGACCTCAACAGATGGGAAACCTTGACATCTGAGCGTTCAGCCTGGAGGCAGGCGGTGCATCACGGCCTCTCCCAATTCGAAGAGACCCTTGTCCAGCAGACCGAGGCAAAGAGGCAGTCCCGAAACCAGCCAAATCAGGGAGCTGGACAGGGGACAGATTGTATTTGTCTTCAGTGTGGAAGGGATTGTCACTCTCGAATTGGCCTTCTCAGCCACACTAGACGCTGTTCCAAGTCCTCCATACAGACCACTTTACCATAGTCTCTCGAGACTGAAGGATGCCTAATCTAATGCTTCTTGAGAAGAAACGCGTTGAATAGCATGCTTCTGGAGAAGAACAGAGACTTCGTCTTCTAGAGCAGGTGAGTAAGCTGTGATTTTGAGGTGACCGATGGGAGGAAGATCTGAGAACTCCAGAAGGTAACCAAAACGTATGATGGCGAGCACCCAAGTGTCTTTGGTGACGATAGACCACTTGTTGAAGAAAGGGGCTAGCCGGGGAAGGTGGGATAGGTCGATAGAAGGATTCAGACGAGGACAGTCAAAGATATTGTTTATTTTTCTTTACAGGACGGCGGAAAGTTTGGCAACGTTGACCAGGAGCCTGTGACCGGAAAGAGGTGATAGCAGAAGAAGATGGATGAGGATTTGACCTTTCCAGGGCAGGAGGTTTGTAAGGGCGATAGGTTTGATGGTAGGGTTGTTGATAAGATTGCTGTGAGGTGAAAGGCCTACACCACTGGTAACGTTGGTATCGGGGCTGCTGGACATAATAAGAGCGAGCTGTCTTTCGGATCTTATGTAAATTGTCCATTACCTCATCTGTTTTCTCATTAAATAGACCGATGCCATCAAACAGGAGTTCTTCAATGCGGGACGTAGCATCATCATCGATTCCTGCTGAACGCAGCCAAGCGTGCCTCGTGTGGGCAATAGCCGATGTCATGGTCTTAGATGCTGCATCAGCTGTGTGACGGGATGCTAAACGTTGTTGTTTAGCCAACGTCGTTGCTTCCAGGTGAGCATTGAGAGCAGCGGTCCTAGTCTCCTCAGGAGCGGCTTGAAGAACTGGTAAAACCTTGTTCCATAATTGCCTCTGGTAGACTCCCATAGCTGCCTGGTAGTTTGAAACTCTCATGACAAATGAAGCCATAGAGTAGAGGCGACGGCCCAAGACATCCAATTTCCGGTCTTCCCTGTTGGTAGGAGTAACCTTAGAATGATTTCCAGCCCTTGATTGATTGGATTGCACTATAATCGAGTTTGGTGCAGGGTGCTTTGCGAGGAAGGTAGTGTTGCCGCCATGTGTCCTGTAATGATTCTCAACACGTCTAGAGATTTGAAGAGACGTAGACGGTTGATTCCATGATTCCTTTATGAGGTCCAACATAGCTGGAATGAAAGTCAAACTCAACAGGGGGGGGGGGGGGACTTATCTTGGTTTATATCATCGAAAACAAGGTCCTGCTTGGGAGGAGGGGGTTGCTCGCTATCGAGCTCCAAAGATTTTGCCATACGGAGAATTAACTGCGAGTACGATGTAAAGTCCTCAGATGGCGATGGGGGATGAAGTTCAGCAACATCTGAATCCGGCGTTGGTAAATTTGAAGGGGATTCCCTGGATGCTTCCGAAGGTGGATCTTGCTCGGAGACAGATGAAACCGAGGAACCTCTAGCAAAGGACAGAGGTGGTGAAGGTGAGCGAGGATGACTTCTTGATATGGAGGCTGAAGCTTGGGGAATCGGTACGGACGTATCCACTTCTGGTGGATGAGCGCTTCTAGAACAGTGGTCCCCAACCTTGGGCCTCCAGATGTTCTTGGACTTCAACTCCCAGAAATCCTGGCCAGCAGAGGTGGTGGTGAAGGCTTCTGGGAGCTTTAGTCCAAGAACATCTGGAGGCCCAAGGTTGGGGACCACTGTTCTAGAAGACGCAGTCTGACGAGATGACTAAGTGTGAGACTCTCTCGGGTGGGATACCGAGGATGACGGTATTGATGGGGCCCGAGAACATTTAACAGGATGGGATACTTCTTGATCCTGCTGCGGTAAATGGCGCTTAGTAGCGGGCTTCGATGTCATAGGGTCGAGCTGGAAATAGGCTCGATGCCGACGTCAAGGCGGTGAAGGTGATGGAGATGATCCAGAAGGAGAGAAATAGACATATCGCACTCTCTTGGGCCTGACATAATCGTCGGTGTCGTATAAGGGATCGAAATCATCCCCATGGTATCGACGTCGACCACCACGCCGATCGACCTCTACATAAAGGGGCTCCTCATACTCCACAAAAGTATGACGTCGAAACGGACATGGAAGAACTATGACCTCCCGATGCTGAGGGAGCTGTTGGCCTGGAGAAACATGCCAACGTTTCGCCATTTACGAGGAGGGGATTGCTGTGGTGACACCTCCGAGTTCGACAGTTGAATCACTGTTGCCCGCCCGATTGACATAGGGCTTGAATGGGCCGAGGCCGGGCTGGAGATTGCATCAGCCTCAGAACGGCCATGACTTGGAGACAGGCTCAGAATCGATACAGAGCTGTCCCCTTCAGAAAGTGAGTCAGGATCAGGAAGCTCCCTGGATGATTCCTCAAGTATTGGTGATGGCAGGGAAACTTGAACTAGAGGGAGTTCCTGAGGTTGAATAGATTTAGAAGACTGTTTAGCCTTCTTATGCTTAACCACCTCCTTCTTTTTCTTGGGGTCTTTAACAGATGGTGATTTCGACATCGATGTCGATATCGATGCCGACGACTTCTTCGGCTTGGACATCTTCGAAGAAGCTCTCGAAGAAGAGGTAGCAGGAGCCAGCGAGAAAGCGGGTTCGGGCCGAGGAGTGGGAGGAGCAGGAGTCACGGTAGGTTCCATGGCTGCCGGGCTCGAGGGTGTTAACGCTTTCTCCCAAAGATACGAGCGGAGCCACTGTAAGCGGAGCTTAAGGGCGGGCTTGGTTAACCTTTTACACTCCAGACAGGAGTGGGTCTGGTGTCTTTCCCCCAAACAAAATAAACAGCGGTCGTGGCCGTCTGTGAAGGGGATCTTATTGGCACACGACGCACAGCGTTTGAAAGGGCCTGACGAGGCCATAAAATTTGGCGGGAACAGGAGGAAGGAGGGGGGAAAGGGAAAAAAGGGAAGAACTCATGGGAAATGTCAACGATGCAGTCCAGGATCAAAAACTGAGAAAGATAAGAGGCCAAAATTATTACGACAAAGTCCGTAATCCAAATCGCAAACAGTAACTAGTCCAAAGGTCAGAAAAACCAGACATAACAACGGTAGCCAATCCAAAATCCAAGAATCGTAAATCGAGACAGTCCAAGTCAAAATACTCCAGAGATCAGAAACGTAGTCAAGAAACCAGACCAGAATCAAAACTAGAAGACGTGAAAGAATTGAAAACAGCTCTAGGCGTCACGAAAGAGTCCGATTGCAGCGGCGGCAAAAAGGAACTGAGGTATCATGGGCAGGCGGAGCATGCACACCACGGGGGAAACGTTCTACTAGTCAATTGTTTAAGCTCTAGAATATTCCGAAGAGTCCTGCGCAGGCGCAGTTTAACCCATTTGTGTGCATTCACAGAGACCACGAAGAAGAATATGAATTTTTTGGTCCTGTTTGTGCTATATAATGCACTGTATCTAACAGAATTTTTAACATTATTATTACATGCACATACTTGCTCAGTGATTTTGGTATCTGGCTGCGGAGTAGCGGTTGGAATTTAAGATTCCCCACTGTGCCTCCTTGACAGGGGCTGGACTTGGTGGTCCACAGGGTTCCTTCCAGCTCTACAGTTCTTATTTTAATTGCTGAAGTCCCAGTCAGACACTTTTACCACTATATCATATTAGTTGTCCATTCTAAATGATTTCAAATCCCAAGTGATTAAAACAAGCAACAACAGCCACTTTTGCCATGGCTGGCACAGCAGGGTTTCCATGCAAGACAAAATAAAAAATGGTACCTTATTGTTGGGTCGCTATTTGAAGTAATCCATACACCTGCAAAATTGTTTGCATAGATCTTATTTTCTATAAATTGACCCCTTCCTTTTTCATGAACGTAAATTCCTCCAGTTTGACCATGGTGGATTTCACAACGAACTACAGTGGGGTTGGCATAAGCTTTCACTTCAAAACCTGCTATTCTGTTTCTATGAATGTTGCAGCTTTCAAAATAACCCTAAACACAAGAAACAAGAGAGTGGTTATTTTGGTATGGAAAAACCTGAGAAAATGTCATTTTCTATTATTCAGTTTCCTAATCTAGACATCATTATAATAAGGTATCAGTGGACAGACACACTTATAAGTAAAGCTATCATTATTACTTCCATAATGCTGCTAGCATGCATGGTGCTTAAGAAGGCTGGCTCCAGGACTTAATCTCTACCACAGCATTTCTTAAGTACTTCAAGGACCTAACTAAAGAAGAGTAGGTTGAGCTCAATCCTTCTTGAGCTGAAGACAGATGCCACACTCCAGTTAGTTCAAATCTGGCTTCTTCTGATGTGTAAGCCACCTTTGTTAAACAAGCCACAAACCACAATATGAACCAACACTGTGCTATGGGATCTGAGTAACTGAAATCACAGCTTCTCAAGGCAATCCACACCTGCAACCATGGTTTGTTTCCCCAGCTGTCCACCCTGAAACAGGAGTTGATAAAAGAGACAAGGGGGAAACAGACCTGAAACACAGAAGACAAGCTACAGTTTCTGTTGTCATTTCCCATCTAATCTGTTGCTTAAGCAACAAATCTCCAGCACAACTTACACACATGTGCAAGCATACCCAGTTCCACAGAGCAGACCATCTATTCCCATGGTATTGCAATAGCGCAAAATCAATATTAGATTATTTTATTTGTATATTTTATTTCATGTTATATGAGTGAAAACTAATGCTGGCACCAAGGAATTTGAAATCTTGTTCCAGTCCTTGCTTGAGAGCCAAATCTCATTCCTGGAGATACTGGATGGCTTTTGATGTTAACTTCAAATTTTAACTTGAGCTATAAAATGAATTGTTGCATTAAAACATTCTGTACCAGACTGGGTTTCAAATTGAACTGTAATACCCAGACTTGACCTGGATGCCCTCCAACCCACCATCCTGCCATGAGCAAAAGAATAATATCTAAGCAAGCCTAAGAGAGAAGCACTTAAGATTCCTCTACTTTAAATGTCTACTTTAAAGGTGCAATAAAACGTTTCTGGATTGTCAATTTGAAGCAGAAAGATTTTAATTGGACTTTGATGTCAATTCATTTCAAAACACACCACCTCAAAAACCTGCTCATGCTCTGGTGTCTTTTCTCCTGAAGTGAAACAAACATTCAGAAGTGAAGTACTGTGCTGCAAGGAGCACAAGCAACGTTATTCAATGCTCTATAACTACATTAACTTAATAAATGAATGGTTTCTGTGGCTTTCATGAAGCGTAATAGGTATGTTTAATGGTACACGTATGGTAGCCTGTATCAGGTACTTGGCAACAGTGCCAGAGCTTGAAATGCAGAAGTCAACAAGGAAATTGATTTTTAACTGACAAAACTGCTCAATCTTAGCAACTCTGAAACAGAACCAAGAAGCACTAATGCAAACACTGGAAAACTGCCACCCTCTAGGAAGTGGGTTCCATAACTCTGGGAACACAAAAAACAAGAAGCAAGACCAGGAATTGCCCTATGCTTGTCATTCTGTGCATGTGAAAAAGGGAGCAAAAATAAGGTGTGCACAGGGAGGAACATGACGTTCTAGATTTTAAAACATGCTGAAGGCTTTTTGTAATGCAGAATACCACAGGAAACTTCAGACAAAGAACAACATTATGTTCATATTTGTTGTAGATACATGAGTGGGTGATAGCTTTCTCTGTCCAACTCTAAATCTGATAATAAAGCTCAGAGAGACGAACATTAAGCCTACATCAACAGCAGGCTGAAGCAGTGGGACCAGCTTTATTCCATCTGCTTTCTCCCTCCATGATATGCCTTTCTCCTTCAGGATAAAGCAAGCAAGAGTGCATTTTTTTCACTTAGAAGCAGAAAAAAAATACTCATGGAAAACAGAAGAAAGGGAAGAATGCTCTGAATGTTATGCTTTAAAAATATGTGTTTATCTTGACAGGACATTTTTGTCTTTCATAATTTTGTTTTATTGAAGGATTCTCACACAACCTTATCAACAAGGTTGGCATTTTATGAAATTGTTCACAACTCTCTGAGGGATAATCTCCCCAAATTTCAACTGCTTGGCATGTGCAGACTGTTTTACAATAAAAACAACAATAACAACACAGTTCCAACAAAGGTTACCCCAACTTTTTGCCACTTGAGTCCAGCCAATGTAATGTATTGGGACTCCTCCCCAAAAAATAGCTCATTCTTTAAAAAAAAAAAAAACAAAAAAAAAACAGTGGGGATGATGGTTAACAAAATAAGTAATACTTCAAAACACTTTTTGAAATAGTATAAGTATTTCTAAGTGCCAGCCAATCATGTCCATGAAAAATTTAATTTGTCCCATTTATTCCTCAAAACATCAGGATTTTGTAAACTTGATTGTTTCAGATCCAGGCAATATGATGGCCAAAAAAATGTGCACGACTCACATTATTTGCTGCCGTTTTAGCACATGACTACTGTGTATCCTCCAAAACAGCAATTGCTGAGACACTTGGCAGGAACACAAAGCTAGAATCTCTTTCCTACCTATAAATACTTTTAATAATTCCAACGATGCATAAGGATAGGCAGCAGAATAGAAGAAGTAGCGCTTGGAAGTTCCTATCTGCACAGTAAGTTCCATTTATGACAGCACTTAAGATATTTGAAAGTATTTTCTCAGATGTAGTGCTCTGCTTCTGATAAGGGGTGTGTGTGTTGTGCTGTCAAATCAGAAATGACATATAGTGACCCTACTAGGGCTTTCAAGGTAAGTGAGATATTTAAGGAGTGGTTTTACCAGTTCCATTCCCCCAGTGAGTTTCCCTGGCCAAGTGGGGATTCAAACCCTGTTCTCCAGAGTCCCAGTCTGTCACTCTATCCACTACACCACACTGGAAATCCCTTTTAAAGGATAGAAGTAAACAATACTGCTTGAACACAGGAAAGCTACAGAGCTCAGATAATTCATTTGGACTCTAAAAGTATTGTGAAAACTACTAGCATATCTAAAAAGGCAAGTCATACATTTTGCTCAGAGATTTTAGACTGTGCGAAGGAATCACAAACATTTTTGCTATATGCATGTTAAGTTGTTGCCAGAGCTACTGGTGGAATCAGAATTGTCTACCATACATTAAACAGGAAACTGAAATATAGGACAAATACAGAAATACATTTGATAGCATGTCTAATTATTTTATAAGGTTGCAATGACACTATCCATCGAAAACTCCAGAGTGAGCCATAAAATTTGGTTTGGTAATCAGAAGCCAGAAAACTACAGTTTTTACTTAAGATCAGGACTCTTTAGATTGATTTCTTTTCTTCCAGTATCACACCAAAACATGGAGATTGAAGGACTGTTCCCTACCCTCAGCTCACACTGCACCTGCAAATGAGATCAGAGATAATCAAATTTGCAGATGGAAGGTGTGAGGGGCTGAACTGTCCCACAGCTGCTGAACTGCACATGGCAGCAAATCTGGAAGGAGGGGGTTTATTCTGTTGCTGGGAAGCAGGTGGAACAGCCAGCCTATCTCTGTGAAGATAAAGAGCAAAAGACAGAAGTTTGTCCTGCTGCTAGGCAAGCAAGGTCTTCAAGTATGTCTTCCAAACTAGCCCTAGTGCAGGAAATTCTTGCCTATGTTTTGGAAGTGCTTGTCCATTAGGAAATACACTGTTCCAATAGCAGATACAGAGAAGCCTACTACAGCTCTGCTTTCAAAGCCTGGTTTAAAAGCTAACCACAGAACACCAGTGAAGACATTAACACTGCATTGTAATTAATGTTAACCAGAAAAGAGAGGAATACTTAGGTGAGAAAAATAAAGATGAGAAAATGCACTGCACATCCCCACTGCATGTCATTAACATGTCTGCACTCGGTCTTGGCCTCAGGAATTTTCCATAAGTACTTCTATATGTCTGAGCTCAATCAACACAAGACAAACCATTATTCTACAGCTGGGGATGGAAATGAACAGAACCAGCATTAATAGTCACAAAAGTAAAATTCCTTCACAGGCATATTGAACACACATGTGTGCAGGCACACATACTCTAACACACAGAGAGCAATCTTTCCTCAAAAGAAAAAAAGTATTACCATGCCATGGTCAAATGTAAAAACACCAACATCACGCCCATGATGAATGTGATTCCGTCTGATAATTGGGTTTCCGTGGTTTTTAACCCAAATCCCAGCTAATGCATTATTAGAGATTTCATTGTCTTCATATATCCCCTAAATAATCATAAAAGATTGTCAATTTAGAATAGGTCCACACTTTATTTTTGCAAAGAAAGAAGGGGGAAGATATGAAAGAAAGGGGAAAAAGGAAAATAATGTTACCTGTGCATGATCTGTGATATAAAGTCCAACATTTTCACAATCACTGATGTTACAATGCTTGATTGTGGGACAGGCTCCTTGGCCGCTAACACAGACTGCAGAACCAACTTAAAAAAGGTTTTTTTACAAATTAGAAATCCAGTGTTACATACATCTGCTTTCAAAAGAGACCTACTGTGTGTATCCCCAGCTAAAAACAGAAAAATTAGGTAACTTGGCTACACCCTGCCAATTTTTTAATTCAGGCTTTTCTGAACATACTACAAAAGCTGGGTAATGTATTATTTTACTTCCCTCTGTTATTTAAGTACGCAAATTGTAAACAATGTAAAGTACTACGTCAATAGTACAAACATGAAGCACTTTAGCTAAAAACAGGTTGAGAAAACACTGCATAGAAAACAAAGAACAGGCCAGCAAATTAGAGCTGTTATATTATCACTTAATTATTTTACTGAGAATAAGAAAATAGAGACTCAGCACAAAAACAATATACTGCACACGAAAGCCAAAAATGTTCATTATCTGGCACTTTCATACTTGAAATATTTCAACTTTCATTGTTTCAACATCACCTGATAATGTAAGGATGTAAGTCCTGTAATTCAATTTTTTCCATCAGTGCTCATTCAGACAAAAATAATTTTAGCCAGATCTTATATATCTGAAAATTATCTGTGTCTATTTCACATCTGCAAATTTATGTGAGTTTTTTAAAAAATTACTAACCTGTACAAGTACTTCGAATAATACAATGGTCTATTATTGGACTGCAGTTGACTGTAATCTCTAAGCAATGGTGAGCATTGTGATGTTGTGCAGATTTGTCATCAGGGTTAAACTGAAAGTACATGCAGTAGAACTATTTACAATCCATTTATTTATTTCAATGTAGTAATTTCAACATACATGCTTGCTTTTTGTTTCTTACCCTGATTGTCATATAACCAACATAAGCATCTTCAGACCCCTCCATAAAGACGAAGGTTGAATCTCTTGTGTTTTCTATAATGACTTTATCTGCCACTTTCCCAGGAGCTGCACACAAAATTTATTTTGGTTTAAAAGTTAATTATTACAAACTGAAAACATAAACTAAATCTAGCTTCTCTTTAAAAAAAACTGAGCACCTATTATCAACCTATTCCAACAAAATCATTTATACTACCATTGAGATTCAATACAGCAGCTTTAAATCTGTTATAATAATCTCAGATACAGTATCTTCATGTTCAAGAAATCAGAAGTTGTCCTGTTTATCCAACATGCACAGACCTTGGATTTCAATGCTGAAATTCTAAGAAGGATTTCTTCATTCAGCTGAAATCAATAAGCAATAGAACTGATGATGATGTATCTATCACTTGAATCCTGGAATAATCCTTCTAATAACTGTATGCTGTCAAGTCAATTTTGACTGATGGCAACCCTTTTCATGGTTTTCTAGGTTGAGAGTACTCAGAGGTGGTTTACCTTTCCCTTCTTCTGGGGGCATCCTGGGACTGTGCAGCTTGCCCAAGGCCACACAGGCTAACTCTTCTTCTGGGGTGCACGGTGAGGAACTGAACTCCCAACCTGTGACTCCAAAGCCAGATATCTAACTCACTGAGCTATCTTTAATTGCTAAAATCACTTTGCTACAATAACCAGAACACTACTGCCAATTTACATTTGTGTAAGGGAAATTGCAGAAGGCTTGACAGTGAACTGCCACTAACTATTGAGGTACTGGCTGTGTTCCTAGAAACGAGCCCAATGGATCTAATATAGGATGAATAGAACTTTATGGGAGCTGGGTGGGTTTAAACCTTGTGTTGTATGTTCAACAAATACTGAAGTGACTGAAAAAATCCCCCACACAAGATGCAACTATATTGGTACTTTCAACTGGGTCCTTTTGGGGAGAAAGGTGGGACAGAAATATTTTAAAGAAATAAATAATTAAATTAAACATATATATGTTTAACAGAAAAATATTTGACTTCAACCTAGAGCCAGTTCCTGAGTGCTACTTCAAGAAACCAGCAGGAGGAGCAAAGAGCCTCAATCAACCATTCTGATTCTGATCTGACCAGTGTAAATTTGCAAGCTAGGGTAACCGTTAGAATGAAGCAGATTAGAAAAAAACAACAGGTCAGATACAATAAAGAAAATACTGTGTGCCACTTTAGAAGGAGCCTTATAAAGTGGAACCAGGATCTCCTCTTGACAGTTTATAAACTGGACTTCAGTAAGTGAGTTTTAAGAACTAGCACTCTACCATTAATTCCCTTAAACCAGACTTGAGCAACAATACAGAGCAAAATGTCAAGAAAGTGCACAAAAAGTAGAAAGCAAAATAAAATGTTCATGTGAGTTCATCTTTAAAAGCCCTATTTTGTTTTCCATGTTCTACTTCTAAAGGAATAAGGAAACAGAAACTCTATCCACCCTATCATTTTCTGTGACAAATTTAAGCCAGAAAATGATTCACACAATTATTTAGTTTCTGATAAACTAGTCTAATTTGTGCAGGATCAAAAGAAGATACAACATCTGTTCCCAAACCTGGGACAGATCTTTGTTCGTGTTAGAAACAACACAGTACAATTAATCCAATAACTTTCATCCAACAACAGGCAACATCAAGAGCATTTGGGGTAGCTAACAACAAGTCTTCCATGGTACATGTTGAGGAGCATACACTGACATAGGTGTGAAGTTGCCTGTTCTTCCCCGCACTTGTAAAGGACTGTGTCAGTATGCAACCCCCATTTTCTTACGTTCACACTAGTTCTGCCAATTCCACTCTGTAACCTATTAAGTGATTTCCAAGTACAGTGGTGCCTCGCTAGACGATGTTAATCCGTTCCACGAGGATCGCTGTCTAGCGAAAACATCGTCTAGCGAAGCACGTTTTCCCATTGGAATGCATTGAAATCGCTTCAATGCGTTCCAAGGGAAAACGCAGTCGTCTTGCGAAATTTCCCATAGGGAAACATCGTCTAGCGAGTGAGGGTCCCCATAGGAATGCACTGACAGCTGCACTGACAGCTTTTCACCACTAGTCGGCGCACTCCTATGGGGAAACCTCATCGTCTAGCGAAAATCGCCATAGGGAAACATCGTTTTGCGAAGCGCAGTAGCGATCGCAAAAAGGCATCGTCTAGCGATTTCCTCGTCCTGCGAGGCAATCGTCTAGCGAGGCACCACTGTAACCCAGTTCTCTGACTAGGGGCTTCCTGGGATTCCATCCATTTTAAGAGGTGGGTAGTTCTTTGTTTCCACCTCATAATCCTGCCATTTTCTGCAGTTCCTTAAAAAATCATAAACGTTCTGAAAAAACTTTTCCTTCATTTTAATCTGGGAGGGGTAGGATGGTAGCCAAAGAGTGGGTAACACATGCAGATGCTCCGAGTCTTTCACTATTAGCTGCTACCTCTATCTGTACATCACTGGGTGCAATGTCTGGTAGCTAACTAATTTTATCAATAGGGATTGGCTTCAGGCATCCAGTAATGATTCTACATCTTTCACTGTCTGGAAATCTATTGGTGTAACTACATGGGCGTAAATGTCACACAATGTTAACCTCAGGAGGGGGGGGGGCATGGGAGTTTAATATCCCAACATCACCGGCTGTAATTCAGCAGGATGTTGATATTAAAGGCTCCCCTGCCCATCTTGAGGCTCCCAAAGGCTTCCCTAGGTCAAAAATCCCTAGGGAGTCTTGGAACCTGGGCAAAGGGAAGAAGTTTTAAATTATATTAAACTACATTAAAGATTAATGTTGCAGGGAGATGACATCATTGCCATTTATACCCATACATTTATGCAAGAGGATTTCACCCACTGAGTGCTACATCATCCTGTTCTGCATGAGCTGAACCATACCATACCAGGCTGGCATATTCTCCTGCAGAGTAGCATAGGTCCAAGACTGTAGCACTTAGTGTTTGTGGTTGTGTGTCCCAACTGGTTCCCAATAGCTTTCAAATGAAATTGTTCCTTGCAGAGATATTTTGCTTTGTATTTAGGCAGTGTTTCTTATAGGTCAGTGTATAATCCAAATGAATACCTAGGTATCTGAAGGCAAATCAAAGGTCTAGTTGCATGCCTTTCCAGGTAACCAGAGGTTTTTGAGATCCATGCTTGTTCTCAGATGGAAGGCGCATATTTGAGTCCTAGTGGGGTTGGGTTTAAGTTGATTTCTACCATATTATGCACTAAGTTCTTCTAATGCATTTGTTAGAAGATGTTCTAGTACAGTGATGGCGAACCTTTTTGTTCGAGTGCCCAAACTGCCAAAAAAACACCTCAAAACAAAAAAACCGGTGGGCGGTGGAAGCGGAAGCAGAAGGGAGAATCCCGGGCACAGAGGTGCCTCCAGACCCCACTCTGGATCTGCCTCCAGTCAAACCCTATAGCTCGGCTGGTAGGAACATGGCCGCCCTGCCGCCGCCAGTGCCAGCTGCTCCAGGTCCTGGCCCGCCGGGGCGCTAGCACCGCGGCTGCAGCCGCCTCCTCAGGTTCGGCTGCGGGGGGTAGTGATCTGGCTACTTATGGCTTGTGTGCCCACAGAGAAGGCTCTGCGTGCCAGCTTGGCATGCGTGCCATAGATTCGCCATCGCTATTCTAGTACATGAAAGCCATCCGAATCAGCAGCAAGTGCAAGATCATCAGCATAAATAAAACATCTGGTGCCTTGAGGAAGTGGTTAGTCATTGGTGTAGATGTTAAACAAAATAGGAGCCAATACTCTGTCCTGGTGTAGGCCATACTTTTGAGTCCTTCATCAGCTGCACTGTTTTTGAAGGTTAACAAAAGTATGTTCTTAAAAAGCAGATCCCAGATGCTCTGTCCATTGGCTGTACTGATTAGGGCTCCTGCAAGCCACCGCACAAAAACATTTAAGACTCACCCTTCAAAAGCGTGAATCACTGTGTTATGTTACGAACCATCAAGTTGCATCTGACTTACAGCAATAGGTTTTCAAGGAATGTGAGATATTTTGTAAGTGGTACCCCACCGTCAGGCTAGCTAGATAGCCCAGTAAGTCAGGTACACGTCTGTGGAGCCAGAGGTTGAAAGTTCAATTCCACACTGCATCCCAGAAGAGCCTGCCTGTGTGGCCTTGGGTAAACTGTGTAGTCTCAAGATGCCCCCAAAATATCTGAATGATAAAGCACTTCTGAATATTCTCAACCCGAAAAAAAAACCTGAAAAGGATTCCATAAGCCAGAAATGACTTGATGGTATACAATTATTATTATAGCCCCAGTCAGTTTCCATGGGCAAATAGGGATTCAAACCAAGGTCTTCTGAGTCCTAATCTGTCACTCCATTCACAACTGCACCATACTGAATCTCCATTGCCATATATATGCCTTCAATTTTATAATGATATTTCTAAACTTCAAAGAGAGAAGAAATACCAGTTTTACTTTAATATAATTTTAGCTTTAAAAACCTTTTCATTTTAATTAAAAAAAAGTCTAAGATGGCACAGACAAAATATATGAAAACAGTGAATTAAACAGAGCACCATGAGTAAAAGGTGCAGGAAAATATTGTTATGTTCCCTCAAAGAAGACACTTCTCAGGTACAGGATTCTATTAGCAGAATGAGAAGTCCCTCTCCTAGTAACCATCCCTCTATTCTCAAATGGCAAGGTACTTGGTAGGCCTCCAAAGCTGAATTCAGTAAAAAAAGGAGGTTACTTAACCATAACCTGTAACCATAGTTCTTCTAGTGGTCCTCTGTGAATTCACACATATGGGTTGTTCTGCGCCTGCGCTGAACGTAACAATTTTGTGGGATGATCCCCCCTGAGGCACATGCTCCTCCCACCCAAGATTCCCCTCAGTTCCTAAAATTTGTCTGCCGGGCAAAAGTGTTACATAATAAATAAGATACCCGTGATGGACAGAGGGGAGGATGGCTGGGTAGTGTGAATTCACAGAGGACCACTAGAAGAACTATGGTTACAGGTAAGTAACCTCCTTTTCTTCTTCGTGGCCTCTGTGAATGCACACATATGGGTGACTGGCAAGCTTCACTTACTGGATGGTGGGACGTCACGGCAGGAAGGATGCCAACACAGCTCTGCCAAATCCCGCATCATTTCATGCTCTCACGTCTAAGCAGTAATGCTTGACAAAGGTCGATGGGGTTGACCATGTTGCAGCACGACAGATATTAGAGATTTCGATGCCCCGCTGGAAGGCAGTAGAGGCTGACAGTGCTCGTGTGGAGTGTGCCTTGAGTTGATCAGGAGGTGATTTTCCTGATAATTCATAAGCCAGAGATATAGTCTGGACTATCCATCTGGAGATGGATTGGGATGAAGCTGGACGTCCCTTGTGAGGGCCATGAAAACATATGAAGAGTCTATTGGTTTTCCTGAAACCTTTATACGGTCAATATAGAATGCCAATGAGCGTTTCACGTCAACCATGTGGAGCATGTGCTCTATAGGAGATGATGGTGGTTTGAAGAAAGATGGCAATATGATAGAGGTTGATTAAGATGGAAGTCCGATACAATCTTAGGCAAAAAAGAAACATCAAAGTAGAGAGTAACCTTATCAGGGTGAAATTGGATAAACGGTGGATCAGAGCGGAGTGCCGCAAGTTCACTGGCTCTCTTAGCAGATGTGATGGCTACCAAGAATGAAGTCTTCAAAGAAAGTAGTTTAAGGTCTGATGAGGCCATGGGTTCAAAAGGTGGGCGCATAAGTGCATTGAGGACAGTTTGTAGTGACCATTGGGGAATGATTCTTTGACGTGGAGGATGAGTGTTGTTTAGTCCTTTCAGAAATTTCTTAACTGTAGGGTGTGACAGGAGTTTCGCTGAGCTGGAATTATCAGGTTGATGGGCAACAATAGCAGAAATGTAGATTTTTAAAGTTGAGTGAGACAGTCCGAATTCAAAGAGATGGAGCAGAAAGGTAAGTAAAGTTTTCAGGGTAACAGGTATGGCAGGTAGGTTATTAGATTCCGCATACTTAAGGAATGCTTTCCATTTATTTTCATAGAGAAGCCGAGTTAACGGTTTCCTAGCACGATCCAGGATTTGTTTCAAGGCGGGAGTATTCTCCAAGCTGTCAAATTCAGGGTTAGAAGGTCTGGATGGTAGACCATCCCTTCACTCAATGTCAAGAGGTCGGGAGACAGAGGAAGTCAGAGTGTGTCTGTCGACATTGATCTGAGGTAGGCGAACCAAGGTTGTCTCGGCCACCAAGGAGCTACCAGGATCACGTCTGAGTGAGAGTGATGGAGGCAGATGATCGTTCGTTGAATCAGCGGTATTGGTGGAAATAGGTACAGTAATGTCCCGGTCCAGTTTGCCATGAACGCGTCCCCTATCGAGTCCTTGTCTGCCCCGGCTCGGGAACAGAACACTGCACATTTGGTGTTGATGCGCGAGGCAAAGACATTGATAGTCGGGGTCCCCCAGCGTCGACAGATCAGATGGAACACTGTGTCCTTGAGGAACCACTCGTGGGTGCACGATGTTAGACGGCTCAAGTGGTCTGCCATAAAGCTGTCGTCTGTGGAGATATGTACAGCAATAGGGAAAATGTGGTGTTGGCAGCACCATTCCCACAGGTCGATGGCTAGGTAGAGGAGGGAGAGAGAATGTGTGCCTCCTTGTTTGTTTACGTAGTACAGGGCGGTTGTGTATGCCCTGGCTCATATGGAGTCTAGGAGGGCTCCGATGTAGGTTATTGTTTGTGATGGTCTTAGGTGTGATTTTTCGTAGTTTACCCTGAGACCAAGCCTTCTTAGCGTGTCCAGTGTTGTGGCTGTCGCTGTCATTGCATCTCGATACAATCTTGCAACTATGAGCCAGTTGTCGATGTACGGGTAGATGTTCACCCCCTGAAGGCGAAGATATGCTGCAACTGGCGCCATGCATTTTGTAAAAGTCCTTGGCGCCATGGAGAGACCAAATGGCAGGGAGCAGAATTGGTAGGTTACATCGTCGAAATGGAATTTGAGGTATTTTTGATGAGACGGGTCTATGGAGATATGAAAGTAAGCGTCCTGAAGGTCGATGACCACGAACCAGTCTCCCTGTGAAAGCAGAGATATGACAGTGTCTAGGGTTAGCATTCGGAATTTTGGGGGTCGAAAGAATGTATTAAGCTCCCTAAGGTTGAGTATGGGATGAAGGCCTCCATCCTTCTTAGGCACTGTAAAATATCTTGAATAGAAACCCTTGTCCAAATCAGATGACGGTACTTGTATTATAGTACTTTTTTGTAGGAGGGTTGAAACCTCTTCTTGAAGGGTTATTGAAAATGGAGTGGTTTTAATTGTCCTGGGAGGTGGGAGGGAATCAAATTCTATAAGGTAACCATGGGAAATAATAGAAAGGACCCACTGGTCATTGGTGATATATCGCCAGAAGGGGAGGTAAGGCTGTAATCTTGTTTGAAAATGGTTGTAGATATAGCTTTGTAACGCGATGCAATTCTTAGTATTGCTGGAATATCTTACCCTTTTTCTGGGGGTTTCGGTATGATTGTCGCCTTTGTGATTGGTTTTGGGATCGATAGGACGATGTCGATGGGATTGCAGATGGAAGTGATCTGTCTGAAGGTTGTGGGCGAAACTGTCTGTAGTTTTGGAATCTTTGGTACTGCGAGTATGGTTGTTGATGGAATTGTGAAAAAAATTGTGATTGTCTGTATTGAGGTCTTGAATAACGAAAGGACTGCTGGTTGGTGTAAGACCAAGCTGTTTTGCGAATCTTGTGAAGATTCTCCATTGTGTCATCAGTTTTCTGGTTGAATAAGCCAGTGCCATCTTCAATTCTATTTTTGGCATCATCAGACAGTCCAGTCGATCTAAGCCATGCATGTCATCGAAGTGAAATGGAAGATGCGAGTGTTTTCGATGCTGCATCAGCAGCGTGTCTGGCCGCAATCTGTTGTTTCGCCAGTGATGTAGCCTCGGCATGTGCATTGATTAAGTCCGTTTTTATTGATTCAGGAGCCGTCTCCAATAGTGGAAGAACCTTGGCCCAAAGTTGGCGCTGGTAGGCGCCCATTGCAGCCTGGTAGTTTGCTACCCTGAGTAAGAATGACTGTAAAGAGTAGATTCTTCTGCCGATAACATCAATTTTCCGTCCCTCCTTGTTGGTAGGGGATACTGTTGATTTATTTTTTGTTTTGGTTTGGTTAGATTCAACAATAATGGAATTCGGATTAGGGTGTTTGGTTAGGAATTCCGTATCTGGTCCGTGAGTCTTGTACATATTTTCCATTCTTCTTGATATCTGCAGACTGGAAGGTGACTTCCATGCCTCTTTGTTTAATTTTAACATTGAGGGAACAAATGCCAAGCTAAGTGGTGGTAGTTGTTCCCTGTTGATGTCATCAAAGACAAGGTCACTCTCTGGGGAAGGGGGTTCTTCTACATGGAGTTGTAATGATTTTGCCATTCTAGAAACGAGTTGCGAGTATGAGGTGAAATCCTCTGAAGGAGACGGAGGGTGAGTGTCAATTGCTTCAGATGATGGTGTGGGAATGTAGGAAGGTGATTCGTCAGAAGAGTCCGACTGAAGGTCCTCATCCGATGAAGATGATGAAGTGATAACATTGGGAGGTTCGATGTCTGTTGTTGGAGGTGGTGGGACGCTAGTAGAATGTCGAGGTCATGAAGGATCCGATCCAATAATGGGTAGTGGACCGGTGTTAGATTGTTGATTCTTAGATGTCTGTTTTGAACACTTGGCATTGCCATGTTGATGAGTCGATGTAGAGCGTTTCCTTGATGATTTCGAAGTCGAAGTTTGTGATGGCATTGTCTTTAGGGATCGATGACTATGACGTGGGGGTGAAGGTGACGGCGATTGGTATCGCACACGCTTCTGTTCCCCGTGGCGAGAATGGCCCTGGGAATCTTCGACGTGGAATGAGTTGCAGTAGGGAAAGGTGCCTTCGATACCGAAGGGGGGGTAGCCCGGAAAAAATGGGAATGGATAGTATTGACCATACGGGGGGCACATATTGAGGTGGGGAGGCATGTTTGCGCTTCTCCTTGTGTTTTCTGGGGGATCGCTGAGGTGATTCTGATCCCGAGGTTTCCGCTTCAGAAGCCCGCCCTGATATAGGGCTCGAATGGGCTGAGGCCTGACTGGACAGTAGCGCAGTCATGGAATGGCCAATTTGAGGAGAGCTTGTGCAGATGGAAGTTGCACCTCTTCCCTCTCCGACATCGAACCCAACGTTTCTCTCGAGGATTCTTCCAAGAGTGAGGATGGAAGTAATACCTGGGGAGGTTCGATGTGGACTGATTTACTGGACTTGGATTTCTTGGTGATTAGTTTTTCTTTCTTTTTCTTAGTTCCCTCGTGGCCTCGTGCAGACTTCGAAGTTGATGTCGACTTAGCTTTAGAAGTCGACTTAGTCTTATCGGATCTGTCTTTGGATCTAGGTGATGGTGTCATCTGGCTGGGAGCAGACAAAGATTGAGGTTGTCGCTCAACCGCACCGTCGGAGGATTTAGCAGTGTCCATTGTCATCGCAGGGTTCATAACCTTTTCGTAGAGGCAAGATTTCAGCCTTTGAAGCCTTTGCTTAAGCGCAGGTTTCGTGAGGTTTTTGCAGGCTGCGCACGATTGAGGTTGGTGCTGTTCGCCAAGGCAAAAAAGACACCTCTCGTGACTGTCCGACAAAGGAATCTTATTATTACAGTTTACGCACCTTTTGAAAGGGGCTGCAAAGGCCATAAATAGCGGAGAAAAAATGAGGGAAAAACTGTTGAAGAGACGGGGGGAAGCCAAAAGCGGGAAGGAGCAAAAACGAACCAGCTCACTGGGGAGCGTTGATTAGGTGATTAGAAAAAAGGAAGGATTCAATTAGGATATAAAATCAGAAGAGGAAATAATGTTTAAAGTAGTGCGAAATTGCTTAGTAGAAGCTCTATCTTTCCTGAGAACCGATCAGCACGGCGGAAAAAAGGAACTGAGGGGAATCTTGGGTGGGAGGAGCATGTGCCTCAGGGGGGATCATCCCACAAAATTGTTACTTTCAGCTCTAGAATCTTCCGAGATGTTCAGCGCAGGCGCAGAACAACCCATATGTGTGCATTCACAGAGGCCACGAAGAAGAAGGTAAGGTTGACATGGGGGAAGGCAGTCTTTCAGGTATCTATCTACATTTCAAGCCACTGAGGACAATATCACGTTAGCACTACAAATAGTGCTCAAAAAAGAATAAAAAAGAAATGCCGGTCTTTCACATCAGCTAAAAAGTTAACAGCCCAACAGCTGCAAATTTTGGATACTGCAGTTTCTTAAAATTCTTCAAATGTGTCCATGGGTACAATATTCTACGCTGGGAAGCTGCTACTGGAAGGTTGCTAGATCATACATAACTATCTATATCTATGTTTCCAGTAACAAAGCTGAGTTTATGATTGAAACCAAACTAAAGACTTATGTCTCCTAAGAAGAGAATGCAACCCCAATTCAGAAACGGTTGAACACCACCCCCTTAATTTGGAAGAGACATGTAAACATACATTCCAGGCAGGCAGGACTGAAGTATTTTTCCATATCAAAAATAATTTCCTAACATATCAACTATTTAGCAGATGGGAATGTTTTAATGGACACAGAAAATATTACTTGAAACACAAACACCACTATTGTGAAACTAAGTGAAATAAATTTGAGGATTTGGTTCATGAAAGAACAGAAACTACTCAAATCTTGTTGCTTAGCATACTAAATTGCAACCTGAGCAGCCTCAGTGCATCAGTGGGGATTTGGTGAGTTACCTCCTCCGTAAGTCCCACTGATTCAATGGGTCTACTCTGGTTGTGACCAAGGTTCCCGCTAAGCTGGGCGCTTGTGTGCACGTGCACGACTCTGCTTCCCTCCGCGCAGCTCTCTTCCTTCACCACAGAGCGATCGCATTAGGTTCCGGTCGCGACGGAACCTAGCGTGCTGGGGGTGGAGTCACATGGGCATGCAGGGGCGAAGCCGCGCATGAGAGAGAGGTGGAGCCATGCCCAGCAGGGCTGAAAATTAGAGTTGGCTGTGACTTATTACATTAAGAAACTGAATTTTAGCCAATTAGCAGAAGAAAAGGAGATCGAAAAATGGCAATATGAAACTAGATTAGACTATCACAGTCCTGGTCTCCTGAACATGAACCCCCCTCTATTCTTCATATCCAAACCATACTGGAGATGAAAAATTTATACTGTAAGTTACAACAGGATTTACAATTCAGCTTCAAATCTGTCTACCTCTTTCTAATTGCTAGCGGTGTAAGACATGTGTTCAGCACATTTCAAAAGGAATAGTTCAAAAGGAACTGAAGTTCCAAAGTGCATACCACCTTTTAACTAAGACACAGATGGTCTTAGTGGTAGTAGGCAGCAAAGTCAGAAAGGATATGATTACTACAATCCACCAGCACATTTAATATAGTTAAGATGCTATAGGTATATAATTCAGAACACTAGGCAGATGACAGAGGGAAAGAAAAACAGATGAAAACTGATTTCAGGAACTCCAATTACTCCTCTTTTTTAATCACAAGTATCAGCACATATTCAGACTTCACAATGAAAATTCTAAAATTCACTGAGAAGCTAATATAAAAAGATAATTTTTCTGGGGTACTGCATGGTCCAGAATGATCACAACCTGTTGAACTGTACATGTAAAGTGTTGTTTCCATGCATTCAATATATAAACACAAAGAGAAGGCTCAATAAGGGGGAAAAACTCATAATGTCTTCTCATGAAGGAGACCTCAAGCTTCAGAGAACTGTTTGCAGGACAGATATTCGGTAGCGTGGTTCAGTGTCTGAGTTTACAAGTACTTTAAAAACTCAGTAGTGAAGTGCCAAACTTTGACTTAGACCGATCATGACAATCAGGGATATACCTGTTCTTACTAATCTCTCCCTCTTCAATGCTTTCAACATCACTCCTTTCAAACCACCACAAATGCAATTATGTGATTTTTTTTTTCTACAGTAAGACAGCAATTCCTCCAGTGAGTATACTACCATAAGAGCTGAGCTGGATCTGAAAGTCAGAACGACCTGCTGCAAGCCACCCATGACCCCATTCAGTGCCTAATAACTATACCACTTCATTATACTATTGCATTTGTATATAAACATGCAACAAACAATACCCCCTTATAAAATGCGTGAATAAGCAAAGTGGGGATGAAAAGGAGGGATGGGCAAGCTGAGTCCATAGGATGCTAATTTCAAAAGCCCTATGCAAGCAATTACGTCAGGTTTCTGTAAGAACTATCTGTCCCTTCCCCAGATCTCCATTAAATAGGAGGGAAAAGAACAGAAGAGCCTGGTTGACCACTGGCTTCAACCCTGTCCAACACTGGTATGTAGCCCTCAACAACAACAACAACAAAAGATTGCTATCCTTAATGTAAAGTAATATCCCTCGAAAAGTTTAGCCAAAGGGAAAATGCCTCATTTAGGAACAAAACAACTTTTCTACAAAGGGAGTGAGGCCAGTTTTACTACACTTGTATAAAGACTCAAAGCGACAAGAAAGAAATCAAAGGATGTCACCAAGCAGGTAATGTATTCACTATGAAGCTTGTTTGTATGCCTGACCTTACACTCTTAAAGACTTATTAGATACAGGAGAAACTAGAATTTACATGGAAGATTTATGGTCACATCACATCTCTTGAAGATGACAAAAGTGCATGCATGGGTACTGAACTGGGACTCGGCACTGGAGAGCAGGAATATCCCTTCTCCCTCACTGTCTTCCCACCAGAAAACATACCCTTAAAATTGTTATTGGTAAAGCTGAGGATATAAGTACCTATGTTGGACTATCTCCAACCCACCCAAAGACCCAATTGGGTACAATAGCAGGCTGAAGAGATAATTTTGCTTGGCAAAAATTGTGCTAAAGAAAATGTGAAACTGTATCTTTTCCAGTGCCACTTCCCAGATCTCACAGTTGCTTTGGAGTAAAGAAGATTACAGGAGATCTATTCACAAATCTACATCATGCTTAGTTTGGCCCTCAGCTGATCCAGCCAACCACTGAATGACTAAAGTTTTATACCACGTACAGCACATGCATGTTTCAGGTACCTGAAACAGAATCCAGCACCTCAATCCTGCCATGGCTACCTTTGAACAACGACATCTTGAAACTTACTGAACCACAGAATATACCCACGAAACACAAAAGGAGAACTAACTGAGAACACGGCATGTTTCGTTTATGACAAAAACGGCATAACAAATGCACTGGATAGTTACCATCCACCTTGTTGCAGTTACCAGTAGAACATGAAACCAAAAAATCCTGAGCTTTAGAAAAACTCTTCACCTTTTGCTTTTGCAAATCTTGTGCCTTACAGAAACATGTTGATTCTGTAAAGGTCAGCAATAAACTAGAGGACTAGAACAACACCAAGAAAAGCTATGCAGTATTATTAGAAATCAAGAAAGGTCCAGTTGGAAAATTTCAAAGATGAAGTGCAGTTTTACCAAAAGTTCACAACATTGCATTTTATTTATCTCATCCTAAGAGCAAAGGAGCTGGACAGGATAATCAAAACAGAAAAAAATCTAAAGTAGATCAATCACTAAGCATACTAACTACTCTAGAGAAAAAGGAAGAGATGAATACTGCACTTCTTTCCCTAGGAAAAAGTCTTTGAACTGATGGGAATAGCAATAGGAGAGGACAGAAGAGATCTGATATCCCCTTCCCCTTATTGTGAGCTATACACTTGGATTCCAGGCTCCTGGAGCATCTGTAACTAGAATTTAAAACCAACTATACAGATGTTTCTATGCTGCCCCTGGTCAATCTAGAAGAAAAAAGATTTTTATTCTATCAATATTCCCAATCCAGAAGGAATTACTCAAGTAATTATATACCTTGCTATTATATTACATGTATATCAGATGTACCCTAATTGCCAAATAAAATAACAAATAATTTAGATGCAGTTGACATTAAACCTGTTTAGGTAAATGTGTACTTTTTGTGACCATATATGCAACAAAAGGTCAGATGTAGCTTTCACACTTAAGAGCAAGTTTCTGCTAGGATCCTATGGGCTAAGCAAGTTGTCCGCCATTAAACCAGAACATGACATTTAAGAAAGTTTCATGATACAGTGGTGCCTCGCTAGACGATGTTAATCTGTTCCACGAAGATCGCTGTCTAGCGAAAACATCGTCTAGCGAAGCACGTTTTCCCATTGGAATGCATTGAAATCTCTTCAATGCGTTCCAAGGGAAAATGCAGTCGTCTAGCGAAAATCTCCCATAGGGAAACCTCGTCTAGCGAGTGCGGGTCCCCATCGGAATGCACTGACAGCTGCACTGACAGCTTTTCACCACTAGTCGGCGCATTCCTATGGGGAAACCTCATCGTCTAGCGAAAATCGCCATAGGGAAACATCGTTTTGTGAAGCGCAGTAGCGATCGCAAAAAGGCATCGTCTAGCAATTTCCTCGTCCTGCGAGGCACCACTGTATATTATACAAAGACAACATGTCTTCCCATTTCTTCAATGAGACAGCACTGTGTATGAGAACTCCTCTATCTTATCTTGTTTGCTCAGGCCCACCCATCCAGCATCAGGAATAAAAAAACATCTATATCTATTTTTGGTATGTATTAATTACTTCCTTTCCAACCAGTGGTAATGCAGTTATTCCATAGCATTTTCTAACACCAGTGCATCTAAGTGGATTTATTTATTTAACAAAAATCTTGAACCCTGTGATTACTGATGAGAGGGTATTTTAGCCTAAAAATACTGTTTCAAGCTTTGAAGTTCTACAAAATAAAAATAATCTCTTTACTTCATCAAGAATGATCTGTGGAAAATGACAACTCATCATTCTAGCTTTCCTTTCTCGTAGTTCCAATATGTCCACAAAGTAGTTTTTCTCCTAACCAGAAAAAGCTACAAGAAAATATAAATCTGTGAAGCTAAGATGTATTTCAAATTAAATACCTGCACCAATCATGGTGATTGGAGATTCAATGTATATCCATTCATCCGTGTATATCCCAGAGTGAACAAAGATAAGTCCATCAAAGTGAGCTTCTTGAACCCCACCTAATGCATCTTCAATAGTGTCATAATACTGAAAGAAAACAGAGTTTAAAGATCAATAGCCATAATGAAAATATGCCAATATTAAATTGAAGTGATTCAGAAACATACCAGCATATTTTCTCTTCCTTTGTATCTTGCAGGGTTACTGTAGAAATGTTCAGCAAATCCTGGCTTTACATGGGCTCCTTTGTACTAAAAATGGGGGGAGAGAAACATATTGAGATATGTCAACAGCAGAATATGACCTAAAAGTTCATATGAGAGAAAATAGTGCAAGTATAACACTGCAAAGCAAGGCTCCTGAAAATAGTTGTAGAGCTCTCGTATGAATCAAGCTGAGCAGGAAGATCTCAACTCCAAGGTCTGCTGATTATCTCAAGCACAAATGAAAAAAATACTTTAAAGCAAGGTTCCCTCTAAGCTGGGCGTGCATGCACGACTCTGCCTCCCTCTGTGCAGCTCTCTTCCTCCTCCACACAGCGATCATGTTTGGTTCCGGTTGCGACGGAACCTTGTGCACGAGGGAGGCGGAGGCATGTACACATGCAAGGGTGAAGTTGTGTACATGAGAGGCGGAATGATGTCAGCTCTACATATTTTCTTTTTTGTCTTATTTGCCACGGGATATGTTTAAAGATCTTAATTTCTTTATATTTTCTATTAAGTCCCTTGTCTTGTATATTTCTTAGGACTTTATTTCAAAAGATTTTTCTCGTAAATTTAACATGAATTTCTCTGGGGAGATTTTTATTCCTGGTGTATGCTGTATTAATTCTTCGAGCTGTATCTATATTTTGTTGAACATCCTCTGGTCGTATCTCCATTAGGGATGCTAGATAAGTAGTAATCATTTGCACTGTATCTTCTTTTTGTTCTGGTAGATTCTGGAATCTAAGTATGGCATTGGCTCTTTCCATTTGTACATTTAACAGCGTGATTTCATCTTGCATTCTTTCCCATTTTAGCTCTCCCATCTCTGTATTCAAAATCTCCAGTCTTCCTTCTGTTCTTTTTGATGTCTCATCTATTCTATTTGTTTTTTATTTTCTGTAATTTGATTTTTAATATCGGTCATTTGCATCCCTAAATCTTTCATTTGTACACATAGCTGAGCCATCCCTTCTTGTAATTGCTGTAAGCCTGTCGATAACATCTCTTGAATACTCTGTTGCCAGTCCTTAAATGACTCTTGTCCCAATATCCCACTAATTATTATTATTTATTATTTATTATTTATTTCATTTATACCCCGCCTATCTGGTCTTGCGACCACTCTAGGCGGCTTAGATTAAGACTAAGATTCTGTTCCTGTGCCAGTGAGCCTCTCTGAGTTCTTTCTTTTCCACCTTTTGTCACCATATTGATTTCCCCCCTTTCGTCTTAATTTAAGTAAATAAAGGATGCTGTTTGACTCTTCTGTCAGCAGCTATTTTCTTTTTCTTTAAGGAATGCTGTTTAAGTCTTCTGTCAGCAGATGTCGCTGTAACCTTCCTTTTCTTTCTTTCTCAGTCTTATTGACATGTCCGATCCAAGAGGGAAGAAGCTTCCCTCCAGGTAGAAAGTTCTCACAGTCGCCAAGTCACAACAATAAAAATGTAAAGGATCTGTAATGCTTTGAAGTAAATATGATTTAATATCAATGTTTCAGAAAGTCATGGGAGCGAGGCTTTTATCTTAGATCGATCTCCTTTCGTTACGAGGTAATTTACTCCCCTTCTCACTTTTTCTCTTCTCTCCTCTTCCTCTCCCAGTCAGAGCTGGGGGGGCTCGCTTCTACCGTGACAGGAAGATTTTTTAAAAGGTAAAGTCCATTTGCTGACTCTCTATATCTATTTCATTTCTGCCTAATTATTTGGGTCCATGGAGATTTTCCTTACATGAACAAATATTTTAACTTACTCAGAGTCTCTGGTTGAGATATTTCCAACATCCTTTTGCACTCTCTCACTCTGCTTGTGGTGTTCCCAGCTCTTTGCAAAGATGGCTTCCTCCTCGGTCCGTGTATTCAGATGTGACTTCGGAGGGGGAACTAGCCTTTGCCAATCCCATTCCCCCTGTGGTGGTTCAGTTGAGGGCTTAGCTGAGACCAGGCTGTAAGTGTTGAAGGGAATCAGCCAGGGAGTGCAGCTGGAAGTGATGACTAATCACCACAGCCCCAGATAGGTTTGGCTCCTGTGCGAAATCAGTGCAGGAAGCAACTGTTGTTTTTGGATGCTATTATTTGGGGGCTGCTTCGTGAAATCTTCTGGATATCTCTTGACCATCGGACGGGACCTTGACGGGTGTGATTCACAACACCCCCCCTTTTGTCATCTCTGCTACTTCGATGCTGCTTCCCCAAGCGAATCGTCCCCCCCTAATTTGGGGGGGCCGAACTGAGGGGTCCCGGTCAGTTTCAGGAGCTTGCCTGAAATCCGACCGGTTCTCGCCACGACGAAACCCCGCCTCTCGTGGGGCTGAAAATGAGAGGATACATTGCTTTGGAGGTAGGAAGAATGAAGATAAGCCATCCTCAGAGCTGCTGTATTCTGTAACACTTGTCATGAAATTCACCCTCGGATTATTCTATTTCTTATGTATCTTGGTCATAAGAAAATAGTGAATTTCCCTAATATTTGCCAAGAAGCAGGGTGAGGCAGCACCAACACTATCTGACAAGGGAGACTCACCATATTTTGCCATTATAAATGGGAGTGGCTTCTGGCCCATAAATTGTATTATTTTTGTTTTATCTGAATTAAAGGCTGACCTTATGATAAGCTTGGACTTTACTTGCTCCCCAAGGCCCCACTTCAGAGGTGATAATGGAAGGACTGTGCAGAAATGTGTGAGACCCTTTAAGTTAACCAAGGTGGGAGGATATAGAAGAGAGGCACACATGTGCAATGGAGACAAATAAATCCTCACCACCAACCACCAAGAAACCGTTTTTAGCATTTGAAATATTCTAAACATGGAACAGCCAGGAATCTTCTAAAAGAAATTATACCAGCTGTTGAAAGCTTTCCTTCCAAGGATTTGGATGTTCATACTCCTCTGGATTAATCTGGTAAAATTTGCCAGGTTCAGGATGCATCATTGGACGTGTATATTCAAATACTTCCATATAGAGTCGTTTCCTGAACAAAGATACACAGAATACAAAATTATGACCATGCTTTAATTGAACAAACCAGATGGACCAAAAATTAGTTGAAACAATTTGGAAATTTCAAAGAAGCACTGACAGTAATGCTGAAGATGTCTCTGTTTCTCACTTAATCACACCACACTAGCAGAGAGAACTGTACATTTTAAACAGAAGGTACGAGGATTATCGCTCAAGCTAAAACTGAAGTCATTAAGACCAGCAATGTTTCCAGATGTGTATTTGTTATCTGGGTAAGAATCAAGATGGGAGGAAAGGATTAACGACTTCCTTACCATTAAGCATCGGCTTAGAAGCATTTTGGTGATCAGGACTGAATTTATCACCACTAAATATTTAGCTCTTTGTGCTTCTGTTTACAAAGATTAATGTCCCTGCATAATAGCAAACTATGTACTTCATGTTGTCAACTGAGTGAATGGATATCTGACGTATACACACACACACACTGGCAGTATATGAAGGCATTTGTTCAGGCATATTCTCAGCTAATTCTAAAAACTTGTCCTCCCTCTAACAAGACTGCCAACTCTTAGAACTCTGGCCATTCTGTCCCACATGTGGCATAGCTGGCTTTGTGTTAGAATTCCCTACACACATATGCCAGTCTCTTTTGTTACTACCTTTTAAGTGCTAGAGGATCTCTGTCCTGTTCTCTCAATCATTTAAAGGCATCTGACCTGCTTTTTTGTGGTATCTGCTCCCGTGTTAAGTGTTTTATTTTAAAGACATCTGGTCTGTTCAATTTTATTATTTCTGTCCTGCTGCACTTTTTAATGCTATTTTTTTTTTGGTTAAGACAAATTTTCACGAAAGTTTCACGAAATGGCACAATAATAATCCTAAAATAAATACATTCTTAAAATCCCTGACATTACTTTTATTATGAGGGAAACAGGTTCTGACTGTTAAATAGGGAGGTGTCCTATTTTCAGACTTCTCTAAAATTCAGCCTATCTTGAGTGACCTATGTACCAATGATTTGTTGGTGGCCCAGAAGTATATTACACTCAAGAAGCAGCAGTATCTGAATGATTTACTACAGGTTTAAGCATCATTGTAGGTAGCAAAAAAAAGATCAACTATGTAAAATAAAAAAGTGGCACACTGTGAACAATGAAATATCTGACAGTTAACATACTGTGTTTCTAGTATATTTCCATAATAGTAAGAGCACAAATCAATTTTGATGCAAGATGGATGAATTCACAAAAAATCTTAAATGGCCAAAATCAGAGAGACAATATGCACTAGGGAAAATCAACCACGATAGGAGAGAACAAGACAAACTTTTATGCAATCTGAATTCTTTTTTAAAAAATTTAATTTAGTTTAAAAAGCTAACCAGTCATACATTTTTGCATTGTGCTTGACGAATCTAATATACTACAGAATCATGAAATATATCTTTTACTTACCACAAAATTGGATCATTAGCCAGCTCACTGAAGCGTTTACACACACAAGCTGCTCTACAAAGATCTTGTTCCAGCAAATATGAGAAGATTTTCAGCACAACTTCATCAGGCAATTTCTCTTGAAGATATTGTTCTGCAGGTGCTGCTATTAAAATATAAAATATGACTAATGACTGATTTTCATAATCTGGAGTGTTTCCTTCAAAAAAAAAAAGTGTTTCTACATTGGAACCAGGGCACAAGGCAGCATACCAAACTGTAGCTGACCACTGGATTCCACAGCAAGTCCCTGCACTGGTGAGGTGACTATTATTTCTCACTATCACTTCTCACAACTGATAAACCCCTAGAGCCTGGCACACGTACACCTAACAGAAAAGTGTTTAGGAAGAAGTATTTTGATTTCATTTTCTGTAGAAACCCAGTCTCAGATTATTTCTTCTGCAGCTACTACAGTGTGCTATACTGAGGTTTAATAACCTCCTGTCTCCCTACTGTCAAATGAGCAGCCATTCATCACTCATATATGGCATGTATTTATTTCCAGAAAAGCCTACCACAGTAGAAACCAATGAGACCAACTGTTTGCATGTGTATTTACTAGCATTTCTCTCTTTTTGCTTTTTAAAGCTAACTGATAAGTGGGAATGTGACACATGTAAGCTATATCTAGAAAGAGATAGAGAATGTTGTATTTTTGCTCCTCCTCTGTCATATTCAGGTTTATAAAAGCCCTGTTAAGATGAAACAGGTGGCAGGCCACTTCATTGAGATGCTGTCAGTGAATTCACTTCACACTGATCACTGTCTTATGCCAGACAGTAGACAGAAGTTTCTTTCCCCGTGTCATTTATTCCATGATGGGATCATGTCTGCCAGCTCTGACTGAACCCTTTTTTCAAAACTGGCAGAGAGACTGCCTTTCTCTTGAAAGTGCAGATAGCTGGCTGAAGAGTCAAAGGGAAGTTTGAGAAAAGCCTTATGCACCATCTCTCAACAGTCAGTCACTGAGGTTTTAACTGGTTGATTTAAGGTAGACTTATTTCTCATGCTCCTAAAAGCTCAGTATATGATCTTTGATACACCAGGAAAAGTGAAGATATGATAGTTTAATAAACAGAGCTTGTTCTAAAAATGGGGGAAAATCTTGCACCCTGTTATAATAGTAAAATAAAACATAACCATATGTAGTCTTGAGCTGGCTAGCCAGTTCCCAGAGCATCCTCAAAAGAAGTAGAAGTAAATCACTTCTAAGTACTCTATACCTTTTTAAAAAAAGGCTGGAAAGAGTTGCCATAAGTTGGAAATAACTTTATAGCTCACAATTATTATTTATTTAAAATCCTATATGGTGATGATTCACAGCCATATTGATTTTTTTAAGTAGTCTTCCTCATTAACTGGCTAATTTGCTAATCCCATGTTTCCTACCTTCTATGCTGAGAATTCAACAGATCTCAAAGCAGGTTTATGGAGATGGCACAAATACTGTTCCATATCAATAGGGGTATTCTTGGCTAACAAGATCTCAATAATATTTCACACTTGCAAGCTTTCAGCTAAAATTAGCAGAATAAACTATGCTAATGAAAGCAGTGTTAACTTAATTACTGAACAGCATCTTTCAGTGCAATCCTACACAATTCATGAAAAAGTGAATCTACTGATATCAATGAGACTTACTCCCCAGTAGGGTTGTACAGGAACAACCCCAGTAGGGTTGTTCCTGCTCCATCTGGAGCAGGAACTGGCAAGCCACTCCAGTATCTTTGCCAATAAAACTCCATGGACAGAAACAAAAGGCTAAAAGATATGAGGCTGGAAGATGAGCCCCTCAGGTCGGAAGGCGTCCAACATGCTACTGAGGAAGAGCGGAGGACAAGGACAAGTAGCCCCAGAGCTAATGAAGCGGTTGGGCCAAAGCCGAAAGGACGCTCAGCTGCGGACTACTTTAAGAGTAGGCTGAATGGCTGGCCTTTCAAAGAATTAAATTATTTTAAGTACATAAAAAAATCAGCTCAGGAAAGCGGATGTTGGAAAATATAAATATAAGAAGAAACATAAGAATCTCTGTTCACATATTATGAACTCATTTAACAAAGAGAAGTGTACATTTCACAGAAAGATAACAAATTCTAGCTGTCTTCATGGTTAACAAGAGTTTTCAAGGAATAACTGGCATTAGCATTAAGAAGAAATAGTACCAAGAAATGTTCACAAATGTGTTAAAACCTGAGTACTGTATTAATAAAGACTATAAATAAACGATGAGTGCAACTGTTAAAACATGTCTCAGAAACATATTTTTTTAAAGAAAAAGCACTCTGTACAGCTTTCTAAGGAAGGACACAAATGAATTTGGGAGATCTTAGTATGAACTGAATTCTTAAGACTTGAGCCCCAAAAAAGGCTTGCTTCTACACCTGTATAACAAAATCATGAAGCTGGAAGAGGCCCATAAGGTCATTGAGTTCAACCCCTACTCAATGCTGGAACCCAGATTAAAGTATATCTGACAGATGGCTGTCTAACTTCCTCTTAAATGCCTACAGTGTTGGAAAGCTCACCATCTCTGGAGATATGCTCTAGCTTCTAGCACAAAGCAACATTTGAACACAGCTCCTTCAGAATATCGAAACAAAGTTCATATCGGGAGGTGTAGTCTTTGACAGAGACATAGTACAAACCTGTGAAATGTTATCCAAGTCATTACATCGTGACCTGGGTCCAAGTAAGCATAAACAGGCTGCCACAGCAGTCATTGTAAGATATAACTTTTAGGAAGTACAGGAAAATAAGACTATAAATTTTGCTATCAGTTTAGTTTCTCTTGTTTACACTGGCTGAAATCCTATTGTGTACTACACAAAAGGCGTAATTTTTTAAAGCAAGTTGCCTGAAGTTAAGACACTTCTATTATCTGTTGTGTACTGAGTAGTACAACCTGGCATGCAACAGGCAGTATCTAGGAAGACTTCTTAATCTGAGGCAAAGGTACACTTTTTGCATAGTAGTACAACAGGATGTCAGCCATTTTTAATGAGAGGTCAACAATGGGTACCCTCTAACCACTACCATCCTCAATTCTTGGGTAACACTCTCTCCAGACAATGAAAACCCCATCCATCTACTTCTTATACATACCAATCAGAAGCATGCTACAAATACACACAGAGAATATGCCACTACAGTTTGGTCACAAATTCTGTTCTTCAAAAAATCATCAAGTCTGATTCCAGGAAACTGCCCTTGCAAGTCTAGAGTCCTGATTTTTGTCCCCATCACACTATATTCCCACTTTAAAAAACTGCTTAGCCTGTTAAAAAGAAACATTAGGGAACAAAGTGTTTCTTCCCCACCCACCTACTACAAAAAAGGAAATTACCTGATAAATCTTGTGATTTCCCAGATACTCTAGCACGTTTGGCTCGATGACCAAAGTTCTCTGTAGCCGAAGTAGAAGCACCCTGGTAAATTTTTAAGAAAACTAATATTAACTTTCTTATACATATCAGGCATTGCCAAGAACCCCCCAGATTCTTCACCCTTTGCCACCTTTTTATGAACTGAACTCTGATCATTATGGTAGACATCTATTTTAGGACTTATAACATTTGGGGGGGGGGTTAAATACCTCCATACTGTTCTTTGCAGGGCAAGCTGTTCTTTTAGGTAAAAGAGTTTTTCTGCGAAGTTGGTATGGACTATTTTGAGCACCAGGACCTGATTCTTCTGCAACCATATCTGCAGGTACATCATCATCTGTGAAGAAACAAAACAAAAAATGTTAGAAAATTATAATATTAACCTCAAAATTATTTGGGCTTTTTAAAAAAATCTTCAGCTTCTTATGAAGTAACATGAAGATAGTTGACAAATCCAAGAATTGTAAATATGAATTTAGTTCATCATATGCACATATTTTAATATAATATAGTAAATAAACTAAGCTGAGGCTATCATACTTTGGACATATCATAAGAGACTCACTAGAAACTACAATAAAGCTAGGAGAAGTAGAAGTTGAAAATAGAGAAAGATCTAAAATGAGAGATTGACTCATTAAAGGAAACCATGGCCTTTAGTTGAAAAGATCCTCTTAAAAAAAACCTCTGTAAAAGATAGGAACTTGGAGGAGTTATTAATTCACAGGGTCAGCATAAGCTGGAAACTGTTTTATGGCACATAATGATACTTCATAAATAAATAGCTTTCCTAAGTACAATAAAGATGTTACCTAAGGTATGTAAGGGGACTACTCAAAACTCTTATTACATATTATATATATAGGAGAGAAAATAACATGGGGGTAAAAGAGATAAAAAGAGATAAAAGAGAATGAGAGGAAAAGCAAGAACAAAACCAAAACAAGATGTGGAGGGAAGACTTCAGGTTCCATCTCAAATGTTAACTATTCAAGACAAGAAATACTCCTAAATGTTGCAGTTGTGATGATGAAAAAGGAAGAGTAAGAGTAGTGTCATGGCATGCACACTGGCATGCATGGAGGAAGAAGACAGTCTTCCATAAGAAAATCCACACAGCTCTACAACATTTCAAAGGAAGCTCTGTGCAAGCACAAACTGCTTATGTGAACATCAGAGAGACCTAAGGGAAGACACATTTCTGGAATAAATTCACAGGAATACAAAATATTCCTATTGATTTCTTCAGAGAAACAATGGCTGATTTCTGGCACAGGGCAAAACCAATCATGAAACATTATCACTGTAGTTCACAGTAAAGTGCAAATGATGGTGTGCTCTGCCTTTATCTCACTAATCTGGGCATATAAAAGCACAACAAAGAAGATTACTAGGATTACACGTCTCTTCTGCACACATTCATAAGTACTACAAAACCTCAAAAGTTCACAACTCCTGGCTTGCAAGCTACTGTACAGGTTTCCTACATATGCTTTAAAACTTTAAGACAACAGATATTTTAAACAGAAAATTTTAACAACTGCTGACAGCCAACCAATATCTACAGACATAATAACCATATATTACCTCCAATGTTAGAAACAATATACCTCTGGGTAACACTTGTGGGAAGAGTAAGAGAGTAACTTAACTCATATCCTGCCTGCATGCTTTTGGGAAGCATCTGTGCACCCACTGTGGGAACAGATCTACGACTAGAAAGGTCTCACCCAGTTCTTTATGTCCTTACTTATATACATCCACCACATATTTTGTTCAGGAATAAAAATGAGAGAAGTTACAGATTTTTTTCCAATAGTGAGACACATACATGTACAGCTGGTTGCTGTGCTATTTTAAAGTTATTGATATTTGCTCAAAAACTGCCTACTATTATAGATATCAACTCCACCGAAATCTCAAATGTTTTCATTTCTGCTTTCCTATATTTCCATCTGCCGGTGTACCATCAACTGCTGAATTAAGTTCACAGATCTTAAAACAGTGCTGTAGGGATCTCTACTCGTCACTTCTAAATAACTACCTAACTCACAGATTGCTGATCACCATCACCCTGCTTCCAAATAATGTCTTGCTTGCTTCACACTGCAGTATATCAGATATGAAATAGGAAACTAAGGAACTGCTATAGATACAGTGTTGAGTCTCATAAACTGCACTTCAGCTACATAAAAAAAGTAAAGAAAAGACAAAGACAAACCCATCTTACATAGAATTTGGGGGGAAAGAGCATAGCCTGCCAGAAAAGTTAGCTAAAATAATATTTATCAGTATTATAAATGATATTATAAATGAAATTTACATGGAGAAAGGCAAGAAAGAGAAGGTGGAAGAGACCAGCTTCTCAAATTACAAAATTCCCACAATAACACAACAGAAGCTAAATTGATGCTTCTAGTTAGGATCAATGAACATGTCAATTATGTAGAGTAAAATTTTAATTCCTCTTAAATACTCAGTAAGGAAACTGGGATAAAAAGACTGACTTGCCTAAGGCCACCAGGTTCACAGGCAAGGAAGGACATTCTAGAAGCTGCACCACAAACATTCAAATGCTTATTCAAAATGTAAATGGTCAAAGTTTTTATTAAATTCACTGTGGATTTTTCACTTTAGACTTCTGCATGTTTTCAACAGAGAATATAAACCTTTTAATGCTAATTCCTTACTATTTAGTAAATTGGACATGTTTAAACCACAGATGAAAAACAGATTTCTTTCTACATCTTTTGTCCTTGAATGAGAAAACAGAAACACAGGAAAAAATTCAGATACATGCAATTCCTTCCTTTTCTTATCAAACTTACATTTAAGACACAACATGTATTGTTGTGTTAATATATAATGTACTGCTTGGTCATAAAATATAAAAGCACAAGTATCAACTGTAGTCAAATGATCATTCAATAAGAGAGCTCAAGATTAGAAAAGGGAACAGAGCGAACCATGAACCAGAAAAACCAACAAATAGGGCTGGTTTGTGGTTCGGTTTGTGATCCAATTCAGGGATCCTGTTTTGCCAAAGCAAAATGAAGAGCCAAACTTTTTTCTCCTTGGCATTTTGTTTTGCTTCAGCAAAACGGATTCCCGCCCACCCCCCTCCCACTACCCCATCATCTCCCTACCTGGTCAGGGCTATTAGCTGGCAGTTGGGCTGAAGCACAGAGGCAGCAACTGGGCTCCTTCAGGGAAGCCACACCGCCACTTCCCCGAGTGTCCGTAGCAATGGCTTCTCTTCAAGGACAGTGGTGGTGGTGGCAGCACCGGCTCGGCAGCAGCAGTGTGACAGTAGCAGGTAGCCCTCCTCCTCAGGAATGAACCAAAAACCAAACCAAGAACTGGTTTAGTTTTCTGACTGGTTAGTGGTGGTTCGTGGCTAACCACAAACTATGATGAACCACATTTTTTTCAGGTTTGTGCCCATTTCTAATCAAGGCTGTAATATACCCTCTGTTGCTGTTATGTGCCATCAATCTCCAAAATGGAGGCAACAGTCTCGTTCAGCTCTTGCAAACCTAAACCTGTGGTTTCCTTTAGGGAGTCAACTCATCTCGTATTTGATCTTCCTCTTTTCCTGCTGCCTTCCAGCTTTCCCAGCATTATTGTCTTTTCCAGAGAATCCTGCATTCTCATGATGTGCCCAAAGCAGGACAGCCTCAGTTTCAATGTTTTTGCCACCAGAGATATATCGTTCAGGCTTGATTTGCTCTAGGACCCAATTTCTGGCAGTCCAGGGTATCTGCAAAGCTCTCCTCCAGCACATTTCAAACAAATCATTTTTTCCCTGTCAGCTTTCTTTACTGTCCAGTATTCACACCCATATATGATGATTGGAAATAAAATAAACCTTCTAAGGCTTAGCAATTATGATCCTGGTCCAAAGAACGGTACAATCTGTGGTGCACACCCAAAGATACTTTGGGTTTGCACTTTTTTAAACACTGGAAGCCTCTTTCCTTCAAGCAAACATTATTTTCAAACCAAAGGGATGTTTATAAGCACTCTACATTATTGTACTGAGCATGCCCTCTAAAGGAAAAAAAATCCAAAAGGTATGCAATAGCTCTCACATACAATGTAAACCATTGTGGCTGCTCTCCTGGCTGAAACACCACTATGACACGAGTTCTAGATATGAGGAAATCTGGGAAATTTAATTTGAAGCAAAGCTTCATACTGAGGACATAAAGTATTCTGGACACATCCCAGGGATCCTCATATCTGTGCAATGCTCTGCCTCACTGCTCCCCTCCCAGCCTAGTTCTGTATCAGGACTTCCTGGTTATGTGTGGGAAAGCATCTAAGAGAAAGACTGCAAAAAGCAGCAAGACATCCTTCTGAAATTTCCTTTTGAGACTCATAGTCTTCAGAAAATGGAAGCTTTACAAGAACTGAAAACAATTCTTATCTGTTATATGTGTATGCTTTGACACATACTAATTTATTACATTCCAGAAACAAGAAAGAGGAATCCAAGGCAAGTGATGTGGTCTTGTCACAGCACTGCAGGAAAAATATGAAAAATAAACTCTCCTAGATTGTACTCATAGGATCAAACCCCTGGAAGATTATTTAATTTCTGCAACATTCAGAAGTACACCATTGAGATAAAAGTCCAGAGAGTTCTTTATTTTAAAAAATGGCTGAATATAGGAGTAATGTTATTATTACTAACATTGTTATTAGTAATGTTATTATTAAAAACATTACTGCCTTTGAATCTTTGATCCAATTTACAGCATAGTGAATTGGCCATAACAACTTTTTTTTTTGAAAATGTTGATTTTAAAAACTATTTCATATCATTCTAAAAGTTTCATTTGATTTTCCTTTACTTTGCCTCAGAATTTCCCATTCTTCTCTAATAGAGAAACTTTGTAAAAGGCTTTCTCTCCAAGGTTAGCCCGGGGGGGGGGGGGGGGGAGACGACAGGACTGGGCATTCTTATTTCTCTTCAGGCTATAATAAACTTCCATTATGTCATCCCAAACTGGCTACTGTACAAAGCCAAAAAATGTTTTGTTGGTATGGGAAGGGTGGAAGGAGCAAGAAAGAATATGTATCTTTCTAGCAGAGACATGAAACCTTGGCTAACTTGAATGTACATTCAATGACTGTGGTAAACTTGATAAATAAGTAAGTTGTAACTTAGGCTAACAGAAAAGCAGCCAGTGAAAAGGAACTGCCCGAAAAAAAAATCAGCAGACAGAAAATGGGGCTAGAGTTAAGACCACCTCCCTATCTTACTTCTCATCTGCAAATACTCTACTACACTGGAAGCAACCAAAAGGTCGATTGTTGTTGTTGTTTACTCATTAAGTCATGTCCGACTCTTCGTGACCCCATGGACCAGAGCACGCCAGGCCCTCCAGTCTTCCATTGTCTCCCGGAGTTTGGTCAAAGTCATGGTAGCTTCGATGACACTGTCCATCCATCTCGTCCTCTGTCGTCCCCTTCTCCTCTTGCCTTCACACTTTCCCAACATCAGGGTCTTTTCCAGGGAGTCTTCTCTTCTCATGAGATGGCCAAAGTATTGGAGCCTCAGCTTCAGGATCTGTCCTTCCAGTGAGCACTCAGGGTTGATTTCCTTCAGAATGGATAGTTTTGATCTCCTTGCAGTCCAGGGGACTCTCAAGAGTCTCCTCCAGCACCACAATTCAAAAGCATCAATTCTTCAGCGGTCAGCCTTCTTTATGGTCCAGCTCTCACTTCCATACATCGCTACTGGAAAAACCATAGCTTTGACTATGCGGACCTTTGTCGGCAAGGTGATGTCTCTGCTTTTTAAGATGCTGTCTAGGTCTGTCATCGCTTTCCTCCCAAGAAGCAGGTGTCTTTTAATTTTGTGGCTGCTGTCACCATCTGCAGTGATCATGGAGCCCAGGGAAGTAAAATCTGTCACTGCCTCCATATCTTCCCCTTCTATTTGCCAGGAGGTGATGGGACCAGTGGCCATGATCTTAGTTTTTTTGATGTTGAGCTTCAGACCATTTTTTGCGCTCTCCTTTTTCACCCTCATTAAGAGGTTCTTTAATTCCTCCTCACTTTCTGCCATCAGAGTGGTATCATCTGCATATCTGAGGTTGTTGATATTTCTTCCGGCAATCTTAATTCCGTCTTGGGATTCATCCAGTCCTGCCTTTCACATGATGTATTCTGCATATAAGTTAAATAAGCAGGGAGACAATATACAGCCTTGTCGTACTCCTTTCCCAATTTTGAACCAATCAGTTGTTCCATTTCCAGTTCTAACAGTTGCTTCCTGTCCCACATATAGATTTCTCAGGAGACAGATAAGGTGGTCAGGCACTCCCATTTCTTTAAGAACTTGCCATAGTTTGCTGTGGTCCACACAGTCAAAGGCTTTTGCGTAGTCAATGAAGCAGAAGTAGATGTTTTTCTGGAACTCTCTGGCTTTCTCCATAATCCAGCGCATGTTAGCAATTTGGTCTCTAGTTCCTCTGCCCTTTCGAAATCCAGCTTGTACTTCTGGGAGTTCTTGGTCCACATACTGCTGAAGCCTGCCTTGTAGGATTTTGAGCATAACCTTGCTAGGTCGATACTTGCTATCAAACATCGGATTCTGTTCACATACGCCTTTGCCCACAACCAGGCAACACCAGAAACATCCATAGCAGTTATAAAAGATATGAAGGTAACAAATCAGCAAACACTGTATATATTAGATTAGACCAGTGATTCTCCGTCTATGATCCTTCAGAATATTTCAGTTTCAAGACCCAGAACCCCTGACCAACAGCCATGCTGGTGGGGTATTCTGGAAATTGAAGCCTGAAAGATTGGAGAGCCCAATGCTGAGAACCACAAGCCCAGATCACATTGACAGAAGAATAAAACAGCTGGCACAAAAGGAGACTTTTGCAGATTTTAATGATTAAAAAAGAACAGAAATTTCAAGTTGAAGAATTTACTATACAAACACCTAAAAATGGGATGTTAAGCTTCCTGTTAATGGATACCTGAAGCCAAACCTGTATTGATAAAATCAACTACCTGCCAGGCACTGCACCCAGTGACATATGGAGAGAGGCAGCAGTAACAGTGGAAGATTCAAAGCATTTACATCAAAGGTACATCCACTCTTCAACTATCATCCTGTCCCTCCCAATTAAAATCAGGGAAAGTTTTTTCCAGAACATATGTGAATCTCGAAGGAAGAGTAGAGAATGCCAGGACTGTAATGTGAAAAAAGGAACACCCAATCTATAAAATGCATGGAAGGAACCCCAAGAAAAGTGTAGCCCCCAACCACACAGAGAAATGAGTCACTTGGAAGTCACTTAATAAGCTATGGAGTGGAGTTGACAGAACCAAAGTGAACCTAAGAAAATGGGGGTTTGCACCAACATAGTATGTTGCAACTGAAGAGAAGAACAGGCAACTTTACACTTACGTCAGTGTACTCTATGCCCCTCAACATGTACCATGGAAGACTTGTTCTTAGCTGCTTCAAATACTTTTGATGTTGCCCATTACAGGGAAAACTGTATCTCATATATTTATTAATTGTGCTGTGGTGCTTCTGACATGAAATAGGAAAAATGGTGTTTACCAATGCTACTGATCTTTTATCTATTCAACTCTTCAAAAAACCTCCAGTTAATGAAAATGGGATATTGTGCTTCTGTATTCATGATTCAAAAAGCCAGGAAATGGTCCAATATTGCTGCACAATATCATGCCCGCATTGCCCGTAGGAAAAAAAGATGCCAAGCTTTACACAGCAAAGGGCAGCCTGAATGTTGACAACAGTAATGGCAGCTGTCAAGTTTTCTTGTCAGATTACACTGGATGCTATCTCATGATTACCTATCTTGTACATGCTCAGTGAGCAAAGGTTTTATCAAAGACATTTCTATAGTTTGTACATGAAAAAAAAACCTTTCTTGCTATAAGAACCTATCCTTTTGGACTGTTGCCAAAGAAGCATGAGACTCATGTGCTGGGTTTCACTATGAACCTCTGCTACAGAACTTTGTATGATCCAAAAAGCAGCTCCTGAAAACTGGAAAAGGGAATGATGCAAGATTTTTTAGCTTTTTAAAAAAGCTTTTAAATATTGTCTTTTAATTGTTGTAAGCCACCTTGAGTCCTTTTAAGGATAAAGGTGGGGTAAAAATATTTTAAATAATTAAATATTAAATAATGGTTGTTGTAGGTTTTTTGGGCTGTTTGGCCATGTTCTGGAGGTTTTTCTTCCTAATGTTTCGCCAGTCTCTGTGGCCAGCATCTTCAGAGGACAGGAGTTAGAACTCTGTGTTCTGGTGTAGTGTGTGGGATAGTTGAGTATTTGTAGCTGTGGGATCAGCTTTTTGTCCTTTTAGGGAGATTGGGTGATTACGGTGATCAGGGTGTCTTTTTGTTATGGGTGTATTGTTGTGATAAGGGGGGAAGATGATCTGTCACTGTGATTGATGGGTGTTGTTAGCTAGTCTTTTGTGTGCAGTGATCACTGGTCCTTGTGGCTGGGTAGAGTTTGTTGACCTTTTTGCAGGCTGTATTTTTCAGTGCTGGGAGTCAGGCTTTGTTGAGTTTTAGACTTTATTCTTTTTTGTTGAAGCTGTGCTGATGTTTGTGGATTTCAATGGCTTCCCTGTGTAGTCTAACATAATGATTGCTGGTGTTGTCCAGTACTTCTGTATTTTGAAACAGGATTTCATGTCCAGCTGGTTTCAGGGCATGTTCAGCTACTGTCGATTTTTCCAGTTGTTTTAGTCTGCAGTGTCTCTCATGTTCTTTGATTCTGGTGTGGATGCTGCATTTTGTGGTCCCAATATATACCTGGCCACAACTGCAAGGTACCCAGTATACTCCTGCAGTGGTGAGGGGATCCTTTTTGTCCTTTGCTGACTGTAACATTTGTTGTATTTTTGTGGTGGGCCTGAATACTGTTTGTAGGTTGTGTTTTTTCAAAAGTTTCCCCATGCGGTCTGTGACCCCTTTGATGTATGGCAGAAATACTTTATTTTTGGGTGGCTATTTTTCTTTTATGAATTTGACCCAACTCCGGGAGGCAGTGGAAGACAGGAGGGCCTGGCGTGCTCTGGTCCATGGGGTCACGAAGAGTCGGACATGACTAAACGACTAAACAACAACAACAACAACAAATTTCTTTTTCAGTTCGGTGTTGTTTTCTCAGTTTGATGGCTCTTGTGATTTCCTTCTTGGAATAGCCATCTGCCTGTAAGGCCCACTTCAGATGGTTGAGTTCTGTGTTGAGAAATTGAGCTTCACAGTTCCGATTCGCACGGTCTACCAGTGTTTTGATTATGCCTCTTTTTTGTTTTGGGTGGTGGTTGGAGTTTATGTGTAGGTACTGGTCTGTGTGGGTGGGTTTTCTGTAGACCTTGTGTCCCAATAGGAGGTTAGGTTTGCGTATGACCATGACATCTAAGAAAGTGAGTTGGCCCTCTATTTCTTTTTCCATGGTGAATTGTATATTTGGATGGATGCTATTGAGATGGTTTAGATATTCTTCCAGTTTTTTCTTCACTGTGGCTCCAAATTGAGAAAGTGTCATCCACATATCGGAACAAGACTGTGGGTGCGAAGGGTGCCGAAGCCAGGGCCTGTTTTTCAAAACGTTCCATGTAGAAGTTCGCTATAACCGGGCTGAGGGGGCTCCCCATGGCCACTCCATCTGTCTGTTCATAGAAATCATTATCCCACTGAAAGTAGCTGGTCGTTAGGCAGTGTTGGAAAAGGGCCGTGATGTCTTCTGGAAAGATTTGCTAGATGAGTGTCAGAGTGTCCTTTATTGGTACCTTGGTGAAGGCCAAACAGCCTGAAAAACCTACAACAACCATCGGATCCCGGCCGTGAAAGCCTTCGAGAATACAAATAATAAATAAATTTGACAAACGGAATTGAGATATAGAACTATAACTGCAAGAAGGCATGAGATAAATACATCCCATTTCTGTTTGCACCCCACCTCAGCCAGCACCATTTCCCCTTCCTCAAGTCCACACTGGACTGAGTGATTTTTTTCAGATGTCATGTCTCCACAGATGTCAACAGGCACATCAGAGTTTTCCAAGTATTTCCTATTCCAATTACCCAGACACAGGGTAGATTAAAATAAAGAATTTAAAAAATAATTTAAAATTGGATTTTTAAATTTAAATCGGGTTTTTTGGTTTAAATCAAATTTAGTTTAATGAAATGCTTCTGGAGGAAAAATCTATCGAAATATAGTTTTATATTTAAGATACATTATAGTTCAAAGGTTATTTAGCATGAAATAGAATTTAGTTATGTAACATGAAGCTGTATATTCATGCAAAATTTACATTTTTGATAAATTAATTCAAATAATCCAAGTTATCTAAGCTGAGATAACATGCACTTTTCCACAGTAAAAATGGTATAAAATGAACAACATTCAGGAAAAACCCTTAATCCCATTGTTGTTCTTCAAACCTATGTACAAAGAGCAAATACAAGAATATGTACACTATATAATGTTATTGTTTTATCTAAATAAAACAATTTAAGTAGTTCTCCGAATATGAATGCTTACCATATTAAATTAAACTCTATTCTGATATAGCTGTTTTACTAACCTGAAACCGTTTCCCCGAAAATAAGACCTAACCTGAAAATAAGCCCTCGTATGATTTTTCAGGATGCTCGTAATATAAGCCCTACCCCCAAAATAAGCCCCAGTTCAGTGAAATCCCGCCCTCCACCATTGTGCAGCATTGTGCAGCAACCAGAAGAAGATGACATGACTGTATTTGAATAAATGTAGATTGTTGTATATGAAAAAAAAAAAAAACATCCCCTGAAAATAAGCCCTAATGCGTTATTTGAAGAAAAAATTAATATAAGACCCTGTCTTATTTTCAGGGAAACACAGTAGGTTTTCATTCTATATATGAAATCTTCATCTGGTTGTAAATATTAAAGATTATAACTACCAACAAAAACAAGTTTTTATGTTTAAAATTATTTAAATTGAGTCTTACTGACTAGTAATTTAAATCATGATTTAAATTGTGATTTAAATTGACTTGATTTAAATCAAATCTACACTGCCCAGCCAAGCCCTCAGACTTTTACAAATACTTGCAAAATTTCAATAGCTTTCAGATGAATATAAATCTGAAGTAATATGATATGCTGCACAGATGGCACTTCTGCTCACTGCTAGAAAGTAACATTGTCAAATAGCTGTCCCACAGATGCTGTAATTGTCCTTTAGGGCAGTGGTCCCCAACCTTTTCCCAACCGCGGACCGGTTTCAGGGGGCGTGGCACACTCGTGGGGGGCGTGTTGCACTCGCGGAGGGATGTCGCGCTCGCAGTGGGGCGTGTCGCGCTCAGGGATGTGTTGTGCTCATGCTCGGGGGCGTGCTGCACCCGTGCGCATGCGCGTGGGTGTGTCGCGTTCAGAGCACTTGCGGGGGTGGCAGGAAATTGTGTCTGCGGCCTGGTCCTGCCTAGGCCACGGACCGCTGCCGGGTCGTGGACGGTGGTTGAGGATCCCTGCTTTAGGGTCCTAGAACTTTCTAATGGGTTCCCACAGCCCTATCATTTGAGAGATTAACAAATCATGGGCAAATGTTAAATGAATTAAATATAATCTTAGAACTCTAGAGCTGGAAGGGACTCTATGGATCATCAAATCCAGCCCCTATCAAGGAGGCACAGTGGGGAAGTGAACTCCCAACCTCTGGCTGCACAGCCGGGTACCTAAACCACTGAGCTATCTAGCAGTTTCTATACAAATATATGTACTCTTCACAAGGCAATTTCATAGAGCAACTTTTTGTGGCATTAAAATAACTAGTGAAGAGGCTGATTTGAGTGTCCAAGAAATCAAGTAACTGATCAGTTAACTTTAGTTTATGCCAGCTCAACGTTTTTAGATCTGTAACTATAATCTACAAAATTCCCATCATTTCTACTTCAGCTAAAACAAAAAGTGTTTCCTAACACAGTCCTATCTCAAGTAAAATGTTTCCTGTCCATGGTGGGCAGCCGTGTTACAACCAGAATAACAAAGAATCTTGTCATACGTTAAAAACTGAAATGAGTTGCAATCCACAAAAATGTATGCCACACTAAACCTGTTAGTCTTCAAGATATCACAAGATCAGTTGGCATTTCTCAATAAAAGTTGGTTCTTTTAAGTAACAGATTATATAATCTATAGAATATATAAGCCACTTTGAGTCCTCTGATCGAGAGAAAGGTGACCTACAACTGTGACAAAACAGGGTGGATTTGATTTAAATCATCAAGAAAAGTGATTTTTAAAATGTAAATCTTGATTTAAATCAAATCCATCCTGTAGCAGCAAAAAAAAAACCACTAATCTGCCTGCCAAAAACTATATAGTAAAAAAACCTGTTTTTAGAAGGCAGTGGAACAGATCAATCACTCATTCTAATATCTATTACACTCTCACAACTGTGCTGCAAGACTGGTCATTTGTAGTTCTGTTGTTAGGTAAAGAAAAGTCCTTGTTTTGGAATCATGCAGAGAGCTACAGCTGAAACAGAGCTTGAACACAGGCTTCCCAAGTCCAAATTACAAAAACTGGCACAGAACATGTGTAAGTACAAATAGTACAACTGTTCAAAAGAGGGAAACAAGTGTGAATGTAAAAGTGCAATATTCACATAACACAGAAATAAAAGAAATCTGCAAACTTGGTTTACCAAAACTGCTGACTAGACTCCAGTGTTCTTCCTTGCTGTGCTTACTATGGCATACATATATACAGTATTTATAAAGAGATAAACCCACTGGAATTCGAAGGTTTTGGATACAGTAGGTCTCCAGATGCGTCTCTTAAATGAAATTCTCATAGTCAGAGGAGACCAAGGCTATTCAAGAGAAATTTTCAAAAAGGGCCAGTTGTGGTGGCGTCTTCCCTGCTAATCTAGATAATACACGGTATGTGAAATTAGCAGCTTCTGGCTGATATCAAAAGAAGTTAGCCTCCATCATGTGTCTCAGTGCTGACTAGAGAAACCTTATAGCCATGAATGATTCAGTCTCCTGAGAACAAGGAAAATCACTGACCCAATTATTACAGGTTTTTCCATAATATTTTTGTTCCTCCCAACATTACTGACACACCCTAAGATTCTGGAATTTATCAACTCTGCTAGAAGTTAAAGTTAAAATTTACACTTTTTCTTTGTTCAGCCAATCAATACAAATTACTGAACATTTCTACAAAATGATACTGAGTTACCAACTTAGCAATAGCACTAGTAAAAATAATTCAAGAATTCTGTTATAGCTGAAATCCTAGAATAATGTTACAGACAAGCCACACAATACATCTGCACCAAAGTTTAGCCAGGAGCTGTAAATAACAGTGTGAAAAGTTTTTTAACAATTACATCAACTCAACAACAGTGAATTCAACTTGCTTACTGCTTTCCGTGCTCTCATCTGAGCCTCAGATTATATTTGAAAATATAAGAATCCAAACATGTATTTCAAGAAAAAATAATAATAACCCATATTAAATTTGTTAAGTACAGTACACAAGTTGGTTTTTCCCATCTTCAACTGTGAGTCTATACACTAAAACAGGAGTCTCCACATCCAGTCCGCCTTGCCTTTTCATCCGGCCCGGGCATAGGAAGGAAGGGGGACCCAAGCAATCCCCCACCCCCACTGTCTTTGCAAAGACAGTGGGGGTGGGGGATCGCTTGAGTCCCCCTTCCCTCATCCGGCCCTCATTCGGCCCCCTGCACTAGAACCTCAACTAACAGCAGCTCCCAAGAGACATGGCCAGGGCTCAGACACAAATTTCAACTCACTTTCCGTTTACAGACAATATTAGGGCACGTTTTCAGAATAGATCTATTACAAAAGTTATGTCCTTTGTTTTGCAATGGTAAACAGTGGTATTAATAATGACTACATGTATTTGAAGTACAATCTGTTGCTAAAGCAGAGAAAAACAACTATAAGCCCATATGCATTAAAAATCAGTTCTACAGACCTGCAAAACCCTCTGGGACACTTTTTTTTTTTTTGGCATAACAGGCGGCTGTGAAATGAGGGAGAGGAGAAGACAGTCCTAGTCCTACTGCTATTGGATACCAAAGTTGCTGTTGGATCTTGGTCATACAGCTCTCATAACCTGGAAAGGTGGTAATCTTGACTGAAGGCAGTAAGGTATGAATGTACAACTATGCCTCTGAACTTTAAAATGTAACATTATACCAATGGGTAGTTAAATACAATCTTAGTCCCAACTAGAGCAGAGTCACTGAAATCAGTAGAACCTAAGGTAACTGGTAACTAACAAAACCCATTCATATCAGTAGGTCTCTTCTAGGTGGGATTAACACGAGATCCAGCCTGTGGCCTGCATATCTACAGACAGGAATGAGATTTTTGGGGTTAGGTTCTTTGGGTTTTTCTGGACTACAGATCCCATACCTCTCCATTCTGGGAGTTCTACTTGACTGAGAGACACCTTATAGAGACTTAATTATGGTTCACCTACAAGAAAGGCATCTCTGTCAGGTAACATTTCCAGAATGGAGGATTACAGGATTTGTAGTGCAAAAAGCTCACAAATCCCATCCTTATCTACAGATGTCACTGCTGTGACAAGACTGGAAATTTGTTTTCAGCTTAATATGAATCAAGGTTGAATTCTAACACAGCCACAGTCTGCAGATCAAGTTCCAGAACAAATGGAAACTTAGCCATCATTTAAGCATATTAAAGAACAGTTAAAAAGCAGAAAGCAGTGCTATGAGATTAAAAACGGAATATTTGTACTTTATTTCCCCCTTTTAAAAACAGGTGAGAAATATACACACAACTTCCAATAAATTTTAACAAAAAAGTGTATTCAGAAAGGATATCATTGCTATGTTAAAAAAAAATTTTTTTTAAATGCTCGTGTCTCCACTATTTCTAGTGCTTTTCAGGGTTCAAGTACGAGGGGAAATGATGTGAATTATTCCACGTGATAGAAATGAATACTGTATTATGTGATTATATGCAGACCTTTTTTTTTTTGTTAAACTTAGCCACCAAATTCACAGTAACAAAGAATTACAGTAGAAACTACTGAATTGAACCAACTTAAAGCAGACATACAAAGGTCTCAAGCTGAAAATAGTATTTGTTTTTAGAAACAATGTTAGATCCAAGATGCCTATCCTAAAGCTGTTTACGGGCATGATCCTGTATATTTTCTAATGTTAAACCCCACTAAATTCAACAGGATACATTCCTAAGTACAGGATACATTCCCCTACTTTGACATAATTTCCACTGAAATAGAAGTTGCATCTTACAACACTTTCCTGTATGCCATTTCAAATTAGGTATAGCATGTGGTTCACTGGCAATTATAGCAACTTATCTGAAGTCTGTAAATCAACTGTATAAGGGAATGCACAGAAAACAACACACTTTCTACTACTATGATGAAATTAAATCAGCACTACGTAAGAAATAGCATGAACAGTACGTTGTTCAATCTGATACCGTCTTTTTCGGTATCAGATTGAACAAGAGAGGTGGGCAACTGCAGCTTCCAGATGGTTTTGATTTGCAGCTCCAACCAGACCATGAACACATTTGGATGTTCCCTGAGCAATGGCCACTCCCTGTCTGCTGATCCTTCCATGCCAGAAGCACAACGGGATTGCTTCTGACATGAACAACAGCACCTCTCACAATTGGCTATGCTGACTAGAGCTGACTGAAGTTTTACACCAAAAGTACCTGGAGGGCAACAGTTTCAACACCCCAATTTTCGACCCATGCATTCAAATATGTTGGTGCTACCCTTTGAAGCAAGGTCATAATCCGTCTTTACTCATCTTCACAACAGCAATGGAAGCTTTAGCAGACAAAATCTGATCCAATTTAAGGCTGCAAGCAGGGAAGACAGAAGTTTAACCACACAAAATTGGAGTATTTGCGAAAGTCATACAATTCTTTCCCTTCCACCCAAACAATGAAGCCAAAGAAATTACAGAATAATTTAATCAGCAGGGAAAGCAAGGTGATCTGCAAAATAAATGTAAAATCATAGGCTTCATGTGTGAACATGCCTCTAAAACATAAATTATCACTAATGTCAAAGACAAGACCAATTATTTTAAAATACAGTGGTACCTCGGTTTACAAGAAGATAATTGCCTTAAACACCTATAGTAATACATGGAATAACCTTCTAGATAATCCTGGTAGCTTAGAATTAATTATAACATATGATAGCCAGAGAATTGTATCATCGTGAGGAATTAAAAATAATTATAATGGCAAGTTTTGTTACTATTAATGTTTATGTTTTAGTTTATGGATTCTGGAAGTTTGATATTTATTGTGCATAATAACTTGAATCCAGTAGTTAAGTCACAACTAGAGTAAGCGCATAGAATCAGTTGGCATTTAGTAAGTTAACTCCTCTGTATGTTCCACGGGTTTAACGGATCTACTCTAGCGACTTACTACTAGATTTTATCCAATATACTCCTTTAATAAAACAAAAAAATTTAAAAATTTGCTCTCTGAACAAAATTCAATCACAATGATTTTACAATAACTTTATTTTTATGGGGAAATGAAACATAAATTCCTAGTGGGCTAGGAACTCATATTTAAGTAACAAGTTACATAGTTCCAGAATGACCCAAGAAAAAGCAAACGGTAAACCACCTCTGAGTATTCAGTGGTCCCCAACCTTTTTGACACCATGGACCAGTTTAGCGTGCGTGCAGGGGGGTGCGTCTGTGTGTGCGTGTATACACGCAGGAGTACGTCTGTGTACGTGTCCGTACATGCGTGGGGGGACATGTGTGCGTCTGTGGGGGTGTGCATGTGGGGGGGCGTGCGTGCGTCTGTGTGTGCGGGGGCGGGAGATCTGTCTCCATAGCCCGCTCCTGCCAAGGCCACAGACCGGGACCAGTCTGTGGCCCAGTGGTTGGGGACCCCTGCTCTATACCTAGAAAATCCTGAACAGGATAACTGCAAGTCAGAATTGATCTGATGTCACACAATTAATTAATTAATATGCAAAATAGTCCTCAGAGCAGATTGTGATCAACTGACAATGAGTTTTAGCAAAAAAAGTGTTCTAATCATAAGCAGCATTTGAACAGATATAGAATCCCAGTATATAGATATATTGGAATGTGTGGATGATTTCATTCCACTGAATTCTAGATGTCAAGATTCAATTTCTTATCCTTTCCACTAATATTGCAATACAAAGTACTGAATTAGGTTTTAATAAAGAACAATAAATATTTTGTAATCAATTTGTAAGACTTAAAAACACATGAAATGTAATTTCAACCACTGTCAGATAATATCACTATCAAACTGAAATCCTGTTGTGCAACTTACACCATATGTAAAGCTGATGACATCATCAACTGTGGCCATTGTTTGGAAGTAAAAAAATTATTCTCCCCCGCTTGGGCAGTGGTTTTTTTGGAGATTGTAACCTTCCTCCCTGTCCAGTTTGCATCTTCTAATGGCTTCCCCACAATGAAAGAGATCCCATGGGAGCCTCAGGAGCTTTGATGGGGGGAGGGGTTGGAAAATTCAAATTTCTGAAAAATCATTACTGAAAGCCACAGGACAACTCATCACAAGGTCATACAGAAAGTCACGATAGGCGGATTATGTGGCATTGGTAAAACCACTTTTTGAATATCTCACATTCTGAAAGCTCTACTGCTGTTGCTATAAATCAGCTGTGACTTGGTAGCACACAAAACAGTTTCCTGCATTTTTGGATTCCTACATCTGCTACTTTCAGAGGTGCCCAACCAGCTACCAAACTAGTAATCTCTGCTAATCAGCAACTACTCTACACAACTGAAAATGTGAGATAGAGTAGATTATAACTATAAATCAAAACTTCCATCTAGGCTAAAGAGTGTAACAGTGTATACTTACAAAATTCACTGAAAAACATTTTGTAGAGTTCCGAGAGAGAATTTTCTCTCTATTTAGTGTTGTTGTTGTTGTTGTTGTTGTTCATAAAGTATTATCATGTCCATTTATAACTAACTGGACAGATCAATGAATTGAGTGGCTGGCTACAGAACTAGAGGTTAGGATTCCCCATCGTGCTTCCTGGGAGAAGAGCCCACTTCTGTGGCTTTGGGCAAGGCACACGATCCCAAAGAACCCCAGAATAAGGGAATGGTAAATTACTTCTGAGTACTTTATACCTAGAAAGTCTCCTCAGGGTTACTATAAGTCAGAATTGACTTGTCAACACACAATTATTATTACTATGGCCATATACAAATACTCCGTTAAACAATAAAGCTCTAAATAATGCAGGATTTTTGGGAAGAATTCTTTCCTATAAATTCTCAGTCATTTCTATTTTATCCCTTTTCCAGACCTATAACATCATTTCTGAGATGAGTCACAGTGCCACAATACACTAAAGGATTCCATGATGGTAGAAAATGATCTGAAATATATGTGACAATGAAAATCTTTTTTTCTTGAGGTATAGCAACTCAGACTGAACAAACCTCAAATTTACCTCATTATGTAAAACCTACTGTTGTGGAAAGTGGCATGAAAGCTAATTTCAAAGTAAATGGAAGAAATAAACCATCAGAAACAGACAAGATACCAAAAGAACTATTCCAAGCTACAGAGACTGAATGTGCTAAAATTCTAACAAGAATATACCAACAAATACAAAGATGAAACAATGTCCCATAGACTGTAAATGTTCAGTATACAGTCTAAGCCCCCAAAGGAAACACCAAAGATTGCAGTAACCGCAGGACCATCACATTACTCTCCCATACAAGCAAAGTGATCCTGAAGATTTTATAACAAAGACGTTTACTAGGCATGGAATAAGAAATTCAAGCTGGATTCAAAAAAAGAAGAGGGACTAGAAATCCTATTCAAAATATGTTAGGTACTGAAGTGTAACAAAAAAATGTTTTTAAAGTCAGTCTACGTTCTATAGATTAAAACAAAACATCTGGCTACGTTGATTGTGAAAACTTATGTATAGAGATGGGCAGGAACAGCCAATTTAGTGCAGTTTGTTTCCTGGCCAAACAGCTGATCTGTGGTTCAGCGCACCACCCACTTAGTGGCAGGGTGCTGCCTCTTAGTGGGTGGGGTGCTGAACCACAGATCAGCTGTTCAAATGGGAAACAAACCGCGCCGAACCAACAAACCGGTCAGTTCCCCTCTCTAGTTATGGATTGTTCCAAAAAATATGGGTGTTTCACAACCATTTGATTATCCTGATGTGTAACCTATATTCTGGACAAGAAGCTACTATTAGAAAAGAACATGGACAAACAATGGCTTCCCACCGACAAAGATTAATTGATACCATATTACTGACAGAAAGTAACAAATTGAGATGACTACTGATGAAGGTGAAAGAATAAAGTGCAAAAACAGGACTGCACTTGTTATATGACTTTGACATTAACAAGGAAGAAATCAAACCTGTCAAGATTTTCTATACTATAGTTTCTGATGGTTAGTTACCTTGAGAATGATTTTTTCCCCTTTACTTCCACATCTAGCCCGGCAACACTCTTGACCATGGATTGTACCAACAGGGTTTATTATTGGTGCATCTAGGAAGCTTTCAACTCAGTAATACATCTTTGTTGTTATGTGCTGTCAAGGTGGGACTGACCTACAGTGACCCTAATTGGGTTTTCAAGGTAAGAGATATTTAAGGAGTAGTTTTAGTAGCTCTACGCCCCAGTGAACTTCCATGGCTGAGCAGGAATTATGTTAGAATATGTAACATCTCTTCCTCACAAAGTGGTGTGAGGAAAGGGTAGGCTTCTGGTTTCTCAAATGGGTTTGAAACATTAAAGTCCATCAGTTCAAAAGCTTTCTCCAAGGAGAAGTCCATTGATGTGGCATCTTGTAGAACTGACAGCAAGGGTACACCATTCCCTCCAGATGCCCTTGGCATAGACCTGTCAAATCCTGCTCCCGAGTATTCCCAAGCGTTGGGGTCTTGGGTGTTTTTGTTTCTGACGGACGCTGCCATCTACCCCTCTCTCTCCTTTCCTTCCAGCCAGGCTCTCTCCTCCCTGATCTTCATTGCACACTCTCAAGCCCCCTTCTAGCCCAATAAGAAGGCTTCACTGGCACTACCTCTCTCTGTCTCCTCTCAGCCTCTTCTCTGGGCACCATGAGCAGTTCCCATTTCTTTGTCCAGGGATCTCCTAACCAGATCCATTCCCATTCTGGGGGAAGGATCTTACCACATTTACGTGATTTGGCTTCCCCCACTTCAATGAACTTTTTCCACCTTCTCCCTCCACTTCCCTCCCCCCCTTCTTTCTTTCCCACCTTTTCCAACTAATTCTCTGGCTCCACCCCTTTTTGTTCTGTCACTCATTCCCTGTTCTGGACTTGTCATCTGTTCTCCTAGACCAGTGACGGCGAACCTTTTTGAGCTCGAGTACCCAAACTGGAAAAAATCAAAAACAAAAACCCAGCGGGCGGCGGCGGAAGGGGGAATCCCGGGCATGGAGGTGCCTCCAGACCTCACTCTGGATCTGCCTCCAATCGTGCCCAACCCCTGACAGCGCCAGCTGCTCCGGATCCTGGCCCACCGCCTGTCAGGGTGCTAGCACCACGGCTGCAGCCTCCTCCTCAGGTTTGGCTGCCGGGGGTAGCGATCCGGCGACTTATGGCTCGCGTGCCTGCAGAGAGGGCTCTGCGTGTCAGCTGTGGCACATGTGCCATAGGTTCGCCATTGCTGTCCTAGACCCTTCAACTTCTCTGTCTGTTCTACTACTTCCTCCACCATCATCACTAGTGGTTTTCTTTTGTTGCTCAGCTCTCGCTCCTCTGTTGAAGGGGTTCTTTTCTTCTCAGTCTCAGGGATCTTGGGGTCACCACTTGCTCCATGGATGAGGGATGGCACTCTGCCCGGGACGCTGTCTACCCTGCCATCCTTCTCACATACCCCCCCTCCAAGAGTGCCGTCCTTTTTTCCATACTTTTGGCCCACGGACCCTGCTGAGAAAAATAGACTACGTTAGCATGGTCCCTCCCTTTCCTGTAATGGACAGTGAAAGAATATGGTTGAAGGGGCCAGGTACCAGTATATTAAACGTGGATTGGTGTCTTTCATCTGTTTCAACCACTGTAAAGGGGCATGGTCCGTGATCAATGAAAAAGGTGCCCCTAGTAGATAATGCCAAAGAGCATGAGTAGCACACCGGGTTGCCAGAGCCTCTCTTTCTATAACACCATACTTCCTTTCCCACTCAGACAGCTTCCTGTTTAGGTATAACACAGGTATTTCCCTGCCATCTCGTTCCTGAGCTAAGATTCCCCTAGCCCTCTATCTGAGGCATCTGTCAAAAGAATGAAGGGTTAGGTGAAGTCTGGTGCATAACGTATTGGAAGGTCATCTAACATCGTTTTCAACAACTGGAAAGCTTGTTCTTGTCTAGGGCCCCAGGGTACCCTTTTGGGCTAGCGCTTCCTTGTAAGGTCCATCAAAGGAGAAGATATGGTCACGAATCCTGGGATGAACTGTCTGTAATAGCCCACTAGCCCTAAAAACCGTTGAGTTTCCTTTTTGGTTACTGGTCTGGGCTACTCTACTACTTTAGTAACTTTGTCCTGTTGAGGTTGGATTTGTCCATTCCCCACCTGGAAACCCAAGTAGGTAACCTTCAATTGAGCTATTTTACACTTAGCTGGGTTCACTGTGAGTTTGGCAGCCCTCAGGACTCCTAGCACCCTCCACAAGTGTACAATGTGTCATTCCCAAGTATTGCTGTACACAATGATATCATCTATATAAGCCGCAGTACAGTCACCTACAGGCATCAAAATCCGGTCCATGAGCCTTTGAAAAGTTGCAGCTGCCCCATGGAGGCCAAACGGCATGTACATGAATTGGTACAAGCCCAGGGGGCTGGAGAAGGCCATTTTTTCTTTGTCTTCCTCTCTTAGAGGGATTTGCCAATAGCCTTTTGACAAGTCGAGAGAAGACAGGAACTTTATATCAATTAAATCGTTCACCTTTGGCATTGGGTACCCATCAAATTTTGATACCTGGTTGACTTTCTGATAGTCTATGCAAAACCTTACACTCCCATCTGGCTTGGGCACCACAATGGGGTAGCTGCACCACGGAATGATGGAAGGCTGTATGACCCCTAAGTGTAACATTTCTTTCACTTCCTGTTCAATAACTGCTGCATCATCAATCAAAATGGAGACTTTAACCAAGAAATCAAAGGTCTGAGGCTCAAAAGGGCAACTATAAAGAAACTAGAAAATATGAGTGTAAGGATGTATTAGATACCCAGTGTGGTGTAGTGGATAGAGTGATGGACTTGGACTCAAGAGGCCTGAGTTCAAATTCCTGCTCAGCCATGGAAGTTCACTGGGGCGTAGAACTACTAAAACTACTCCTTAAATATCTCTTACCTTGAAAACCCAGTTAGGGTCACTGTAGGTCAGTCCCACCTTGACAGAACATAACAACAAAGATGTATTACTGAGTCCAAGGTCAAGATCATCTATAACAAGGGTCCCCAACCCCCGGTCCACGGTGTCGTGCCAGTCCGTGGCCTTGGCAAGACCGGGCCGCGGAGACAGATCTCCCACCCACCCCACACGCACTCCCCGCCACCCACGCGTGTCCCACCCCCCGTGCATGGACCCCGCCCCCCAACTGGTCCATAGTTCGGAAAAGGTTGGGGACCACTGATCTATAATACTGCATTCCTGATTTGTATATTTTGATGTAGAAGAATAAATGAACAAGGGAAAAGTTGACTCATTTAAAATACGGTATCTGTAAAGATTCTCAATATCCAGCTGTGGTTATCTGGAAGTTGAGTCATGGCAACTGGACTTACTTCTTGTTAGATTGAAACGTTTCGCTACTCATCCAAGTAGCTTCTTCAGTCTGAGGAGTTAGTAGGAGATCCCTGATATATCCTTCACGTTGGAAGTGAAACCAACGTGGAGGATATATCAGGGATCTCCTACCAACTCTCCTCAGACTGAAGAAGCTACTTGGATGAGTAGCGGAATGTTTCAACCTAACAAGAAAGAAGTCCAGTTGCCATGACTCAGCTTCTAGGTATTTAAAACATGGTGTTGGAGAGGCGCTTCACATATACCATGGATCATCAGAAAGAGAAATAAGTCTTTGAATGGAGAATGAATTCTCCACAAAAGCTGAAATTACTAAACTGAAGTTATCATACTTTGGATATATTGTGAGAATATGAGACTCACTGGAAAACAAAATATCACTAGAAAAGAAGTAGAAGACAGAAGGAGAAGAGGAACACCTAACATGAAACAGAATAACTCAATAAAAGAAGCCACTATCTCTACCCTGCAAGACCTGAGCACTGTTTTTAACGATAGCATTTTTGTAAGTCATTAATTCATTGGGTCTCTGTATGTTGGAAGCAACTCGAAGTCATATAGTGATAAAATGAATTTAGGATATCCTAAGGTGTATCACACTGCATCTACCCGGTACACCTCCAGGAAACTGAACAGCAGATGTCCCTGAGTCTAGATTTTTAAAAAACAAAACAAAAAAAGATTGATTCATTCAAAATACAGTGCTGGAGAAGAACTTTGCAGATACCATGGCCTGCCAGAAAGACATACAATGAATCCTAAATCAAATCAAGCCTGAACTCTCTAGAAGCAAAAATGACAAGAGTGAGGCTGTCGTATTCATGAAAAAAACAAGACTCTCCAGGAAAGACAATAATGCTGGGAAAAGTAGAAGAGAGTAAGAGGACAGGAAGACCAAGTACGAAATGGATTGACTCAATAAAGGAACCCGGGGCTGTGAATTTGTACAGTGGTGCCTTGAGTTGCGAACTTAATCCGTTCCAGAATGATGGTCGTAACTCAAGTTGATTGTAACTCAAAGCACCATTTCCCATAGGAATACACTGAAACGCGATTAATCTGTTCTGGCCGAAAAACCCTCTCACTAAAAAACACACTAAAAAACACACTGCAAGACCCATCAAAGCACAGAAACATAACCCCCCCCGCCCAGCCCAAACCCGAGCAGCCACAGAATTAAAAAAAAATGCTAAAACGACACACTGCAAGACCCATCGAAGCACGGAAACATAACCCCCCGCCCAGCCCAAACCCGAGCAGCCACAGAATTTAAAAAAAAACCATTCCAGCAAACCCCCGCCCAGCCCAAACCCATGCTGCAAAACCCCAGTACTCACCCAGAACAGGCAGTCTCTCTGTTTTAAAAAAGAAAGTCAAAAAGCAAAAATAAAAGCAGTACCAGGCAGTCCGAAGCCTCCTCCGAACACACACTCTCTAACCGCTGGGGCGAAGGAGCTACAAAGAAGCAGCCTCTTCGCCGACCAACGGTTAGCAGTTTAAATTATCTGCCTTTTTCTGATCATATCTCAAAGCTCCGATCACAAGTCAAAGCAAAATTTTGCGACCGGAGCTGGTCGTAACTCGATTTGGTCGCAAGTCAGGACGGTCGTAAGTCGAGGCATCACTGTGAAAGCTGAGCAGGACTGTTATGACAGAATATTCTGGAGGTCACTCATTCATACCCCGTTTCCCTGAAAATAAGACCTAACCTGAAAATAAGCCCTAGTATGATTTTTCAGGATGCTCGTAATATAAGCCCTACCCCAAAAATAAGCCCTAGTTAAGTCAAACCCCACCCTCCACCATTGTGCAGCATTGTGCAGCAACCAGAAGATGACATGACTATAAAATAAAACATCCCCTGAAAATAAGCCCTAATGCGTTTTGTGGAGCAAAAATTAATATAAGACCCTGTCTTATTTTCGGGGAAACATGGTATGCTGGAGGTGATATCTTTCTTTCTTCCTTTCTTTATTCATATTAGAACACTGTACACTTTAAAATTATGCACACATATAAAATATAGGTAAAATTAAATACAAATTAAAATGTTAAGATAATTAGACTATTTCTGACCAGAAGCTGGCAACTTCAATTATCTCAACCATTTGCTAGCTCTTCTTTTTATACAGGTGGAGCAGCATAAATTGCATGCACATAAGTGCTACATTGTTTGAATTTTTCCACAGTCACATAAAATTTGTCCTTTATCCAAGTAGTCCCCCATTTTACTTAATCATTCTTTGATTTTCCACTTTGCTTCAAAGTCTATTAAGTGACTTTCAGTCAAGCTAGAGTCTTGTTCTAGTGGGAGACACTCTTCAGCATTCAGCAACAAGGTATGTTGCTTTTGTTCTCCACAGCCACTTCTGGTTTAATATTTAGAGCCTGAGAGATGTGCAGAAAACTTCTCCTCAATTTTAGCCATTATCTACGGGGTTGGGGTCCATGAAATGGGCGGGTTTATTACCTTATTTCATTCATTATTTGCTAGTTGTTGTTGTTTAATCGTTAAGTCGTGTCCGACTCTTTGTGACCCTATGGACCAGAGCACGCCAGGCCCTCCTGTCTTCCACTGCCTCCCGGAGTTTGGTCAAATTCATGTTGGTAGCTTCAATGACACTGTCCAACCATTTGCTAGTACCTCTAGCCAAATAACAGACTTTTTCAGTGGGATAGATCTCAGGAAGCCAGTAATAATCCTGCATGATTCATTAAGAGCTACATTGCAATGTGTGGACTTACACATATGGAGGTGACATGACAGCACATAACAACGACACGGAAAAGCAACATGACTTTGCACACAAGAACACCAACAGCAGGATGCTATTGCAATTGTGCTCTATTCGTGAAGTTTCAAATGTAAAACCGTACAAACAGAATACGGGCCTATAGCAATCTTTGTCCCTAGCACTGTCATACAGGATCTCAGTTCTTATTTGCATAATTTATTGTACACATAACTTGAATGTATTCTCTATAGCTGCATTCAGCTACACAATATGGTCTATATACAATTTTAAATATACTGCTTATTCTCTTTTATTAACTTGTTAAAGTTTAAGATGCCCCAACATATGGCAATTTTTAATCCAAAAGCAACATAATAACACCTTTGGCACACCAAGATTATGTGTGGCTATCTGTGGCTCTACAATTTACAATGTACTAAAACAATCTGTAATTTTCTAGAACAGCTCTTCTATCTGTCACAGTGTTTACAAATGACATATTAATGCATTTTCTTTACCAGTTGAAAAAAAATATATAGTCCACATTCAAGTCTGAGTACGTAAAGGGCCAGTTTCTTAATCAAACCTTAATCAACATGCCATAGGATCATAGTTTTTTTTCTTACATCCAAGACTGTTTTAAAAAAATAGACAGGTACACACACTACCTCCTGAATACAGGGACAACTGACATGTCAACAAGAGGTGAGTGATTAGGTGGAACAATCGCCCTCTCCCTTCACACATTCACTGGAACAGTGAATGGGATTCATATGAAGTACTGTTTGACCAATCAGCTGACAAGCATGATAACAATGTGTTGCTTTAGTAACTACAGTGCAGCAAAAGAAAGCATTGATACAAACTGTTCTAAGAGTGGATAAAAAGGAACTGAGGGACACTGACTGAGGTGTGCTTTCCATGCGCAACAGAGGTTGGGGCGGCCTTCCCACCAAAAGCTAAACTATGGAAGGTTTCAAACAGGCAGAGAACCCCATTAGTGTGAGTCAAAGAGGCTATGAAAAAGGAATCCTAATTCTGTTTGCATCAACATCAACCACCAGCGAACATTAGGCACCTATATTCCAGATGGATAAATAGCACTGAGCTATATTCAGCAGACTGACAAAAACCTTCTTATTCAGACATATGTCTGTTAGCACTACCTGATTTTAGGAACACTGCTGGTTCCGCCCCCCCTTAATTGACTGTTTTATATGCTGTTAGTCAGTGTTATAGTTCCTCAGGGAAGTGCAAAGAATTTATATGGGGCTTCCATGTGGTCCCCCAAACAGCCACTGACCAGGTTAAAAATATCTTAGTTTTAACAATGTAACCTTATCATGAGACGTTGGTTATTTTCTTCACAAACCAACTGGGAGAAGATTTTTGTGATAAAGTATTTTACATTAGCACAAGCAGATATGATTTGGACTGCAGCTCTCTTTACTCAGTCCAGTGTACAAAAAGAACAGCTTTGGTAGACCTTTTGAGATATAAGTAAATAACCTCACTAGGTTGCCATCTAGTATATAAATATTACAAAGAGATTATCAACTTTATTAATAAAATTACACAATAAAGAGGCAATTGTTTTGGTGGCTGGCTGGATAGCTCAGTGGTTTAGACATCTGGCTGCAGAACCAGAGATTAGGAGTTCAATTCCCCAGTATTCCTCCTGTAAGTAAAGCCAGGCTGTGTGGCCTTCAGCAAGCTGCACAGTCCCAGGGCTCCCCCAGAAGAAGGGAATGGTGTGCTGCTTATACACCGCCCCACAACACCTAAAGCACTTTCTGGATGGTTTACAAGTTTATTATGCAAGCTATACATTGCCCCACTAGCAAGTTAGGTACTCAATTTACTGACATTGGAAGGATGGAAGACTGAGTGAACCTCAAGCTGGCGACCTGAGATTGAACCCGGGGCATGAGAAGAGTTTTGGTTGCAGTACTGCAGATTAACCACAGTATCACAAAGCTCTTGTGAAAGGAGGGTAAGGGTAAACCACTTCTGAGTATCCTCCACCTGAAAAACCCTGAAAAGGGTCACCATAAATCAGAATTCGATTCAATGATCCATAGGGTCCCTTCCAGCTGTAAGATGAAGAAGAAGATGATATTGTTGTTGTTATGAATGACAACACTGTCATTCACCAAAGATTCATTCACGAAACAAAACAACATATATTTTCATCTGGAAAACAACACCCAAGTATCACTTTGGAAGAGACTGGCCAGGTTAAATAAATTATATTTTAGTACATACTCCATGTTTCCTTTTCTTGTTTCTTGTATTTCAGTAAAGCATTTGAAAGGAGTGACATTTTTTTATTTCTTGGACTACAAATCCCAAAATTCTCCTTTCTGGGAGTTTTAACTGAGAAACAGACACCTTACAAACACTAAAATGTGGCTCACCTTGAAGTAAGGCCCCAGTTGGAATGCCCTGAGGCCTACCTCTGCCTAACCTTACTATTCCTACCTCTACGCTAGCTGGGAGCTTTCTTTCTGAGCAGGAAGCTAGAAATCCAAAAATCCCATCCCTAGTATCTGATTCAATATTCACTTCTTGCCAAGGAAAATGTTTTGACTGCTAGGCTCTTTATTCAAAAGTACCTTTTACAAGGGAGCACATCAGCTCCCTATTTTCCTATTTCTGTACCAGATATGCCATATTCTTCTCCTTAGCACACAAGATAAGATGTCCATCAGTAGAAATGGACCTATGATTAATCTTTCCTCCTCTGTTCCTCATATAGCCAAAGTAGACATACTCTTAGGAGAGGACTATTAAGTGGGAGGAGTTCACTTCCCATATTAAAAGACTGTGAGAAACCTATTTCTCCTTATATTCCCTTCTGCACTTTAGAAATTTTAAAAATCTTTTCCCTAGTCCACTCACTTCTGGTACTGAAAAAAGCATTAAAGCATTTTGGAGTGATACACTCCTATCCAATCCTTTGTGAGCCCCTTTTACTTATGTTGATCCCTCTAGCCTAATTTTATAACAAAACCACCAAATGTGTGTTCAATAAAGCATGCAAATCTGGTCTGGCCTCAAAGTTCAGTATAAGAATATCATCAAAAGCAAAAACAGAAAAATACACTGCTTTCAACATATCTCAGTCCAATCCAAGGGTAAAAGGAAGGCAGAATCCTGTTAAATTTCTGAACACAAAGCTCTTTGCAGTAGAAAAGGGGCATAATCAATCCTCATATACTTGGCTATGCATAATCTCATCACTCCTATAAATATTAACTCTTTGCATGCAGAAAAAAAGGTGGAGGTTGCCAGCAGGGCTAGGTCTGTTCATGGAAAACCACCTGGGATCTCTATGTATGCATCTCTCAAGTTTCACAGTGGATGAAACATAAAACATAATTAAACAGAATGATAGTGTAGACTTAAAATTAATTAAATGCTCATATAGATATAAAGCGAGAAATTAAGCTGCTGCTTGGAAATATATTACATTTCTAGATTTTTAAATTTATAAATATATTGAACGCATGCATGTAATATCTAAAATATTCGTTAGAGCTAGAGAAAGGCAACTGACTATGCCATCTGAGGTGGAACCTGCTATTCTTACAATTCAAGGTGATAGCTGGAAATTTAAATTTATCCCACAACCTCAATTCACAGCCAGTGAGTCTAGACTTTTCTGTTACCTTCCTCTAACTTCCACAATGCTCAGCCTGATGAGTTCTATAAGCTTGAATATTCACCTGATTATGGTATATTTGTAGTCCAATAAATGTATTTGTTTCTGGAATCTGAAAATGGGCCACATGGCTGGAGGGTCGTTTATTTGTTTTGTATTAAAATAGAAATTTAGTTTTTAAAAAAGCACAGCAGCTGTGTCCATAAGGAAAATATTTTATAATGGTTAGTTACAGGAACAACAAACCTGCAAGAATTTAGCCAAATCAAATTATCATGGGTTTGGGCCCAACAAACCATACACTTAGGAATCTCATTCTGATTAATGAGAAATATATTTTGAATTTTAATGCAACCATATAGCAAAAATTATCACAAACATTCAGTCCCAGTTTAGTCAAAAAAGCATAATCCTGCTTCTAACCCACTGAACTACTGGTTAAAACCAGCCTCAGCAATGGGAGTAGCAAGATGATTTGTTGAATAATTCATTAATATATTTTGGGTGCTTTTCCACAATTATTGTAAAATCTTCCAAAATTATTATGAAAGAAAATATGTCTTTTTATTATAGAAGACTGAACATACTTAATTAAGCTCCTTATTAGGACATAGCAAAATGCCTCACATGCAGTGTTGCTCATAACTAAGATGAGGCACAATGTGGGGGGGAAATAGTTTTAAAGGTTTTAAGGTATTTAACTTCTACAGTAGAATACATATCAGCTTAAAACCTTCCAGATAATCATTTGTGATACCATCTGCCCAACAGTGTTACTGTTTCTCTACTATGAACAAACAGTTTGAATTACAAAATTCAAAGATTATTTGGTTGCTTTCCTTTGATTAGGAGGAAGGGACAATACCCATCCCTTCCCCACTGGTTTTAATCCCACCTGCTGAAAACAATTCAAATAAATTTTCTCACGTTTTTGGAAACTGCTTAGGTTCAGCTTTACTAACTATTAAAAAAATCTCCATCTATGAAAGCAGCCACAAAAAACAGCTCTCTAAATTTTAGAGGTCATAATGGGAAACTGAGAGATGACAATTATTGTGTTAAATGGGTCAAAGGAGTTACCGGTAAAGGTATCACCTCAGTATGAACTACTGAGCATTTCCAACTCTAATTTTAGCTTGTAAAAATAACAAATCATATGGAACGGTGGGGAACAGTGTATTCCAGTGTTTTACAGTCTTCTTCTTCTTCTAAAGAAGAATCTTTTCACTTTAAGCGACGTTTTAAGTAATTGACATTTCAAAACTGCTACACAGTTGCATTCCATATTAAGTCCTGTGCAGAGACATATCTATCCCCATTAGGATTGTAAAAGAAATTGCACAGATAACTTCTCAAACTTTTTTTCCAGGTGTACAGCCCAAGTAGCAAAGGGTACTTCTGCTTAAATTGTCTTAACAATGCCCAGAAGCAAATGCTAAAGGCAACAAGGCATGTCTGTGTTTTTCCATGAATTAGACAGTAAATTTCCATGGTAGTAATGAAACTTAAATACTTGTTGCTAAACATCTGAGCAAAGCAACTTGGGGAAGGGGAAATATATGGACATATAATTCTAGAGATGTTTCTATACGAATACCCCCGCACAGCAGGAGTTAACGAGGGTCCGGCCCCCGGGGCCAGACCGTCCGCTCACGTGTCCACTGCTGCTGCCGCTCCCGCTCTTCCTTCCAATTGCTCCGGAGCGCCCAGTCGGCTAGCCACTTGTCAGCCTTGCAGGGAGACTCATCTTCCTTCCTGCCAGGAGTGACTAGCCGACCAGGTGCTCCAGAGTGAATTGAAGGAAGAGTGGGGCCGCCGCCAACAGTGGACGCATGAGTGGTCGGTCCGCCCTCGTTAACTCCAGCTGTGCGGGGGTATTCGTATACGAATACCCCCATCTGTAATTAATTCCTTTAGCTTCTGTGATGTAGGGTTATTTGTATTTTTCTTGGAATATACTATAAAGGCACCTCAGTCCTAAATACACTCACTACCATCAATATTTTTTAATAATCCACTCCTCCAAGACAAAGTCACACTCCAAAAAGCCAACAACGTGGACAGACAATATCTGCATGACAGAAAAAATGAAAATTTCTAAAATGCCCAGGAAGCTTTGATTTTATAAAAAAGCAATTTACAAGACGAAAGCTTAGAAATTCCTACTCCTATTAATTCAATTCAATAATGAGACGTGGACATGTTATCTTGAATTACTCTAATTACAGCCTGAAGACAAATATGGGTGAAACTTTAAAAACTTAAACTTAAAAAAGTGGGTGACCACTTTAAAAAAAAATCACAAACACAACTTCACAAGTCTTCATTAGGCTGAGCATTCCAGAGCTGCAGAAGAAACATAAATGTTCCAAAATTCATGGCCAGATGTGCAGACCATGTTTCTGCGTTTAAAGCAAATTCCAAAATGGGGCAGCAGAACCAGCTCAGAGGCTTTCGATTTCACTTTCAGAGTGTGTATTGAAATGTCAGTTTGAATCTTGTGAGAGAAAAGGTTGCAAGTCACTTAATACCCCTCCTCCTGTTACATGGTTCCTTTTTGGCTTGGAACAGAGGCGTACAAAAACAATGTTCATTATTCTACAGTTTACATCACTGTGGAATTTTGTTTTTTAAAAAACTGCTATGAATTCTTTTATTCTTTCATCGGACTACAGAGCCACAGGTTGGAAATTCAATTCTCTACTGCACTTCCTGAGAGTATTGGCAGCAGCAAATATTGTCAATTATTCTCTCTGCCTCCTCCTTAATACCAGAATTTATGAATCATCACTTTGTGTTTGAAACATTGGCAGCATCTAGATTAAAAAAACAAGAACAGCACAAAGATCACGTTTAGCTGGTACCATGCTTCAGCAAAGAAAAGGATATTCCTGATGCAGATGAAAAGAAAGGAGAAACATTTCATCCTTTGAATCTGCAAAATCCAAGATATGAAATGTGAAGGCACCTGTTTCCATACATATTTGGAACTAGTTCCAGGGCCAGTTCACTCATGAATGTGACAATTCAAACACCTGTCAACTGCCCTTTCAAAGCAGAGGTTTCGTCACAGCACTTGATGATCATCCATATTATCCAAGCAATAGATACAGTGGTGCCTCGCTAGACGATTGCCTCGCAGGACGAGGAAATCGCTAGACGATGCCTTTTTGCGATCGCTACTGCGCTTCGCAAAACGATGTTTCCCTATGGCGATTTTCGCTAGACGATGAGGTTTCCCCATAGGAATGCGCCGACTAGTGGTGAAAAGCTGTCAGTGCAGCTGTCAGTGCATTCCGATGGGGACCCGCACTCGCTAGACGATGTTTCCCTATGGGAGATTTTCGCTAGACGACTGCGTTTTCCCTTGGAACGCATTGAAGAGATTTCAATGCATTCCAATGGGAAAACGTGCTTCGCTAGACGATGTTTTCGCTAGACAGTGATCTTCGCAGAACGGATTAACATCGTCTAGCGAGGCACCACTGTAGAGAACCTGAAAAACAACCCTGGCAATTGCTTTGTATTTGGGTGAGAAGTGGTTAACTGATGAAACAAGAGAAGTCCACTCCTGGGATTTTCCCCTGCTTGGTTTCTCTTTGTGAATGGTAGTGAGCATAAGGTTGTAGACCATCTTGACTGCCCACATGATGTCATCAACATTTAGGCTGCCCGTTACTATGTAAATTTGGCATCTTTTTTCCTGCTGGAAGTGCAGACATGATATTGTGCAGCAGTATCTACCCTGTTTCCCCGAAAATAAGACCTAACCTGAAAATAAGCCCTCGTATGATTTTTCAGGATGCTCATAATATAAGCCCTACCCCAAAAATAAGCCCCAGTTAAATGAAACCCCGCCCTCCACCATTGTGCAGCAACCAGAAGATGACATGACTGTATTTGAATAAATGTAGATTGTTGTACATGAAAAAAATAAAACATCCCCTGAAAATAAGCCCTAATGCGTTTTTTGGAGCAAAAATTAATATAAGACCCTGTCTTATTTTCAGGGATACACGGTAGCCATTTCCTGGCATTTTAAATCGTGGATACAGAAGTACAATATCCCACATTCATGGACTGGAGGTTTTTTGAAGAACTGAATTTCCTGGCTTTTTAAATAAAGTTTAAGTATACATAAACCACACACAATAGAGCTTTATTACCAACTGAAGAGTAAGACTCCATGCTGAAAAACATCCCAGAGCATTCTAATTATGTACCAGCTCTCTCTCTCGCTCTCTCTCTCTCTCTCTCTGTGAGTGCGCGCGCCCCTCATACCAAAATCCACCATACTCCCACTATGACAGTTCCTGAAAGTCAACTTATCCTGTTATGAACACAATTCAAGATTTCAGGAGGATCTGGATGTAGACAAGAAAACCAAAAATCCTCCCCACCACTAATTTTTTAAAAATTCAAAATCTTCCACTCAGACAGAGTTCTTTAGATTTCATCAGCAAAATATGGTGTACTTTGCCAACTTTTTGCAGCTAAAAAGCAAACTCATCAGTTAGTTTTAAAGTCAAATACTTAAACCAAGTCTCTATGCTGATTTTTATTGGTAATTTACAAATGCATTATTGACATATAAAGGGATTCCAAACAATTGAAATTAACTGAAATGTTAAGAGGAAATTCTAAATTCAAAAAGAACTAGTTGCTAGCTGAACTCATTATTATTATAACTAATTGCATGACAAACTATAATCAATATAATCCTCTCCACTTTAAGTAATAATTATAACAAATTTAATTAAAATTACTATCACCCTTCTTTTTAACTGAATTTATTTCTTACAGTTCTGTTGTTCACAGTAAGTCAGTGGCATAAAGAGACTAAACAATGTATTAATTCCATTGTCAGAGTATGCCACTGCTGCAGTAAATGGAGTTTCTAAGACCACATTTAGTCCTGGACAACTGTGTTTTCATTGCTGTTCATACTACTGCTGTCTTGGAAGCAATGCACATTGAATTAACATATCAAAGAACAATTACTAGCAGTGAAAGAAATCTCAAACCACATATTTACCAACTCCTCCCAAGACATTCTTGGCACAGCACCAGTAGCTTCATGTGTACATTCCCATAACCCAACACAGATACTAGTACAATTTGACTCTTTTACACAGATGTAATAAACCATGATTCCATTTATATTAATTATTCCATACACTAAACCTTCACAGGTAGTGGTAGAAATAGTACTTTTAATACCATATGCATTTTAATACCATCATACATTGTATTTAGTTTTTAATGTATAAATAATGTAATTCAGTTTATGTAGTATAGATCTAAATCACTGTGGAGGTTCTATACCTTCTATCTGCTGCTGCATCACAGGTACCCTGTTTCCCCAAAAATAAAACCGGGTCTTATATTAATTTTTGCTCCAAAAATGCATTAGGGCTTATTTTCAGGGGATGTTTTATTTTTTCATGTACAACAATCTATATTTATTCAAATACAGTCATGTCATCTTCTTCTGGAACATCATCATAACTCTCCAAACCCCGAATTCCGGCCTGAATTTCTTGTGACTCCCTCCAGGAAGGGGGGCGTGGCGGCGGCGGTGCTGATGTTGGTGTTAAGGGCCCCAACACGAACTGGCCTCAAACCCCTTCTACTGCAGGACCAGACGGTTTCTGTCTCGTTTTGGGAACACACTTGCTTGTTGAGGGGGGGGGGGGGAAGGAAGTATGGATCCCGCTGGCCCGCACAGACAAGACAGAGTCAATCCCAGTTGCTGCACAATGAGTCCCTGGCCAAGGGCGGGGTTTCACTTAACTGGGACTTGTTTTTGGGGGTAGGGCTTATATTATGAGCATCCTGAAAAATCATACTAGGTCTTATTTTTGGGGAAACAGGGTATATAACAGCTCAAAGAAGGTGGTAACTATCAGCCATATCTACAGAAAGAAATCTAAATACAACATAACATGCCAGAATGAAAAGCATTGCTTATTTTTAAACTTGGTATACACATGGCCCTCAAATGGAAGTCTGCAATGTGACATGTCATCTCAGGCTTTCAAATATCGTCTCACTGCATCTATAATGTCAAGCCTATGCTTACAGATCCTATGGGTGTAGGGTCTGTTTGCATGACTCATCTACCTTTTTCAGAGTGACCAGAAACTGTAAGCAGTATGAGAACATATAAGTAACATGCTCTTTCTGAGTTCTAATGCAATTAACCTGCTCCTTAGTAACATGCAGACAGAACCCTTATTCAGTCATAATTTTGTGTGTAGATACCACACATACAAACTAAAATAGTCTAGCCCCATTCTCTGTATTGTCATTTCCATTGTTGTGTTGTCCTATGTGTAGAAGGTGATAAAGCTGAAGCAGACAGTGTTACCATCCACAGATGATCTCTAGAAATATCAAGGTTCCAACTCACATGAAGAGGATGCATAGATTCTAGATGGTCTCTGCTTCAGGCTGTCACTCACCACAAGTAGGAAAATGACAGAACTGAGAATAGAGAAGCAGGATTACTTCATACCCATCCTTGAATGTCGTATCCATACAAGGACTAATGACAGAATAGGGATTACATTGGACTGGGAAATCTCCAAAATCCAGAGTTTGCACATGCCCATCCCTACACTTTGCAGACAGCTACTACCTTCCAAAATTCTTCTGTCAAAATGGGGCAGACACTAAAAGAAGCAGGTTGCTCCCTCTATTGGTCTCAATATTATATTTTAATCAACATTTGAGAGTGTATCTGGTTGTTGGGGTGTCCCTCAAACCATGGCAAAATTGCCCCCACACCTCCAGAGGGAACAAGATTTTTGAGACAAAATCTGTTTGAACTGGGGATGGGACGGCAATAGGAGAACCCCAGGGGTGCTGGGGAGCAATATATGTGATCCTGACAGGCCACTCTGTCTTACGTTGTCATACATGGTAGGACTGCTGCCTCAAGCGTACAATAGCTTTGACTTTGGCTCTTTCCATACATTATAATGAATATATCCCTGGTGTCCTTTCTGTTTCTCTCTGATACATATTTTTAAAGTGTTTAGAAGTACGCGTTCACATATGAGTTTTCCTACAGATTTTTAAAAACTCAATCTGCAAACTAAAATAGGAGGAGAACACAACAGACTGAACATATGCACAAGATTGGAAATAGTCTCATTTGTTTATACTTAAATGATGCCTACAAATTGCACCAATTTACACACAGAACTTCCAGTTCACAATGAAGTTTTCATACCTGTTACAATAAGACAGAAAACTCTGAGGCTTACTGGGATTGTGTCAAGACCAGTCCTCTGGTCAAACACAAAAAGCCTTAGGATGGCATTGTTTGAAATTCACAAAGAAAAACAAAATTAAAGTGGGTTTAATTTTTACTCTCTTCTCCAGATATCAAAGAGAATAGTGAACATTTCCCTACTTGACTGAAAACAGTCAGTTTACATACCAATTATAATTAGGGCTAGCCCAATACATTTTGGTGCCTGAGGTAGAAAATCCAGATGGCACAATACTAATCCCATTGGTTGTTGTAGGTTTTTCGGGCTGTTTGGCTGTGTTCAGAACACGGCCAAACAGCCTGAAAAACCTACAACAACCATCGGATCCCGGCCGTGAAAGCCTTTGAGAATACACTAATCCCATTCTTTAACACACGTGCATAAAGCACACGTGCATAAACTCTATTATTGCTAAGACAAGTTCAAGCTATTTCAAGGATTGCATTTCCCTTCATGAGCCTGGCTGGGTTTTAAGATCATCAGGGTAGAGCTTTCTCTTAGTCCCACAGGAGAGGGCCTCCTTTGTCACTGCTCCCAAACTCTGGAACTCCTCCTATGGGAGACCAAGCTGGCCTCATCTTTGCTGTCCTTCCACGAGCAGGGAAAACCTTTCTTTTCAGATAGTTTTTCTTTTAGTAACTGGCTGACTAAGGAGGTTTCTTAAAGAGACTGTTGTTTTTCTGTTATTTCTAATGTGTTTCTAATGCTGCTTTTATCTATGAATTTTTAATATAATTATTTAATTCTAGTTTAATGTTGTAATAAATTGTTTTTAGCTTATTTTTTTAAAAAAAAATCTGTAAGCTGCCTGTGGCGGAATGCCCATGTCCCACCTGTCCGTCATGTGGAGCTCTAGAGCTGTAGCCTATGGGAGGACAGGAGGGCGGGGTCAGAGGGAGAGTTGGAGACTGAGAGAGAAGGAGAGAGGAGGTTTTGAAGGTTTATGAGAGAGATTGGGAAGTTGGTGTAGTTGGTTTATGTGTTAAATAGTTAAAAGATATAAGTAAAATAAAATAGATTGACAGTCATCAGATCTTATTCCAGTGATTGATGTGAAGTAATACAAATAAAGAAATGTGTTCAATATCCAAGTTTAATGAGTGCAACATAATAAAACATCTATGAACCTACTTGTGTGATTCAACAACTAAATAATAAATAATCAGTTATATTTGACAACACGTGTCTATGCAACATTATTGGTAAAGTGTGGATAAAGATCCACTGGTGGCAGTTGGTGAAAGGAGAAATAAGCAAGTCGTGTCCAAAGGTGGACCTGTGTTTGAGGGAAACAAACTAGGGACACTGGGGGGTGCGCGACACTGCCTTTGGTCCTTTTTAGGAAAATGATGAGGTAAAATATTTTAAATCAACAAATAAAACTTTAAGCAGCTACTCCTGGAATCAACTGAGAAGTATGTAAAATGTCAAACTTACATAAAAATATGTATCTAGCATCTAGGTACCTTGAAAGATTAGTTCTTCAAGAGAAAATACCCTTCAAGGTATTTCAGGGGAAAATCCCTCAGGTTGCCACCCCGAAGAAGGCTCAGGCATCTGGAAAATCCCTCAGACTGCCACCCTTAGGAAGGCTCAGAAATCTATGATTAGAAATTGGGCCTTCTCGGTGGTGGATGCCCTGACAGGGGAGGTGCACCAGGCCCCTTCTCTCCTGGTATTTTGAAAACTAATAAAAACATATTCAGAGAATACTTTCAGGATATCCTCCCCTCATGACAGCCTATCATGGTTATGTTAGATTTTAATGTTGTTTTGGTTGCCATCACCATTTGGATTCTTGGTTACTGTTTTGATCATATGTGTGACAGGTGGGGGGTTGGTGTTTGTATATGTTTTTATTTGTGTACACTGTCTAGAATAATGGCATGCCACTAGATAAGACAGTGTGTGTGTGTGTGTATATACACACACACACACACATAATCCCATCCCTGATGAAAACACTGCACTGCAAATGAGGGTAATATTTCAGCAGAAAACAAAAATTCAGCCTTGACGTATAACTATCCCAATATGGAAGTCTTCCTATATAGCCATACTTTATATGCTTGTACAATTCCTGCTGCATGTTGTATTATCTACATAAGTCTTTTAAGCATCAATAACAAGTGTAATGAGGATTTGTTTTTTTTAACACTTAAAAATAACACATTCAGTTCAAAAAGTGTTTGGAAGAAAAATGTGAACATAAACAACATAATAAAGGTTGCGTATTACAAACATACTTCCAAAAAACAACAGAAAATGTCATAGCACCCACAAGAAATTTATCACAATCAAATCAACACATGGCCAATTTCACTGCCTCTTAGCTGTGTGAGGCCACTTTGAAGAGGCCATCCCACTTTATGGGACAGCATGATATGACAAAGCACATCAGTTCATCTACCATACTGGCTCAGTTTAAGAGCCAAACAATTATGAAAAACAACGTATGTCACTAAGCATAAGCATATAGGCAATGGCTAATGAAGTAGTTTTATATGGTGCCCACTCCAGATGTAGCAGTTAAAGTCCTGTTGTGCATCCCCGTGTCACTAGCAGTGGCAAATCAGCCCTGATTCAGGGCTCTTTTTGGTGATTTCAGGGCACAGGTGATTTTGTCACATTGTGTACAACTCACATGCATCCTGAATTTGCCTTTAATCAGTGACAGTGCAGAAGAAAAGAGGTAGGAAAGCTCCATTGTACAAGTGCAATTCCCCTGGAAATTTTTTTGGATCCAGACATACACAGATGGAGTTTCCTTAACTTCAGGTTTCCTAAGGAACAGTAACACACCCCTTGTTTTCAAGGAAAAAAATGCCAAAAAGCTAAAATGTAACCCATGTAAGTAAATTGATTGTTAACTATCTTCTCAAACCATTTAGCACAAATGACCCACAGAAAAGCAACACCATGCAAGTTGAGTACATATTTCAGATAAATGGGGCTTATAGCTGGAAGTTTTAATTCACAACTTTTGGTATGTTTTATTACATTGTCAAACATTAAGCTGCTTGATATGAACCCTGTCTGTTATAAGTACTGCTAAAATACCACTTTATTTACTTTTTAATATTTTTTTAAAAGAACCATGCACTCAGTAAGGCTGTGTTCCATGACAGGAAAAAGAACATTGCCCAATTTAACATGTGAAACAGATATGGTCTATGGAAATTGCCATTGCCATGCCAGGACCTTGAAAAATGCAGGAAGGGCAGCAGGCAGAAATTACCACTCCTCCAGCAAACACTGGGGAAATATTTTTTAATTTACTTATTATCTTGTCGTGTTCCCCACTCCCCGCTCCAGTACCGGAACCCAAATAACACATAAAAAATATTTTTAGAAGATCCTGCTAGTAATCGTAACTTCATAGCATTAAAACACAACTAAACATATCATAACATTATAAAAAATGGATTAAAAGCAACTTGAAGTACAGCAAAACAAATAAACAAATCCAAAAAAATACACAAAACACTATTCTTTTCCCTGCATTAAAATCCCTATTCTCTGCAGCCAGGCTGGCAACTTCCAAAAGGTTGCCTGAATAAAAAGGTCATTCCCAAGTCCTTACCATGCCTGTGATGCCAGTGGTACTTAAAGAGAGGCCTCCTTGAATATCTTAAAATCTGGGCAATTTATTAAAGGTGGGGGCAATGCTTAACCCCATGAATTGTGCCTGGGAACTGGTGGTCAGTGAAACTGCTGTAGGAAGGAATTTATGTCACTTCTGCAGAAAGGAATATGTGTCCCAACAGTCTGGCAGCAGCATTTTGGATCCACTGAAATTTACAAGGGCTGCTCTACATAGAGTGCATTACAGTAATCCAAACTGAATGTAACTATTGCTATATCACACATTTCCAGTGAAAGCCATAGCTGGTGAACTAGCTTTAATATTCAAATAAACTCCTCCTCATTGTAGAAACATTAGCATTCAAGCCCACTGCTGAGTATAGGAGTATATCCAACCCACAAACCTGAGTCTTCAGGGGGAATGTAAGCCCATTCAGCACAAGCTGAATCCCTACTGCTAGATATGCCTTTCAACTGAGGAGCACCTCTTTCTTATCTGAATTGAGTTTCAAGTTTGCCTGCCTTCATTCAACCCATTACTGTTATCAGGAACAAAATTAAATCTAAATCCAGAGAAGCTTGGATTTAGATGGACAGAGGAAAGAGTTTGGTGTTGTCAGCACAATGGTAGAACTGAACTCCCAAACCCTCAATCTCTCCTAGCAATTTCATGTACATACTATAAATAACATAGGTGACAAGATAGAATCCTGAGGGACTTCCAAAGACAATAGTCAAGGCACTGAACAGGAATCACCTAACACAACCTTCTGCACTCACCCTTTCAAGAAGGCCCAACTCCACTGTGAAACACTGCCTTCACGTTTTATCTAATTAACTGGTATAATTATCCAATACAGTGCGATGAAAACAGGGTTTTTTCAACAAAGGTCTTATCCCAACATCTTTTAGACATACCAAAAAACCCTACCCTTTTGCAGCACTGGCACAGTGGTTAAACTGCAGTATTGCAGCCAAAACTCTGCTCACAAACTGGGTTCCATCCCAGGTATCCAGTTTGACCTTCACTCAGTCTTCTATCCTTCCAAGGTTGGTAAATTGAATACCCAGCTCATCGGGGGGGGGGGGGGGAATGTGTAATCTGCATAATTAAAAATTGTAAACCACCCAGAGAGTGCTTTAAGCGCTATGGGGAGGTATATAAGCAGCATACTTTGCTTTCATCTCCTTTATCCATTCAGAAAACAACAACAGACCTGACAGCCATCTAGTCTTTTACATAATCCAAATGTACAAGGGCTGATACCTTTATTTAGACCACTAAAAATGAAACATTCAGTGCAAGCTTTCATTAGTTAAAATTCACTTCCTCAGGCATAGGGTAGAAAAATTATAAATGAATGTCCCAAAATGGTCAGGGCAGAGATCTGCCAGGCACATTGCATAAGGTGAGCCAAGAGCTGGTTTCAACCAGTTTGGAGGCAGGTATTTTTAAATGCCTCACCCCTGGTGCCATTTGGTTGGAATTCTCCACTCAAGTCTCCAGGATAAGAGGTAGTCCCTGAATGTATCCCCTTCCCCTCAATCATATTGACTGTTTTGGAAATCAGTTTCCTAGGCCCTGCCCTCCACTGGGCTAGTTCCAGTAAGAGCAAGATTCTGGTACATATGTGCTTCTCACCTCTTGAAGACCTTGTCCACATGCCATGGGCTACTGGGCTCTAGTTGCTTGTACATCATTCTGTATGTATAGCCTTTTGCAGCTAGATCACAACATCAGCATTCTAGACTAATAAGATTCCTGACACTAGAAGGAATCCACACATATGCAGCTTCTCCACTAAAAACTGCTGTTGCAAGGTAATAATAGTATTAACAATATGTTCAGTAAATAGGCACACACATATGTTGTACAATATTTTTAATTTATGTAGAGAATGCTAGTAACTGGTTTTTTAAACCTGCATAAATACTTTGTATTTGTACAAACTTGGTTTTATTATATAATGTAACTGCTACATTGTTTCTTATATTTAAAATAAAAAATGGATAAATGGGTTTCCTGCCTCCTATATTGTGAAAAAGTAGAACATGAAGGGAGAGTTCTGTGTCTACCAAGCTTACAAACAAAATGTAAACATAATCCCAAATAAAGTCCAGAAGCCATATTTCACAGCATATGATGGACAGGAGCCCCACACGAATATAATTTATATTTCTGAGTAGGCACTATCTTGAGATGCAGTGTTAATGCTAAATAAATACTTTGGCTGAAATCCTTTCCTGTAATTTAGGCCTGTACAAGGCTAATAAGGTCACAAGTAGGGGTGATTTTTCAGGAATTAAATATTTCCAACTTCTGTTCCACAGCTCCCATAGAGTCCCTTCCATCATTAGAAAGCCATAGGAGCTTCAGAGCAGGAGAAAGTCATCCTGTTGCTGGCATGTTTCCATAATTAAAATCTCCTCTCTTCTCACCTATTCCTGACAATAAAGGGGATTACATACCCTGTTTCCCCTAAAATAAGACCTAACCTGAAAATAAGCCCTAGTATGATTTTTCAGGATGCTCGTAATATAAGTTCCACTCCAAAAATAAGCCCTAGTTAAGTGAAACCCCGCCCTCCACCATTGTGCAGCAACCAGAAGACGACATGACTGCATTTGAATAAATGTAGATGGTTGTACATGACAAAAATAAAACATCCCCTGAGAATAAGCCCTAATGTGTTTTTTGGAGCAAAAATTAATATAAGACCCTGTCTTATTTTCGGGGAAACAGGGTAGGAGCTGTGATACCCTTGGGACAGAAGTAGGAAATGTTTAACTATCAAAAAAATCACCTCTGCTGGTAACATCATCAGGCTTATGCAAGCATATGTGGCAGAACAGAATTCTAGCCTTTCTCTCAGTTACAAGCCTATTAATGTCTTTTCATAAATTAAATCTGGATTCATGCCTCATTTGTGGCAAGTCTAACATGTACAGAATGTAAGAATGAACATTTCTGACCTGAAGGCAAATCAACCAAGTATCTTTGCTAGCTCCCTATATGGATCAGGTTATGTAGTAAATACAATAGTGAACAAGGTGCACCAGACCAGAATATCCTACATACCTTAAAAAAAGAAAGAAAAAGAAAGAACAGGAGGAAAAAACTATATAGCTATACAATTCACATTAACAGTACATGTAATTAAGCCATGTACTTAGTGAGCCAATGGCAATATTTAAAGTCTATCTATACCTATCATAAATAACATACATGGTGGTATAAATTATGCAAGAACCTATTTTAAGAGATTACCTTATTGTCTGCTCACAAAATCAGTTTCAAAACAAAGTTTCTAGATAGAGAATACTTGGAAGTGGTGTTGCATTCCCTTCTTCTCGGGGCATCCTGGAACTGTGCAGCTTGCCCATGGCTACACAGGCTGGCTGTTTCCCATGGAGACCCAGCAGGGAATTGAACTCCCTACCTCTACCTAACTCATTAAGCTATCCAGCCAATTAGCTGGATAAAAGACCCATTTTAAGACCAATCCACCTTCATCATAATTCAGCTAAAGAGAGCCATATGTGTACACAGGCTTGGAAAACATACTGTTTGCTGGATCAGTACCCAAGATTGTAAATCAGATTTGCAACAAAACTATCCACCATACCTCACTGCTGTCCATGGGGTATGCATAATGATGTTACCAGTAGATTCAACATAGATGCAACTGGTAACATATAAGTATCCTAAAAGATAATTAGATCTTGCTTATAGAATATTATAAATATATTTTGGTAATTCAAATTACTTCCAGGTATAGATGGATTCTCTGGACAAGACAACAATGCTGGAAAGGTGGAAGGCAGCAGGAAAAGACCAAGTACAGGAAGTTCTGACTCCCTAAAGGAAGCCACAGAGGCTTTAGTCTACAAGAGCTGGGCTCTAGAGGACAGGACATTTTGGAGATCATTCATTCACAGGGTTGCCATAAGTTAGAAGTGACTTCACATCACATAACAACAAATATTTGTACTGTACGCTTCAAAAATAGAGCACTTCAATATAAAGGACATAAAATGGTTTCATTCTGCTGAATTCTATTATCAAGAGATGCCATCTTCAGTTATCATTCAGTTTAGGATCCACAGCTCATTCAGTTGGAATATTGGAGAGTTCAATTCCCGACTGTGCCTTCCAGGAGAAGAGCCAGACTGCAAGCTGCATGGTCCCAAAGTACCTCTAGGAGGAGGGATTGGTAAGCCACATTCAAGGACTTTATACACAGAAACCCCTGTGAAGGGTCACAATAAGTTAGAATCAACGGTACATAATAATTATTATTAGGATCCACATTTCTATGCAGTATTGGAAGGCATCAGGACTATATGCAAATATAGAGGCACCACCAGTTACTAAAAAATGTGCCATGACTGGCACTTGGGTTGCTGCAAATGTCTCCTGTGATGTACAAAATATATTTTATTCTATAATGCTAAGGAAGTTTAAAACACCAACATTTATTTATTTAAAATATTTTAAGCTGTACTTCCCCATAGCAGACAACAGGTTTGTGTATAAGTGTATGATCAAAACTAGAACTAAAATTAAAATTTAAAAAGGTTGTTGATCCTAGCAGCCAATTCAAATGTTTAGACAAACAAAATAGCTTTGAGTTAGTACTGAAAAGATCTACAAAGGTATTCTTAAGGCACCACAACAGGGAAGGCTCAGCTTCTTCCCTTACCATCATTTAAGGTACCCCAAATACTTGGGAGAACAGCAAGAGCTGGAAGCTTTTCAACAATATCATTAGGCAAATTCCAGAATGACCTACCGAAAATCAGAATCAAAGATACAGATTTCAGTACTGTATAATTCACTTCCTGTTTTGTACACTACAGAAGACTGATTCACACAACTGCAATTCTTCCCAATTCTTGTAGACTTTTTTCCTCTGCATAAATATTTACATGAAACTGTTCAGCATAATCCCAAATCACCAGCCTTTCTACAATAAACTGTACAATTTACACCTCATGACATGTCAGCAAAACAGTTTTGATAAAGAGTAACATTATCACATGAACAGTCAAACTAAGCTGCCAAGACCACATACACTGAAAAACAATTCCAAATCTGCAGGCTTGTTAATCAACCCACATTTCATTTTATATATAATAAAAATAATAATCTTAGAACAGCAGAACTGGAAGGGACCCTATGGATCATTAAGTTCAGCACCTGCCAAGGAGCCACAGTGGATAATTGACTCCCATCCTCTGGCTCAGTAGCCAGAAACCTAACCACCTAAACTATGCAGCATTCCTTATGTTGCTTTTACACGTTTAAGTTTCTAAAGCAATCTGAAGGATTCAACAAATAACATTTGTCACACTATCTCCCCCCCACTAAACTAACTGTTAAAGACTACAAAGAAGAGACTAAACTTGTGATTTCTTAATGTTGACTGACCTGTCATATACCCATGGTCTGTCAGAAGGAAGGCCAACAATTTTAACAGATCTGATCTACACATTTCAATGAATCCTGATTTCTCAGTTTAATTTAATTCTGAACCATCATGCTTTGGTTCAAAGCCTGAGACACCTGAACAGAAGTTTAGAATACTAGAATGGATGAGAACTTAGGGAGGATTAGGTGAATATATTACGTTATCAAGAAATCAAAATCAGCTTAGGGTAGACAGATATACGTGACTATTGACCTCTAAAATTATGAAGAAAAACAAGAAAAACCTCTAATATACTATCTCCAGTGTATTTCATATATAAAGATCAGTAGGTATTTTAGGCCCCAAATATATGAGGCCTTTATTATATTTCCTTTTATTATATATCTAAATAGCACAGGTCTTATTTACCAAGCTGCAGAATATTACCTTCAACTGAGCTGCTGTGATTGCCTATATATTATACTTGAATGAATACTGACATTATACACAAACACTGGGGTATTACCAAACTTCAGAGTATTCCACTAGGGAAAACAATTTCTAGAGGTAACAAATGAGTACTATTTGAATAATGTGAGCCAACCTTTGAGGTCTAACATTGACAGGATTTATGTTACAATCTTCAGTATGTTTAATTTGCATGTGTTCTACCAATATTTTCTCCAGTTTTCACAACACTGTGCACAAATATATGAAGCGATCAATACATAAACTCATACCTAGAAGTGTACTGCATGCACATGCTATATGAGAGCAAATGTCTGCAATGCATGATATACAGAAGAAGGAAGCGATTCCCCATGTTTTAAATGACACTTTACTAGACCTGTAATTATGTAACTGATGCAATTTTTAAAAATGCTTTACACTAAATCCACAATTGGGCATAAGACATCACATCCTCTCACAACACATAGCTATCTAGCTTGGACAAAATGCTTCTTCTGAACAATGGGGGGAGGGAGAGACATGGAAGAAAGGAAGAATTAAAAGGCTTCCAGCATTTTACATTTTCTTTGTTTAAGGAGTTGCTGTTTTACTTATATTTTTAAAACAATCTTTAGGGAATCACAGTATACTCTTAAGGCTGAAACATTCTGCTTCCAAATACATTTCCCCTGCACACTCAAACAAAAGACATTTCACTGACAACACCGGTTAGAGGTGTGTTTTTGTTAAACGTCTTAAACCACAGTATCACAGGTCATTCTCCTTTTATCATAGGACAGGCGCGACGCCCGTTGCATAAAAAAAAAAAAAAATCCAACCCACCAGATAATACATGCAAAATGTCTCCTTCGATTCCACCCCTATTCTTCGCCTTTAGAAAATAACCCTGCGACGACAGCACACCAACACAGGGACAGAAGCCCAGCCAATTAATATGGCAACAGTTATGTAGCCTAGTAAGGAACGATCACCCTCCTTCTTCTCTTCCACAAACCCCCCCCCCCGCGCGCGGCCGCCTGCGGGCCGCCCAGCTAAAGAAAGCCCCAGACCTTGCCTTTATTTTCAAAATCGTTTAGGCCCTTCATTTCGAATTAGAAACGAAACAGAGGAATCCCGATTACATTTCCAGCTCTTTCAGACAATGGTGCTTCCGTAACTATCTTGGGGAAGCGAGCAACATTTTTGCACTAGGCCCCGGTCAGGCACGCGCAGGCGAAGAGGCGAAACCTTCACACGCGCAAGAAAAAGGCTTGGGCTCCTCGGTTCTCAGTCTCAGCACCTTGACACCGAGAGCAAATATTTATGGGTTTTTATTTAGGGCGGTGGGTGAAGGTGGCGAGCGAGAGACTCAAAGGGCGCGGGGAGAGGAGGGGGAAGGAGAGGAGGAGGAAGAGAAGGAGATAAATAAATGGCCGATGATCTACCCCGACAGAAACGCAGCCACTACGTACGCAGGGCTGCAATCTCTCTCTCTTCCATTCTACCCCAATGGAACACCCTTCCCATAGATCTCTCTCTCTCTCTTTCTTTTTCTCGTCCCCCCCCCCCCGCTTCGGGGTCCCGGGTAACCAAAGCCACATTGAATGCAAACTGCGCAGCAAAAACACTGGGGCAGGGCGAGGGAGGAGAGCGAGAGGAAGAGGAAGGGGAGGGGGAGAGCGAGCGAGCGAGCGAGCGAGAGCAGTTCTTGTCTCCATGAGACACCATTACAAAAAGAGAGAGAGAAAGGAAAGCAGGGGGTTGGGGAGGAAAGGACGGGGAGGGGAGGGGAGGCGCGGGGAAGGCGAATGAAAGAAAAGGTGTCAACACAAGTTACTGGGATACACAGCGTGTCTCGGACACAAGGGGCAGCCCTCCCTTCCCGGGGCCGAAAGCTGCGGTGGGGAGGGAGACGAGCGAGGGAGGGAAGGAAGGAAGGAAGGAGGGAGAAGCCAACCTGGGCCTCTCTCCTCTCTCCCGTTTTCTGGCTTCCTCCAGGGAACCCATAGGAGGCGCTGTACTCTTTTATTCCCCCCCCCCAATACCTGAGGAGAACCTACGACACCCCCCCCCCCGCGGTCCACCCACAGCCCTCCAGCAGGGCCCGAGCCAAACAAAGCGCGGCCTGTGCGCCTAATGGGTGGAGGTAAAAAAAAAAAGGCCGACTGGGCTCGCAATTGTGTATGCGTATGAGCGTTGGGGGGGGGGGAGAAGAATACTTGAACCCCACCCGGTTCTCCCTCCCAGCCCCATGGCCGCTCGCCCTGTCCTTTTCTTCCCTTACCCCGTTCCCCAGCGGCGACGGCGGCGGCGGCGGCAGCAGCTGCGGCGGCGGCGTTGTTGTTCCTCTCCGGTGGTGGCGGCGGCGGAGGCGGTGGCAGTTGCAATGGTTGCTGCTGCTGCTGCTGCTGCTGCTGCTGAGGCGGCTGAGCGGCAGCAGGAGGCGGCGGCGGCGGCGGCGGCGGAGGCGGCTGCTGCACCGGGCGCGGCCTGGACACTCGCCTGGGTCTCCTGTTGGCGGCTCGCACCGAGTTCATTTGCCGGCTCGGGCGGGGGGAGGAGAGGGGGTCGCTCCTCCGGCACCGGTACTTCAGGGAGGGGAGGTGGGGGGGGGGAGAGGAGAGGAGAGGAGAGGAAAGGAGGCCCCCTTCGGGTGGCGGGGACCGGGCCGGCTGAGCTCGCTGAGGGGAAAAAGGAAGGCGCCTCCTCTTTCTCTTCTTCTTCCTCCTCCTCCTCCTCCACTACCACCACCTCCGCCGCCTCCTCCTCCTCCTCCTCCTCGTTCTCCTCAGTTGCCGCTCCGGTCGCTCCTCCGCCGCCGGCGGTTAACGAGGGGGATGCTCGCGCCGCTGGTCAAGCCCCCCCCCACCTTCCTCCTCCTCTCCTCAGGAGTGCGCGCGCGCGCGCTCTTTTCCCTCCCCCCTCCCCAACCCCCCCCCCTTTCCACAGATTTCGTCTTTCTGCCTTTCTTTCTTTCTCCTCTCAGAGGAGTCTTCCCGCCCCCTTTAACAGCCGCCTCCCTGCCTGGCCTGGCTTCGGCTTAAGCCCGTCGCTATTCCGTAGCAGGAGGAGCCATTGACCCTGCCAGAAAAAAGAGAGAGAGAGAGAGAGAGAGAGGGAACGAAAGAGAGAAGAGAAAAGAGACGCCCTCCCCGCTTTCTCTCTCTCTCTCTCTCGCCCCCCCCCCCTCCTCCACCTTCCCAACACGCTCGCACGGCTCGCTCACTCACAGCGGGCCAAGGCGGGCCCGCCTCGGCTCGTCCAATCCGATTTTCCAGCACAGGAGGCTTCTCGCGCCTCCGCCAATGGCGTCGAAGTTTGCATTGGCCGTCCAAGGGGTGGTTGCTGGTCTTGAGGAGGTGGGGAAAAGAGGGAGAGGGTGGCAGAAGGGCGGCCTAGTGGGAGGGGAGACGGTGAGGCGGAGTGGCTGGAAGGGGGGGCGGATAAAACGAAGGGGAAAGCTATATAAAGGGCTGAGGGGATGGGAGTTTTCTGCAAAAGTAGGGTCGGTGGGAGAGTGAGGAGCTGGAGGAAGGGGGGGGGGAAGGTTTTAATGTCTCAGGCTTTAAGAGTTGCTGGGATTTGGGGTCTCGTAAATGGGGGCTGCTGAGAATTTGGGGTTCAGAATCGGAATGAATGCCTTTCTTTTTTCATGGCAGAAGTGAAAATGATCAAGGATTCCCAGGAGTACAAAGAATGGCCGTATATGTTTGGTGTAAAAGGTCATTTGAGTGAAAGCTTTGGTTTGGAGTTTGCTTCTCTCTTTTTTTTTAGGAAGAAAGTGAAGTAAAGAGAAGAGGACTATAGGGCCGGAATAAGAATAATATTATTGATTATGATTGGGATGGAAGCACTGATCTGGGCGGGAGGGAAAGTGAGGGAGAAGACGGGTGCACACGTACTCCCAGACACGCAGGAAGGTGTTTCTTCGGGAAGGGTCGACCCCTTTGGCCCTTCTAAGGAGAGCCAGGATGCAGCGTTTGCAAGCCGAAGCCTTTGCCTTATGGTTGTTCACCTGCTAGCTCTGGAAAGAGGTGCCTGAGTAAGAAAACCGCCGTGGAAAGGCTGAAGAAACACGTCAACAAATGCAGAATAGAAGGGTAGGTGTGAAACCATTTGTGGAACTAAGCTTTGCATATTCTGTGTCTTATTCTATAGACCGCCAGGACGATTGCTCGTTCTCCACCAGTGTTCCTTGTTCTTTTCCTTTTTCATCCCTGCGGTTTAAGGGAATTGTTTTGAAGTGTGGATGTTTGGCTTTTTTTTCCTGCTTTGGGGTTGGGGAGTGGCCCTTTAGTTTATCCATTTCCAACATGGACTAGCCATTGCATACAAACTTTATATGCATTCTGATCGTCTGGTTCAGAAAGGTCAAGAGTTAAAAGTGTGGTTTAAAGTGAACCAATAATGTTTGTCCAGACATTAAAAACTTATCAAAAGCTGACAACTTTACTATAAACTACATGGTTAGAAATGAAACTCCTATATCTTCCTCTTCAGGTGTCTCTGCCACTGATAGCCAATGTGGTGTAGTAGATAGTGTGATAGACTAGGACTCAGGAGTTTTGGGTTTGAATCACCACTCAATCATGGAAATTTTACCAAAGTACTGGTAAAACCACTCTTTAAATATCATCCTCACCTTCAAAAGCCCTACCAGGTTTCCTGTCAGGTGGCCCTGATTTAACAGCACATCACATGCACATCCTTTAAGTAGTTCAGTTTCATTTCTGCTGGTTGTGTTAATATTCTGTTTTGTGATGCATTGACACTTTAGTTTTGATGTGGTTTATTGCAGGGTCACACCGCTGATCATATTTTCCTCCCTTTGCAATTGTTTTTTATTCTGGCAAATGAGCAGTTGCTTTAGCAATTATGCTGGTGATCCCTCAGCAGCTACCTCACTGCACATGCAGGTTTTCAGCTGGCAGGTGTAAACGAGATGATGAATGAAATTGTCATTTGGAGATTGGGTTGGCAAATTGAAGAACCTTGGTAACCCCTATCACGCTATAAATTTCACAACCTGGAAATTTGTTGAGGTGTGGAATATAATCCAATAAATAAATATTTTATGTATGCTTTGTGTTCCTGTTTCATGTGCATTCAGAAAGTGTGGGGTTGCTATACATGCCAACACCCTTCTTTGTTCTTAAATAAGTTATCTGGTAGGTTAAGTTACAGAATACCAATTTGTCCAGTTTTACTCAGTGGCCATATTCAGGTGTTGCTGAATCCTATATGCTGTACATGCTGAATTATTTATTTATTTGTTTAAAATATTTCTATGCTGCCTTTCTACCCCAAAGGACCCAAGGCTGCTTACGTCACTAAAACAGTATTTAAAAGCTAAAACAGTGAGTATACAAATATATAAAAATAATTAAACAAGTACTGTATTAAAATTGTAACTAAGATCAATATTAAAACACATTTAAAACAACAGAGCAGAACAGTCCATTTAAAACCCCTCTCAGACCACCAGTCATTAAGGGAAAGCCTGCCTGAAGAGAAAGGTCTTTGCATGAAAGCAAGGAGCTTAACCCTATCCTCCTCTATCATTGTTTTTAGTGCCAAATCTGAAGAGGTCCCTGCTTGCATGAAGGCTCTTCACACCAATAACAGGCTTGGAAAAAATCTGTGTTCTCACTCTTGTGGGAAGCCTACCTTTCAGCTCTCCTCTTCAGACTCAGCATGGAAGGCATGAAGAAAGTAACAATAGAGGAGAGGACGGGACTGGGCAAGCATTCACCTCTAATCAGGTTCAGAATGCCAGATTCAGTCATGCCTGAATAGAGGTGGGAAGATTGGTGTTTCAGGTAAGGGTGGAGGTCCCTTGTCAACATCCAACATTCTCTCAACTGTAATATATTGACTGTCTATCTGGATTTTCAGAAGGAATTTGACACGGTCCCTCACCAAAGGCTGCTGAGAAAACTCCACAGTCAGGGGATAAGAGGGCAGGTCCTCTTATGGATTGAGAATTGGTTGAGAACCAGGAAACAGAGAGTAGGTGTCAATGGGCAATTTTCACAGTGGAGAGAGGTGGTTTTCAACCTGTTCATAAATGACCTGGAGACAGGGATAAGCAGTGAGGTGGCCAAGTTTGCAGATGACACGAAACTTTCCTGGGTGGTGAAGACCAGAAGGGATTGTGAAGAGCTCCAGAAGGATCTCTCCAAACTGGGAGAATGGGTGGCAAGATGGCAAATGCGTTTCAATATAGGAAAATGTAAAGTAATACACATTGGGGCAAAAAATCAAAACTTTAGTTATCAGCTGATGGGTTCTGAGCTGTCCGTGATGGATCAGGAAAGAGATTTTGGTGTGTTGGTAGACAGCTCGATGTCAACCCAGTGTGCGGCGGCAGTGAAGAAGGCCAATTCCATGCTAGGTGTCATTAAAAAGGGGATTGAAAATAAAACAGCCAACATAATGCCATTGTACAAAACGCTGGTAAGGCCACACCTGGAGTATTGCGTACAGTTCTGGTCACTGCACCTCAAAAAAGACATAGTGGAACTGGAAAAGGTACAGAAGAGAGCGACTAAAATGATGACTGGGATGTGGCACCTCCCTTATGAGGAAAGGCAAAGTGTTTGGGGCTCTTTAGTCTAGAGAAAAGGCACCTGAGGGGCGACATGATTGAGACATATAAAATTATTCAGGGGATGGATAAAGTGAATAGAGGGAAGCTCTTTTCCCTCTCACGCAAAACTAGAACCAGGGGATATCCACTCAAATTGACTGTTGGGAGAGTGAGAACAGACAAAAGAAAATATTTCTTTACCCAGTGGGTTGTTGGTCTGTGGAACTCCTTGCCACAGGATGTGGTGATGGCATCTAGCCTAGATGCCTTTAAAAGGGGATTGGATAAATTCCTGGAGGAAAAGTCCATTGCAGGTTACAAGCCATGATGGGGGATGTATAATCTCCAGGCTTAAAAGGAAGGTACCTCCAAATGCCAGATGCAGGGGAAGGGGGATCAGGAAACGGGTCTCTAGTTGTCTCATGTGCTCCCAAAGGCATCTGGTGGGGCTACTGTGAGATACAGGAAGCTGGACTGGATGGGCCCTTGGCCTGATCCAGCAGGGCTCTTCTTATGTTCTTTTGTTCTTATGACTTCGGCAACAATTTTTTCTTATGAAAGCCACATTAATTATTAGGGTAGGCTCCCACATTAATTGTCAGGGTGAGTTCATAGGTTGACAGGGTAGCCTGTTTTGCACTCCACCCCAATGCAATAGGCTCCAGAGCAGTGGTCAGATTGTTTTCCCAGAGGCCTGAACTAACCACATTTCAAGTACTTTTGAGCTAAGGAATGCATTGGATCAGACAGGGCCACAGAATGCTTACCTCTGCTATGAGAGAGGTATACTTCTAAATGCACAAAAATAAGGGTGGTATTTCTTTTGAATCTTGAGAGAACTAAAGGAAATCGTGTCCGTGCCAGCTTCAAGGTGATGGTGCTAACATACAAAGCCCTAAACGGTTTGGGATCTCAGTGCCTGGCAGAACACCCCCTTCCAACAAGATCTGCCCGTCCTCTATGATCTTCTCAGGCCGGGAGGTTGAGAGTATTGACTCCTAGAGAGGCCTGGAAAGAGAAGACTAGAAACCAGTCCTTCTTGGCGGTCACTCCCCAACTCTTGAATAACCTCCTGCCCAAAATCCGCCTGGCCCCCTCACTGGGAACTTTTAAACGATCACTAAAAACATGTTTCTTTAGACAGGGCTTTCAGGACTTCATAACATACAGTGGTGGTTTTAACGTTTATATAATCAGTCCTGCCACCTTGCCTCCATATCATCTTAATTATTTTCAGTTAAATTTGTTGGTGTATATGTGTTTAATTTTGATTTTATAATTATTATGTTTGTTGTTTTCAATGGTTGCTTGATGTTATGTTTGTTTAACATGTAAACTGCCCAGAGTGGCCTTGGCAGCCAGATGGGTTGTATAAAAGTCAAATACTGTACATAACATAAATAAAATTAAAATTGCAAGATGGGGTTTTTTTGGGGAGGGGCAGAAAGCTACATGAGAACTCTGCTTCTGAAAAGTGTGCAACTTCAATAATGTAAATTTTATAATTTTCTAAAATTTGGAAAATTGCGCAGGTAGAAGCAGTAATACTATTCAGTATTAGTGATATCATCAGTTGGCTCTATATAAAACACACAAGTGGAGAAAGTCTGCTGGCAGGGAACTTCAAGAGATAATTTACATTTTTATAAATTGCCCAAATATTGCAATACAACAGGTTAAGCAGCATAATCTATGACAAGAACTGTCTTTGAGGGTGAGGGGGGAAGTTGGATGCTTTCATAGCAGATTTACAGAACAAATCAGACAGGGGCGGAGTAAACTGGCTGAAATTGCCAATGAGCCACCTCAGAGCATTTTTGCATAATGACAATTATACTTTAGATGATCATAATCTTAAGAGCTTCATGAGTAACTGGGGATTTGAACCTACTTCTGCCACACACCAGCACCAGTTTAGGAACATGCATTGGATATATTGGGCCTGTACAGAAAACATGATTGTTCCTCCACATCTATGATCTGTCAACATTGATTAGTCATGATTGCTAATCCTTCATACAGGGGCCTCATATTTGAGTACTAAATACTAAAACAAACAGCAGGAATAGTTGTTGAGCTCTTTCCAGAGGCATTTCGCTGCCCCTCACTGCCAACAGAAAGTTGGGCTTAATGGATTTTGGCTGGCAAAACAGGTTTTGTATTCCTGTCTCCCAATTAAGAGTAATGAAGACCTCCCTTTACTTATTGGATTGGTGTGAGGATGGATGGCAAGGATTGCTAACTCTGGAATCTTGATAAAAATGCATCAATTCTTGACAAACTAATATTGCTTTCGTAGCTCATGGACCAGAGTAAAATATTATTCCTTAGACAAAATCCTAGGCACAGAGTGCTTTGATTCTAAATGTGCCTTTTTTTCCCCCAGGCTAAAGTTAGTGAATTTTACATTTGTAGTTTTTTTTAAGTGCATCTTAAAAGCCTGGCATTTCCCCCTTGTGCTGTATATAAGCTTTTCTCTGTTCCTAAGAAGAAAAGTGAGGTATAAACGGAATAAATAAATTTAATTTTTGTAACTATCGATGTATCCAAAAGTAAGCATTTTTGAAATGTGAAATACAGTTTGAGACCATACTGTGCCACCCCAGAAAATTATTTTTCCTCTCATTGCAATTCATGAGAGATGTAACCCCTAAAAAGTATCGAATTGAGGGGTATTCCCTTTTCCTCCATTGTAATTAATGCTCATGAAACGTAACATCACTGCAAGGATTTTTGCTTCTGTCAAATCAAGAAGTGTCAAGTCTCCATCTGTCCTGTCCATTAAGAAGCTGCAGTTGCTTCCAGGAGCTCCGCCAGCGTTTGCATCTGCTTACTTTGGTCTGGAGACAAAACGGATATTAAGAATTTTCTTTAATCTATTATATTGTTCTGCAGATGTTTCATGAAACCAGGACGTAGCGTCAAACAATGTGCATAGAAAAGAGGAACTTATTTATCTGTCTCACAATCTCCTTTCTGATTTTTTGGGGAGTCACTTCCTTGACAACAGAAATTATATTTCTGTAACTTTTCTAGACATTAACTAATTACGACGTTTATTTTAGCTACTAGTCACTATGTTAATGCCACAGAGAATGGAGCAATTGTCTATTGTTGCATTTTGTTAAATGAAAAAGGAGGATCCTCAATTAGCATGGCAATGAACAAATAACATGATTGGGGAACAACATGGGGATCACAGTTCTACTTGCTGGATTGCAATTCCCATTATCCTTTGGCATTGGATATGCTGGTTGGTGCTGATGGAAGCTGGATTCTTAACAAGATCTGAAAAGGTACATGTTGGTGACTTCCCTTTTATACAGTATTCTGCCAACTGTAGTGGTACCTTTCTATTTACCTTAAACACTCAAAGTCAATGAAAAGGTTTAAATATAACCTATCTGTGACAGTTCAGCAGGCCATTTTGGGACACGTGCACTACATGGAAAACAGTATGGTCATGACACACTATAGATATGGACTGGACAAAGGGCCAGATGGAGTTGCAACAGTAATAGCTTTACTGATAATCCTGCAGCAAAATGAGTTTACTCACATCCCATGCACTGCTTACTATTCTTGGGGTGATTAGTACTATTCTTACTATTCTTGTGATGCTACCACTTCACTTTTATGGTACCTCTGGTGTGCACACTGTGTCTATTAATGACAAGAAAGCATAGCACACCAGAAATCCAGTATGAGAGGAAAGGCAATGCTGCCCTTGAATACAAGTACTAAGCTCTCCCAGCATGTCAGTAGTAGTGTCCCAGGGCTAGATTTATTGTAAGAATATTAGCTAGGTTAACGGGTAGTATATAAATATTTTAATGAAATAGCGCTCTTGTTCTAGAATAATCTGTTCTTGCATAAATTCTGCTCTACAGATGTATCAAGAAGCAGATCATTTTCTGATCCAAACTGTTCCAAAAAGGTCTACAGAGAACATGTCCTTCCTCTTCTGATTCTGGCTAAATTGCATTCAGTGACAAAGGAACAAAAGATGTTGTGACTTTGTGACAAAATGTACTTTGTATGCTGGGACAAATTGTTCCATCACTACCACAAATTGTTCCATCACTACCTCGCCCGTCCTGTTAGCTAAACAGTTTCATTTAGCTGTAAGTAACTCCTCTATAGAAGTAACAGTTGAGGGCCTGATCTCCCTTGGCATTACCTGGTGCAATTCCCAGGCAAAGTTTTGTTATCTATCAAAACTTTAAAGCATTAAACGAAACAAAAAAAAAACATAGTGTAGCACCCCTTAGAGTCTAAGTCTTAGACATGGGCTCTTGGATCAAACTAAATTTATGTGGTTGTGAATCCTTTGGATGCGGCCATGCATTGTGTGGATCGGAAACCAGTTAACTTTAGGAGCTGATGCTAATTACCAGTTCTACACCCCCAGCAGATTTCCATGGCAGAGTGGGGATTCACGCCCAGTCCTCCTGAATCCTAGTCTATAATTCTATCGACTAATTGCTAAAAGACCACCCCAGCTTTTTATAGCATTAATTTTCACTAGATGTCTTTGCAAATAAACGATACTTAGGATGCTTCCAAAGAATTCTGATTCTCCGGCTAGGCATGTCTCAGGCCAACTGTTTCATTTTTGCTCCTATGCATAACTGATACAGGGCCAGCCTTATCACTTGGCAAGGGTGAGGCAGGAAGCCTCAGGTTAGTGATGCTGGAGAGCAAGGAGCTGCAGTGTGATTTTGCCTGACCACAATTTTAGCCAGCCAGCTTTTCTCATGTGTGGTGGAAGATGACCTCCCTTGGCCCTCAGTCATCATCCAGGAAGAGAGATGATTGCAAACGCAGGCCAACACTGAGTAGAGGAAATAATGTTAGTTAACTAGGAGTGGCCAAATGCATATGTCACCTGTCTTCCGATGACTGGATTATTCTGCTCTGATAAGCAGCCCCTCTTTAGTCCTTATCTGGAGTGAATAAGGTAATAATGACAGAAGTGAGGCAGGCTTTTAAGTTTATATGTAGCAAATAATAGCTCAAATTCAAAGGGTGTGAAAGCACAGGATCTTAGCAGGAAAGTCCCTGTTTGAGATATCTGTGCTGGATTTCAAACTGCTAGCCTAAACTGTGACAGACTAAACAGTATTGCTTGTTTCTGCAGACTCAGTACCTACTTCCGTTCATGATGCTTTGGGCTCCTTGGTCCTCTTCCTGATCTGTGGAAAGAAATCTTAAGTGGAAGCAAGTGCATTTACTGCACATTAATCCTCCATTTCCTTTGCTTTTCCCTTCCTCTTGTTGCTTTCCCGCTAATAACATTTATTTTGGAGGAGGAATCTATCATTTGGAATATGTTTCTCCATAAAGTTCTTTATACTCTGATGCTATTATATAAATTACAGTGATTACAGTGTGTAGATGATATAAACGAAAAAATGATTAAATAATGTGTCCTGAATATCTGTGTCAGTGACCTAGTATTCACCATGTCAATACCAATTATCTGCATAGTCAACACACAAGATCCACCCAAGATGCTTAAACACAGTTTTGACTAATAAACTGTAGCTGCTTTCTCACTATGCTTGGAAAGGAAAGCCTCAACCAGATGTTCAGACCTCCAGGTTCTCTAAAGTTGGGATTCCCTTGAGCTGGAGTTTTGGAAAGCCTCTTCCTGTGGTGTATTAATTGTAATTAAAGAGAGAACTATGTGTTATTTTGACAAATATTCATTTGCTAAAACCACGTGTAGAAAGGTAACAGGCAGCAACAGAAGGAGTTTTTGGAAGCGAAAGGCAATAGGTGCATGGATGACAATAAATGCTATTGGTTTGTTTATTAGAATAATAATATCCCACCCTTTATTCCAAAATCACAGGGCAGGATATAAGCATTAAAACAATACCGACAGCTCTTCTGTCCACGGATTCTTTCTCTTATAAATGCACTGCAGTTGATGTTCTCCAGAACTCAACTAGGAAAAGGCAATGAAAATCTACTGGTAGGAATTTGTATTTGCAAGTAAGAGTTGAGCATCCCATTGGTATCATAGAATTGTAGAGCTGAAAGGGACACCAAAGGCCATCAAGTTCAGTCCCTTGAAAAACAGGAAATCCACTACTAAAGCATCTAGGGATGGGATTTTTGAAATTAAAGTGCTTCTGCTCCTATAATTTGGAGGGGGGGCAGGCCAAATTGGGAGAATAAAGGCCCTTGAGCCAGGAGGACATAGAGCAGCCTTTTTACTTCCCTGCTATTCCTGTACCATTTCTGTCAAGCAGGAAGAAAACCACCCCACAGCGGTGTGAATCATGAGGATTCACTGCAGTCACAAAGGGTCATGGGAGGGTGAGTTCTGATAGAGGCTGTTTCCATTAAGAGTGTAGAGGCAGCCTCTGTTGCAACCCACCTTCCCTTAGGAGTAGAAGCCCTTTAATTCTGAAATTCACATCCCTAAAAGCAGGGGTCTCAAACTCAATTTACCTGGGGGCCGCTGGAGGCAGAGTCTGGGTGAGGCTGGGCCGCATCAGATTTTCCGCCAAGCGGAGCAAGAGCCTGAGGAAGCCACCCAGGAGTTTCCTTAGCCCGGCTGGGGCTCCAAAGAGGAGGAGGAGGGGCGCGCGAGCCCTCGTCGCCGGCCACGACCCCCTCCGGCTCCTTCTTCACTACCACCACCACCAGCAGCAGCAGGATGAAGAAGCGAAGAAGGGAGGGAGCGCCGGCGACCGCCTAGCCGGGGGGGGGGAGGAGGGCACGACATAAAATTAAAAAAAAACGCTCACAGAATTCGCCTTGCCAAAGGAGAAAAGCCCCCACCGGTACCCGCGAAATTAAACAGAACGGGGCGGGGCCCCCCCACAGGTGTGTGTGCGCGCGCACGCACACACACACACATGGAGGTCCGGCAACCTTCCTCTGAGGGGCCCCCATCAAAAAAAGGCGTACTCAGCAGCAGCAGCTACCCCCACCACGACAGAGGAGCAAACTTTGCGAGGCGAGCCCAGGCAGCCTCCAGAGCCGAGGCGGCTGAAGCAGGACGAAAAGGAGGAGGAGGAGGAAGCACCGCCGGGTGCTGAGGCGGCCGCTGGCCGGGCTGGTGCTGGGGGTGCCGAGAGAGAAAGAGAGCCAGAAGCCACTTCCCTGGAAGAGGCGGTGGCGGCGGCGGCAGCTGCTGTTGGTGGCTTGGAGGCGCTGTTCTTCGAGGACGGGCCGGGAGCGAGCTCCGCTCTCAGGCATCGCTCGGCGGCAGCTCAGGCGCTCGGGGAAAAGGGCCGGCAGCGCGCCTCGCTCGCCGGCTCTCCCCCAAGACAGCGCCTCTTGCACCCTCCATCCGGAACTGCAGCCTGCCAGCCGGCAGACAGGTGGGCTGGCTGGCAGGCTGCAGTTCCGGATGGAGGATGCAAGAGGCACTGTCTTGGGAGAAAGCCGGCGAGCGAGGCGAGGCTTTTTTTTAACTCTTGACAGCAGAGGATGCGTGGGCGCTTCAGGGGGGGGCAGGCAAGGCGGGGGCCACAAACTATCATCCGGCGGGCCGCATGTTTGAGACCCCTGCCTAAAAGCATATCCAAATTCTGTTTGAAAACCACCAACGACCGTCATTTTGGAAGGTAGTCAATTTCACTGTTGAATAGCCCTGACTGCTGGGAAGTTCTTCCTAACATTTATTTGAAATCTCCTTTCTTGTAATGTGAATACGTTACTTTGGGTTCTCCCTTCTGGAGCTGCAGAAACCAAGCTTATTTCCTCCTATATGACAGCCCTTCAAATATTTAAGGATTGGTATTATTTTACCTCTCTGCCTTCTATTTTCCAGGCTGAACATATCCAACTCTGTCGACAAGTTCTTTCCATAACTTTTACCATCTTGGTTGCTGCCCTCTGGATATATTAAGCTTGTCAATATCCTTTTAGAACTTTGCTGCCCAGAAATAGACACAATATTACCTAATACACAGTATGACCAGAGCAGAGTGGTGCTGTTACTTCCATTGGCCCAAATATTTTGCTTCCTGCTGATGCAGCCTAGAAATGTATTTACTTTTTTTCCCCCTGCTGCTACAGCATCACACTGTTCACTCATGTTTGGCCTGTGGTCCACTAAGACTACTAGATCCTTTTCACATGTACTATTGTCAAACCAACTGTCCCCCATCCTAAATTTGCATAATCAAAACACAACACCCACCTAAGATGCCTAAACGCTATTATGCTAGTCTCACATTTCTCTGTCCTCAATATAAAAAATCCCAAGAGAACATGGCTACTTCTACCCAAAGTTCTTCCTAATTACTCCTTACTAGTCCTTCCTTGTTGGTAAGAACAAGATACAGAATAGCTGACCCCTTTGTTCCTTCTTCAGTATTGAGGTTGGTGATGTTTCTAGCAAAGCAAGTTAGGAATTTTTCACCAAGTTGGACTTGCAGCAAGAGATGGGCACAAATCAGAAAAACAGTGATTCATTTTGATTCGTGATTCATCAAGGTTGATGAATCACAAATAACAAATTTATGATTTTCTGACGAATCGACGAGTCAATTTGTTGATTCAATTTTGCCTTTAAAACCCTGTAAAATGCCCTCAAGCATCTAGAGACACCAAAATCCCAAAGAAACGTCCCTTGACTCTCCTCTACGAGCCCTGCACATTTGGTGAAGTTGGTTTCGGACGTCCAAGTTATACACCCACAAAGAGGGCTTCTCCCAGGAAAATTCCCCCAGGCACTAAGAGACACCAAAATGGCAGGGAAGCTTCTCCTAACTCTCCTCTACAATCCCTGCAAGGATGGTGAAGATTGGGTTTCAGACATCTGAGTTATACACCCATAAAATGTGTTTCACCCCCCAGGAAAGTGCCCTTTAGCAGCTGGCGTGGGGAAACCCAGTCTTCACCAAACTAGGAGAGATTATAGAGGAGAGTCAGGGGAAGCTTCTCTGTGATTTTAGTGTCTCTAAGTGCCTGGAGGGAACTTTCTTGGGGGTGCTCTTTGTGGGTGAATAACTCAGACATCTGGAATCCAATCTTCACCAAACTTGGAGGGATTGTAGAGGAGAGTTGGGGGAAGAGTCTCTGCAATTGTGGTGTCTCTAGGTGCTTGGGGGCCATTTTATAGCCAATGAATCAACAAATCAAAAATCACTAAACATTCATTGATTTGTATTTGTCAGGGGCATTGATTCATATGAATACGAATTGACAAATTAGTGATTTTTTTAACAAATCTGGTGATTCATTTTTAAATTCATGCCCATCTATACTTGCAACAAATATTAGGATAATTGAAATCTCCATAGCTACTATATCTCTCCTGTCCGAATGTTTTGTAAGCTGATCTTGGAGTACATAATCCAACTAATTAGGAGTTCTATAGTGGATCCCCACAGCAATATCACTGTTATTTCCCTCTTCTCTGATTTCTCGAAAGGGTTTCCATTCCAGGTAACATGCTTTGGTCACTGAACCACTGAATCTAAAGCAAGTGCTGAGGCCTATCCACATTGCTGGATTTCTTTTTGTAGCTGATTGGGCCTGGGGTTCAATCCCAGGTAGCCGGCTCAGGGTTGTCTCAGCCTTCTATCCTTCCAATGTTGGTAAAATGAGTACCCAGCTTGCTGGGGGGGGGGGGCAATGTGTAGCCTGCATAATTAACTTGTAAACCACCCAGAGAGTGCTTTAAGCTGTATGTGGCTGTATATAAGCAGCACGCTTTGGTTTGTTTAAATAAATAAATAAATAAAATAAAAACAAGGACAAACAAACGATCCTATTTGGCAGGTGCAACTATTTGTTTAGAGAAGAAACTAGATGCCTTGTAAACACATACATATAATACAATTATCCTTGCAACCTAATAGCAGTGGCAGAGCAAATAGCACAGAGAGGACTTTTTGTTTTGTAAGCCAATCTAAAAATATAGAAAAGTAGTTAGTGTACCTGGGTTAGAGAGCGATTAATTCTGCCCCCATGTTCTATCTCTCTGTCTCTTCTCCCCACCCCAATATCTTTTTCCTACACTGGTTTTGTTTACCCCTCCATGTAGAAAAGGCAATCCCTATTTAAAAGTCTGGGAATTTCAATTTCATAATGATGCTCGTTCAATTATTACAGTTAAATATCAGCCTATGTTGTACAGTATGTAAGATTTTGTGTGTGTTGCGTATCATCACCCAAGCCGTTTTTAAAAACATATTGATTAGAATACATGTTGTTTGGTAAAATGAAAGATGGACGGTAGACGGAAGTCAACAGAACTACTGCTAGAAGGAATTGGTTTCTTGGTTCCTTTTTATACGACATACATAACTGGGGGTCCAAGAAATGTAATGATCAGATGCTACAAATAGCCTAACTAGAGCTCTGGAGAAACTGATGGCAGGATATAACCTATTATTATTTAACTTGGGACCTCAGTAGTATCTGTGCAATATTCATGTATCTAGAACTTGGGAGATTATTCAGTTAAAATAAACTGCTTAGCATGAAATCAGTGGAGATATTAAATGTGTGACTAAAACTAAATATGTCTAGTTTTTTTGTAAATAGCACCTGTGATAAGGAACATAATAAGCAGAGAGGAGATTAATTTTTGTCCTCCTGTTACTATCTTTGAAATCCTCACCTAAACATGCTGTTGGTGCTGGAAGGGCCATTATTGAAAGCTCCCCCCACGAGTGAACTGAAGATGAAATGGCATATAAATTATCTTCATAGCAAAAGGAAAAGGGGTTAACCCCCACCCCACGCACCTGAAATAAATCCTCTTTCTAACTTTCTGGCTGCTATTTAGTAGTTATGGTAGTAGTAGTAGTTGTTGTTTTATGGTCCTAGTAGTTGTAGACATTTCCAGAGAGTTAGCCGTGTTAGTCTATAGACTTTATCAGTGGGCCCAACTGGAGCTGTTTTATGGGGGGAGGGGAAATTTTATACAGTCTTAAGACCATCAGTGTGAGGCACCTTCTGTATGTCTCTTACATTTCACATTCCCTTCTTTGCTCTTTGTGTAAAAATATCTATTAAGGCCATACTCCATGCATCTGAAGTGGGCTACAGTTCACAAAAGCTTGTGCCAGATACAACTTTTTAGTTGTTAAGGTGCCTTAAGAAGTTCTGTCATTTTTATTCTAATGGTAACAACTATGTGTCATCAAATATATTCTGACTTAACGGCAACCCTATAAGACTTTCTACATATAGAGTACCCAGAAGTGGTTTACCCGGTCCCTCCTTTTGATGGCACTCTGGGGCCATGTAGCTTGCTCAAGGCTGAACAGGTGACGGGTCACATGATGCCATCAAGCACAGGTTATTTTGGCTAATCCCTCTCTTTGGCTGCACAGTGGGAATTTGAACTCCTGGGTCAAAAGTCCAGCTCTTTCCACCTCTGTTGTTGTTGGTTTTACTATCACATATTAATTACAGACACAGAATATTGTGTAGTTTGAGGCTTATTCTGATTTAGCTGTTTGCTAAACGGGAGAAGACTTGCTGTTCCATTTGTATAAGATGCAAGAACTATGCCTAACTATGGCCTAAAAACGGGTTTGCATTTGGTTTGCTCCTAGTTTTTGATTGTAGTATATTTCAAAACAGATGTTGCAGAGAATGTATGCAGAGGGCAACCTATGGCTGCCCGTATTCCCTCCTACAATGGGATTTCCTTAGAGATACATGTCTCAGCAATCAGATGTGAAAACGTAGCTCTTATTTACATTCCAATGAACACTACTCACAAAAACAAAGTGTGCAAAATGCAAGATACTTAGGTGAAGGAAATAATGTGGTTTAACAAATGAACATATTTCATGACATGACGGAGTACCTCTTCTACAACAAATATGCTAAATACTTTGCTCAGTTTGACTGTTACAACAGCATGAGCTGATTTGGAATTTACTACTGGTTAAGTAAGCTTTTGGGACATGGTGGCGCTGCGGGTTAAACCGCAGAAACCTCTGTGCTGCAAGGTCAGAAGACCAGCTGTCATAAGATCAAATCCACGTGACGGAGTGAGCTCCTGTCGCTTGTCCCAGCTCCTGCCAACCTAGCAGTTCGAAAGCATGCAAATGCAAGTAGATAAATAGGTACCACCTTGGTGGGAAGGTAACGGCGTTCCGTGTCTAGTCGCGCTGGCCACGTGACCACGGAAACTGTCTACGGACAAACGCTGGCTCTACGGCTTGGAAACGGGGATGAGCACCGCACCCTAGAGTCGGACATGACTGGACTAAATGTCAAGGGGAACCTTTACCTAAGTAAGCTTTATCTTGGGGCAGAGAACTGGATTCCACAAGCTATGCAGGCCAATCTTATGCATAAGATTCCTAAGAAAATCCCACTATAATTGGTGGGACTTATTCCAAGGTAAGTGTGCATAAGATTGCTGCCTTTCATGCCTGGATGATCATAGATGCCAATTGAGGAAACTGCACATCTCAACACCAAGGTATCATGTTACTTAAGGCGTTATAAGTAATTTCCTGAGACACCTTCTGACTCCCTTTTTTAATTCTCTTCTCCTTTTCAGATGCACACGGCAACATGGCTGCATTTAGCTTCACTGTTCCATTTTTGGCTGTGGGGAAGAAAACCACTCTGCTCCTCCACATCATTTTTTAATTCATTGGGAAAGCATGGGGAACAGTGAGTAACTTCAAAATCGTGCTGCACCTTTGATCTTAATTTCCAAATCCTGTAATTTCTTTAAAGTACACACACTTTCCTCCCTCTCACCACCAAACACACAGTCTTATTTGAGTGTCAAACAGGATTTTAATGAGTCCCGCTAGAGAGAGGGGAAAGCAGCTGTTCAAGTTAGTTTCTATAAATAATTCTATATGATCGTTGCTAAACTTTTAAGAGCTACCGCTAGAGCTTGCCTGTTTCCTCTCATATCCCTTGGAAAGCTGGTCTGTGAAGTGAATGACTTTTTGCCACAGATCTTACACATGTATTTGTCATGAGCCAAAGGCTGGATGTTGCACTGCGTAACACCTTGATACTCTTTATTTAATTATTTTAGACATTGCACAAATTGTTCCCAAGTGTGAATGCTGCATTGACACATCTGCATGGTGCTTAATCGTCATAATCATCATCGTTGTTGTTGTTATCGTCATCCCTTTTAAAAAGGCTTCCAGCAGAAAATAGAAAAAGAAGAAGAAAAATTCGTCTTCTTACATGTTATCTATGGTTTAATAAAATCCAGGTGAGACGCCTGTAATGTATTGTAAGGGAGACTGCCTCTGAACCTCATTCAGAAATGTTAATTGGTGCACAAATGTAGTTGCTAGTTTATTAAAGTACAATGAATGTGCATAAATATCTTATTTCAGTATTTAAAGCTCTTCCATTAATTCCCACTTGATTTATCAATTTGAAACACTGTTTTTGATGACCGAAGAGACATGAGCTTTTCTTCAGTGGAATCCATACAAAAAATATACATTTGTCCAGCATCTTACTTGTTATCTTTTTGGTACCAGGCAAAGTCTGTCTGGTTCACTTTAGCAATAGCTAGAATCCCTTTCTGGTTTTGTTTATGGTGGCTGTTCTTTTTTGTTGCTGCTGTTTGGGCTTTTCAGTGTCGAAGGATGGTAAAGAAGGAGAAAGGTTCTAATTTTAAATATGGGGATACACATTTATTAAATAAATATGCATATAGAGTGTTCATAAGTGACCTTGGTGATGCTTTTGAAGAGGAATAAACTAAGCTTCTAGTGTAAACTGTCCTCACCATGATGCTTCCCAGCTGTGTTGGCTATGCTGTCTGAAGACTGTAAGAGTTATACTCCAAAGCATCTGGAGGGTACCAGACTGCCAAAAATCCTTTGTCCTTAGATCTGGTTCTTACCATCCATGTGTGCCAAGAACTTTCTCCCTCACTTATCCGTCGCTCTCCATCATCCATTCTTCCTAGCCCTTGCCTCCCCTTCTATTTATTTTTCATACTACCGTAATTGTTGGCTAAAATGACTTCTCCATTTCCTGGTCCTTTGGCAAGTTTCCTTTTTCCCCACTTTGTGGGCCTCTCAGCCCTAAATTCACATTGCAATCCCAGTTAGAGGATACCCATTGACTCAGTGAACTAATGATGAGTCAGCTTTCATAGAATCATGAAGTTGGAAGAGGCCTATAAGGCCGTCGAGTCTAACCCCCTGCTCAATGCAGGAATGCAAATCAAAAGATATCTTTACTCAATAGATACCTTCTTTTCTCCCTCCTGGATTTTGTATGCCTGGAGTATTTAAAGTACCATTTTGGTTATGTTTTATCGTCTTTATGCCAATAAAGGTTGTCTTGTCTTGTCTACTCAACAGTGATGTCTAAGTGTTCTTAGAAAGTGACAATACTAAAACAGAATTTTACAAATTATAATAGTACAAATTTGGCATTCCAGATAAGAATAATTTTGGTAACATCATACAACATGACCTGTAACAGAATTCTCATCCACCCATGTTACTGTATTGCTGATACTACTTCATAAGGTCCTTGTAACTTCAACAGCATTGTAGTGCTGTTACAAAGTTCTTCTAATTAAACTGCAGTTCAAATGATGACTAGCTTCACATTATCATTTTCTTCTGTATGGCTCAGTATGAAGCACTACTGCACAGTAATAAATATCACATAAGGAGAAAACTACTTCAGAGGGATATTGGGAAAAAAGCTTAAGTTATTATTGCTTCACTATAACAACATTGCAGATTATTCCACAAATGATCATTAAATATGAAACTAAATGCATCCTCATATAACACACCGTTAGCTGGGGTTTGGGCTTTTTTTAACTGATCAAGAGCACAATCCTCTGGGAAGTTAGCTTGCAGGAGCCGAATTGAAATGGATGGGAGACCACTTGGCCAGGACTTGTGCAACAAAACAGAAATAATTTTATAGCTTGGTATTCATACCAGGAAAATCTGTAACTTCACAGGTATGAATTATTTTCTGCAGATGTACATCACATCTATTTCACATCATGCCTGTGCTCATTGTTCATAAGAGCTAGTAATATGCAGTGAGTTTAGTTGGGGACAAGGATTCAGAAGATCCAGGTTCTGGTCACGTACCAAGCCATGAAACTCCATCAGTGACAATGAAATAATTACTTTCTGTCTACCTGACCATCCTTAAAAGTGGGGAAAAATTGAACCATGTGCACTACAAAGAACTCACTTGACAAAAAGCAAGATACAAATTGGAATAATAAATCAGTAGTTGCCATTGCTGGTGATCAGCCTCTCCATAATTATCACCTAGACGGGTCCTCAGCAGACAAACACACCAGCTTGGTCAAATTTCCCAGATCCTGCATAACATTTGAGAGTATATGTTCAGTCCCAAACTGTGATGAGGTTTCAAAGTAGGACCTTGTGAAGATAACAGAAAGAATGCTTGATAAAATGAAGATTATTAACCTGTATGGGTGGGCTGGATGTTTTCAGTGATATGTATTCCATCAAGAAAGGCGGCATCAGACATTCTGCTGCCTAAAGAGAAGAACAAATGGTATCCCCCACATCACGCTCTGTACAGAATCTAAGTGGGCTGTTGCTTGAATCTTCCTTCAGCACTGCTGCAGAGGACAGTATTGTCCCTCATGCCTGAGGGCAGCAGCTTATAAGACAAATAGCAGGCTATGTGACGCACATGGCTCTGTCTTCTCTGTCAGTTTATTTCAGTGGTTTCCAATCTTAGGTTGTCAGATGTTCTTAGACTACAACTCCCAGAAACCCCGGCCAACACAGGTGGTGGTGAGGACTTCTGGGAATTTTAGTCCAGGAACACCTGGGTACCCAAAGTTGGGAACTACTAATCTATTCCAAAAGCAGACAACAGTGCAATAAATAAAAAACACCACTCACAGGAACTCAAGTACCTGCTTCATGAGCTGGAAAACATTGGATTGTTATCTGCTTAAGAAGTAATGTGAAATTCTGGTGTTTCTGCCCCATTCAATACAGTGCATGGCAGTCCTAGACCTCAATATTCAGAATATAGATTCCTATAATGGTATTGTTGTTTGTGTCTTATGGTGGCCATGATAGTGTTTTTGAGATATGTGGGATGTTCAGAGAATAACTGACTACTGCCACCTCTCAGTGAGTTTCCATGGCCAGGTGAAAATTTGAAGCCAGGTCACCTGAATCCTAGCCCGACACTCTATCCACTATATCATACTACCTCTCTCATATAGCATTTACATCAATTGTTCTTTTAGACACAACAGTGGGGCACAAAACATCTAAATTTAGAGAGAGTGCTAAAGGAAAGGTGCGGATCCTTGTTGGAAAACTTTCTGGTTTTAAATCACCCTCAGGTATGTGTGATACAGATTGCAAAGGCCAAAGCATGCTACTGGGGCTTTATTTGAACCAGGAGGAAGGAAGTGAAATGGCCTGAATTAGGGTGTATGATGGTCTATGTCTTTGCATTGCAGAATCTATATCCATATTTGTTGTTGTTTAGTTGTTAAGTCATGTCCGACTCTTCGTGACCCCATGGACCAGAGCACGCCAGGCCCTCCTGTCTTCCACTGCCTCCCGGAGTTGGGTCAAATTCATGTTGGTAGCTTCGGTGACACTGTCCAACCATCTCGTCCTCTGTCGTCCCCTTCTCCTCTCGCCCTCACACTTTCCCAACATCAGGGTCTTTTCCAGGGAGTCTTCTCTTCTCATGAGATGGCCAAAGTATTGGAGCCTCAGCTTCAGGATCTGGCCTTCCATATATCCATATAGCCATCATTATTGCACGCGCACACACCTGTCTTGAATTACTATTTGCTGTTCCATGTGGAGTAGCAAACAAAGCCAACTATTTACCTTGCCTCCTCCCTAATACAGAAAATTATGAATCATCGCCTTGTGTTTGGCACATTGATGGTATCTTAGATTTTAAAAAATCAGAACAGTAGCAACAGATACCAAGCAGCACCTACAACATTTCTCCTGGTAGCAATAGTCAACCGAGAGAAGGAGGGTTCTTCATGCAGATGGAAAGAAGTAAGCTAGAACTCTATTATCTGAATCTGCAGGATCCAGAAACTGAAATCTGAAGTCAAAGCCATCATGTTGCATACACACCTGAAGTCTGATCAATGGCCAGTTTACACATACCCTGTTTCCCCTAAAATAAGACCTAACCTGAAAATAAGCCCTAGTATAATTTTTCAGGATGCTTGTAATATAAGCCCTACCCCCAAAATAAGCCCCAGTTAAGTGAAAGCCCACCCTCCACCATTGTGCAGCAACCGGAAGATGACATGACTATATTTGAATAAACATAGATGGTTGTAAATGAAAAAAATAAAACATCCCCTGAAAATAAGCCCAATGCATTTTTGGAGCAAAAATTAATATAAGACCCTGTCTTATTTTGGGGGAAACAGCGTACATATTTGATCACCTGGGCGGATGAGCTACTATCATTTAATGACAACAAGCATAAGTTTCATCACAGCACCTGATGATACACAGATGCTCACACTTCAAGAGAGGATTTCTTACAGGCACTCAAATTGCTTTGTGCCCAGAGCAATAAAAACCTAGAGAACTTGTCCAAATTTGGGCTAGATGACCAAGGTATAGAAAGTCAGTTCCCTCCCCCCAGCAAATAATTTTCTCTATAATTGCAAAGCTAAAAATTATATTTTTCTATTTCTCAAAAGTAGCATAAAGAACAATTTTATTGTACAGTAATTTACAGTCATACAGGTTGAAATCATGTGTAACTTACACCAATGGAAGAGTAATAATATTAACAATAGGGGGCAATTTTCAGTAAATAATTAAAAAAACCTACTTCCATGTCATGGCTTTCCAAATTCCTATGTGTCCATTTCATTGTGTGGGAACGAACCACAGGATGGAAGGAGGAAGTATTTTATTACAAAAATCTCCTCTTGCCTGTAATTTATCCAGTGACAGGAGTTTTCAGTAATTAAAGAGTTCCTCCTCCTGTCCCATGGCTGCCAAGACTTCCATGCGGTAAAAAGGGATATCTTAAAAGCTGCAGGACAGAAGGAAGAAGTTTTTAATTGCTGAAAACCACCTGCGGGTGACTTCATCACCCTTCCATAGACATAATTACTCCAAGATTTCAGCCAATGTTATATAGTTGTACATTTTGTTTATTATTGGGGAAAAATTAATTTCAAGTAAATAATTGTTTGCAACAAGTTGTTACCAAGTTCTGTTGCAGCTTGGCCAAGAAACATGTCCAAGGGTAGTTTGGACACCCATTGAGATCTATAGGGGAATAGTACAGCTCCCAAGGTTCAGCCAAGTAATGTAAAGCTGTATGAAAACATGTTCCTGGGTTTATGCTTTTGTAAAATTACCACACAGAGACACCCAGTGGTGAGGCAGAGGACTGTTTGGTGGTGAAAATTTGAAATTGGTTGGGCTTCTAGTGCTACCAGTACAAGTCAAAAATGTGGTGCCATTATTCTAGCTTTCCATGGAATGTATTGTGAAAAGGAGGTTTAATTGTGCTGGTTTACAGTGGAAAAAATATACCACTTGAACACCCTTGATCTTGTCTGATTTTGAAAGTAACACAAAGGCAAGCTTGGGAGACAGCCAGGAAATAATAGGGAGCTCCAGATTGGAGCTAGGAAAGAAAAACCTCTCTGAAGCCGTGGAGAATTGCCGTTCATTAGGTTTGAGAGTCTTAGCCTATTAGGTCTGACTTAATAAAAGAGCTTCCTATATTCTGATTAATCTCTCCTCCCGACCCCCACCATAAACAGTTCTGAATAAGCCAGGGTAGTTGCATGTTAAAAGTATTCAGTTGCACGCTGTGTTCTATAAAAAGGAAAGGACTATATTTTAAAACTTACTGATTACATGGCACATATACAGCAAAGCCATATGTATCTAACATTTTGGGGACGATGGTTACAATTTACAAAGGGAAATCAACCACACTCACAGCCCACTGAGAGGATTCACTTAATCTCCAGACTGCAGCAGTAATCTCTTTAGAGATACCTGATCTTCTTTTGGTCATCCTCATCTGCAATTTCTCAAGAATCATAGTTCAAACACCTTGTGGTCACCATAGTTCAGAAGAGGGAAGATACGAATCCTGGAAGTGAGTAAAACTCAGTACATGCTTTGCAAGCAAATGACTTCTGACACAATCTCCTGCACAGGTCAGTTGATCTGTTTTTAATTTTTATGAGAATTGTTTGTATAGTGCCTATATTGTAAATAGCTGTGTGCACAATGAAAATTTTTGTATTTCTTTTGGGTTCTTTTTGGCAGTGTGTGTACCTCTTCTGTTTCTTTTTTTTTTTTTTTTTTTTTTCATGTGCGAGTCCTTTTGTTTTACACCTCTTGTGGGTTTCCTGTCCATATTTCCCCATTCGTGTTTTCTGGCACTTCAAAAGTCCTAAAACAACAACAACAACAAAAACCTGAAAAACTAAAACGAGGCAAGGCAAGAGAGAATTCAGTTACTCTGAAAATAGCCTGCAGTACATGAGAAAGAAAATCAGCCCTATGCAGGTCCTAGTTTATATCACCACATTCAAAACAACAGTATGAATTCACCTATCCAGCACAACAGACACCCTGGGCCTGGGCAGCACAATAGAAAAATGGCAAGGAAGCAGTCGGTCCGCCAGGTCCTGGCTGTCTGCTGTACAGATAGCCATTCACCAAAGCAACCAACAACATAACATCAAGAGCAGCAAGAGAGTAATGCCCCAGGCTGCACCCAGCCAACAAGAACGACTGCCCACACAGCCCTGTGACATACTAGTAAAGTAATAAAGGTCATACCCCAGCCCATATCCCCATAGAAGCTAACAAAACAGTCCCAACCCCACGGCCACCAAAATATACAACTTTAATGCAATCAATACACAATAAATCAGTGGTCTCCAAACTTTTCACACGGACAGCCAAATTTTCAAGGGCCAAAGGAATGCACACACACACACGCACTCCCGCCCACCTACACGCATGGATGGGCCGGATAAAAAGTCCAAGCAGGCTGGATGTGGCCCGCGGGCTGTACTTTGGAGACCCCTGCAATAAATGAACCAAGTAAGAACTTTTTAAAATTAGTCAAACAGGGAAAGCACCCACCCACTGGAGGAAAATGGCATAGCCCTTCTCCTTAACTAAAATAGAGAATCCTCAAAGCAATAAGAGGCAGTAAAAAAAATAAATCTGAAGGAGGCCTATTGGCACAGGCAGGTTGCTTGACAGCAGGAAAAATAATCCAAAGATATGGGGAGGGGAAATTCCCATCAAGAAAAAGGCAGAAAGGAAAGGATCCAAGATAGAATCAAGGCAGGCAGCAATCTAAGATGGAAGGCACTAGGAACTCAGCACACACTAATCCTGCAAGGAATGACTGAAACACAGAACATACTGGATTCCAGACTGATTTACAGATTCAAAATTCCAACTCCAGATAGTCTGGTTGATGACCACCCTTCCAATGTGGTTGGATGAAAACTTTCCCAGGTGATCTGACAAATAAAGGATGAAAGGGCACCAAAAGGTTACAAGAGAGGGAGAACATGAATGAGACACACAGTACCTGTCTTTCTTAAACAGGAATCATTCATGTTTAAGAATTACAAGAAAGAAGGTTTTGTGTGTGTCTTCCATTTAAACACGAAAGACCCATCCTTCATTTTAAAGGGTGAGGAACAGATCTATTAGATGTTTTGATAATATCTTCCCCCAAAAGTAGTTTAGAGCATCGTCTCCTACTGTCTTGGAGATAACATTTCCTCAAAACTATTATATAAAGAGAAATGGAGTGTTCTGACTCCCCCATGTGGACTCCTTGGCTATGGCATCATTGTGGCCTATACAGTATTATATTCTTTTTCTTTTGTGGAATTTGACTAGGTTGATTTGCCACTTTGTTTTTGAAAATGGAAGAGAAAACAACTAAATATATATGTGTCTATTTAGTATCAAGTTATATTCACATGTATTCTCAAATCCCTTCCTACTCTTAGGCTCCGATATCTTACATGGATAGATTTAGGGTTTATTTGGCATTGGGGGTAGAGAAGTGGGGTGTTTTTTTCAGACAATACAATACAAAATTATTAAAGTAGTCACATTTACAAGTAAGTATATCTGCTTATTTGTAAATGTAATTGATATTTGATAATTTTGCATAGTATGGTTGGGGGGGGGAACTCCCCTTAATGCCAATAAAACCTCAACATAATTATCCATGCAAGACAGCAGAACCTAATGCTGGCTATATAGCTCTCTAAATTAGGTAGTGGAACCAGAGACTTGGGAGTCTGATCCCGCACTGTGTGGGATCAGATCTTCTCTTGTGGAGAAGAGCCAGCCTGTGTAGCCCTGGGCAAGCTGCACAGTCCCAGAGCACTGCTAAAAGAAAGGAATGGTATAGTCTTCTAAGAACTGTATACTTAAAAAACTCTGGAAAGATTTGGAATGTACTTGATAACACAATGTTGTTGTTACACGTTTACAAACAAAATGTATGAAAACTAGGCTAATAAAACACATCTGTCATGATCTTTGTGAGTCATAACAAACCTTGCACTACTGCATTCAAACTAAAAATGGAAAGCTAACAATCGAAAATTTAAATCTACTTTAAAATTAAACCCTAAGACAAATCTAACGTCAGATTGAACTCCAAAGACACCAGTGCTCCCTGCCTAGGAATGGCCAGAAACCCACTTCCAGGTTTGTGCTTCTTTTTTAAAAAAAATAGTTGCTTTTTTTCATTCCCTGGCCCCATTGGATTCCCCCACCCACCTTGACAAATATGATTCCCCTCCTGCAAAAAAGGAAAGGTTGGAAACCCAAGTGCGCAGTAGGACTCCCGATAACCACCGGGGGAGGGCGGGACAGATTCATTAAACTCAGCTTTTCCTGGGAGGACCCCCTGGCAACCTCCTATGATCACAGCCATCAAATTTCAGGAGTTACTACAGCATCTCTTAATGGCGCCTGTCAAATTTCAGCAGCAGCATGGCCTGTAGAGGGGTGGATCAGTCCCAATATGTAACGGCCCAACCAAAGCTTGTAGAAGTTCATTTTGAACTACATTTCTCAGAATCCCACAGCCTACGCAGGCTTTGGAAGTTATACTTTTAAAAAAATACTATTCTATTTCTATGCTGTCTTTCTCCAAATTACTGAACCCACACGGCTCACAAATTATTAAGAGACAAACCAATTTAAAAACACAATAAATCACTAAAAAAAACAATTAAACATACAGTATATTAGCATGCAAACTATTTTTAAAAACTGTTTAAAACACCTTAAAAGCAGATGTAAACACTGAGCAGAATTCAGAGTACAGTACTGGTTCTAACTTAGAAAGCCCTAAATGGCTGTCATCCAAGCTATCTATCCCAAGGGCCATGCCTCCCATTTTGAGCCTGCCTGGGTGCTAAGCTCATCAGGAAAGGCTTTTCTCTCAATCCCGCCTCCTTCACAGGTGGGCTTGGTGGGGACACACGAGAGAGAGCCTTCTCTGTGGCTGCCCTTAGACTCTGGAACTCCCTCCCACAGGCGGCCAGGCTAATTCCATCTTTGCTCTCCTTCCGCAAGCAGGCAAAGGCTTTTCTCTTCAGACAAGCTTTCCCTCAGTGATTGGCTGCCTGAGTGGGGTCCTAAAATGGATGGTTGTGTCTTACTGTTTTGAATGTGTTTACCATATTTTACTGTATCATTTGTTTGATCCTTTTTTTATTGTGTGTATACTTATTGTTTTTAGCTTTAAATATTGTCTTTGAATGATGAAAGCTGCCTTGGGCCCTTCTTAAGGAGAAAGGTAGGGTAGAAATGTTTTAAATAAATAAATAAAATAATATGCAGCATCCCAAAATAACTTTCCTAAGCTGTGTCTCCTTCCCGGGACTGTTATGATTTTTGAAATCCATTCCAATTACTTCTAACAGGCATGACTGCTATCCCAAAGAAAGGAAAGATGCAGATAATATTAAAACAACCACTGCATTAACACAGACTACAACAGAGCATCTCCAAGTGACCTAGAAATCCTCTGGCCCCAGGAAGGAGAGATAAAATGAGAAGTGTAACACTTGAGAGCCCTCTGTTGCCACCTTTTGGGATGAATTCATGATTGCAGAAGGACCAAGAGATGTCACAGCACTACAGATCTCTTAGCTTTCAAGATGCCATGTTTGCCAAACAGAATGATCATCACTGTAGAGCTCCAGAGATGGAAGGGACCCTATGGATCATCCAATCCAGCCCCTGTCAAGGAGGCACAGGGGGGAATCGAACTTCCAGTCTTTGGCTCCACAGCCTGATACTGTACCTAAACTACCGAGATATCCAGCAGCTCATGGGAGCTGAATTTCTTCAAATATTAAAACTACCCCCAATGTCAATTCTTCTCTTTTGATGTATGTATCAGTATGCTAGTTTATGTTTTAATAGGGTTGTGGTTGTAGGCAATGGTACTGTAGTTGTTTTATTACAATCAGGATGTCTTAAGTATTTCTTTAATATAGTGTGTCTCCCTGAGCACTTCTAGTGAGGGAACTTGGAAATCCAGCAAAATACCAGAGCTTGGAAAAATATAAAGAATCCCCCAGCCTATACTGGGTTTCTGGGAACCCAGAGTTTTTAAAAAGGAGCTTTTCCAAGCTCAGCAAAATATACATTTGTACCCTGGGTGGCTTTCCTGAGAAGTCTGGCGTAATATACGGTTTTAACCCAAGATGATCACCATGTTTGGTGGTACTGAAAGCTACTGAGGAATCCAACAGAAGTAACAGGAATGCCCTTGTCCAGTTCTTGGTGCTGGTTGTCAGCCAAGGCAACCCAAAAATGTTTCTGTCCCATGTCTAGCTTCGAAAGAAGTTTGAAGTAGATCTAGATAATCTATTTCATCCACGAATCCTGGATACTGGGAGGCCACCTTACCACCATGGAGTTTGCATTTCAATGAGGTGTAGATCACATTCAGACAGACATGCTATGACTGCCACGATCCGACGGCCACGATCGCTGTTTATTTTTTCTAGGAGAGAGACATCAGACTCACTCCTGTACGGAGTGCAAAAATTTAACTAAACCGGCTCTTAAGCTTCGTTTGCAAAGACTTTGGTCATATCTCTGGGAAAAGTCCCTCAAACCCTCCAGCCCACCGACTAGCCCTGTGATGGAGCCTACCGGTACTCCCGTTCCTCGGTCTGAGTCCTCTGTTCCATCGGCTCCAACAACTCCCTCCCCGAAGACCTCGTCGAAAGCACCAAGACCAAAAACTTCTTTGACATCGACCTCGGTGTCGAAGGTGCCTTCGGTCCCAAAGGACCGCTCTCCTAAGAAGAAGAAAGATGGGAGTAAGCAAAAGAAGACTAAACGGGCGTCCAAGTCTGCTCAGCCCCGTGAACCTCCAGCTGTTCACATCTCCCTTCCTTCCCCGATCCTGGAAGAGTCATCAAGGGACATCCCGGATCCGAATTCCCTTTCAGAGGCTGAAGAATCGGGACTGCCCCCACAGGCTCAAGCTTTGGTGTCGGTACCGAGCTTGTCCCCATCTCAAGGCCATTCTGAGGCTGATGTCATCTCTAGCCTGGCCTTGGCCCACTCTAGCCCTATTTTGATCGGGCGGGCAACTGTAATCCAACTGTCCAACTCGGAGGCATCGGCCCCTCAGTCACCTCCGCGGAAACGATCGGCAAAGCGTCGTCATATCTCTCCAGCTCGGCAATATTCCCAGTATAGAAAGGTGGTTTTTGTTCCTCGTCCATCTCGACGCCATGCAGTGTCAGAGCATGGCGAACCCCTCTATGCCGAGTTGGATCGACATTCTGAGCGGTATCGATACTGCATGGATGAGATCAATCCTCATTACATCGAGGATTGTTATGGACGACCTAAGCGTGTTCACTACGCTTATGCCTCTCCTGACTCTTCCCAATCACCCTCACCACCTCCTCCTCGGCGTCGACATCAAACGCATCTCCAGGTCGCTCCCGTACTCCCGATATCAAGGAAGTCTGCTTCCAAGCGTGGCTGGCCTCAGTCGGAGGCCCTTCTGGAAGCAGTGCCATCGAAACGGTCACGCACGGCCTCAGTACCAGCAGCCTTGGTACCGCATTCGAGTGTTCCCATCTCTAGATCCCGTTCACTTCATCATGGTTCTACCTCGGTGTCGACTCCTCAGGTCTCGATTTCTACATCTCGAGCTTGTCGTCGTTCTCCCTCACCTCCTCTCTCCATCTCTAGAGGTTCTTCAGTTTCTACTCTTTCTGAACATGATCCTCCTTCTGAAGCTCCCAGAGAGTCTCCTTCTAACTTACCAACCCCTGATTCGGACGTTGCAGATGTTCATCCTCCATCCCCATCCGAAGACTTTACCTCTTATTCCCAACTCATACTTCGGATGGCCAAATCATTGGAGCTCGATATGGAGCAACCTCCTCCTTCTAAACAGGACCTCATCTTCGACGACATAAATCAGGAAAAATCCCCTCCGTTGAATCTAGCATTCATACCAGCCATGCTGGACCTTATTAAAGAATCATGGGACAAGCGATCTACATCCCTCCAAATTTCCAGATGGGTCGAGAACCACTACCGAACACATGGAGCCGACACAGCTTTCCTTGTCAAGCATCCGTCCCCAAATTCTATTATTGTACAGTCTAATCAATCTCGTGCCAGTAACCGGTCAACAGTAACTCCCACCAACCGAGAGGGTAGGAAGTTGGATGTTCTGGGTCATCATTTATATTCTTTGGCTTCCTTTGTGATGAGAGTTTCTAACTATCAAGTGGCAATGGGCGCTTATCAAAGACAGTTATGGAACAAAATCCTTCCAGTCCTTCAGTCTGCCCCTGAGGAAACCAGGGCCAGCGCCCTTAATACTCACCTGGAAGCCACTACTCTGGCCAAACAGCAGCGCCTTGCATCCTGCCACACAGCCGATGCTGCCTCAAAGGCTTTGGCTTCTGCCATCACCCTCAGAAGACATGCTTGGCTGCGCTCAGCGGGGATCAATTATGATGCTACATCCCGTATTGAGGATCTCCCTTTTGATGGAGTTGGTCTTTTTAATGAAAAGACGGACGAGGTGATGGACAATTTACACAAAATTCATAAGACTGCCCGCTCCTACTCCACCCAGCAGCCCAGATACCAACGCAGCCAGTGGCGTAGACCCTTCACTTTTCAGCAATCATATCAACAGTCCCAGTGTTCCTACAAACCTTTCACTCCAGCCCCAGAGAGATCCAATCTTCAATCTTCTTCTGCCGCTCCTTCCTTCCGCTCCCAGGCTCCGGCTCAGCAGTGCAGGCAACCTTTCCGTCATCCTGCAAGAAAAAACAAGCAATACCTTTGACTCTCCTCATCTGCACCTGTTTCCCCCCTGCCCCCATCATCCACGGCTAGCCCCCTTTTTCAGCAAGTGGTCCTCCATCACCAAGGACACTTGGGTGCTTGCCATCATACGTTATGGTTACCTGTCAGAGTTCACGGAGCTTCCTCCTATCGGTCATGTCAGACCCACTGCTTACTCACCTGCCCTAGAGGATGAGATATCTCTTCTTCTCCAAAAGCACACTATTTTGAGAGTACCTCCCCAAGATGTTCTGAACGGATTTTACTCCCGTTATTTCACAGTTCCCAAAAAGGATGAAGGCCTCCGTCCCATCTTGGACCTGCGACTTCTCAACACCTACATTCATCCGAGGCATTTTCGCATGGTCACCCTCAAATCCGTTATCCCACTTCTTTCACCAGGCGACTGGTTCGTAGTTGTAGATCTACAGGACGCATATTTTCATATTTCGATCCACAAGCGCCACTTCAGATATCTCCGGTTTCTTTTCATGGGCACGGCCTACCAATTTTGTGCCCTTCCCTTCGGTCTGTCCACCGCTCCAAGAACTTTCACAAAGTGTTTGGCCCCTGTAGCTGCCTATCTTTGTCTGCACAACATTACAGTATTTCCGTACATAGACTATCGGCTGATAGTAGCAGGATCATATGCTGCAGCCAAAAAGGATTCTACCTTTGTGCTGCGGACTCTGGCAGATCTCGGCCTGCAGGTCAATTACAAAAAGTCCCATCTTGAACCATCGCAGATCACGGATTACATCGGAACACATCTCGATTCGACTACGGCCAGAGCATTCCCCCCTTCCGAAAGGATACTCAAGTTAAGGCGAGCCATTCACCCTTTTCGCCCTTACGCCGCAGTCACTGCTCACCATACGCAGCACCTACTAGGTATAATGGCTTCAATCACGTCTGTGCTCCAGCACGGAAGACTCAAAATGCGGTCATTACAGGCTTGGTACCTGTCCCAGTTCGACCCTCTCTTAGATCATCCTTCCAAACGTCTGCTGGTTACTCCAGAGTTAGCTCGTCAACTTACCTGGTGGACCTTTGTCCCTCATCTCTTGGTGGGCCGCCCATTCAGGCCCCTTCAGTTGACAGTACAAGTCACAACGGATGCCAGCCCAATAGGATGGGGTGCGCACTGCGGTCATCACGAGATTCACACCTTGTGGTCCAGCTCGGAGAGCCTGCTGCATATCAACCACCTGGAGATGCTAGCAGTCATCAAGTCCTTCAGAGCCTTCCATTTTCTCATTGCAGGTCGCGGCGTCCAGGTCGCAACAGACAATATGACCACCCTGTATTATATCAACAAACAGGGTGGCACCCATTCGATGACGCTTTTATATTTAGCGATTCAGCTGTGGGAATGGTGTTACAATCACCATGTTTTTCTTGTAGCGATTCATGTGTCGACAGAGGACAATGCGGTGGCCGATCGTCTGAGCCGTCTCACCACCCAAACTCACGAGTGGGCCCTCAACGACTCCGTTTTCTCCAGTCTCTGCAGTTGGTGGGGAACACCGGTTCTCGACATCTTTGCCACTCAGGTCAACTCAAAGTGCAGCAAGTACTGCTCTCGGGCAGGAAGAGGCGAGAACTCTCTAGGCGACGCCTTCATGGTTTATTGGGGCGACACCCTTCTCTACCTCTTCCCTCCCATTCCTCTCATCCAGCGGACGATAGTCAAGATCCATCAGCTGTGGGCCAATGCCATCTTAATAGCCCCTTGGTGGCCTCGACAACCATGGTTTACCCCTCTCAGAGCCAGGGCATCCGACTTCCTGAGATTACCGCTCCAGCCGGGACGGCTGACTCAGGACAATGGCCGGCTTTGTCATCCCGACCTGGAATCTCTACACCTCACGGCGTGGAGAATTCCCCCACTGTAGTGGAGGTGTTGGATAAGGCTAGGAAGCCTTCTACTAAGTTGTTATACTTTTATAAATGGAATGCTTTCCTTAAATTTGTTGTTTCACGGCGTTTACTCGCGGTCCCAGTTTTACTGGACATGCTTCTCAAGTTCCTTCGTTATCTCTTTGATCAAGGTTTGGCCCACTCAACGTTGAAAGTTTATGTTTCGGCTATAGTCTCATATCAGCCTGTGGGGTCTGAGGCTTGTCGTTTATTTTCTCATCCTACCCTGAAGAGGTTTCTGAGACGTTTGCGGAATATGCGCCCACCTATCCGACCTCAGTGGTCTCTCCATGCACTCGCTCATCCTCCGTTTGAGCCCATGGCTTCTGCACACCTCAAACTTCTTTCCATCAAGACTTTGTTCCTTGTGGCGATAACTTCTGCACGTTGAGCAAGCGAACTGGCCGCTCTTCGAGCTGATGCCCCTTATATTCAATTTTATCCCAACAAAGTTGTTTTATATCCAGATGTGTCCTTTCTTCCCAAACTGATTTCTAATTTCCATGTTAATCAACCTCTAATTCTTCCGACGTTATTTCCGTCTCCTTCTTCTGATATTAAGCGCATGCTCCATTCCCTCGATGTTCGTCGTGCTTTAACATTTTATATTTCCAGGACTAAGGACCTCCACACTTCTCCTCGACTCTTCGTGTGCTTCCATGGCCCGCGTAAGGGTTCTCATGCCTCCTCACAGACGGTCTCGAGATGGATTGTCTCTGCCATTACGTTGACTTATGAATTGGCAGGCAAGACTCCGCCAGATGTGCTAAAGGCACACTTTACGAGAGCTATGGCTACTTCTATGGCCTGGTTGCGTGGCGTTGAGGTCCCTGACATCTGTCGAGCGGCTACTTGGTCTACACCAGTGGTCGGGGAACAGGGGTAATTTGCCCCAAATGGGGTAAAAATGAAAATCCTGGGGGTAATGAGCAGAGCACTACCCCCTCCCTCCTACCCACCCCCACCCCCTGCAGCCAAACCTCAAATTGTAAGCCACCTCTCCCTGTTACTTCCTTGGTTGCAGCAGGGCAAATGTAAATCCTCCGTTCCTTCAGAGATCGGAGATAAGCCTGCTTGATTGGTTACAGCTGTTGATATAACAAACACTGTTATTGATATGGAAGGTTTTTTATTACATCGTTTGGACAGGGACAGGAATGTGGGGAAGTGCAGAGGAGGAGGTTTGTGCGTGTTTGTTAGAGAGAGCTGGTGCACAAACTCAGAGACTATAACATGTCATTGCTCTTTAGAGCTGGAATATCTGTCTGTCAAATGCAGGCCCTTCTATCTTCCACGGGAATTCAGTGTTGTTATTATTCTTGTGGTTTACATTCCGCCGGATGCAAATACGGATTTGGCGCTGGGTCATCTGGGCGATGAAATTGGCAACCTGCAAAGGAAATTTCCGGATGCTGTATATATTATTGCAGGAGACTTCAATCATGTAGACCTACGTGCGATCCTCCCTAAATTCCATCAACATGTAAAGTGTGCTACTAGGGGGTCGAATACCTTAGATAAGGTCTACACGAATATTGCAAATGGATACAGGACATTACAATTGCCACACTTGGGCCAGTCTGATCACATGTCCCTGTTTCTTGCTCCGGAGTATATTCCTCTGAGAAAACAGTCAGGGCCAGTAGTTAAGACAGTGAAAAGCTGGCCGGAGGGAGCAATGGAGCAGTTAAAGGACTGTTTTGAACAGACGAACTGGGAAGTTTTTGACCATCCTGATTTGGAAGAACATACAGCTGCAGTGTTAGGGTATATGGCACACTGCATTGACACTGATACAGTGGATAAACGTATCCGGGTTTATCCCAATCAAAAACCTTGGATGACCGGGAAGGTTAGACGCCTGTTGTATGCCAGAAACAAGGCTTTTAAGTCTGGGGATGATCTAGAATACAGTGCAGCAAGAACGAATTTGAGGAGAGGCATTAAGCAAGCTAAGGCCGAATATAAGAGGAGAATTGAAGACTGCTTTCACAGCAATAACATGAGGCAAGTTTGGCAGGGGGTTCAACAACTAACAAACTACAAAGCAAAAAAGGTTTCCTCGGGTGGAGGAGTGGAGGTGGCTGAGGAGTTGAGCAACTTTTTTGCTCGATTTGAGATCGATCAAACTGAAACTGTTCGTTTGCCATCATTTACTCAGCAGAGTCCTTCCTTCATTGTGAACGAGCAGGATGTGAGACAGACTATGAAGGTGGTTAACTCCAGAAAAGCAGCTGGACCTGATTCAATTCCCGGTCGGGTGGTAAAAGGCTGTGCTGATCAGCTAGCCGGGATATGGACTGTAATTTTTAACCGATCCCTGACACTATGTGTAGTTCCTGTCTGTCTCAAGGCCTCTATCATCATTCCACTGCCTAAAAAGTTGCCTACAAACAGTCCAAATGATTATAGACCGGTGGCACTAACTTCAATTTTAATGAAGTGCTTTGAACAGTTAGTTCGGAAATATATTATCTCCTGCCTTCCGGATTCCTTTGATGGGCTTCAGTTTGCTTATAAAGAAAATAGATCTACTGAGGATGCGATTAATACAGTGCTTTATATGGTTTTATCCCACTTGGAAACACAAGGGAATTATGTAAGATTGCTGTTTGCGGATTTTAGCTCTGCTTTCAATACCATTATACCTCCCAGATTAATAGCCAAACTTAAAGATCTAGACTTTCCAGATTCTATCTGTCTGTGGATTTTGGACTTTCTAACAAACCGTCCACAAAGGGTTAAACTGAATGACTACATCTCTACTGACAAGATACTCAGCACTGGCACTCCACAAGGCTGTGTCCTTAGTCCACTACTGTTCTCTATTTATTCATCGGATTGCACCAATAACCATCCCAGTAATAGGATTATCAAATTTGCAGACGATACAACACTAGTAGGACTTATTTCCGGGGAGGATGAGTCTGCGTATCGGGATGAGGTATTACAACTATCCTGTTGGTGTAAAAAAAACAATCTTCTATTTAACATCCAAAAAACCAAGGAAATTATAGTGGACTATAGGAAAAAAAGGGCAGACATTCGGCCACTGTATATAGATGGAGTCCGTGTGGAACAGGTGGTTGAATGTAAGTTTCTTGGGACCATCTTAACAAATGACCTGACTTGGAGTGCAAATACTGCTGCGTTAATCAAGAAGGCGCAACAACGGTTGTATTTTCTAAGGACTCTTAGAAAACAACAATTGACTGAGAGTTTGTTAACCACCTTCTATCGGAGTTCGATTGAGAGCATATTGTCCTACTGTCTCTGTGTATGGTTCGCGAGCTGCACAGTGGCAGAAAAAAAGGCAATTCAGAGGGTGATTAAGACGGCCCAGAACATCATTGGCTGTTCACTCCCCTCTTTGGAAGAATTGTATAAGAACAGATGTAAGAGGAAGATATCCAACATACTGAGTGACTCCTCTCATCCGGGATATCAACTCTTTAAACTATTACCATCGAGAAGGAGATTCAGGGTATTGAAAGCAAGGACAAGCAGATTCAAGAACAGCTTTTACCCAAGTGCAGTACTGAGTTTAAATGCAGGGTCATAAGTGTCTGGTGGAAATTTAAATTGCGGAGAGTAACGGGGTATTTATATCTGTATGGAGAGTGTGGTGTATATATATATATATATATATATATATTTTTTTTTGTAGTGGTGTTGTCCAGTTTTTACCTTGGGAAGAGCACCTCATTTCGTTGCACCCACTTGTGAGTGTAATGACAAATAAATTTCTTATGTCTTATGTCTTATGAAGGGGCCGGGCAGTCAATCAATCCGGGGCTTGTGAATGACTGTTTCCGCCCGAGATGACTGCAAGCAAGCAGGAGGAGGGAAAGGATCCAGTTAACGAGGGAAGGAAGGTGCGAGAGACCGAGGGCTTCATCAAGCTTATTTAAATGTATGTAGAAAATGTATGGAGAAAATGGAGGGAGGGAGGGTGGGTGGGTGGGTGGATGTGTGTGTGTGTGTGAGTGAGAGAGAGACACTCAAAACTATGAAAAAAGGAACAGGCAAGGCTTGAATTAAGGCAGGGAAAAAGGGTGGCTTCATCAACCTTGTTTAAATATATGGAGAAAATGGAGGGAGGGAGGGTGGGTGGGTGGATGTGTGTGTGTCTGTGTGTGAGTGAGAGAGAGACTGACTCAAAACTATGAAAAAAGGAACAGGCAAGGCTTGAATTAAGGCGGGGAAAAAGGCTGGCTTCATCAACCTTGTTTAAATATATGGAGAAAATGGAGGGAGGGAGGGTGGGTGGGTGGATGTGTGTGTGTGTGAGAGAGAGAGAGACTGAGTCAAAACTATGAAAAAAGGAACAGGAAAGCAAAACAGAAGGCTTGAATTAAGGCGGGGGGGGGAAGGGTGGCTTTTTAAGATGCTGTCTAGGCTTGTCATCGCTTTCCTCCCAAGAAGCAGGCGTCTTTGAATTTCATGGCTGCTGTCCCCATCTGCAGTGATCATGGAGCCCAAGAAAGTCAAATCTGTCACTGCCTCCATATCTTCCCCTTCTATTTGCCAGGAGGTGATGGGACCAGTGGCCATGATCTTGGTTTTTTTTATGTTGAGCTTCAGACCATTTTTGGCGCTCTTCTCTTTCACCCTCATTAAGAGGTTCTTTAATTCCTCCTCACTTTCTGCCATGCTTTTGCATAGTCAATGAAGCAGAAGTAGATGTTTTTCTGGATCTCTCTGGCTTTCTCCATAATCCAGCGCATGTTAGCAATTTGGTCTCGAGTTCCTCTGCCCCTTCGAAATCCAGCTTGTATTTCTGGGAGTTCTCGGTCCACATACTGCTGAAGCCTACCTTGTAGGATTTTGAGCATAACCTTGCTAGCGTGTGAAATGAGTGCAATTGTACGGTAGTTGGAGCATTCTTTGGCACTGCCCTTCTTTGGGATTGGGATGTAGACTGATCTTTTCCAATCCTCTGGCCACTGCTGAGTTTTCCAAACTTGCTGGCATATTGAGTGTAGCACCTTAACAGCGTCATCTTTTAAGATTTCAAATAGTTCCACTGGAATGCCATCACCTCCACTGGCCTTGTTGTTAGCCATGCTTTCTAAGGCCCACTTGATACTGATGATATATCCTGCTAGTTCGGTACATAGCCTGGCAGCCAGGGTTACAACTTTTCCAATCACTGTCTTTTTTACTCTTCAGATGACATCAATTAGAAAAAGAATATATCAGGAGGAATTCCTGGATTATGGGTTTACCCAAATTGACGACAAAGGAATAATGAAACCACAGTGTGTTGTTTGTTTGAAAGTTCTGACTGCAGAATCTTTCAAAAAGAGTCAATTGAAGAAACACTTGGATAATTTGCACCCACATCTGGCTTCAAAACCGCGGGAATATTTTGTAAATTTGGAAATGTCTGTCAAAAGACAAAGATTGGACAGCAACTTGAGAGGTACATTCAATCAATGTTCAGCATCCAAGGCTAGCTTTGAAGTGTCCTGGTTGATTGCCCGGAACAAAAAACCTTATACTATTGGTGAGGATTTGATTAAACCAGCAGCTTTGAAAATGGCAGAGATTATGTGTGGTCAGAATGAAGCCAAGAAACTAAATTCTGTGCCCTTGTCTGCGAGAGTTGTTAAAGAAAGAGTTTCTATTTTAGCAGAAAATGTGAGGCAACAAGTTATTTCCTCAATAAAAGAGAATAAATACTTTGCTATTCAGCTTGATGAGACTACGGATGTTAGTAGTAATTCGCAGCTGATAGTATATGTCCGCTACAAAGGTTTACATTTAATTGAAGAAGAATTGTTGTTCTGTTCTCCTCTTGACTTGCGATCTCGTGGAATTGATATCTTCAATAAAGTTAATGAATACTTTAATGACGTCAATTTAAAGTGGGAAGACTGTGTTGCTGTGTCTGTTGATGGAGCTCCAGCTATGTTGGGTCGTGTTCATGGTTTTTCAGCTTTGGTGAGAGAGAGAAACCCAAAAGTTGAAGTAAACCACTGTATTATCCATCGCCAGGCACTGCTTGTGAAACATTTGGAACCTGCACTGGAAACCGTCATGCATGATGTTGTCAAGATTGTCAATGTTGTCAAAGGACATGCATTAAACACGCGATTATTTCGTGAATTATGTAAAGCTGGTGATGCTGAATATACAGACCTACTTTATCATACAGAAGTGAGGTGGCTCTCACGTGGAAATGTTCTGAACCGAGTGTGGGCTCTCAAAGCTGAACTTGAAAGTTTTATGGTTGATCAAAAGCATGTTCTCGCAGAGAAGTTTACGAACTCCTTGTGGGTTGCACATCTCGCATATTTAGCTGATATGTTTGAGCATGTTAATGTATTGAACAAAGAATTGCAAGGAAAAAACATAAATATAATTTCAGCCAGAGAAAAGATTTCTGCATTTGGATCAAAGCTTTTATATTGGAGACAGAAAGCTGAACAGAAAAAGATAGCTACCTTTTCAAAGTTAGCTTTGTTCTTGGAAGATTGTGAAAATATTACTTTTGAAGACATCAAGGATACAGTTATAAGGCATCTTACCAAACTCAAAGAGCGGTTCTCTGATTACTTTCCAGATCTTGATTCACAAGCTGTCAGTTGGATTGTAGACCCCTTTAAATGTGAAATTGCTGTTGTACCAGAAGAGCCTCAAGGGTTGGCAGAGTCACTTCTTGAGCTTCGATGCAATAACGAAGCACGTATTGCATTTGAAAACAAAGCAGATCTGTCAAATTTTTGGATGTCAACAGCTGCAAAGGCATTCAAAATTGCACATGAGGAGGCAGTCAAAAAGTTGCTGCCTTTTGCAACAACCTACCTTTGTGAACAAGGATTTTCCACTCTTACGAACATAAAAACAAAGCAGAGAAATCGATTGGACCCTGAAGACTGTATCCATATTGCTCTGACATCAAAATGCCCCAGTATTGATGCTCTCGTATCCAAGATGAAGCAACATCATTTCTCCAAAACCTGAAGTTTTCAAGTAAGTTGACGCTTTCAAAGTAATTTTGAATAGATTCAATAAGATTTTGAATTAAAATACTGTATCATTTCCTTCCTTTCAAATCAAGGGGGTAATGTCGGCTTATATAAATTTTTTGGGGGGTAAAAGGTAAAAAAGTTCCCTGACCCCTGGTCTACACCCTCGGCTTTTGTGATGCATTACCGTCTAGACATCAGGGCTAAGAAGGAAGCAAGTTTCGGCAGGGCTGTGCTGACTTCATTGTTAGCGTGACGGCCCTCCTTCCGGTAAGTTAGCTTGCTAGTCACCCATTTGTGTGCATTCACAGAGGCCACGAAGAAGAAAGAGAGGTTACTTACCTGTAACCATAGTTCTTCGAGTGGTCCTCTGTGAATCCACACATCCCACCCATCCTCCCCACTGTCCGTCACTTGATGTCTTGAGCTTTGCTATGGTCAGAGCCTTGACAGCGGCGGACATTTCGGAACTGAGGTATTACGGGCGGGCAGAGCATGCGCGCCACGGGGGAACGTCCTACTAATCACATGTTTTTAAGCTCTAGAATATTCCGAGGAGTCCTGCGCAGGCACAGTCTAAACCCATTTGTGTGGATTCACAGAGGACCACTCAAAGAACTATGGTTACAGGTAAGTAACCTCTCTATTTCTGAGAGTTGTAGTTCAAGAACATCTGGGGACCCAAGGTTGGGAACCACTGGTCTAGAAGGACCAATTATTTGACTTAATATAAAGGATTTCCAGATTCACCCCTGAAAAAACTGTTGCACAGAACACATTGTGATAAGGAGACATGTATATATACACTGTTCACAGCACTGTACTTCAGACTGCTTTAGCTATGAAGCAGACATATTCCTAAATACGTATAGCATAGTAAAGAAGTACATCAGTATATTTTCTGCCTTGTTTACTCCTGTGCATAATGATAGTGTATTTACAGAGGGTGATGATTAATGGCTCCTTCTCCAACTGGGAGGAGGTAACTAGTGGGGTACCCCAAGGCTCAGTCCTGGGTCTGGTTCTCTTCAACATTTTTATTAATGACTTGGATGAGGGAGTGCAGGGAATGCTTGTCAGATTTGTGGATGATACCAAATTGGGTAGAATAGCTAATACCCTGGAAGACAGAAACAAAATTCAAAATTACCTTGATAGGCTGGAACACTGGGCCGAAAGCAACAGAATGAAATTCAACAGGGATAAGTGCAAAGTACTGCACCTCGGAAAAGAAACCAATTGCACAGTTACAAGATGGGGGATACCTGGCTCAGCAAAACTACGAATGAGAAGGATCTTGGAATTGTCGTAGATCACAAGCTGAATATGAGCCAACAGTGTGATGTGGCTCCAAAAAGGCAAATGCTATTTTAGGCTGCATTAACAGAAGTATAGTTTCCAAATCCTGTGAGGTGCTTGTTCCCTCTATTCAGCACTGGTTAGGCCTCACTTTGACTATTGTGTCCAGTTCTGGACACCACACTTCAAGAAGGATGCTAACAAATTGGAATAAGTTCAGAGGAGGGCAACAAGGATGATCAGGGGGCTGGAAACTAAGCCTTATGAGGAAAGGCTGAAAGAACTGGGCATGTTTAGCCTTGAGAAAAGAAGACTGAGGGGTGATATGATAACACTTTTCAAATGCTTGAAAGGCTGTCATACAGAGGAGGGGCAGGATCTGTTCTCGATCATCCCAGAGTGCAGGACATGCAACAATGGGCTCAAGGCACAGGAAGCCCCTCCCTGTTTTTCTCCTCAGGATCAAAATTTCCTGGGTGTTCAAGGAATTGTGCCCTGAGTATATCTATCATAGTTTAAGAGTCCCTGTAACAGAGGGACGTTGTTGTAAGCTATCCTGTGCCTCAGTTCATTCTATTCATCCATCACTGTGATTCTTAAACGCTATGTTACTCTTTCACGTAAGTGGGCTTGTCTCTCCTTCACCACCCTCAGATTTGACTGATAAGGTCCTGAGTGGATCACACCTCAGGCTGAGACACACAGTACCTCATATTTCGAAGAAAGGAAGGCGTTCCTGGGAAAGAAAAGGTTGTACACCGTTCTTTAAAAATAAAAATCATGGTGTGGACCTTTGGATTCAGAGATCAGAGAAGTCGCTTTTTTGGACAACAGCTCCCCAAATCCTCAGTCAGCATGATTGTTGGCAAGGCTGACTGAAAATAATGGGAATTGTAGTGTAAGTTATCTGAAGGTAGTCGTAGGTGAGCCAATGGTAATAGGGCGGAAAGCTTTAAAGAAGTCAAGGCAGGCCCTGGCACCCTGCGCCCACATGATACTGCAAACTAATGTGTCACAGCAGAGGCAACACTTCCCTGTGAAACAGACTGCCTCCGTTGTAAAACAAGATGTGTGCTCCGTGTACAACTTGTTCTAAAACTGAGGTACTTGAAATGAAGTCTGATGGAATTTGCAACAGTGCTGTTGAATTTCAGCTGTGTGTCAGCAAAATGGAAGGAAACGAGAGACTGTTTGATTGAATGAGTCTAGTGGTGCAGTGGTTAAACTGGAGTATGGCAACCAAAACTCTGCTCATGACCCGGGGTTCAATCCCAGGTAGCGGGGTTGAGATTTAAAATTGTAAACCACCCAGAGAGTGCTTTAAGCACTGTCGGGCAGTATATAAGCAGCACACTTTTTTTTTTAAAATGAAAAGTACACCTGATGAACTCGGAGCACATTATAAAAACACTTCTAAAATGGTACCTGTTGCAACATATACATACCTGTTTTTAGACAAACGTTTTTTCAAAGGCCTTTTTAAAAATTCCCCAAATATTTATATGCAAATTGATGCAGATGCTCTTGAATATAAATAGGCACGGACTCTATATTTGGGGAAATGTGCAAAACAGACCAAATCAAGATACTTGGGGCAACTATGTAGTGAACTATGTTCGCTCCCCAGGGAGTAGCAACACCACAACGGATCCTTTGTATCCTATTTATCATTCATAGAGCTGAAAAGATGACCTAAGATTTGATATGAGGAAAGGGGAAATAGAAAGCAATAGAATTAACCATTTCTGCTTGTGCTAATGGAGAAGGCAAGCTGAACCCTCAATAAAGTCCTCTGGACACTTCAATCACTGAGGTGCTGCGGAGGGCTCAGTCTCAGGCGGCTGGTTGGTAAGTAGTCCTCCTTGCACCGGCTTTGCCCAGCCCTTTTGTAGGTGCCAGTTTTGCAATTTGAAGGGAGTTAAACCTTTTCCCTCTTAAGATGCAGTCTTCAAAGCTGCCATAACAGCCGCATCAACTTGTAGATGAAAGCTGTGGCTTTCCTGAAAACAAAGCAACCTGGTTTGCAACTTGAAGCCTCAAGAAACCTCTTGTTAGGAGAAGCAAACAAATTTAGCTTTCCTAAGAAAAATCATCATTGCTAGTTACAGAACCAGGCTTCAAGAGAACTGAATACCAAACAGGGATCTTAAATCTTTCCTAGTTGTGAATGCAACCCAGCACCACTGTCCCTTTATCTTAGACGAATGGCTCCCAACCTTGTTTGAGACGCGACCCACTTTTATAATAGTGGGTCGTAGTAACCTGTGACCCTTCCTCACCATGTTTGCATAAAAAGGCATTTTTAACGGGGCAAAGTCTTCCGTTCTCAGAAAGTAGAGGCTTCTTTCTCCCCCAAAGGGCCTTTATCTCATCCATACACATATACATTAACTTTAATACCCTGCTCCGAAAGGTTAAGGAAGAGATTCCTTGACAAGGGCTACAACAATATAAGCAAACCGTGACCTCCCCAGAAAACACTTTGCAACCCCCTTGGGGGCCATGAGCCCCAAGTTTGAAAACATTGTCTTAGAGCCTTGCATGAATGTTTTACCTGTACTCACTGTATTCTAACTCTTATGTCTGATGAAGTGGACACTTTCCATGAAAGCTTACATTAAAATATAGTAGTTTGTCTTCAATGTGCTGCAATGTCTTTTTTTATTTTTTGGCTTTTGTTTCGTTTTGTTTTGCTTTGCTTTGTGTTTCTTGTTGAAATCCTTCCCTAAGGGAGTGTCACTTCTAATGATGGGGTCACTATAATGTCTCTTTTTATCCACAGTGAAAACTCTTCTCAACTGACTGCACCCATGCTGGCCTTTGGCTTCTCCTGAGTAGAACGGGAAGGGCTTTCTCTCTTAGTAGGACTTTGCTTGAACTACAGGGTCTGCCTGTGGTTTGGCCAGAGATGCCATGAGACAGTAGACCTTTGAATAGATATCTGGGAACTCACACCTAGAGGGCTCTCTGAAAAACCACCCCCTGTGGCACAGACCTATAACCAGCAATTTGGGTGTGAGGGTTTCACTGTCCTATCGGTTAATCTTGGGTCACATAGGATTGGCCTGCTTGGGGAGAGGATGGGGGAATGAAAAGGAGGGCTGGGTGCACAATGCCCATATTGGTTCTAGGTTGAGCTGCCTGTATATTATTTGCTGGAAGTGGTTGTGCTCTGGGGATGAATGGCTTTGCAGGCTTCAACAGCAAATACCAAAAAGTGGGTTTGCATTATTCTAGCAGCACAAAACTCAGCCCCTCTTGGTCAAAGACTCTGTCCACCCCTTCTTAGATAGGGATTTGGGATAACAGTGCCTATTCTGGTGGGGGAGGCCACCAGCAGTTTTGTGGAGGCAAGCAAACTGCTCTTCTGAACACCATAGTTTTCCAGATGGCCCAAGAGCCAATCTAGGAAATGAAAGCAGTGGGACAATCGGCTACAGCTTGTTTGCAAACACTTTGTGGAGCAACATGTCTGCTGAGAGTGAGCGGGTGTTGTAGTGGAGTTCTGCTTTTTTCAAGTCAGAACGATTTGGTGGTACAGGGTATTGAAGTGGTTTGTTGACATGGATCCATATAGCTGTCTGCATCTTGGGAACTCTCTCCCAGGGGTGTGATTTACAAGGACCATCATGATGAGCTTTTGTTCTTTGCAATTTTTGCATGACATCACCATGATGAACTTTCCTTTAAAGGGAAAAAGAAGAAAAAGGAATCTTTTCATATTCTGGATGCCATCCGGCAAGCAAAAGCTCTCAGGATTGTTTTGGCATTCACTCTATCCTTCCTCATTCCATATGAAGCACTGGGAGAAGAAGTAAGCCTTTTGACTCTTCTTCTGAAAAAAATCTAGTTGGATGCCAAGAAGATGGACCATTATCCAAGCAGAGACCAAGCCTGCTCTGATTCTTGGCTGGGCAGGCGCATGTAACACTTCAATAGCCAAATCTGGAAAAGTTTTTTTTAAATATATTTCCCCAGAATCCTTCAGCCAGCAGAGCCAATGACCACGCTGGCCTGGGGATTCTGGGAGCCATTTTCCTGAAGGAAGGCTCTCCAAGCTTTGTTGGAGTTTTATTTGCAACCTTGCATGCTGCCTGTAGTTTGTTTGACTACAAGGGACTTTTCTGGGCTGAGATGATTTTATATCTGTCCAGCACTAGCCAATCGTTCCTTCGAGCCCTGACTCTCTGCTAAGTGTTCTCTTTCCTCAGTTGGTGGCAGCTGTTTGTTTGCTGTTGATCTGTTTGGTTGGTTGCTAAGTACATATGCAATAAAGAAAGCAGCATACACAAGTCTATAGTTTTTCAAACAATTGTAAGTAATGATATGCTTTTATTCTTCTCCTACAAATGTCTCAGAGACTTTAAGTGCCAGTTAATGAGAAAGCGGTGGACTCTGGGGAACTTGTAACTATTCTCCTCTATGGATCCCTATACGGTAGTATGTAGCAAAAAGAGAATTTTACAAAAAAAATTGAAACTCTGCAACAAGCTTCGCTCAGGATTGCTTTGGTCTGGTAAAGTGGGATGGGTAAGAGACCATACAACTTGCATAGTCCCAATGGTTGCTTTCCCCTCCTCCTTCTTTACTAAATAAGGTTTGGAAGGGTGTTCCCTTTTGTGTTGTTTTTTGTTCTCTTCTTTAGAAGCAAACAAAACAACTGTAGAGGGGCAGGCATGTTAATCAGTGAAGTGCCTACTCCGTTGGGTCCACCAGCCCCGTGTGCTTGCACAGCTTACTCATGTAGTATGCTCAATGACTGCAATGAAACTGTAACTTAATTGAAGGCAAAAGGAGGAGAAAAGGTGTGGTAGTTTTTATTTACAACTTTGCATGCTGTCTGTAGTTTGAGTGACTGGGAAGGACTTTTCTGGCCGGGTTATTGTCTATCTATCCAGCACGAACCAACCAGTCCTTCCAGATTTTGAATTCAAAGAGAGCCCTGCCTCTCTGCTAAGTGTTCTATCCCTCAGTTGGTTGTCAGCAGTTGTTTGTTGCTCTTAATATGTTCGGTTGATTGCTAATATTGTGCAGAAAAGAAAGCAGTATGCACAAGTCTGTGATTTCAAGCAATTGTAAGTAAAGAAACATATTTATTCTTTCTCCTACAAATGCCTCAGAGTGAGTTATTCAGACTGTAAGTCCCAGTTAATGAGAAAGGAATGGACTCTGGAAAAATTGAAGCTATTCTCCTCTGTGGACCTCTGTGCTTCTACTGTGTAGCAAAGGAGAATGTTACCAGAAGTTCAAAACTGCAACAGAAATAACCTCCTTCCTGACCTTACCTGATAAGCAGTGGAAGACTAGGCCGTTAAGGCAAGTGGGGCACTAACCTCCTGCTGGGTGGTTAGGAAGGGCCATAGATGCCACACTTTCTCCCCCTAGCAGCAAATCAGTTGGGGAACCTACCCAACGACCATAAGAGATTGTTATTCATATGCTAAAGAGATGTACTGCATTGTCATTGTAAGGAAGGGGTAAGGAAAGGGCCAAAACCCTGCTTTCCATCTTTCAAAAGGAACTTACTAAATTACTCTTTGTTACACCCTCACTACAAATGAAAAACTAACTTGTTACAGCTAGCATGTGGCTCATAACTCATTACTTCCCCATTCTGCTTTACCCGGTTCCTTTAGCTCTAGCAACACCACTGTGTCTTGTGTTTTTGACTGTGTTTTGCTCCTAATCTTGACTTGTTCTGTTGTTCTACCTTCTTGTTCTCCCACGGATTCTAACTGTTTCTGATCCTGACTCCTGGCCTGGATCTGCACTATGTAACTATAGTAATGTGATACCAGTATCTTCTAAGGAACCCTGGCAGGTGTATAGTTCAGTGACACGCTTAGAACGGTTTCCTAGACATCTCTAGTGTACTCTATCGTGTCATGGCTGTTAAAGTGGCATCAAACCAGTGTGACTCTGAAGGGTAGATACATTCCTCATCCCCACAGCTTCTGACTCACTCCAGATTGTAGCCCAGAGCCCAATCCTGATACTTTTTCTGCATTAACCTTGGGAGGCCTTCCCCCACCCTCACTGCAGAGGTAGTCTCACAAAATAGCAATGCCATTTCTGTCCACACTTGCAAATGGAAAATGGATACAAGAAAGAGATAACCTATGTTGAACTTTCTTTCAGAACCCACTGTTCGCTTGTCCATGTGGGTGTGTTATGAGCCGTCAAGTGGATTCCAACTTATAGCGACTCCAGCAGGGTTTCCAAAGTATGTGAAATATTTGAGGAGTGGTTTTATTATTACCACCTCCCACTGTGTTTCCGTGGCTGAGCAGTGTTTGGAATCCCACGCTCCTGAGTCCTCATCTGACGCTCTATCCTGTACACTTTGCTAGCTCTCAAATTGTCCATGCCAAGTGTCTTTTCTTTAGCTTGCCACTAGGTGGCAACCTTACATTTGAAGATGATTTGACTTAACTCCAGACTGAAGTCCATGGTAAGTGAACACAAGGACCACTAGGTCTCAGGGTGCTGGCTAAAGTCTCAGGGAATTGTTATGCTCCTCCAGATCTCCAGGCTTGGGGTCAAATCTCAAGTCAAGCTGTGCTGGAGGAGGAGAAAGTTATTTTTCTATGCAATTACAACTTTTAAAGTTTGGGCACTAAACACTTCCCATTCCAAGGTGGGCCAGAGCTCAGTGAGAAGGTGTCTGTACACACAGTGTTGGCACATGAAAAAGGCACATACCAGGGGACTGGGAAGAAAGCCAGTAGGTATACGCACTTAGTTTCATCATACCATCTGGAGCAAGGCAGGGAACTGGGTGACAGTGATGCATCTTGTGGGCCTTCTTATTGTACAAGCCGTAGTTGGTTCCACCCCAGGACATCGCAAGGGGCCAGTCCCTTGGACTTGGGTTTTCGCCCTGAAATCTCAGGGAACGTTGACCTGGCAAAGCTAGTGAATGACCTTAGCCACTGTACACTTACAAGATGGCTGTCAAGCTAATCACTCAGGCTGTCACAGGGGTGATTGATTAGACTGACAGCCACCTTGTAAATCCTGCCTGTGGTTGACCTGGCTGGTGGTCAAGCCAGGAAACAGACAGGCAGCTGAGAAATGTTGCAGTCCTAGTGTGAACACTTGCTTAGATCTGAAAAGCAAAGTTTGCTGCTTATATACCACCCCATAGTCCTAAAGCACTCTCTGGGTGGTTTACAATTTGATTATACAGGCTACCCGTTGCCCCCCCCCCCCCCCCCGCAGCAAGCTGGGTATTTCTTTTACTGATCTTGGAAGGCTAGAAGGTTGAGTAAACCCAGAGCCAGATGCCAGAATCTGCTGGGATCGAATCAGCAACACATGGTCTGGGTAATCACGGCTGGCCCTGCTCCCAGGAGGCACAGTAAAGTTTTGAACTCCTGGCCTCTGGTTCCAGGTGCTCTAACCCACTGAGCTACACCAGCTTAGTAAACTGAATTAATATCTCCTTGAAAACGTGGTCTATCATGCCCAGAGATATGGAAAATTTACTTTTTTGGACTATAGCATTCAGGTTAAGAAAAAGAGAATTATTCCCATTTAAGGGAATAGGTGTAGAACATTAATTTTTTTTAAAAAAACCTATCCTCTATTTCTACCATTGAGTGATGGTGCTATACTCAGTGCTGCACTGAGTGTGTAACATTTAACTTTCAGAAGAAGAAATAAGTCTACTTTTTAATTCTTTGCTTGCATATGATGGAAACTGGAACGAGGTAATAAGACCAGATGATTCATGTTAGGCTTTACAAAAATAAAGTTTTTAAAAAATCATCCACGCCACACGTTGATGCCTCTCTGATCAATCCCCGTCAATATCCAGGCAGAAATAAAAAATCAGGACCTTTTTGTTTCCGTGCAATTCGTTTAAATTGCAGCTCATCAGCTATCTTTGTAGCAATGTTTGCAAACGTCTGCAAGCTTATTTAAGCATCGAAGCACACGTATGTGTATATTTAAAGATGGCACGGGTGGGAAGGAGGGTAATCATGTTCCTAACAAGATGTTTCTGAATCTATTTGTGTTAAGGTTCAGCAGCAGGGGAGGGAGAAGGGTGTGGGGCGGGGCGGGGGGGGGGAGAGAGAAAAGCAAAGCAAGAAAACCAAACCCCTACGTAAATAGTAGCCAACCTTCAGCATCTTGTTGCCATGGCAATGTCCTACTTATAGCACATTAAGCTGATTCAGGTCTTTTACCACCACACTGTTCATAAATTATGGTCAGGGATGTAAACGAAGCCAGCCCATAGACTTTGCAAGAACAAGGAGCAAATTAATTTGCCACCTAAGACGGGCATCCTCACGGGCAGAAAGACCTCGCAGTGTAGAAAATATTGTGGAGCAGCAGCGTGGTATTGTTTTTGAAGGACTGGTGAGGGGGTCACCGAGAGCTGCACGAAGAGACAGGATCCTGGGCCAATGATACCGTTGTGAGCCAACCATATCGTGGAAGGGAGAATGGGTGAATTTTTTCTTCATCTGTTTGGTAGTGGGGAGGGAAAGCCAGCGTAAATAATTGCAACAATAGGAACAATAGAAACAGCCACAACAGGAACAATAGCAGCAGTGACAACATAAACAATATACTCTAAATATATTACACAATACTAATAATATACGATTCAATTATAATTATAATTATAATGTTAATAATGACAATTACAATATCATACTTATGATGCAATTATTTTATATTATAACAGTGATTCCAATATCAGCAAGAAGAAGTAGATTTGTTTGTTTGTTTGTTTGTTTAATTATTCCTCGTCTTTCACCTTAAAAGGACCCAAGGCAGCTTAAAACAATTAGACAATATTTTAAAGTTAAAAACAGTAAGTGTACAAATATTGAAAAAGAATTAAACAAGTGTTATATTAAAAATGGTCAATACAATCAATACTAAAAACACATTTAAAAACAACAGAGCACAACAATCCATTTTAAAAATATATTATACTATTGCAATATGTTAATATATGATATATAACAATAATAATTAATATTTCATTACTATTATTATCATTGTTTTATACCAGTCAATCAATCAGTTTATTTGTATACTATCTTTCTATAAACAATATAATGGGGTGGTCTGTAAGTGAGCAAAACAGAATATTAACAATATGTTTCACTGAAAAAAAAATCAGAATAGTTTCAGAACAAATAAATATAGGTTTGATAACAAAACAACAACATAACAGACACCTATAATATAACAAGCAAATAAAGCAGGAATTGAACTTATCCTAGTTGAAGGCAGCAGGAAAAAAGAAAGACTGAATGTGAGATGGATTGACTTGGTAAAGGAACCCATGGTCTTGAGTTTGCAGGAGCTGAGCAGGGCTATTAATGATAGGAAATTTGGAGGTCACTCATTCATAGCAGCACCACTAGGTCAGAAGCAACTTGATGGCACATAAGAAAAGTGGGAATTGATCATTTCATTACCATTTTTTAAAAACATTTCTCTTCCCCATTGCTAGTTAGCAATAGCAGAATGCGGAAAGGAATAACAGCAGCTGAATTTTATTTACACGAAGAGAGGACTAGTACCCAAATTCAGGTTTGGTTAGGAACTGAATAGAAAATCTTCTAACCTAAATGATAAGCAGAACTCTCTCCTCTGGTGATTACACATCACTGGTTTACAGTACATGATGGTTCATAGAATAGCGTAAGGAGAGTTAAGATCCTGGTTTCAGGCAGCCCACGATCTAAATTCGGACAATAGGGAAATATAACAAAGAAAGGAGTTAAAATGGGAATGAGTAACAGGAGTGGTGAGGCCACAGGAAGACTGGTTGTTATGACTGCTGCAAAAGTTCCAGGAGTTAATGTCATTGACTGGGATATGATGACAAGAATACTCCTCTAGTGGGGTAAAGCTACTATTGAGCTTTAAAGAGAAGGACAAGGAGTCTGTGTTACTAGTGACATCGGCCAAATCACTTAGCTTGGGAGATAAATTTGTCTAGCTTGTTAACACTTGGCTGCTTGTTACAAACTGACCGCCATCACTTTGCCCGAAAGCTTTTATCCAGCCTGAGGTTACACCAAGCATCTGAGATTACACCATTACCAAGAATTATCTCCATCAAGAGCTTATTGGTAAAGCTTCTAGTCCTTCCTCATTGGAATCCTGACTGCTGCATCAAGAATGCTCCGGGTACCCAGATCCCAGGCAACAGAGTTTTGCAAGGGACCTGAATACGGATGTGTTGAGTCCAAAGCAAACTACATGGTTCCACAGCTGCTTATGGGCCAGATTGTCTCACTGGGGTGGCCACATTAGAGGAATTTTAAAACAGGGATTAGGCCAAACAGAAGAGACATTTTGCTTTTATTTGTCTTTGTCTGTCTATCTTTCTGCCTTCATATTTGTCTGTTTAATAACTTGATTTACCATGTCCATAAGGGGAAAAAAGGCTTGCAGGAAAAGACTATAGTGGTAGGAAAAGCTGAAGGTGGTAGGAAAAGAAGAAGACTAAACATGAGATTGATTGACCAAGCCCTATGAGGAAAGACTGAAAGAGCTCGCCATGTTTAACCTTAAGAAAAGAAGACTGAGAGGAGATACGATAGCATTTTTTTTAAATACTTGAGAAGCTGTCAGACAGAGGAGGGACAGGATCTGTTCTTTATCATCCCAGAGTGAAACAATGGGCTCAAGTTACAGGAAGCCAGATATTGGTTGAATATCAGGAAAAACTTCCTGTTAGTGCAGTACAGCAATGGAACCAATTACCTTGAGAGGTGGTGAGTGCTCCAACACTGGAGGTCTTCAAGAGAAATTTAGACAACCACCTGGCAGATCTGCTTTGATTTGTATTTCTGCACTGAGCAGGGGTTGGACTCGATGGCGTTATAGACCCCTTCCAACTTCATTATTCTATGACTCAGTAAAAAGAAGGTGGTTGTTGTTGTTTAGTCGTTAAGTCGTGTCCGACTCTTCGTGACCCCATGGACCAGAGCACGCCAGGCCCTCCTGTCTTCCACTGCCTCCCGGAGTTGGGTCAAATTCATGTTGGTAGCTTCGATGATGCTGTCCAACCATCTTGTCCTCTGTCGTCCTCTTCTCCTCTTGCCTTCACACTTTCCCAACATCAGGGTCTTTTCCAGGGAGTCTTCTCTTCTCATGAGATGGCCAAAGTATTGGAGCCTCAACTTCGGGATCTGTCCTTCCAGTGAGCACTCAGGGTTGATTTCCTTCAGAATGGAGGTACCACTTTCAATTTGCAAGACCTGAGAGAGCTGTTAATGATAGGAGATCATTAATTCATTGGGTTTTCATATACAGTATGTCAGAAGTGACCCAACGGCACATAACAACCACCAGATCCAAATTCAAATTAAACCAAGGAGGGTTTGCCACTACCGCTGACATCTGCTGCTACTTATGCACCAAAACTAAATCCTAGCATTGTAAACAAGTACCCCATTTATGCAAGTAATTTCAACAAATTGGTGTATGTGAGTTTGCCCTTTGGGTAGCTATGGCTCCTACTTTTCCCAGTCTGAACAATCAGATGGAGAAGAAGTGGAGATAGGAGGCAAGAATGTTTGATACTGAGCCACTGATATTTCTGGAGAAGACATATTAGATCAGTGGCTGTTTCCTGGAACCCTATGCCGTTTCCCCCTCCCACCCCTCCTCAGAGCCCCTTTCCTTGGTTTTTCCTCTGTCTGATAATGTCTTTGCTGTACTCGCTCTTTCTTTCAGTAAACAGTAAATGGAAGCCATTAAAGACAAGGCAAGGGGAGAGAGAGAGAGAGAGAGAGAGAAAATCAATGCACTCAGCTGAATGGCACTTAACTCAATGATTTTGGTTTTACCAGTAAAAGCTCAGTTTATGGAAAGCATTTTGAAGTTCTTGTCTCCAATTGCAAGAATATTGAATTACTGTAGTTTTTGTATTATCTTGGTAATGCCATAGTATGTTCTTTTGAGTTCACAAACCAGCACTTCCCATTCTTAAGTAATGACATTTTAAATTATTAAGAATTCAGCTCCGGATTTCAAAACGACACCTCTGTCTTCCCTTGAAATAACTCAGGTTCACCTCTGTTTACTTGACTGCAGAAATGTCAGTTTACACCATAGAAGAAACTCTTTTATGTGTTTTTTTTCCCCAAGACTACTGGTTTTGAATTCTTAATGGTGCAAAGCTGTGGTTTAAAAACCAGCTTACTTAACACAAGTAAAAGGAAAGGTTGTAGACACACTTCCAGGCATGGATAGGAGGTCGGCAGCCTGAGATGAGCCTCCACACTCAGAATCTGCCCTCAAAGCTGCTACAGACCCAGAGGAGCCCCATGCAGGGCGACAGCTGGAGTAGCGCACCTGGGGCTTTGTCCCAGGACAGCTGCAGGATAGCTCAGTGGTTTAGGCTCAGAGGTTGGGAGTTCAATTCCCCACCGAGCCTCCTTGACAGGAGCTGGACTTGATGATCCAAAGGGTCCCTTCTAGCTCTGCAGTTTTAAGATAATGATGATTAAAATTTAGAGGGTTCTGAAATTTAGATATAAATTTACTGGTTAATTTATTGGCCCTATTCACTACCCCCCTCTTTTTTTGAAAGCACACACCTTTTCTTCATTTTTTTGGGGGGGGATACCACATTCTCCTCCTCTATTTTCTTGTGGAGGGGTCTGCCCATGCCTCAGGGCAGAGTGAGGGGGACGGGGGGGACAGTACCGCTTGCCCTGGGTGCCAGAATTGCTAGTTGTAACTCTGGCCCCAAGGTCTAATTTCCAATGTAAACAGGATAGGTCTGGAGGAGCCACATTCGTTATCCAAAATATCCAGATCTCTGTCATCCTAAGGGCACAGTCTAAAGGAGGTTTTTTGAAGTATGCCATCTTACAAAAAAGCATTTTTACTTTCTTGTGTAAGGTAGGCCCAGCTTACACCAGCATTTCCAGGGGAAGATATCTCTCCCTTGTCCTGGACATGAGCTCCTTTTGAATGCTGAGATCTAATAAAGGTCACTTGAAGAGCATGGGATAACTTGGGGGAAGGAGGACCTATAGTCTGTGGGCCTGTGCAAGTGTCCCTTAATCTTCTTTCCCTCCCAAAACCCATCCTTCCTGGGCAGAGGAAGAGAAATCTATTCACTGATCACAGATAAGCAGTTCTAAGATGATGATGATAACTACAAGTATATAGGTATGCCTGTTGTTATTGCCGATGGGTGCTTCTAGGGGCAGTCCTAACCGGGATTCAGGTGCTTCTTGGAAGCACTTGCTCGTATGGATTTGCTTCTCTTTCATCTTCCCCATGTAGCTCCATTTTTCAGCCATGCCATCTGAGGTGTTGGCTGTCAGATTCTTGACCCGGAATCCAAGACAGTAACTGTCTCTGTATGCCATTGCAGCTCACCTACATCCTGCTAATGTTATTTAGCACTTGTGAACTGTTGTGTGCTTAATCTCCTGTGAATGGTGCTGGTTTTCAGTAATCAATGAGGTGCGCTTGGGTTGATAGTTGCCCCTGTCCCCATGCAGCTTGCCACAGCTGTCAGATGGCAAATTATCATAAACAGGATGGTATCTTTGGTAGTGGCTATATGAATAGCCAAAAATAACCAAGCAGCTACAGCTGGAACTCGGCAAGCAAGACCGGGTTGCCTTGCCTCATTTTGGGCAATGACAGTGGTGACGTTGGCTTGAACAAGTGTTTCATGGGGAGCTGGCCCAAATTATGCTGCCACTGTGCAAACATCTAGTATATTTTTGTATCCAGATTATAGGTGGAATTCCACTGTCCCATTGATTTGATGGGCTCTCTAAGTAAACGTCCTTGGACAGAACTCATGGGGCTTTGAATTTGATATGCCAAGGAACCCAGAGATCAGAAACATTGCTCTTTGGGGGCTACAACTCCCAGAATCCCTAACCAGAATTGCATTCCACATAACGAACTTTCCCAAGCTCTAAACACCTTCATCAGTGCAGTTATGCACAGTAAGGAATCAGAAAATAGTTCCCATTCCTTGAAAACATTTGGTCATCACAGAGGTTGTTCTCATGCAAACATACCAACCTGCCAAGAAAGCTGAAGTTGTATCCAGCAAAGGTGCCAGTAAACACATGCACTCAGAAAACTTTGTATAATGGATGAAAATGATCCTTTGCAATGCATTTGCTCAAGAATAAGCTGCCGGCTAATTGCAGTTACTTCCCAATCAGTTTCATGATTTGGAATCAGAATCCGTTTCTCCCCGCTTCCTTGCTCCCGAGTGTGCTGTACCATTTTGTTTGAGGCACACAACAGAAGGGCCAAGCCGAGTAGCTGTTCTGGACACAAAAAATGAATTGTCTCAAAACAATGGATCTTTCAGTTCCCTTGAGGGGTGTGTGTGTGTGTGTGGGGGTGCGGTTAAGTGCCATGACAGCAGCATGAATATACAAAAGAGCTTCCTGTTAAGGGCATGGCACCGAAGTGTTCAAATCTGATGGACGTTCCCTGGTTGGAGGTGCAGATTTGCAGAAAGAACATCCACAAAGAGGGGTTCAGCATCTGTCTGTAAATTTCCTCCCGACTCTTCTTAGCTCCTTGAAACCTCTTTGGGATTGCAACACAGAACTCCGTGGAGGTTGCCAAAAGGCCTCCCTCTGTGTGCATGTGTTTACATGTGTGTGTGTACATGCTGAGGTTCCAGCTCTCCATAGGAGCCTGCCGCTTCTCATTTCTGGCTGTCGGGCTGGGGACATGGCTCTTAATCAGGAACTTCCGTTGTTTTTGGATATTTGCCTTGGCCTGGAAGACTCTAATGCAACGTGTGTGCCCGGGGGGAGGCTCAGAGTGGGCGAGCTAAAAATAAAATGGAACAAAATACCACTGAACTGCAGTAACAGCTGTAAGTTACTTGGAACAAAGATGCCCTTGGACAATGCAGGCAGAAGGGAGACACTTTACATTTCCCACCTGTGCTGTTGTCATCTCGTCATTCTGCACAGAAACTGGCAACCAATCCTCAATGCCACATTTCTCAGAATTACAAGTTCCTTCTCTTTTACAAATGAATTAGGATGGACCTCTGACTTCATATCTGGAAAACTAGACATGGGACAGAGTGTAACAATAGACTTTTCCTCATCTACCTTAACCTGATCCCATTTCCTTCCCTTGCAAAAGGTCATCTGTACAAACAATTCGCTAAAGGTACTGAGTGGCAAAGGATAGTACCCAAGTATGATGTCCTGCACCAGATATGCCTTGAGCTGGAAAGAAACCAAGGACAAACAGTCCCACTAACCCACAAGACTCCTTACTCTTATCCAGCACCAGGCCCCTGTACCCATGCTGGTTTAGTCTATTCCCCTGTAAGTCAGGTTACCACAAGCTTCATTCAGTTTGCCATAAATCTTTGATAATTTTAAGGAGAGACTGGGAGAATGGGCTCCTTTAACAGGGAGGCTGTAGTAGGAGAATGTCTGTGAAGTCAGGAGGTGGACTAGATAACTTGTGAAACCCCTTTGGTCTCATATAACTGGATATTTGAATGCCTATATTTGAAGTCAGTTCTCAAGTAATGTTTTGCGGGTTAGGATCCCATCCTTCCAAAGTTTTATCTGTTTTACTAGCAGTGTTTTGCTGTAGCAATTACATAAACTGTCTCAGGTTCCATTAATTTACACAGCAAGTTTCATGTGTCATCACCAGTGTAATAAGGTATTTGAGAAGTATATCATTTACAAGTAGGACTTGCAATAAAATATCATGGAACAGAGTGTTCAATGTTCCAAGCAGCTAGACACAACATATTTCATGAGACTTCATTCCTCTTCTCCCAGTTTTCTGGGCTCACTCCCCGACATATATTCAGCATTTTATAACCATAGAGCATGCTCAATTTTAAGTAGCCTGTTGTTCTTGCTGTTGGGAGTGGATTGTGTATATATGCACGTAGCAGGCTGGATAGCTCAGTGGATTAGGTCTTGGCTGCCAAGCTAGAGGTTGGGAGTTCAATTCTCAACTGTGCTTCCTGGGAGGACAGCCAGCCTGGGTAACCTTGGGCAAGCTACGCTGCCTCAGAACACTCCGAGAAGAAGGGAATAGTAAACTATTTCTGAGTACTCTAGAAAGGCCTGGAAAGGGTTGCCATATGTTGGAACTGACTTGATGGCATGTAATAATTAATAATTATATGTGTGTATCCCCTTAGTTTTTTTTTTTTTACTTTTTCAAACAGCTGTCCATTAACAGTTGTAATTTCTCATAGTGTGCATGTCTAAAATGTTCAGTAATGCACATTCATTTGAAATATCAAGAAATAACAATTTTGCATGAGAGAAGGAGCTCTTCATCTAGAAACCGTAGGAAAGATTCCCCCACAAATGAAGAAAGCATGCAAAATCTTCACGGATGTTAAAATGTTTGCCTTGTATTTACAACTCAATATAAGACACTACTTCATTGATAAAAAATTGAAATGGATCTGTTCATTAGATGCCAAGCAACTTACGGTCTGCATGAGCGGGGGAGGGGGAGGAACACTTAGAAAATATATCAGATAGCCCAAAATTAATTCTAAAGAAGGGGCTTATTATAGAACAAACAAGGCTGCTTGCTTAATGATATAAGTAAATACAATTAATGATATAAGTAAATGCAATAGTGAACACCATGCACATTTTGCTTTTGCTAATTAATAGGGCTTCTGTGTCCTCTCCACAGTTTTCTTGGAAGTAAAAGAAAATGTCACTTGTTCAGAGACGTTTGTTATCTGGCACAGGAGATAAATGTGAGTATGGAAGTATGTGTTAGGACTGAGTTAGGGGACAGGAGCTGAGCAGAAAGAACAAGTTGAAGCCATCGACATGTGCTGGAATGGACCATAAGCAGCAAAAGGTCTGGATCAAACAGGAAAGAGTCATAGCCCTTCCTGTCTGAGATGCCCAATGACCAACTGTGGAAAAGATTGATGATCAGGCACAGGCCAGAGCCGAAATCCAGTTGGTGGTTCCAGCCAGAGTAGAATCGTTGCATTCTCTACTGAATGATGCATCAGCATATATAAAAATCCCATTGATTCAAAGGTCTACTCTAAATGGGACTATCAACCCACATCCGCCATTTTACTGCCCAGAAGAAGCTTGGAACTGTAGCTCTAAATACTTCCCCACATGTCAGAGCTGCGCAGAGTTCTCAAGGTTTCCCATTTGAGCCGTAGGAGCTCTTGTCAATAGTATCAAGAAGGTGCAAGCCATAGTTGTGCCTTTTTAGGCTCCTCACGGCCAACTGTGGCATTGGGGGCAGGTGTGGGGGAGGGCAGCAGTGCCAGCCGTCCAGCTGTTCCTCATGAGCTCCCTAACCCTTTATCCGCTCATGGAGGGTGGATCTGTGTGAACCACGTGGCCTGTATTGTCTTGCCAACTTCAGGTATGGTGGGGAACCCCATTCTATTCATATTGTTAAAGGAAGCTTCAACTGCCAGTCAAGGCAGCTTCTCTACAAAGAAAAGGGAACACTGGTTTCCTCCTTTCTTCCTTAAGTTGTTCATGAGGCTGCCACCAAGAACAGCAGTTCTGTGTTGCCTCCCTACATCTCCTCACGAAGGCCAAGAAAGAATGTAACACAGTACTTTTTCATCTAGACATGTTCTGCAACTCTGCCCATTGACTTAGGGTGAGCACAGCCCATGGATCAACCTAGCCCCCTCCCATGCCTTTTCTCTCAGAACTTATTCAGGGGTCTGCATTGACTGTTCTTTTATTGTTTGTTAAAAAAGTGAGTGGCAATGTGCGGAAATGGCAATGCATCAACCGGGCATGGTGTCAGAATTTTACTGCATCAGTTAGGGAAATATTAAAAATAAAGCAAGAGGAAAATAGAGGAAAAGATTTCCCCACTCTCCCTTTCAATGCCACAACCCACCTAATACATCACAGGCTTGTTTCCTCAGTTAATGTCTGGTCAAAGCACCCATCCCTGAAGGCTAAACAAAGAACTATTTTGCATCTCAATGAATTATGTAAAAAAGACTGCATGCTCTAGCCCTGTGCCAGTTTGGTGCAGGACAGCTCTTAAAGGGGAAGGATGGATTGTTCTAAGTAGAAACACAAGCGGACAAGTTTTGTTTTTTTCCATGCCAAAGAGTTCCATCAGGGTTCCATATATCATAACAACATGGACAGGCCATCAGTCAGTCACCTGAATAACAAACTGCTCTAGTGCTGAAGCTGATGTGGTGGCAATGGTTGCCACACCCAACCTTGAGTATCCAAGAAGACTGAGTTCTTTGTCCATTCCTATTAATTGACTTCTGGCAATTTTTTTGTGAACCCACTGGCCTAACTGGCTTGGGACATTTTACGGTGAAGACAAATGTAATATTTTAAATGCACTGTGGGCTGTTTGATAGCTATAAGCCTATATAGCTATGAGCTGTAAGTTTGATAGCTATAAACACACGTGCTTTTTAAAGAGGTTGGAAATAACACATTAATATTATTTAGTGTTTCACTTATGTCTCATTAAATTTTCGTATTTCTTATGTGATAGCAGGAGGACAAGCAAACTGAGGCACCTACCCTTCTGAAAACAGCATTTTAAAATGCAGTGTCTACTTTCAAGACACCGTTTTTGAAGATTAAATGAATCAGTTTGCTTGTCCTGTGTTAATGCAATAGTAATATTTTTAGCATTAATGTAAAGATTATTTCCAAGCAGTGTTGCCCCTTTACAGGCTTTGAGCAAACTCTGATGAAACGGTTCCGCACATTTTCAATATGAACTAGGCTGAATGCATTATGATTTTTATTAATGCATACCCGTTAGCACACAGAATGTATTTGCACTACACAGTTAAAGCAGTTTGATACCACTTTAACAACCTAGGACATCCTGGGATTTATTTTATTTATTTCTTAGATTTATGTACTGTCCCATTAGTGCAATGCACTATTCCGGGTGGTTTACAACAATAATAAACAGAGCACATACCATTAAGCTACTAACACATACTAAGAGTTAAAAACACTTGGCAAATAAAACAAGTGGCACCAACGACAGCTTCTCAGTGAGACAGACTTCTAAACATTAACAGGCATAGCTGCACAGGAAGCTGGTGCCACAATGTTGGTGCCACAGCAAAGAAGGCCCAGCTTCTTGTAGATGACTTATGGCCCTCCTTCAGGGTAGTTACCTGGAGGAGCATAGCCTGGGAAGATCCGGTGGGTCAGGTAGATGTGTGATTTGTGATATAGTGGAATATTTAGAATTATTAGCCATAATTCAGAGTGCATTGGAGTCAGGAGGGGAACAAGACTCTCCCCACTGATCCAGTGTTTGCAGGAAAATATATTTCCATCACCAGTCACTGCAAAGAGAGCTCTTGCCATTACTGTTAAATAAACATGTCATGTTCCGGTCTTCAGCCTTTACTCCATGAGGGAAAAGAGCGGGGGGGGGGGGGGAAACGACACCCAAATTAGTAAACTGCTGGAGCTGAGATACTTCCCACTGTTTGTTCCACAGATCTTTCATCTCAATTTCCTTTTTGCTGGGCAAAATGTAGAGAATTAGACCAGCTCGGATTAGCACAGACATGTTAATTAAAGAAAGAAAGTATTAATTCTGTTCACACCAATTACTGTGTTGCAGAAAGCAGCTGTGAGAACTGAATAGTTTGTGTTTATACAAGACATACAAAGGGAGATTATCCAAATGGGAGCTCTGCCCGCATTTTACTACCCTTTTACTTTCATAAAAAGATCTACAGGAGCGCTTGCCCTTTCTGCTGGCCGATAGCTGTGGACCAGGAGGCCGTCTGTTGTAATAGAAGGTTCCAGCTGTATGACTGGCAAATAAAGATCACACCACAGATGTTGGTCTGAATGTTGGCTGTTGTTTTTTTAATTAAAAAAATCTACCAATGCAATTTATGGACTCACATTATTATTATTATTATTATTATTATTATTAGTAGTAGTAGTAGTAGTAGTAGTAGTAGTAGTAGTAGTAGTAGTAGTAGTAGTAGTTAAATTCCAAGCACAGTCAATCAAAATTATAAAAATATTAACTGCTATTATATAACAGATACAAGTTTTAACCAAAAACCAAAGTACAGTATCTGTTAAATATCAGCACAGTATGTATGCTGTTCCTAATACTGCCATTTTTTGTAGCTCTGATGGTGTGATTTCTGAAATCTGCAACTGCTTATAGTATTATGTGAAATTTCTTGATATTGTTCGCAAAGCCCCAATGACTATGGGGACCACTGAAGTGTGTTTCTTCCAGAGGCGAGATGTTTCAATTGCCAGGTCTCTGTACCTGGTTAGTTTTTCCAATTCCTTATTTTCAACTCTGCCATCCTCCAGAATTGCAATGTCAATGATCCAGACATTACTTCATTTTATTACTACTATGTCTGGTATGTTATGTTCAAGGTGTCTGTCCGTTTGGATTCGGATATCCCACAAGATCTTGACTTCCTCATTGTCTGACACCTTCTCTACCTGATGCTCCCATAGGTTTTTGGAGGCTGACAAGTTATATTTTTTTGCATAATGACCAGTGCACTAATTTTGCCATTCTATCATGTCTAATTTTGCAATCTGTTTGTGCAATCTTTGGACATTTGCAGATGAGGTGTGACACAGTTTCATATTTTTCTTGGCAGAGTCGACATTTGCTGTTAGCACTAATTCCTTGGATCTTAGCTTTCATCACATTGGTTGGAGTGCTTGTTCTTGTGCAGCAAAAATCAAGCCTTCGTTTTCTTTCTTAAGGGTCCCCAGTTTTAGCCATGCCCATGTTGAATTATGATCATGTTTTCCATCAATATTTCTTAGGCGTTGCCCATGTAGTGGTTTGTTTTTCCAACTGTTTACTTTATTTTCAAATTGTTGTTTCTTATATTAAGCCTTTGTTTATTTTTTTAAATAACATTTTATTAGTTTTTCACTATACATTCAATTTATGCTTGTTAAACATCGTGTTACATGGGTTTGCTTATAATTATCTATTTTTGTGTTTTGGTGATTTAATCAGTATACAATGTTCTCAAAATCCTCTAGTAAAATACCTAATAAAAGCAATTCTAGTTTCAAATCTATATAATTTTGAGGCAATCTAACTGACCGACTTTGTATTTTATACCAATAATAACTGGATAGATTCCTAACGCATAGTAAATGTTATCTAAAGCATTTTATATAGATTTTCTTTATATAGTTGTTTGGCCATTTCTATCTCCACATTTTCTGTCATGTCTATATCAATATCATATCTAATATATGTTAAGTACTATTTGTTTTACCTCACCTTAAGAACCACCATGTTATGCCTTTACCCTGATTAGTGATCCCTTATTTCAGTTTAATTCCCTTTTCTAATATATAAGATATGTCCCCTTACAATTCCAGAAGTTAGGTGTATACATGCTTTCAACGTTGAGGGTCACCTTAATATTTTTTCCTTTACATCTTTCTAAGTAACTCCTTCTCTTATTTGTCTTTTCCCAATTCTTATTCCTATCTCTCTAAAAATTCTGCTATCCCTTGTATCGTCTGAGATCATTTTATGCACTTGATCTATCTCCAATAGATCTTCCAGGCTATTTTTAATTAAATCTGCTGGTTCTCTCCCCTTATCTTCCCTTAGCACACCTAAGACTCTCCTCGTCTCCAGGGTTAGAATTAGATCTCCTAAATTTTCTCCTCTGATTTCCTCCAGCCCCTCCTTTGGTTGGCATACATCATCCACCACCCTCACATTTCCTTGTTCATTATTCCCTGTCTCCTGTTGAATATGTTGTTGTTTAGTCGTTAAGTCATGTCCAACTCTTCGTGATCCCATGGACCAGAGCACGCCAGGCCCTCCTGTCTTCCACTGCCTCCCGGAGTTTGGTCAAATTCATGAAGCGGTCCATTCCAGTATTAATTTTATCCCAGCCTGTGTTCCAGTCAGGTTCAGAATCCAGGATACATCCAAATATTTTTATAGGTCCACATAGGTCCACATTAGCCGGATATATATTCCAGGATGAATTGTCTTTGTTCAGATCTCAGCAAAGTACAGTTTAAAAATTCCACTTTGGCAGGATGAGACTTTCCAGGGTTAATTTGTCTATGCTTCAGTCAGTTCTCAGAAAAAAAGGGAAGTCAAAACAATTTCTAAGATTAAGACCGCCATAGAGTATTCAAGGTCATTATTCTGGGATTTTTGCCAATGCTGTAGATAGCCATAACATAACAAGTTTAATTCCCAGAGTTGCGTAGCTAATAATGATTTTAAGAGAAAGATTTCTTAAATTTCTAACGCCGAAGTAATACCAAACTTCCTTCCTTGAAGTATAATGAAATGTCTAATTAGTGTCCAATTTATTTTCTTTGTGTCTCTTTGCATCTCCTTCCCTCTCTCCAGATTCACCGCTGCTCTATAAGTGGTGAGGATAAAAGACACTTATTTCTGTTATAGGGATTGTCTTGTCCAGGGATAGTCATAAAGCAGTATAGTTATAAAATATTATCTCACCCAGAGGTAACGACGATGTTAATTAGCTGATTTATCGCTTCTCTATTGCCGGCTGCTGACGACTTGCAAGTGAGCTATTCAGCTGCTTGTTTCCGCCCGCTGGTTGATTGGGGAGTTTCCCGGATAAAAACGGGGGTAACCGCCATCCCCCCGTGATCAACAGGCTTCTCCCCCAATTCACCACCTCTTCGGGGTGGTTTTAACCCCCTGGGGGGGTCCCAAACAGGTCAGAATTCAGGCCAAGTTTGCACTTGTTCTGAAAAATATGACTCCATTAATCTGGATCAACTTTTTGTTACCTTCTGGAAGTCAGGGTGTGAGATTTCATTACTTTTTTCTTGCATCTATATCCTTCCGCATGTCAGATTTCTATATATATAGTGGAGATGGCTTCACTGGTTTAAACAATTTTATTTCTTTGGAAATTTTAACAAAAACATTTCCCATGTGACTCGACTGTACATATGTCAATCTGTAATACATTTCCCCCCTTTTTTTGTTTTTACCCTGTGTGTAGCCAATCTTTGTTCTTTTCCAGTTTGAATATTTATAGCATTGGCGGGTAGGAACCTTGTTGATAAGACTTAGACCCACCCTGCACAAAAATAACTGAGCAGCCTACCCTCGCCCTAAACAGACGAGGTTCAGTTTGAGACTGTAACCCTTAGTTCTGAGCGGAATCTTGTGAGAATCTGGCAGTAAATAAAGATTGCCTTCCACCAACAATCTATCACAGGGAATGCCCCTAGAATATAGTTTTAGATTCACCTAAGAAGAGTTCTTTCTATCCCTGGTTCAGGGATGGGCAACTATGGCCCTCTGGATGTTTTTAGACTACAGTTCACATAACCCTTCACTATTAGATCAGCTGACTAGGGCTGCTGTGAGAACATCTGAAGAGCCCTATGTTTCTTGCCCTTGTCCTAGTTCATAGTACAGTCTATGATGGCTTCTTGTCTGATGAGATTTCATCTGTTTCTGCCTCTGGGCTCTGGAAGGACCTTATGTCAACTGAGATTGAAAGAGGGACCATCATCATATAATCCTAAACAGCAGCTGATTTAATATTTGAAGAGAAAACCTAGGAAGTCAGAATTCAACAGGGTTTTAGGGGCAACTGTCTGCCCCACACCTTCCATGGGGAGGGGCACATCAAACCCTCCTGAGTCCTCCAGTAACTACTCTGAACATCAACAATACTGTGATGTCCTCCTTTATTTTAGCTACATATTTTTAAATCTCCCTCTCTTACTGCCAGGTGGGATTTAGGATAAGGACTCCCTGTGGGTCCCTTTGTTGACCTGACTCTGCAAATACTGGCCTGGTGCTGGGAAACTTTCTCGGGGTGACAGAGGTGTCATTTGTAAAAGCCAGTGTACTTGACTTTTACAAATGACACCTTGGGTGGCCAATGACCACCCCAGTTTATGTTCATGGCCACTCACCAGTGAGTAAGTTGGGTTGGGATTTGTACAGCACCACAGAACTGAGGCCCACAGGTAGGTATGTGCTTGCAGGATCAAGTCTCACCATCATTTACCACACTTCCTTGGGTTGCCTCCCTTCAGGCAGGCACAGAAGGATAAACCAGGAAAGAATAGATGGCACCATCCTGCCTCTCCCAAAACTAGGGTTCTTGTAAGTTCTTTGGCAAGAAAATGGGAGTGAAATGTCACCAAAAAAATAAGGAAACAAGTCAAGTGAAGAATGGCCCTACCATTAGTCATCTCAGGCAGCAAAGATTGGGTGGTGACGCAGAGGAGAGAATTATGGCCCTGACCTGTGCCCAAAAGACAGCCTTCTGCCTTTACTTTTGGTGGAAGGTGCTATTCCATCATCAGGACTCATGAAGAAGGATGCAAAGCTCAATGTAGACAACTTTCGTTTAAGCAGTGGAAGGACAGTGACATCTTTCCTTTGCCTTGGGCAGCAACGGCGCCCTGGGCCCTGTTGAACTCTGAAGGGTCTGTACTGTTTAGAGCAGTACGAAACTGGGGGGGGGGGGGGGGGGGCTCCAGAAATCCTTGAACTACAACTCCCAGAAGCACCAGCTAGTAGAGCCAAGGGTCAGGGCTTCTGGGAGTTGTTGTCTAAGAACATCTGGAACTCCATTGTGGAAAACACTGATTTAGATTGCAATATATGTTTGAGCTAGTCAATGAAATCTTAGTGTCTGAGGGAGAAGTTGTTTCCAGACATGGCAGAAACTGAAAAATGTTGCACATTTCTAAATGTTGTGGCTGGATAGCTCAGTCGTTTAGGTGTCTGGCTGCAGAGGCCGAAGTTAGGAGTTCGATTCCCCACGGTGCCTCCTGCGAGTAGAGCTAGCCTGTGTGGCCTTGAGCAAGCTGCACAGTCCCAAGGTGCTCACATAAGAAGAAAACCACTTCTGTGAATTCTGTATCTAGAAAACCCTGGAAAGGGTTGGCATAAGTCAGAACTGACTTGACAGTACACAATTATTATTATTGAAGGAAGGAAGGAAGGAAGGAAGGAAGGAAGGAAGGAAGGACACTGTACACTATCTATTGGGTTAACTCTCCATACAATCTCACCACATCGCATTTCTCTTTAAAAGCAATCATTGTGTGTGTTTTTCATCTGTCAGAAAATTATTTACACACCTATCAGCTCTGAAATGGGGCACATTTTCCCCTTAGAAGACTGGTATTTATAAAAAGCAATCAAATAATTTCTCAAAGACAGAAATACCAATCCATCGAGTTAAAGAATGGGTGTTTAAATAAATAAAAGGTTCTTATGATCTTGCACAAATACAACGCAAGCCCTCTGTAAGGCAAGGTGGACATAACCAGAAAACAAACAGGGCAGGCTTTTAATGGAGTCCTTCATTATCTAGCACAGCCTTTAATCGAGCAAACAGTGTGTGTCGTGGCTGTTATCTCACCGCAGACAGTTTGCACATACTGCAAAAATTGCTCTCCATTCTCTGGTTGTTTTTAAAAGGTGCCGAGGAGTGGAGGTTGTGCTGATTTATTAGCAATTAAACCTGAAGGATCAGTGTACCTCCCTGTTCAAAACAAAGCCCTAGCTGAGTAATTCAGAGAATCCTGCCTCTACTGTCCTGACACTCATGAGTTTTTGTTTGGGTTCAACCAAAAGAACTCTCCTGGCCTCATTTTTTAAAAAAATCATATCCTGTGCAGGTTCTCCCAGTGGTTGCTATAGAAACTAGTTTAAAGCAAACCCTTTTTCACATTCAGCACCTAGGCAGAGATGGGCTTACTGCAGGCTTGGAGCTGCAAGCCAATCAGCCCCAAAGGCTGCCTTTGTGCCCTCCGTCCCCCACCCTAACCCCCCACCGTCCTTCCCCAGCCCCTTCTGTTTCTGGACAAGAAAAAGTTAACTGCCTGAAGCCTCTGGAAGTGCAGAGTCATCTTTTAAACAGGTCACATGACCCTTCTGGGCACCATTGAACACCCCGAAATATTTATTTTCCAAAACTGGAAGTGGACTTCTAGCAGCTTCTGGGGTCTCTTTTGTTTTTGAAAAGTTGGTTGGAAAGGACCAAGAGGGGTGGAGGAGCAAAAAAAAAAAAAGGTTGGCCCCCCACCCCTATCTGATCTAGCCATCCCTGATCCAGAATAACCCTCCCGGTTGCTGAGGAGCCCCTGAGCATGGCATTCTGGAAAGTGATGGAGGGCAGACTCTCCGTTTATGCTGGACTCTCAAACTGAGCCGTTCTGGGCCTTTTCTGTTACGGGAGGCAGCCATTCCCCAGGGCTGTAGGAATGGTTAGTTTCAAAAAGTTGGTTCTAAAGGGTGTTTTAAACCTTTAAAGCATTTTCATGCTTTACATAATTTCCTCATCCTAAGTTTTTTTAAAAAAGCAATGGAAGTAGTGGAAATTCTGCAACAAGCAGCATAACAATACGGCATACGTACTGAATTATTTTTTGGAATATCACAATGAGTTGTGAAGCTGGCTGAATAGCTCCGTGGTCTAGATAACTGAGGTTGGGAGTTCGATTCGTCACTGTGGCTCCTGTGAGTAGAGCCAGCCTTTTCTGGGAGTACCCTGGAACTGTACAGTTTGCCCAAAGTCACACAGGTAATGGTAAACCACTTTTGTGTATTCTCTACCTAGAAAACCCTGGAAAGGGTTGCCGTAAGTCAGAATTGACTTGGTGGCACAGAATTCTTATGAGCTGACTGGATAGCTCAGTGGGTTTGGTATCTGGCTGAGGAGCCAGAGGTTGGGAGTCTGATTCGCCACTGGGCCTCCAGGCAGAAAAGCCAGGCTGTATAGCCTTGGGCCAGCTGCACAGACCCAGGATGCACCAGAATAAGGGAATAATAAACTACTTTTGAGTATTCTCTACCTGGAAAACCCTGGAAAGGGTTGTCACAAGTCAGACTTGATTGCCAGGACACAGTTATTATGAATGAGTAGTGACAATGGCCTAATGGTCAAATGTTGTTACAAGTAACAGGAACAAATTACTTTTTAAAACTACCTTTCATGTTCTGTACAGTATTACAAACACAAAACCAAAACTGTGATAAATACTAAAAGGACTTAAAAAAAAAGCTACCTCTGAAAACTTCCCTAGTGCTGCTCTCTGCACCTGTCAGACAGCAGGCATTCTGTGTTCCTGAGAGACTCCACCGTATTAAGAACCTCTGTGCTGCTTTTCTCATTTTTCCTTTTCCCTCTCCACTACCTTTTCCTTTTATATTGTGTTGCATTTACATCATAAGTCTGAGGGTTAGAAGGTCATCCAAGGAAACTTCCCAAAGCATTTGATCCGCTTTGTTGGGGAATTGGGAATCTGTGGCCCTCCAGATGTTGTTGGACTCTAGCTTCTATCAAACCAATCTGACCACAATCTGTGCTGGATTGGTTTGATAGAAACTGTAGCCCCCAAACATCTGGAGGCTACAGGTTGCCAACCCCACCAGAACACTGAATGCAATATTCTACGACTAACTGCTAGAAATATGTATCCATGTGTGTGTCTTCATGTGTGCGGGGAAGAAAGGCTAATTAAAAACCTGTACCCAGCCTTCACCTTTAAATGTTCTGAGACCAATAACATTATTTTACTGAGAATAGTACACAGAGTGCAGCTGGGTGAATATTCTCTGCCTTTTCCTGCTGACCTAGCAAACTACAAGAGCCAGAAGGTTTTTGTGACTCACAGTGTATCAGATGTATATGTACATTGAGTCTTCCACTTGTTCTTATGATAAATGTAAAAGGCAGGAAAAGGAGTCACATACCCCTTGACTTTCCTCTGGTAACAGCAATGATCCAGTCTTAAGGATGGTTTTATAACTTATTTTCTAATTTAGGTAAAGTCTGGCCATAATGGGATGTAACACAGGAGGAATTATTCTATAGTATCATCTCCATATGGAAGTGAGATCTGGACCATAAAGAAGGCTGACCGCTGAAGAATTTATGCTTTTGAATTGTGGTGCTGGAGGAGACTCTTGAGAGTCCCCTGGACTGCAAGGAGAACAAACCTATCCATTTTGAAGGAAATCAACCCTGAGTGCTCACTGGAAGGACAGATCCTGAAGCTGAGTCTCCAATACTTTGGCCATCTCATGAGAAGAGAAGACTCCCTGGAAAAGACCCTGATGTTGGGAAAGTGTGAAGGCAAGAGGAGAAGGGGACGACAGAGGACGAGATGGTTGGACAGTGTCACCGAAGCTACCAACATGAATTTGACCCAACTCCGGGAGGCAGTGGAAAACAGGAGGGCCTGGTGTACTTTGGTCCATGGGGTCACGAAGAGTCGGACATGACTAAACGACTAAACAACAACAACAATCACCTCCATGTTACTGAAATTTTGGGAATCTCATGGATGATGTGGGTTCATTTGTGTTATAGAGACACTGACATTGTATGAAACATCTTCCAGGGGCAGCTCCGTGGTGAGGGTCAGGGAATTTTTATCAGCAGCAAAGCTGCAAGGAAAGGGTGACTCTTTCTTCCACATGTCTCCGGGTCTTGATCTGTTTAAAAAATTAAAAACATGCACATGAGTTGCAATCAGCCAACCCTCCTGTCTGGTTGGGTCATTAAGCCACAAAATATTTATTTCAGTTTCCATAGAAGGAGCTGTGTTGTTCTGTTTCAGCATGTTGGCAAAATTAAAAGGAAAATACCCAGTATACTGTGGCACTTTAAAAGCTGTCAGATATATTGCAGTGGGAGTTTCTGTGTATTTTATGTTATTTCAGACCTCCTCTCTGGAGTGGAATATAAGCAACATGCTTTGCCTTCCTCTCATAAACTGAGCATTATGGGTAGACTGGCCATCATATGAGCAATATCCCATAATGGGCCAACATACCTTTCAGACACAATTTGCTTGATTGAGAAAGATGGTTTATCTTCCCTTTTAATAGAGTTGACACAATAATTTTTGTTTTCAGAGCTTATTCTGTCTGAAACCACTACGGCATAAATATATTGGGTCCCCCCCCCCCCCGCAATGTTTAGATGTGACAGCCATTTTCCAAATCCTGTAACATGCGGTGTAAACAAACCACTCAGTACACTGAGCTGAGCAAATGCCAAAGTTCTCTGCCAGAGGAGCTTGTAAAACTGAAAGTACCACAATACAAGATGGGATCAACACAGAGCAAACAGTTAGGCTTTGCAAATGGAAGCCTTGCCATCTTTCATGAGTGACAAAAATTGTGTTTTCCCTTCTATCCTACAAATAAAAACATCCCATTTAGTTAGAAATTTGGAAAATAAAATGAGCAACTTTTACACAGTAGACAGCCATTTGTGGAGGGAAGAACTACATTATTCTAATTGATATTTACAACTAATATTTTAAACAAAATTCTGAAAAGCAATGTATGGGAAAAAATAATACATTTCAAAACAACCACAGGTCTCTGTAACCTGGTGTACACGAAGTGGAATTTACAGCTTAATTTTTTCTCCTTAAGTGTATCTTACTTTAAGATCAAGCCACACCTTCTACTTCAAATAACTAGTTCATTACAGTATGCTGGCCGGATACTCAATGAGTTGGAGTACCTAGAGGTTCAGAGTTCAGTTCCCCACTATGCCCCCTGGAGAAGAAGCCAGCCTGTGCAGTTTTGGGCGAGCCACACAGTCCCTGGATGTCCCCATAAGAAAGGAATAGTAAACCACTTCTGAGTATCTATCCCTAGAAAACCCTGAAAAGGGTTGCCATAAATCAGAATTGACCTTACGGCATTATTATTAACATTATCAATAATAACACAATTAATTATTCCCTCAGCTATATCTATACAAAGTGCAATACAGGCAAATGTCTCCAAACACCACCAAGGCCACTCTGGAAAAAGGCTGGGAGATTTCAGCCCTAGCTATTATCCGCTGGATGCCTTTAAACTGCAAAGGTAAAGGTAAAGGTAAAGGTTCCCCTTGACATTTAGTCCAGTCGTGTCCGACTCTAGGGGGCGGTGCTCATCCCCGTCTCCAAGCCGTAGAGCCAGCGTTTGTCCGTAGACAGTTTCCGTGGTCACGTGGCCAGCGTGACTAGACACGGAACGCCATTACCTTCCCACCATGGTGGTACCTATTTATCTACTATTATCTGCTGGATGCTTTTAAACTGCAAAAGGAATATTCATATGTGGAAACGTAGTAGTTATGAACTGGGAGTAGGAGTGGGGAGCACAGCACACGTTTTGGCATGCCAGACAGTTCAGAGTCAGACCTCAGCATAAGTAAGGTTAGGGAAGAATCATATCTGAAATTTGGAAGAGTCATTGCCCATCAGTGTCAGTGATATCGGTTCAATGTAAGGCTGCTTTGTATGTTTCCCTTGCCAATAATGATTGATAAGGTAATGGCCAAAAAATTTGAAAAATTCCTGTCAAAATGCCTTCAAACGCTCTTAAAAATGAACTTTTGAGAGTAACATAATTGCTATGCATTACATTTCAGGAACTTAAGTGCTGCTCCTTACACCGAGAAAGTGGATTTGTACACATGAATAATATTGCTGGTTACTGAACGTAAATAGTTGCAAGTTGTTAAGTTTTGAAATTTTGTATTTATGGAGTGCTAATATAATTAAAGGAAGTGTAGAAAATGGGACCCTGAAAATGTACTGTCTGCTTAGCAAAATGAGGTTTGAAGAGCAGTGTGCTAAATGTCACTGCAAGGCACTCAGCTAAATCTCTGCCCAAACCCATCACAGAGAACAAAATCAATGTAAAATAACATTGCTTCACAAAAGATCTCTTTCTTAGCCAGCTAACACTTGAGTGTGGACATGTAAACACTGATAAGGAAAATGAAAGCCTAACAATGGGGGAAACAAGAAAGTCCTAGATCAAGAAACTCTAGAGTAATACAATTCCATTACAGCAAATTGGAACCCTCCTAGATACTCAATGAGTTGGAGTACCTAGAGGTTCAGAGTTCAGTTCCCCACTATGCCCCCTGGAGAATACCTAACGGTGTCATGTTGAAGCAGAATGCTATGGAAGCAATCTACACCCAGAAGTTTGCTGGGTTAGCAAAAGCAATAGACATTTCCATAGAAAAATTTATGGGACATGTTGCGTACTGGAGCAAATTGATCAAGGGGGGGGGGGAAGCATACTGCTTATATACCACACCACAGTGCTTAAAGCACTCTCTGCGTGGTGCAGGCTACACATTGTCCCCACCCACCAGCCAGCTGGGTACTCAATTTACCAACCTTGGAAGGGTGGAAGGCTGAGTGAACCTTGAGCCGGCTACCTGGGACTGAACTGGAGTCATGAGCAGAGTTGTGGCTGCAGTATTGCAATTTAACCACTGTGCCACAAAGGCTCCCGTGATCAGGCAGGAAGTTGCTGGTATACATAATGCATTGGCGGTTTGGGAAACTCCCTCTCTTTTGGGGGGGTGACTCTCACCGCGAAGAGTGAGGTTCGCAGCTTGGGGATCCACCTGGACCCGGCGCTCACCATGGAAACCCAGGTGGCGTCCGTGGCCCGCTCCGCCTATTTCCATCTTTGGCGGATTGCCCAGCTGCGTCCCTATCTTGATGTTGGGGCGCTCACCACTTTGGTCCATGCGCTTGTAATCTCGAGATTAGACCACTGTAATGCGCTCTACGTGGGGCTACCTTTGAGATTGATGTGGAAGCTTCAAATGGTGCAGAATGTGGCGGCCAGACTTCTTAGTGGGGTGATAATACACCAGCATATTTCTCCCACTCTGGCCGCCTTGCATTGGCTGCCCGTTCGTTTCTGCATTGATTTCAAAGTGTTAATGATTACATATAAAGCCCTAAACGGTTTAGGACCTCGATACTTGGCGGAACGCCTTCTCCCACCTAGATCTACTCGTATCACTCGTTTTAGCCAGGAGGGGCGGTTGAGGAGCCTAACGCCGAGGGAGGCCCGGAAAGAAAAAACAAGAAACCGGGCCTTCTCGGCAGTGGCCCCCCGTTTGTGGAATAATCTCCCCTCCGAGATCCGCTTGGCCCCTTCGCTGGGTATTTTCAAAAGCCAACTCAAAACCTGGCTATTTAGGCAGGGCTTCCCTCCGGGCACCATCTGATTTATCTCTTATCTCCCATCTTGAATGATATGCTTATTACTGTGAAATTGTTGTTGATATTTGTAATTGTTTTTTATTCTATTTTGTTGTGAGCCGCTCAGAGTAGATGCAGTCTAGATGGGCGGGATACAAGTTTAATAAATAAATAAATAAATAAATAAATGCTAGCTGATAGTAGAAAAGTAAACAAATGATAGAAATATAAATTTAGGGAAGCAATAGACGACAATACACACACCAGTTACTAACAATGCAGATACCAGACACCAGAAGCAAGGAGACACAGCTGTACAGAGGAAACAAAGAGAGAACATGGATTTCCCTCCATAGATTCAAACTGGCAAACATTAAATTGCAGAAGCCTCTGTGCTGCAAGGTCGGAAGACCAGCAGTCGTAAGATCGAATCCACGTGGCAGAGTGAGCTCCCGTCGCTTGTCCCAGCTCCTGCCAACCTAGCAGTTTGAAAGCATATAAAAATGCAAGTAGATAAATAGGTACCACCTCGGTGGGAAGGTAACGGCGTTCCGTGTCTAGTCGTGCTGGCCACGTGACCACAGAAACTGTCTTCGGACAAACACTGGCTCTACGGCTTGGAAATGGGGATGAGCACCGCCCCCTAGAGTCGGACACGACTGGACTAAATGTCAAGGGGAACCTTTACCTTTACATAGGATGAGAAAACATGTGTGTCTAGATATGCTAAAGCCTAAACATTTCTCAAAGCTATATGTATTTTATTTTTTAATGATAAAAATTTATTTTTAGAGATGTACTCTCTGAGTATGCCTTTTAAGTCTATAAACCTCTGTATTTTTGGACTGAAATATTATTTAAATTGTTTTCTGTACCTTTACAGCTGAAAGCTTATAACTGACACACATTTTTCTGACTTAAGTATTTATTTTATATATTTATTTACCGGCAAATTAAGTTCAATTTTCATTTCCCCACCCATATATTTTAAAGAATTTATACCAATAGCTTTTTCTCATAGCTGTAAGACTGATTTCTGTGTAAGGGTGAAATGTGCCCATAACTTGTCAAAAAGTTACAGGTTTTCAATAACTCTCTCTTTTATGCATCAAAGCAATGCAGACGAATAAAGCTTGTAGAAATAGGCAAGCTAATGTTGCCTGGAATTATTCCAATAATGAAAATATTTATATCTTGATACCCAGATGAACTCTGCTATGATTGACATAATTGTTTGATTTCACACTGGAATTAGCCCTTTCAGGGATAAATATCAGCAGTGATGGAGTATCACAGACTCAAATATAACATTCACATGGCTTCTATAACAGTGTTGTTGACATGTGCAGGCCGGTTATTTATGAATCGTGGTGCCTGTATGATTAAAGATCTCCAAAGTGTCCTGCCATTAATAGCCCTATTCAGGTCTTGCAAAGCAAATTCCATGGCTTCCTTTATGGAGTCAATCCATCTCATGTTCAATCGTCTTCCTTTCCTCCTGCCTTCCACTTTTCCTGGTGTTATGAAAGCACCTTTTACAGTGAAAAAAACTAAATAACCACAATGGGCAAAGTTTAATCCAACATAACTTTTATCATTTTTTTTAAAAAAACAAACTTCTTCCTCTAACACAGCAAATCTGCACACACCTATCACAGAGCATGGAAAAGTTACTTTTCTGACTACTGCTCCCAGAATCCCCGGGGCAAAGTCTACCTAAGAGTAACGTGGCTACAAACTGGCTTTCAGAGACCTTAAAATCGCCTAGGCTCCACCCACAAACCACGGCACCCTTTTAACCCTTTCTTCCCCTTCTCGGTCAATAGTGCTTCATTTGTATCCAACCTTCGACTTCACGTCCGCATTTTGCCGGAGCAAAATAATAATAAAAATACACAGCCACAGCTGCTCCTTGACATCTTTTCCAGATGTCCTCCTGGGACCTCCCCTGCGGCCATTTCTTTTGCCAGAAAACCTTTCAACTCTGGAAGGCGTCAAGGTCACCTGCCGCCGCGCGTGGGAACCCAATTCCCTGAGACTTCTCCCTCTGCTCCCAGTTTTTGCTGCCAGCCCCGGCAGGTCCGACATCAAATGCATGCATATGCCCTCGTGCCTCAAGCCACAACCGCTCTCCACCCACCCCGTCATTCATTCGCATCCTCCCTCTCCCTTCCTGAGTCCTGCAAAGCCGGCCAGGGGAGGAAGCGCGGACACCCCGTTTCCGAAGCCATGGACTCGCCCGCCGGAGGAGAAGCGAAGGACACGAGGGCGGCCCCATTGCAACACGGGGAGGTTTTCAGGCAAGGAGGTTTTGCAAGCCGGGTGGGGTGGGGTGGGGGCGGGCGAGAAGAGGGGGAGGGGGAGGAGTTAGTGGCTCGGGCGCCTTGTTGCTATGGGGAGATCGGGAGGGAGGGGGCGGCGGCGCTCGCTGCGCAGGGCAAGCAGCGCCAGCGGCAGAAGCAGCTGCGGGGCTGAGTGACACATTCTCCCTCGCGCTGCCACCCCGGGCACATTGTGCTCCCCCGGCGCGCGCCGCCCGCCCCCCGTCACTTGCACGAGCTGCATGAGGACCGTGAGTTGGTGAACCTTTCCTTTCTTCACTCTCTCGGGAGGGAGGTGGGAGAGGAGGGGCCATCCATTACTCCTCTGGTTTTTCTTGCAACCCCTGGGTGTTGTTGTTGTTTTTTCTTCTTCTTCTTTGCCTCCAACTTCATTTACCCCCCCTCCTCCACTTGTAATTGTTATTTTATTTTTTTAAAAAAAATTTAAATTGCATCCCATGTCTCTCTCCCTCACCCTCTCCCCGAACTTCCTTCTGTAATAGGGTCTGCCAGTTGTGTTGTTCTATGATGTCTGATGGGGGAGGGTGGCTGTTGAAACGGCCCGATGTGTTTGTAGGCTTGTCTTCCTAGGGTGGCACCGTGTGGGGTGGGAAAGACGGAGGGTGCAAATCGCGTCGAGGGGTGTGTGTTTGTGTGTATGTATATGCATATGCATACGTGCAGTTGAACCTGTTTGAAGACTTGTGGCAGGGGTTTAGGATATAGGATAGGCTTCAGGGAAAAGGCTATGGGGTGGAGTGTGTGGCAGAAGGGGGTGTTTGTCATTTGGAGTTGGTGGACATGAGGGATAGCGGGGTGTGTGTGTGTGTGGGGAGGGTGGAAGATACTCGCATTGTGGACTCAAGAGGGTTTTGGGGGTGTTTGCATTTGGCGGTGAGGCGAAGGCGAGTGTGTGGAAGTGAAAAAGAAAATGGGAAAACACTTTGAGGAAACCGGAGATGATTTTTTTTTATTTTTTTTTTTGGTATTTTGGCCGCGGGCGGATTGCTTTTCAGGCCAAGCCAGTTGTGCGAAGAGAGTACTCTCTTCGTGTGTGAGAGTGACTGTGTGTGTGTGTGTGTGTGGAAACAGGCGTGCATCGGACGGCCAGTCCAGCAACATGAGGAGGGGGAGTAGTTTGTGCGTCGGACCTGTTTCCCCGGGGCCCGACGGAGGCATTGTCGTGAGGCTTTGGCGGGGAGGAGGGAGGACCGTGTCGGAGCGGACAGTGGATCCCTCCAGGGATAAAGGAGGGTGTTGTGTTGTGTGTTTTTTAAAAACCGAGACCCAACCCGCTCTCCCACCCCCGTCTGACCACTAATTAGCGTGTGCACGTGTGCGCCTAGGTGGTTCCGGCTCCCATCAGAGGGGCGAGTGCAGGACCCGATGGGGCAGATGGCGGGGGTGATGATTTCCCGTAGCTCTCGAAGGGGGTTGGAGTTTTGCTTCCCTCTCCCTTCCTCAGGGATGAGTGTGTCCGCCTAGAAGAGAGATCCCGGGTGGGTGGGGGGGGTGATTTGGGGGGCGGCTTGCTTTTGTCGGCTGGCCGGGAGAGTCCTTTCCCCTTCTCTGAGAGAAGAGGGGCCATGTGTCCCTTTCATGATAAAGGAAACGAGGGTAGAGAAAGACTCGGGCTCAGTTTTGCAGACCTGCTCCCCTCTTTCCAAAGCACCCCGTCCCCCAAACACCCTTGCTGTCTGCCCCCCCTGGTCCCTAAAGTTGGAAAACAGATTGCTAGTTCTTTTTTGGGGGGGGAAAGCAGTTCCCTTGCTTGGAAAGTTAAATGCAAACGAATTAATGCTCAGGCTCACCTTTTTTTTTTTAATTTTTAAAGAAAAAGCCTTTTTTTGGGAGGGGGCGGGTTCCGTTCTTACCGTCCCCAATTTCCCCGTTTCGGCCCCTCCAGCCCTCCGCCACCCCCTCCTCCATTTTGCTCGGGGTTGTGACAGCCACGTGGCCGGCGAAGCCAGGCGCCGGGAAAAAGCAGCCACGGGGTCACGGGGGCGGCGCTGGGAGCGTGTGGCTGTGTGTACGCAGCCTAACACAAAGGCAGGCAAAACGTGTGGAAACTCCTCCTCCTTTTCCTCCATGGGAGCTTAAGGAGACCTGCCTCTTTTCCTCCCGCGGGAGCTCTGCAATATTGCATCCATCCTCTCTTCCTTCTTGCACGCCTGCCCCCCCCCCCAAGCTAAAACTAAAAATGCAGACTTGTAATTTAAATGGAAGTACTGTAGAAACTTGGCACCCGGTTCCTTTGGGTTGACGAAACCGGCCTCTACCCCCTGAATGTTCAACGCATTTTAACATCTTGGCATCCATGCATATACACATCCTATTTTAAACGCACTTAAAAATTCCCATGGCTAGCCAGGGCAACAGCAACTTGTTTTTCCTCTGTTCTGACAGGCTTGAACAGAAAGGAGAATTTCTTTTAACACAAGAATATTCTTACGCGATTTCTGAAAATGTGAAACCGTTTTAATTGGGGTCCTGCTAGGTGAAGTGGGTTTCTTTCCTATGAAATTCTGATTTTGGCTGACCAGAAGCATATGACTACCTTGTTAAGACAAACTTTATTATTTATTCTGTTGGTTTTTAGCTATGTTGAAGAGTACTTTTTGTGTGTATATCGGTGAGGATTCTCAGTCATCCAGGTGAGGTTATCTGGAAGTTGAGTCATGGCAACTGGACTTCTTTCTTGTTAGGTTGAAACGTTTTGGTACTCATCCAAGTAGCTTCTTCAGTCAGTAGCCAGTATGTTTAATAAATTAATGGGAAGGTGGTGACTAAAGGTTAGAGAACTTGAAATGCTTTATTTATTCCTCCTCTTTCCTGAAACTGAGTCTCAGGGTCATTAGGAGCCCATTAAATTTCCAAAGGCACTCTCTCAAGAGTGAAAACAAGATTTGTGGCATCTTGAAAGTGAACATATTTTAATTTGGCATAAACGTTTGTGGGCTGAATTTATATGACAATTCACAAAACTTGTGTAAAATAAATTGTAGTCCTCTGGGAGTCACAAGACTCTTCATTCTTCTTGCTGTAAGAAAATGATGTCTGATAATGAGGGTTCAACTCTGTTCTTGCCCCTTGTTCTTAATAGTTGGGAAATACCCTGTTTCCCCCGAAAATAAGACAGATGGCTGTCCATTCTTTTCTTGAAATCCTCCGGCAATGGGGCACCCACCACATTGGGAGGCAAACTGTTCCACTGCTTAAAGATTCTCACTGTCAGGAAATTCCTCCTTATTTCCAGGTTGGATCTCCCTCTGACGAGTTTCCACCCATTGGTCACTATAAGTCGGTTACGACTTGATGGCATAGGACACACACGGTATCTTGTTCAGAGCATAAGGGGAAATTGCGCAAACTTTCCCTTCCTCTGGGAGATCCTTGTCATGTGACTGATCAGCCAGTTGCTGAGCCAATTCTCAACCAATTTAAGACTGAGTGTCTAAGGGGAAGCCTGCTGGAACATAACTGAGAGTTATGGAATCTCCCTTCTGTGGTTAAGTGACCCAACTGGTTATTGGTTGGGGTCTTTTGGGAAGGTTGGGCAGTATTCTAAGCCAGGGTGTTTTCAATACTCTTTTAAGGATCTGGTCCATATGTGGTCTTCCACTTCTGAAGATATTAATATCTCCTATTGAATAAGTTGTTATAACTCTTAAAATGTAATTTACAGTTGGTAAGTCTTTTATAACCTCTTGCCTATAAAGTTTTCTCTGTCCTAAAAATTACATTCAGTTGAAAGCAGAGAACTGTATCTTGATTTACTTCCTTAATTTGTTTTCCTGTTCTAAAGGGAGATGGGGAAGAATATTAGTCCGAGTGTAAACTTTCTGAAAGAGCCCTAAAAAATAAAAATGGCAGATTTTCGTATAATTTGTTTTTTAAATAAAAGATTGAGAATGTGTTTTGTTGCTTCAGTGTTTTCCTGTGAAGCTGAAATACTGCATTGTTAGTATATTTGGAATAAAGGCCTGGAAGTTGTAGTCCAGAAACTCACATATGCACACCTCTGATTTAAAGCTAGCGTGAAACTGCATTAAAGCTGATGAAGCTTATCCCACAGTTTCCTTGCATAAGCCATTTAGACTTGCTTTCTGTTTTACTTTTGGGTGAGTTCAGTAAATAGCGTGCTGAGATAAGGTTAAAGGCAATGTTCTCTGCTTAGTAGAACAAAGCTTCTATCCTGGTGATCTCCCAATGTTTATTGAACCATAGCTGCCATCATCCCTAGGTATCTTGGCTAGAATATGATGGGGACTGTAGTCCACCACCTGGAGAGCACTGGTTTGGAGAAATATGGTCTATAGATGGATTTATGCTGGGTAAACCTGGGATTACATTGAACTTTGTACTAGACATTATTTCTTGGTTTAATTTAGTCAGCGTTGTTGGGAGAGTATTATGGCAAGGGATATATGTCATGCCACGAATAAAGGATAGAAAACTCAGATTTCCAACTTGGATGTACTTCTGGATTCATTGGTGGCCAGGTGTGTGTTTGCACTGTCAAAACTAGTTGCCAGTCGTATCCATTCTTAGAAATGACTGCCTCGGCTATGGTGACACATGGTTTTGTTAGATTGCTCTTGAATTACTGCAGTGCTTTAAAAATGCACCTGCATTAAATGTCTGGAAACTGCATCTGGTCCAAAATGTTGCATCTGGACTCTTCACTTGCATCTGGGTGCAAATGGCACCACTATTATGAAGGCTGTACTGGTCCATTTCCAGTCCCAGGTTGAAATGCTGAATATAGCCTGTAAAGTCCTATGCAGATTGATCAAGGCTATCTCAAGGACTTTATCTCTCTCTACGAGCCTCTTCAAAGGGGGCCTTTAAGATACAGTACTCAGAAGAGCCGTTTCTCTTGATCCCATACCTCCTAGGTATGTTTTGGTGAGGATACAAGAGAGGGCCTTTTTAGTGGCTGCTCCTGGACTGTGAAATTCCCTCCAGGAGATTCCAGGCTGTTCCCCTCTCTGTTGTCCTCTGGGAGGCAAGGATTTTTCTCCTTGGATATACTTTTTGGCAACTGAATGTGCTATGGAAAAAAGAACTTTTAATGAGAGATGCTGAATAGTTTTACTGTTTTTTGATGTGTGTGTGTGTTCTCCAGGTGTTTAAAACTGTTTTAAATGGGCAGTCTTTAATATTTTTCTGTGTTGAACCGTATAATATTACGATAACTTGTGTTGTTGTTTTAGTTCTATCTTTACAAAAAAAGTTCTGTAAGGTGCTTTGGGCCCCTGACTTAGGATAAAGGCAGGATGGAAATGAAATAAATACTTAAATAATTGTAAGAAAATTTGATCGGACTGTACCCATTCCCACTAATTTTAGTGTAGAAGAACTAACCATGCTGTTTTCTATTCCCTCAAAATCGGTGGGATGAAAAGGCATTTGCTTTCAGCTAGATCATGCCTGGGGGTGTACAATGTTGTCCCCCCCACCCCTGCAATTCAAATATCGAACTGCTGTGGGGGATCACAATCCCATTCTCGTATTACCACCATCCTGTTCTCAGTGTTTGCAAAAGAGTTTAAAAACAGTTTATTATGCTTCTCAGCACTTCTCAATTCCTAGTCAGGCTACGATAAAGAAAGAAACATGCTTTTGTGGGCTTGTGTTTTTTTTTCAGCCTGCAAATAGCAGATGATGTTCTGGCCAGCTGGTTTGCTTTGTGTCTGTTCAGAAGTGAGGTTTCCCCCACTGTTAAGGCTGCCATGACTGCCACCAGCAAGGGCAGGAGTCAGAGGCAGGCGGGTGAATTAAATTTTGGGGGCTAGGAATACATTCCAGTTAAGTTCTGGGTGTCTAAGCCACTAATCCTATTTTAAAGATGAAATTTAGCACTTTGGATACCTCTGTGAAAACTGCAGACTAAAACCCAGAGCGGATTCACAGCAGCCCCTGGAATTAAGTCACCAGCCATCACTTCTCTCTTCCAGTGAGAAAAATGACTATTTTGTAATAATGGTAGATGGGGACTAACGGTGTGCATTATTTGAAAAGTGTGTGGTTTCAAACATTACAAGAAGGCATTCAGACAAAAACGCAAATGCACACAAATATAAATGCATTCATTTTTCCATCATAGACCTCATTGCATATGAGGCCAGAAGTGAGTGACCTTGTACTTTCAGGGTTGCATTTTTGGGGGGCAATTACCCAGGGCTGCAAGCCAAAAGTGGGGGGTTAGTTCCCCCATTCTCCCCATAATCCCTCTTTCTTTCTACTACCTCCTCTCTCTCTCTATCTCATTTCCAGACTTTGATCTTTTTCTGTTTGTTTTCCTGCTTCCCACTTTCAGTCTCTTACCTTGCCCACCCTGTTTTATTACTCCTCCTCTTCTTGTCTGTCCAGCACACTCTTGGGGAAGGACGAATTGCTCTTACAAAAGTTCTGTATCAGTTGTTTGCACAAGGCTTCTCAAATTAGGTGAAGAGTCTTAAGTCAGGTTGTTCCACTCAATTTCAGTCATGTTTATCGAAAACTGTACTGCAGTCTACATCCGTACATATGCTTCGGAAGAGGCTGAGACGTGATTTTAGTAATGCTGCTTGGCCCATTAGAGTCCCCCAGCTGCCCTCTGAGTATTTGCTAGGTGCACATTTTTGGGGTAGCTTGCTTAGCACAAGCGTTTTTAGCTGTATCAGTCCTCTTCTTCCTGCTCCCTGTGCAACATCCCTCCTCCCCACCCATCCTCCAACAGTCTTTTCCATGTTACATTCCTGGGAAAACAGAAACCAGGCTTTCAAGAAAGTTGCATAGAAATGGAGAGGGAGTCTTAGGTATCCTTCAGGTAGAATTGGGTGGGGTAAAAGGTGGATTTGGATCTGCTTGCAGATGATCTCTGTGTACTTTGCAGTAGATGACAAAGATTTTTTAAGTCTCTAAGTTATGAAATAAGCAATAGAAACAACATTCCTATCTCTTGCTAAACTATATTGCAAAAAATAAAAACCAAAATGAAGATATTACCAGGAATAGATATTTGGGTGGAAGGGCTGGGAGTGCCATTAATTTCTGGTTCTCGAAACAGACAGATAACGGAAGGGTTTAGTAAAATAACAATAAATCTTGCAAACCTAAAATCAGCCCACCCTTGTTTTGGAAGGCAGATTGTGGCCCGTTATATATATTTATGATGGCTGCCTCCACCATTTTTCGCCATTGGCTTTGCTGTTGAGATATGGTTGGTAAGACCTGATGTCTATCAATCTCTGCAAGGTTTTGCTTTTCTCTGCTCCTGTTTTAGGTCATGCTTCAGTTTAAAAGGGGTGTGAGAGAGACTGAGTGGGTTCAGTCTGTCTCTGGTCTGAATGGCTTGTACATGCCATAATTCTCTATTGTTCACATTTGTGACACAATAGACATCTTGTGTAATTTTACAGAGAGAGTTCATGTGGGAAAGGGTTTTTTTTGAAGATAAACAGTTTGAAAACTGTTTTGTCCATTAGGAGACATTTGGTCCTTTGCATGCAATAGTTGACAGCCTGCATCAGTCTGTTCCCATCAACTCTGTTGGGTGTCACCAATTAGAGTTGTTGATTAAAACATCTAACCTGAGCCACAAGTGGTGTAAGCACCAGCGACTCTATAAAGGAGTACAGATCTGGGTTGAGCCACAGGTGGTACTGATACTCCTCTGTGCCATTCTTAAATAATGCAAGATTTACCAGAATGTATTTTCACTAATTTACAGTGCAGACCTGTGCCAGTCTACTTAGAAGTAAGCCCTGTTGATTTTTATCCACAGGTAAATGTATATATTAATATTGCTGCCTCAATCTCTCTATCATTTCCCTCTTTCTAAATGTAAATGTACACGGTTAATACTTGAAAGTAGTGAAGGGCCACTGGGATTTTATTCTGAAGTCAATAAAGTGGTGTAAGTTAACAATGGCAATTTCACTTAATTAACAAGGTGCCAGTTGTGTGCATGGTTATGTAACTAACACACAATCAGGCATGTGACTGTCATCTTGTTAATTAGCTGCACTTTGACACTCACACCTTGCATGATTTCACTTACTCCAGAGTAGTGTTCTAGTAGGATTCTGGCCACTGACAAATAGCTTTGTGTGTGGAAAAGTCAGTGTTCAGGAAAAGTTGATAAGATGGGGATCTCTTTGCTCTTTCACTGTACCTTGAAAGTCTGTAATATTCTGAAAGAGGTATGTGTGTTTAAAAACAGCCCTCTTGCAACTGTGGCAAAGCAGCATGGTGTGGCAAAACTGACTTATGTGCTGTGCAGTTGACATGTTTCTCAAACCCAGCAGAATCTGGAGCGTGGGAAGTGGTATACCAGAAATCTTATCACGTGACCTTGCAATAGAGTTCCGTCTTTCTTTCTTGTTGCATTATGTTGTCTGATCTTTCCGCTTAGTCTAGACACAAAAGGTAAGCAGGCAGGCAGTGTCTTCTTGTTTCCTTGGTGCGTTTGATATGAATGATGTTATTTTGTTCTCACTTATGCCACTGCTTTGAGTACCTTGATAGAATCTTTCCCCTTTTCCCAGCCAACTTGATCTCTTCCTGTAGGGAGAAATAGTATTTTATGAGGCAGACTGATGGTGTTTTTCATTCTGAGCTGTAGGCAGAGAGATGCTGAGTGGGGGTATAAAGGAAAGAGACAAGGATAGCGATACCATGGGATGACAGATTTTAGTCATGCAGGGCTCACGTTCTTGCATATGAAACCCTGAGGTCCATCTGCTGGTACAAAATGGTGGCTCAGGGGGTGAAGCCAATCACTTGTTGCACTCCAAGAACCATTCCCTGAGATGATCTGCTTACGTAAGTATGAATCTACATTAGATTTCCAACATAATTCACAAGTCACCAGCCATAATGTTGCCATAATTTACAACATAATTGTAATTCAGGTATAAAAATGGCTATTGTTGAGCAATAGTCACTTAAAGAACCTTTCTGATCTAGTAAAACTTTTAGTAGATCCTAGTCTATGTTCTTGGCCAATCCAGTCTCTACATAGTTAAGAACTCCACAGGGCTTCTTGGCTGACTGGGAATTTGTGTGTTGACCTCCCTAACGTTTTGGTCCTTATTGGGTTTTTGCTTTGGCGGAATGGGAAAGACCTTGTTGACAACAGAGGTGGAAGAAGATTTGCCGTCAAAGGGGGAGGTTGTCCTTTACACTTTGCTTCTGGGTGTGGAGATAAAATCTTTGGGGAAGGGCCCCATGGCATTGTTTGTGTAACATCTTGGGTGCTTGAATGAATGGTCACTAAATTTTGTCATAGTTGAATACAGAAGGGATTTGCATGCGTGGCTGGTCCGTATCTCCTTGAATTTGGACATCCATGTTTACGGAGATAAATGTGACTATTGCACAATGCAATGTTTGCCAAATTTGCACGTGTGATAAATGAAAATTCCATATTGGAAATAAACTTAAGGCCAAAGTCCTTTCTAATTTAGCACCTTGTTTTCTACAGTCAGTAGTTGTGTGTGTATGTTTGGGGGAGGTAGTACTGTATAGTTGTTGAACTACTGGACCAAGGCAATCCAGGTTCAACCTCAAGTCAGCCACAAAGCTTGTTTGAACTTGTGACGGCCATACTTTCCTAGTCTAGTCTACCTCACAGGGTTGTTGTTCAGATAAAGTATCAAGTATGCTTCTTGGAACTACTCCAAGAATGCTAACCGGAGAACTTTTGGAGTTGTGGTACCCTTTCTACAAGGGGTTCCAGAGAAGCTTACGTGATGCTGCACCTGACATTTTATCTATGTGACAAAACATTGATTTAAATCATCTGATTTAAATCAGATCTACCCTGGTGACAAGCCTGTGCTTTGCATTCTTTGGAAATCCTTTTCAGTTCTTTTCATTCGTGTCAAATTGTTCATTGTTTTAAAAGACAACGAGATTTTCTTGATATAGGATATGATTATTTTCATAAATTTTTTAAAGTAAGAAAAGGTAACTTTTCAAAGTGATATGTTTTCTACTATATGGCTTTGTGGTTGGTATCCTAAACCTCAGGTTGGTACCTGTAGAACAAACTTCCATGTCCTTGGGTGCTAAGTAGCTTGGGATTATCTGTATAATATGGAGCTGGCTGGATCACCTAGCAAGTTGGGGTACCTGGGTTGAAAGTTAAATACCCTACTGTGGTTTTTGGAGAAGAGCCAGACAGTGTAGCCTTAGACAAGCTGCACAGCCCTAGAACACCATCAGACGGGACTGGTAAACCATTTCTGAATATTCTATACATAGAAGACCCTGAAAAGGTTGCTATAGATGGAAATTGACTTGGCAACATGTAATTATATCACTATGGAAATTGTAGCATTAAAGCTGCTTGAAAAGCTTCTTTCCCATTGGCTTGCATTGTGATTCTTGCTTATTGTTTTTGTATGTCTCCAGTCTCTTCCAGCTCAGTGACCCTAATAGGGTTTTCGATGTGTGTGAGCTGTTCAAGGAGTGGTTTACCATTGCCAACTCCAAGTGAGTTTCCATGGGCAAGAGGGAATTTGAACCCATACCTTCTGAGTCCTAGTCAAGCATTCTGTGTACTACACCACACTGACTCTCTTGATTGTATGTATAACTTCCAGTTAATAGTGGGAGGGTAGGAAAAGAGACATTTTTGAAGAAACTGCAAGCTTCTCATATGGTCTTCCAGTGGTAGGCAAGGTCTTGCAACCTGAGGTCATAAGATAGTTTTAGCTCTCCAGTGTTTAGATTCTGAGTATGCAAACAGGAAAACAAATGCCTTCAAAGTCATTGTGTGTGACTGTGTATCTGGTTTGTGAGCTCCTCCAAACACAGAGGTGCCTTATCTAGGCAGCAATTGCCACCTTTGCAGCTGTGTGTGCTTGCTATCTACAGATAGAAAATCCCCACTTTGCTCCAAAGATCTAGAGCTTCTTGGGGTGGCTTGTGGCAGTTGGCAGAAACTAGAAGGCAGAACCACCTAGATGATGGTTCACCTGAGCTCTAAAAACTGATCTGCTTTGCTCTGCAATTTGAAAATATATTGGAAAAGGATATCAATCGGTAGCCTTGTTAGTTTGTTGTAACTCAAAAGAACCTGAAGCTCCTTTAAGACTAACTGGTTTTCATTTTTTGTAAGCATTTGTGTGGCAAGTCTTTGGGTCCAAGTCCCAAGCCTGAGTCTTCGGTACCAGGTCCAAGTCTTTAGTACCAAGTCCCAAGTCCAAGTCCCGAGTCCCAAGTCACAAGCCTCAAGTCCGAGTCCCTATTAAAAACAAGCTTTCCCCCCCCAGAGTTCCAAGTTGTGAGTCGAGTCTGAGTAATTTTGGGGGGGGGGGGGGGAAACCCTGAGTCAAGTTGCCAGTGTGACTTAAATCCAACTTGACAGCAAATCCCACAACTTGAGTCCCCATCCCTTGGTCCAAGCACTTTTCTTGCGTACTTGGACACACAAAAGCTGAAAGAAGTGTGCTTGGACGCACAATAGCTCATGGAAAAGAAATAGTAAACTTACAGTTGAAGAGCTGGAAGGGACCTTATGGATCCTCAGGTCTGACCCCTGTCAGAGAGGCACAGCAGGGAATCAAAAATGAATTCGTCTTAAAGGTGTGTTGCATGATTTCTGTTTTTTCTTGGAAAAGGGAGTTTTCCCAGAACCAACCACCTTCACCTTGGAATAAATGTTCCAAGATCTAGGATATACCATTTTCTCCTTGACACCCCCATTATTATTATTATTATTATTATTATTATTATTATTATTATTATTATTATTATTATTATTATTATTATTATTGCCCTGTCATAGATACTAGCACATGTTTTACAATCAAAGAAAGAGCATGTGGAAAAACCAAAGTCTAAAAGATGTTTCACTTCCTTCCGTCGGAGGTTGCTCATAGGCAGCAATACTATACTCACACTGTGGAGAGTGAAACTTTCCCATGTTCAAGGATGAAAAGGCCTTCTGTTTTGATAAAGAGTGGCCAGAAATTCTGTTGCTTGGCATAGTAAATCACACTAGAGTAGACCCACTGAATTGGTGGGGATTTGGTGTGCCAACTCCTCCATAAGGTCTGTTGATTCAGATGGGCCTGCTTTAACTGCAGCTTCCTTTAGTGTAATTAAGTGCAATTTACCAAGCTAAGCAACAGGATTTTGGCCAGTGTGTAGTATCATTTCCATTGTTCTTTTAAGGGTTTCTGTTATTTTGGCAGCAGTGGTTTGTGATTTTAAAATACTGAGCTTGGAAATGTCTCAAGTTTTGGTTTCAAAGTAGGTCATCCTGTTTTGTTCTTCATGATGTTAAACTAAAACTGGAAGGCAGCCTATGAGTCATAGCTTAAGTAATATCCCGATTGTATTTCTGAGGCACAGGTTGATGCTGAAGTTAGTGAGATTTCCCGTCAGGTTGCTTCTCTGGATTTCCATGCGGGAAAACACAGAAAAATGAGCAACAACTTTTGAACCCTAACCCTTTTCATATAGAGAAAAAATTGTTCAGTAATCCAAATGTTTTATTATGGTGTGTTGCAAAGCTCTGTGTGGATATAAGACATATTAAATTCACTGTAGAATACGGCGCTGGACTGTACCATTTCAGGGGGAGGAGGGTTTGTATAGCTCTCTGGTAGTCTCCATGAACATTTTTCTCTCCTTTGAAATCTGGTATATCAGAGAGGGCCTTGTTTTTTTTTTAACACAGAGGAGTAATGAAAAATATGCCAATCCTCCTTCAACACCCTTACAACATGAATGGTACAGTCCTTGTAATTCTGTGTCCTGTGTCTTATCTCTATGTGCAGATTGACTTTTAAGAGGGAAATGTGTTTTTATAGTATTTAGATAACCACTGGTGCAGCCTCCCTCAATCTGGTACCTTCCAGAAGTGCGGGGCTACAGATCTCATCTGCCACTGTCCCTCTCTGCATGCCATGGGAGTGGATAGGACTTGTAATCCAAAGTAGTTGGCTCATGCCAGGTTGGGGAAGGTTGCACTTGTCTTGTGAAAATGCCTTTCTGCGTCCTTGCTGGTTAAATGTAGAATGTGATGAATGCTAATAAAGAGTTTGACAAGATGTGGGTACAGGAACAACGTTTTTAGGCAGATTTAAGCTTCAAGCAAGCTAAGAAGGCAAACTGCCACTCTATGTCAGAAATGAGAAGTGTTGCACAGGGGGTGTTGAAGTACAACATCCAGAAACTCACAGTTAACATGGCTGCAGCACATGTTGGCTATTGGATTCTGGGAGTTGTAGTATAAAAACCCAGACTTTTTCCATCTCTGATCTGGATCCACATGGATGCTTGGTAGTAGGTAGATGGTTCAGCGGTGCTGTGATTACTTGATCTGCATCCTGAAGTGCTGAACAGTTTGCAAATCTACTGATCATAGCTCACACATTTCAAAGATTTTCCATAAGCTGCTGCAGTCATAAGATTAATCACCCCCTCCCCCAAAACTCAGCATAATAACTATGGCAACCCGTGATGGCTTCACTGCCTCAACCATCACGCTGGGCGTTGTAACAGCCAGATGGCTCTCAACAATGGCAAGATCCAGTTGGTTTCCCTTAGGAAAGTTCTTAGGGACAATAAAACTTAAGGGAAGAAAGGAAGATTAATTAATAGAAGCATTGTTGGTGCTTAGATTCAGTTGCTCCTCTTTGCACTCTAGCTATGTGATAGATGTGCTCTTTTACGGGAGGTCATATATTGCATATCTTCAAATTCCCACCACCCGGAAAGAAAGAAAGAAAGAAAGAATGAATGAATGGTCTTTCTGGGTCTCACTTCCCAAGTTACTTTTCTGGACTACAGTTACCAGCTTCTGGGGGTTATAATGCAAACACACGGATTTAGACTAGTATTTTAAATGAGCTGTGGTTACTAAATTTAGGCTTATCAAACAGAATGTAGAATAACAAATTCAATGTGTATTCAGCAGGATAATTTTCCAAGCAAATGTGTTTGGAATTGCCATAAAGGCGTGTCTTTTCTTTTTCTTTTGGGAACAAAATCTACATTTTGATGTGTGGTAAATGATCAGCATTCACTCAGGATGAAGACAGACATCTTTTTTTGACTAGTGAGGGGGTAGTTTGGAAACATCCTTGTTGTGTTCACCACAATTACCTTTTTTTTCCACTCTGAAAAAGCAATTACCTAATGTGCTTGGTTTGCACCAGGGAAAGCAGTACTGAAACTTTCCAGTTGGCTAGTTTCCCAGGCGGCTTCCACTTTAGAGTACTTTGGGCAACTATATTAAAACAAAGCAGCAAATAAACCTCTGGGGTGAAATTTGTACAGCCAAAGAAAAAAAATTGCCAGGTATTTTGTTTTGTAGGTAGAGGCCAAAATCCCCTTGTATAGCTAGATAAACCGCGGAACGTTTGGATGCAAATTGACTGAAGTTGACAAATCACCATAGACACTATCAGGTGTACACTGAGTCACACAACTCAGTACGCAACTAGTAATGCCTATGGTGGTTTGGGGCAGTTTGCCTCTAAAAGTTATACTGTTTTTGCTACGCCGGCACAACTAGGTAAGAGGATTTGGGCTATTGAATAACAATGTGCTTTTTGAAAAAACAAAACAACAGAAAAACATTAATAACAGAAAAATAATCTGTTCAACATTGTTCACTGCAAGTTCTTAGGATTTACTGGCTCTGGACATCCACTAACATTATGTGTTTCAGTATGTTTTGCATCTGCCAGGTTCTCGTCATCCTTACTAGTTATTATAACCTTCCAAAAGGTAGGACTGCAAACTCAGTAGGTGAGGGGTCTGTGGATCCTGTATTAATGTAAGTCAGGAGCGGACAAAGTGTAGCCTGCAAGTTGCATGCAATCCCCCAGGACCCCAAGTGTTTGTCTTCCGTGACACCCTATCATGCAAAAAAATTGCAAAAAATCCTTGTTTTAAACCTGGGGGAAGGGGGTTCCTTCAAAACTATATGTGACTTTCATTTATGTTAATTTTTAAGCCCACCCCCCTTTGGGACCTAAACAGACTGGGTGGGTAGGTCTAAAAAGATGTCAAAAATGATTCATCATTTTGGAATACAGAGGGGTACAGTTCTGCAAGCTGAGGGGAGTGGGGAGGATATTCGGCCTCTGAATCTGTGGAATTTGCCTACCTCTGATACAATAAAAAGGCAGCCGTTGACCATCCGTTTTATCCGTTGATTATGTTGCATTAGTTTGTCATCAGCAGCTTCCTCCTAGATTTTAGGAAATCAACCTGTCACAGTTTTTCTGTGTTCCACTATAACTATCCCAGCTGCTAATAATAATAAATTAAGATTTCACTTAACAACTACTTGTGTGTGTCATTTAACAACAGCTATCCTTTAGGTACCATGGAGTATTTGTTTTGTTTTTGAGATAACATAGAACTGTAGCACTGGCAAGAACTGTGAAGGGCATTGGGTCCATCGCCCTACCCAAAGCACAGAAACTATGACTAAAGTAGTCCTGACAGATAAGGGTTTGGAAATGGGCAGTCCAAAGTACATGCCTGCATTCACCGACCCATCAAGTGTAGGAACACTTGCTTCTGGTGTGGGGATCTCTCAAGCAATTTGGGGAGAGATTTGTGTTGATATCAAGTTGAACACACATGTACCACGTCACAAAGTGGGCTAGCCACTTGATGCATATGTAGATTCGGCGGCAGTGCTGAGGGTCAATGCAGCAGCCGACATGCTGGAAAGTGTTATCTTGAATGCAAGTTGCAAAGCTGGGTGCAAGAACAGATCGTGATTGTTCTTACAATCTTATCTCTCCCTTAAGCCTTGGTGCTTGGATAAACAGTTGGGATTTCTTCTTTACGTCCCACCCCATGAGCAAAATAGCTGAATGCGCTTTTTCATCTAGCAGAGATGAGACTGCTAAGCAGTGTGCCGGTTTTCCTAAACCTATGACCGAGAGGCAGGTTTTTATCCCCAAGGAGAACATAATGCTTCAGTTGTCTTGGATACATGGTGGTGTTATGTAGCATTGTAATCAAATATAGGCCGCCTGCAGTTGCATTTTGGGATTTAAATCTGACCTCTGATCTCAGCAGCAGCTCTGCCGTGGTGGGTAACGTACACTAGCACATGTGGGGAAGTCCTGAGAACAAAAGGGAAGAGGGACAGAGAGGGGGAGAGAGAAGAAACAAAGATAACTCATTGCTTCTCGTATCTTCAGGTTTTCGAGAGCCTTTGCTGTTGTTTGTGTGAGTATTCCTAGCGCTTGATGGCTGAGTAAAAAGGAAACTTTGGTTCAGTTTTGTTTATTTAGCATTCTTTTGGCTTGTGGTGTAATATCACCATTGCATCGTTCAGAACTTCTGTGCTTGGGAGACAGTTCTCTTTTTTTATGTTCAAAAGCAGTTTTGATCCACTGTATCCATGTTTAACGTGCGGGACAATGGGAGATGATATTGTAATGAGTTTTATAGAAGGTGAAATACCAATGTGAAATTTGGTGCTCATGTTCAAATGGCTGTTCTGTGTTTTAGATTGAAATGCCAGTTAGATCCTGGTACCCTATTTAGAAACTGCTGGTCCTTATGAAATATCTAAAGCTCTGGAACGTCATAAGTTACTTAGCAGAAACCTGTGGTCATGGCCCTAGTGATGAGGAACCTCAAGAAGTTGGTGGACTCCATTTGAATCAATACGTTGTAGCCTGGCTATTAGTTGAGGGTAGGAATTGTAGTCTGACAGCTTTGCAGTTTCTCACTTCTTCTCTAGAGCCTCCCTTCTTCCACTCTGCCCTCCGCGATGACTGTTTTGCAGTTACAGTTGGCTGGTGATGTTAAAAGAAGCTTATACAAATTCATGGCAGTATGACCCAGAATATCAGTTTCTAGGGAACAATGACGGGAGAGGGCTGTCATGCCTGTGTTATGTTCCCAGAGGCGTCTGGATGGACAGTTTAGGACCACAGGTTCTTGGAGTGTTGTCTGATCCAGCAGTATTCTCAACCCTTTATAACCTAAGTCTTGCACCCAAACTCCATTTGAGATGATGGTAAAGATTTGGTGATAGTTGTTTCATCTTTGGTCATCCTATCCATGAGAGTTTTCACAGTCAGTCTAGGGTGAATATACTGCACAAATGGCCAATGTTCCCCCAGATATCATTGGGACAGCAACTCCCTTTGGAATTAGCACACACAAGGCTGAAAAATAATAATAATAATAATAATAATTTTAAAAAGGTTTGGAATTGCAATAAGAAAGATGTGGAGTTGCAATTCAGCAACATCTGGAGGGCCATACGTTGCCTGAGTCTGTTGCACTCAAATCATGAGTCTGTTGCAAAACATGCAGTTTGTCAGTACTGTGGTAAGGCAGTTGTCTCTCTTTTTATACATAGTCTTCCCCTCTTATTCTCTTAAACCGGTTCAGCCAGGAGGTAACAGCAGGTTTTATCTGATAATAATTACAGGTTTAGCCGCGCCTTCCTTCTCATTGCCTGCCCTCACTTACACTCTTATGTGCACACACGCCCTAAAAGCATTGCAGCATAATGCACTGTTGTATTACATGCCAAAGGTTTAAGTGCTGGTAATGAAGGCATCGTCCAGTTGTACGGCGGCTGATTGGAACATGCCGTGCTGAGCAAGCAGGAAGTCACGGAGGCCTGAGCACAACATTCTGTAGGAATGTGGCAAGTCCTTTGGGTTTGGTTGCCTGCTGTTATTCGGTGCACTTGCTAACTCGGGGAGAGAAGGATGTGGGTGTGTCTTCGTGTCAAAGCGCTAAATTTTGTGAAAATTCCTGCCAAACCATAATATTGAATGGAGAACAATTTTCTGTGCAAACTTTTCTCTACTGTGAAAATTGTAAATATCTAAAAAAATGCTTTGTTTCATAAAATTTATAACACAGTCATCAGTCAATATATTACAACTCCAAAAGTGTAATTGCCTTTTTTTCCCCCATCAGGTGACCGAAACTAGCAAGTATGTGTTAAAATTAGGGGCGTTCAGATCTGTGTTTCTACAGCTTCCAGAATTGCTCATAACCATAATATCCATCAGTTCAATTCTGTCTTAATTTTAAAAGAAGGAAAATGAAATAATGACCTATCTTGCAGGGAGACATTTGGTATTTAGGATATAAGCTTTGTAAACCACTGTGTGCTGTACTGTGTATCAGCTGCAGTTTAGGCAGCTATGAGGAAAACAGAGTGCCATTACTATAGAAACCTTGACTTGATTAGATGTCATAACTCTGCTTGACTCACGTAGATACGCTGCACATTCCCACTGTGAAATGAAGACTCTTTTATACACTCCACACAAACATGCACACACAATATAAAGTCGGCTGCTTTATGGCTTACCAAATGTTTTTGATACAGAATTTAATTAAAGTAGTTGCAGGTGATAATAAAGTGGTGTCTCTTGTTTTTTAAAATTCTTCTTTGGCTATAATCTCCAGAGGTTTAACACATTTGCGGTAAAGTGTTTATAGTGTGTTTTTAATTTAGAGAAACTTGTATATCTTGGAGTTTATCTCCCTTTAGGGGGAGAAGGGATCGTTCCAAAGTGCACACAATAATTCAGTGTAGATAAGAAAAATCATCCTTGGCTGCGTTTGAACCATATGGAGCTTGACTAGCAGAAGACTTGGTTGTATATCAGGGCCGTTTTCAGTGCATTAATTGCATGGTGGTAACTCAGTGGCTAGTTATAATCTAGCTGTATGTTTTGAAGATAGGCTTAGGTAGCCGAGCTCATGGTTGACCCAGCCAACCATCCTTCTGAGGTTGGTAAATTGAGTAACCAGCTTGCTGGGGGGAGGCATGCAGGGCAATGTGTAGCTTGTATAACTAAATTGTTAGCCACCCAGAGAGTGCTTTAAACACTATGGGACTGTGTATAAGCAGCACACGTTTGAAGATTTCTTCTGTTTTAGGATCATAGTTACACAGTAGGTTTTATCTTCTAACCCAGAGGTCTCCAAACTTTTCTCAAGGAGGGCCACATAATATATTTTCGATATTTTCGAGGGCCAAACGAACATGTGCGTCTGCGCACGCACGCACACACACACAAAAGGCTAGGCGGGCCGGATGTGTCCCACGGGCCGTACTTTGGAGACCCCTGTCCTAACCCATAGACATAACCGGAGACGGGATAACTGGTAGAAAATGGGTAACAGTTTACTTAACTGTAAGTGAGCTTACAGTCTGTTGTTGTAATATATACTGGATAGTTAGTTAATTGTTAATCCATTTTAAAAATGAGTTTTTTCATCTCTGGACAGAACACATTAAAATGAATACAGCAATCACATTTAAATATATTTTGTATTGGTTTGCCCACAAAATACATTAAATAAGTATAGTACAGTTAACCAATTAGCATTGCATAATAGGAAACATTACTCTAGATACACTTACAAAACAATATAAAAATCTGCCTATAGAGATTTTTGAGAAAGTACATCTCTAGATTTCACAAAAAGCAATGGCCAGTTTTCTGAGGGTGAGACAAAGTATTATATTCTTTATGATTTTGTGTGTCTGTGTAATTCATAGTTTCAAAGCTAACTCAGTCATTGTATAGTTTGTGACTAGAGCAGGAAAAGTTATATCCCACTGAAATTTTGGTTTGAGCCTTCCTTGTTCCATGAGCCCCTTTTGATGTCTTGGGGTAGGGTGGCTTTCTGTGGAAATCTCTCTCCCTTTTCCTTCTTTTAAAATGGTTTTTCTCTTGCTTCTAGAGTAAGAAGATTAAATGGGTCCAGTAACTGGAATGACTCCAGATAAGAAAGCGGAAACGCCCGGAGCCAAAAAAGCAGCAGGGCTACGGCATATCCAAAGAATGGGAAGCCTACCGGAGGAGGCTGTTGATGCAGCTCGCCCGAAGGCCACGGCCGTGGCTAACGAACTGGCGGATGACGAGCTCACGAACTTGAACTGGCTGCATGAAAGTACTAATCTCCTAACGAACTTCAGCCTTGGCAACGAGGGTCTTCCGGTGGTGAATCCTCTGTATGACATTGAAGGTGATCATGTGCCATCCTACCCTTCGTCTGGCTACTCCAGTTCGGAGAAGAAGTCCACCACATCCAAGCCCCCTTATTCCTTTAGCCTCTTGATCTACATGGCCATCGAACATTCTCCAAATAAAAGTTTGCCAGTGAAAGAAATTTACAGCTGGATCCTGGAACGCTTTCCCTATTTTGCCACAGTTCCCACTGGATGGAAGAACTCTGTCCGGCATAACCTCTCCCTCAACAAGTGTTTTCGAAAGGTGGAGAGAAGCCACGGCAAGGTGAGCGTTCAGTCGGAGTGGTTGGATTTAGGTTTCCTTAAAGATATGAGTGCATATTATTCTAAGAAAATATTGTTTGCTTTATATATTGTTCCCAGGGGGAAAAAAAATCAAGCTTCTCTTGAACTAAGGGTTCAGTTCATTCAGAGCTTTGGACTACAATTCCCAAAATCCTCAAGTCATAACTCATTCTGGAGGTTGTAGTCCCCCCCAAAAGCAGATTTCCCAAGTGGACATGAGTGCTCACACATCCCTTGTAGAATGCCTGTTTTGCTCTATGTAAACATGAACGTTCAGCTTTTCTGTGCCTAAAAAGGACATCTTTCCCTTTCTTCACATGAGCTTAATTCAGAAACGCCCTCTGTGCATCCATGGAATATGTGTCAGCAGTAGTGGGGAGGTACCTCTTTGTGCCACCTTTAGTATTCACATTGGCTGTGCCCTCCCAAGTATAGGGACAAGCGGCCTCATTCTGCATCCAGCTGTTGGCACAGTGTTGCCTGTCCTGGTTGGCAGAGACTCTCCAGGGTTACAGACTGGAAATCCTTCCCACCCTGGCTTGGAGATACAGGAGACTGACAGCTTTGTCACTGCTTTGGTGTAAGCTCTGGGCAAGAAGTGTATGAACATGCAGCCAGGGGCTGATGAAATTGCTTTTTTTTTTTTTACTAGAATCCGTGTTTATGGGAGTTGTAGTCCAAAACGTGTTTGCTTCTCTGGCATCTACTGAGTGTAGCCTTCAGGTGTGATGGCCATAGGAGAAGGGAGCAGTTTTTCTGTGAGTTTTCTGGATCATTTCCTAGTGCCCTAAATAAGCACAATTTGATTTAGCATATTTATTTTTTTATGTTTGGTCTTTATACTTACATTTGGCCAGTAACCTACTGAGCTTCCATAAGTTTAGAAAACCCCATCAGTGTAATAAGGCAGAGTCACGCCACTTGCACAGATGTGCTGCTGTGGAAGCGGAGGGCAGGTTTTTTTTTCTTGGCAGTCATCACATGGGCAACAGCAATGCTTCTGCAAGCATTACCAAGCTGATACGACTTTCCACTCAAAGGAAACCAGTCTCCTATTTAGCATCCCAACAGTCCATCGGTATTTGAACTGAAATATCTGATGAAAAAAATAAAATAAACATAAAGCACATTTAGGGTTGGGCTACATGGAGCAATCTGGTATGGGCTAAATAGGGTCATATAAGCTCACAAGGAAGTCTGGTATGGCATTTGGTGTGATCCTTGCATCCACACAGCATCCACACCTCAAGCATCTTTATTTGTATCATCTCTCTTATGAAAACATCAAAAACAAAATTCCCCTCTTTGCCTCTTTCTTTCTCCTCTTCCTTCCGGGAGGAAGCTTTCAATTTTTAATTTTTTCCCCCTAAGAGGTATAGTGCATCAGCACTGTCCTAACAGACTTTTTAAAAAACCTTTTGCTTCGTTCTTCTGCCCTTCTGTGGGGCTTCCGCATCCCACTGATGGTATACTGGCTGAGAACCACAGTTGTAGACACTTGGAGCTCTGAGTCATATTTGTGGAACACTACGTGTTCTAAAAAAGAATCTAAATTCAGGGCAATCAGAGATGGCATCAAAGAGTTTGCTGATGTCATTCTTATAGATTGTTTTTTTCTTAGTAGTGAAGGATAGAAAAACTACCTTAATTACTCTCTACCAAATTAACGTGCTTTCAGCTCTAACTAGGAGCTATTTCTGTCTCTTTCTGTTGGGGAATACAGTTCCATCATGACTAATAGAACTGGTATCCCCATCTTTGAATTCATTCCTTCTCTCCCAACTTTGATGATTCAACAACTTATGAAACATCCTTTTAAGCTATCTTGAAAGGTGGTTGACTCTCTTTCGTTGAAGGTTTTTAAATGAAGATTGGATAGCCACTGATCTGTGATGCTTTAATTGTGGATTGCCTAATATAGCAGGGGATTGGACTATATGGTCTTTAGAATCCCTTCCAGGCCTACAGTTCTGTGATTCCTTGCCTCCTGAATGTCCCAGGCACTCAGGTTCACTGAATAATCACTGTTTCTAATACTGTGTTACTCTAATATAATGCAGTGGCTGGCTGGATAGCTCCGTGATTTGAGTAGCTGGCTGCAGAGCCAGAAGTTGGGAGTTTGATTCCCCAGTGCACCTCCAGGGAAAAGAGCCAGCCTGTGTAGTTTGGGGCAAGTTGTATAGTCACGGGGCACCCTCAGAAGGAGGGAATGGTAAACCACTTCTGTCTGTTCCCTACCTAGAAAAGCCTGGAAAGGGTCTCCATTAGTCACAATTGACTTGACAGTGTGTAATTAATTAATTAATTAATAACCAAGGAAGGAGACAGGAGTTTCTTTCCTCCTTCGCTTCACTCTTCATTTGATGACTCATAACGAATTATACAGGGATGCCAAATACCCTGCAGAAAGCTCCTACCTGGGTACTTGCCTGTTCCTGCCATTTCTTTGCTCACATACGCGTTGAGGTGACTCAGGTTTTGCCAGCTTTGGAGCGTACACCTTGCCGAGTTTACACACTTCTGGGAGGGTTGCGGTTCCTTCGGAACAGCTGGAAATGGCACATGGCGTCAGCTCTGCTGAAGAAACCGGTTATTTGAAAGTTGTGCCTTTCAGAGGGATGGCCTGGTGTGTAAAGTGTGGGTTCAGCTAGCAGCCTGGTTTGAGTTGCCATGGCAGCATTTCCCTCTTGCTTCGCTGGTTTGTGAGCTGCTGGTTGTGCGAGGCAGAGGCGAGGGCTGTATTGCGGCTGATCCAGTGGCATTTACTGCTTGCTGGGGAGGGTGTGGAGATGATGATAAGGGACCCCCTCCTTTCTCTGCCTTTTAATCCTAAGGGCATAAGGACATATAGAAGCATATGTGTGGATTAGACCTAAGCTCAAAAATTACCAGAGGATTCATAGCTGCTTTCTTAGTTGTTCCTGTGCCCACCCCCTACCCCCCAAAAAAACTGGTTTAGCAGCAACGAGAGAGGAAGTGCTTATGCAATAGAAATAGGATCTATGGGCTGGTCAAATCTGCTGAAACATGGCGTTGTTTTGCAGTGAGAGAGCATTGCTGTGTAGAGGAGAGAGTGCGCTTTTTCACCTGAGGGCTGGGCTTCAGCCGAAACTGCAGCCAGTTTTCAGGTCGATGTAATAGTGAACAGTGGCGCACATTCATGTGCATGGGGATATGTGTATTCACGGAGACATAAAGGTAGCTTCAAGATCAGATCGTTGACCTGTTCTTATCATTACTGTTTTATTGCCTCTGCTGTAGCTATGCTTTTTAATTATTTGATGGATTGATTCACCACTTCTCAGCCTAGGAGCCCCCCCCCCCCCCCCCCGTGCAAGGCACAAAAACATTCACCTGTTTCCCACCCCCAGTTCTCTTGCCCCTTCAAAGAAACTGACTTCTCCAAAGAGGAGAGTAATGGCAGAACACTGACAGATCCAAATTTGGCACTTTTTCCTTGTGGCATCATCAGAACACTTATTGAAGACCATGATGGGGAGCACAAAGCCTCCAGCGTGCTGGTGGACTACAAATGACATCGTCTCCTGCCACTGGCTATACTGGGCAAGGCTGATAGGAGTTGTAGTCTAGCAATAACTGGAGCATTGGACGCCCCCACCCGTGATTAAGAAGAGAAGAGAGAGAATGTGATGGAAACAATATTTTATTAAATGGACTCTTGTTTACTCAAAGGGAGATTCTGCAAGGCAGAGCTTAGAGAAATTAATTTTTTTAGATTGTAGTTCCCAGACGTTCCCAGCTGGAATGGCCTCTGAAAGAAGTGACAGCTATCTTCATCATTTTGTTATTTTTGTATAACAAACATCCGGCAAACTCACTTTTTAAAATCTGTTTTTATTATCTTCATTGTACAGTGTAAGGGTGCTAGCAGTGAATCATGAGCTCCCAGACAGTGTTTGTTTATTTCTACAGTCAATCTTATTTAGATAATTTATTGGAGGGCCTGTCTTTGTTGTTCCAAATGCTCTTGGTAACGACTAGTGTTTGGAAATTAACTCTTCATGTTTAACATGCCTCCACTCTATTACAAATCGGTCCATTTGGGCAGTGGGTAAATCAGGCCTTCCTTTTCTAACATGGCACCCTTCAGATGCTTGGAATTACAAGTCTTGTATTGCCTGACCGTTACCCATGCTTGGCTAGGGCTAGTGGGAGTTGTAGCTGAAGACATCTGAAGGGCATAAGGTTGGGAAAGTAGACAGATGGAGTGTCTGTGTTACCACAGCTTGGAAAAGTTAATTCCCCTTCCCCCCAATGGTAGCTCCCACAGTAGCCCAGCCAGCATGACTAGTTGCCATCTAAAAGGGATTTTTTTTTCCAAACTCTGCATGTTACATTTGAGAAAATCAAAAAACCTCACACATGTTTTGGTTGCCCTTATAAATGTATTACTGCAATATGTGGAGGCATTCAAGAGGAAATTAGATAACCATCTGTCAGATCTGCTTTGATTTGGATTTCTGTATTGAGCAGGGCATTGAAATCTGTTGCCCTATAGGCCCCTTCCAACTCAGTTATTCTGTGATTCTATATATACTAGATATGTTTTCTTGTGGCTAACATGGCTACCTCTTCCTTTGATATGTCAGCAATTGAACGTGGGGCATTCTTCAGATAAATCACATGCTTTCTGACTAAAGTGAAGCCCTCTTGTCATCTTAATGATATTCTTAATTTGTATTTGGAGTTCACAGATTTATCCCTTGGGTACTGCCATTTAAGGGAGTTAATATCATTTAAAGGAATGAAGCCCAGGTGTTAAGATCGTCAGGGGAGACCTTTCTCTCGGTCCCACCACCCTCACAGGTGGACTTGGTGGGGACGCAAGAGAGAGCTGCTCCTTCCAGACTCTGGAACTCCCTCCCACCAGAGGCCAGGCTGGCCCCACCTTTGCTGTCCTTTCATAAGCAGACAAAGACCTTTCTCTTCTGGAAGGCTTTCCCTTAGTGACTGGCTGTCTGAGAGGGGTTTTAAAACAGGATGGTTTGTATTTTTGTTGCTTTTAAATTTGTTTTACTAATGCTTTTATCTAACATTTTAAATATAATGTTTATTTAATCCTTTTTAAATATTTGAATAATTTATCGTTTTTAGCTTTTAATACTGTATTTATAAATAATATAAGCCACCATGGGTCCTTTTTTAGGAAAAATATTTTAAATAAATAAATAAATACGGCTAGGTGTGAGGGTTCGATCTCAGGCTCCTGTCTTTGCTCAAATAAATGAGCTGATTTGCGAGGTTTTGAAACGGGTAACATTTATTGGCGTTTTTAACAAATAACCAGTGTCTGCAAAAGCAGTCCAACATTTGTCTCCTTCCAACTACAGGTCGGTAAGGGGGTTCCAATCTTCACCTTTGAAGGGATTTCCTCCTCCCGGATTCCAGGGTCCTGGCCAGTCTAGGGACCCATCCGTATTTCGTACCGGTCCTGTCTCTCCTTCCAGTAAGGGGACTGTGTCATCATCCCGGTTGTCTGACCAGATGGGGTCCTGGGTGGAGGTGAAGGTCTGCCATGGTCCTCCTGGAACCCCCTCATCTGCATTTCCCTCACCCTCCATTCAAGTCTTTCCCGCTTCTCCCTTTCTACCTTCACCTTCTCTTCTCTCAGTCTCCTCCTCCATTCTCTGGCCTCCGCTTCGCCCCAATAAGAGGGTCTGGGTGGTATTTCTCTCCGTCTCCTGTAATCCGCCTCCTCTCTAGGCACTCTTAAGTCTTTCCCACACATCTGTCCATGGATCTTGCATCCATATCCACTCCCAACCTCGTGGCAACTGCTCCTCTCTCCTTTTTATATCCGCTACCCCCGCCTCTATCTCCACCCTCAGCTTCCGCTCTCTTCCCCCCGTTTCTTCCCCGGTTCCTTTAACCGTCAGCTTCCACATTTCCCTCTCTACTTTCCCCGGGTTTGTCTCCGGTGGCTCCGTTTTCCTAGGAGGAGAGGCGGGCACGGTCTGAATCTCCTTCTCTGCAGTGAGAGGGAGGGACGGCACTCCAGCAAGAATGGTACTGCTCTCGCCTCCAGTCTTACACTAGGTTTCATGCTGTACGGGGGGGGGGGGGGGGGAATACTCTGAGCACTTAACAGGTAAAAATTTTGCATGCACTTTTTTTCTCATTATATACATCCTGAACACTCTTTCACACCAGGCCAGTGCACATAAGATCCAATTAAAAAATAAAAGCAAACAATGTTATTAAGGAATTACTTCATTAATGTATCTCTTGATGTTTCCGTTGGAAATGATAGTGCTTCCAGTGAGCATTTAGAGGCAGATAAAAAGGTAAAATTTTGCCTATTGCTTCTTTTTTTTAAAAAAAAAGAAAACCCAACAACAGTAGACTGGACGGGAGGAGATTTGAGAGGGCATGACCTTACGTTGCTGAACTGCATCTCACATCAGCCTTCAACATTATCTGTGCTGGCTAACATTGATGAAAATTTCAGTCTAGCGTAATTTGAACTAGAGATGTGCAGATTTGTGTTTTTAGACGACAATACCCAAAATTCAGTGGCTAGACTGCATGGGAAATTCTGGGAGTTGTAGTCCAAAAATCCAAATTTGCATGTGTGTAATTTGAACTGCCACTCATTCTCCATCTCTGACCTAGGGCAAGTGGAAAAACAAAGATGATTCCCATGCTTCCTTGTTTGCACTCCTAGTGTCTGTGGATTCATGAAAACTCACATAGAATTAAATCTGTTAGTCTATAAAATGCCGCAATTTTTTTGCCTTTTTAAATTTCCCCCCTTCCCCTATATTTTTTCCTTGCTGTCACTGAGTTCCATGGCTCAGTGGGGACAAGATCCTGGATTGTGTAAGAACACACTAAGCTGTACACCAGACGTTTACCCAGGAAATTGCCATATACAGTACTGGGTTCCTATATAGTTGACACTGCCTGGGGGTGGGGGTGGGGATGGGGGTGGCTCTCCAAGCAGGATTCTTTCCTGACCCTGTCTAGAGATGTGAAGGATTGGGCCTGACATCCTTTCCTTCTGCATAGACATCTAGCAGTATATCCCTATCTACATCACGTGTACCTATGCAGGAAAGTGAATCACAGTGGCATCACCAGCCGTTGGAATGCAACTACTTTTGATGCTCTAGATCTGCATGTAACTTCTGTGAATGTTGTCAGCATCATTCCAGCCTGGAGCTGGTAAAGATAGTTCACTTGCTCAAGAATTCTCTTACTGAATGAAATTTGGTACACCTTTCAGGAATCTTAGTATCAAGTTAAGAATCATGATGAAGAGATTTAAGCAGAGTTAAACTGAGATGAATCAGCATTCATTTTTTATTTGCTCCAGTGCGTTTTTACTTATTGCAATGCTTTTCCATTAAATGTGAACTAGAAACTTGAACATGCAGTGTGTGTTTTAAGCAAAGCTTAGGAAAATTCATTTTTGGTAAACCTACAATTCCTAGAATGCTGTCTGGGAATCATAAACCATAACACTTGTTTTTCTCATGCTCTGGTTTTAAGGATCTTGGGAAATAAGATGCCTTATTTATAATTTTCCTTCAAACATGGAGCACAGCTGATGAGCTACCACACATATAGAAGAATGTATCCCTCTGTTTTAGAACTGAATATATGAATCTTGTATTTTTCAGCATCTTTTAAAAAATCTTATGCCAGACTCCTGCAGATCCAAAGAAACTAATCTGATTCCTGAATAAGAAAGTGTTACTTCTCCTAAGACCAAGAATTACTTTTTTAAGGGAAAAGGAAAAGCTTAGAAGGCCCCACAGAAAACTCACTGCAAAGAAGACCTCAGCAGTGATGGAAAACTATATGTCCATTGTGGGGAAGGGGGATAAATGAAAAATAATTGAAGAGATGGGATGGAGGGTCCTAGGAGAGCCATATGCATGGCTAGAATCCTGAACATGATTCTGCAACCTTTTATTTCAGCATCACTTGCAAGTATTTGAAGGGCAACTTGTAGTTCTTACAAAGCAGCAGGTAGACTTTCCAGACTCTCTGCACCCTGTTCGATGTTCTGTTTCTGTCTGATGCTAAGGTTGTCTAGCAGAAAGGGAAGGCCATTTCCCATAAATTAGCATCCTGCATAGAAAAGATCGATACACCTTTTTATTTTGGGTTTCTGGAAGATTGGGTAAGAATCTGATAAGGATTTTGAAAAAGTTGACTTATTCCAGGTTTGCATGATAATTGTTATTAAAGGAGATGATTACAAAGTTTGCTATCATGTATATCAGGCAAAAGCAAAACAAAAAAAGAAGAAGAAGACGACAAAAATGTGGCACCTTAAAGACTAACTGCTATATTTTCATGTGAGCTTTTGTGGACAAGTCCACTTCTTCAGACATGAGAGTGGGGTGCTAGGCTAATGTCTATGCCTAGTTTTTGAAAAGTTGTGATTGCTTTTATTGAAGTGGCTGTGCATTAGGTACCCTGAGGGTTTTTTTTAAAAGATGGAATATGAATTTGAAGTGAGGGAGAATGATTTCAGATGCAGCCATTTGCTATAGACGTGGGGCAGAACCCTGTAAGGGCAGTAGCACAGCAGCTGCCTCCCTCCCATGGGCTGTCCATCCACGCGTGCAGAGGAGTGCCTGCCATGACAGAGGGAGGAAATGATCGCGCAGTTGCCCATCTGCGATTCCAATTCTGGCTTACTGAAGAATGAATAAGAACTTGATGAAGAAGTACAGCATTTATTGGGGTTTGACCATGGATGGTGTTTTTTTATGTTTAAATGAAACAACAGTTGTTTTCATGTTTATGATCCTCAGCAGTGTTTTGGGGTGTTGTAATATCTCTGCAGATAAAGCAAGTTGCATGAAAAATTTACTTTTTTTTGGATGGTGACTCCTAGAATCAATCCTTCAGCTGGCATGGTCACCAAAAAGTGTTGTAGTCCAAAAAGGTAAATTTCACAAGGTCTGGTTTATTCTTCACACACTACTAATTTTTCACCCCACATCATGTGTAAGAGGAGAGTGAGGCAGGTCTGATTTGCATCCAAATACTTATTTCCCAAAGATCTGCATAAAGCTATTTTTTATATTTAAAGATTACTGTATGCACACTGCTGAAAAGCACTGTGTAAAAAATTATGTGGGGGGTCTTGTGGCTTCTAAACTTTACATTGGCTTATAAGTGTATAACGGGAGAGTGTAAATGGAGTCTATACAGTTATATCAGCTTCTCGGCCTTTTGGCTAAGATCAAATGTAGTTATATCATCTTGATACCCCTTTAACTGTCTCAGCCACATTCTGCTGAGTCTTGGAATTTGTATTTCTGTGAGATGCTAAAATCTGTTGAATGCACAGCACTAGAGCTCTCTAGCAGAGGATTTTAAGGGTGTGTCTAGACAGGGATTAGTCCTGTAATTTGATTTAGTTTGGAGACAGAATGGTTCACTCCTTTACCTGGCAACCACACAACATATGTGCCATTGCAAACCAGTGCGCTCCTGACTGATGCCTACTTTTTGGATTCCTGTCAGAGGATATTCCTTTTTTGGTGTGGGTAGGATTGCTCTTTTTTGGTCAGTTATGGTGCGTGTGATTGCTGGGATTGAACCAAAGTGAGTGGCTTAAGCTGTCTCTTTGCTTAAGCTGCTGGACGATTTTGAGAAATAGAAAGCTTCCTTCCTGCTCTCCTGTGGAAGGGAAGGGAGAGGAAGTTTTCCTTTTTTTAAAAAAATTGTTGCTAACACATCAACAATGTTTTTAAAAGGACTTATTTCAAAGTATTGTTGATGGACACTGTCAGTTAGCAACAGTCAAAAAGAAATAGAAAGCTCCATCTCTCTTCTGTGGGAGAGCGGGAAGGAAAAGCTTTCCATTTCTCAAGATCATTGAGTGATTTAGGCAAAGTATGGAGGGGGATTTTTTATTTTGTGTTGTGTTTTCTCCCTTTAAAAGGAAAGAAGATTGATCTAGATTGTGCTAAACAGGGTCGCTTAAGGTGTGGTGTGGTCAACCTTACTGCACCTCAAAGCAACTCTGTTTAGCATGATTAGACTGATCTAGGTTGGAGTGGGTGGGCCATCTGGTTACACCAAACTACAGATCTGAGGATGCCGTAGAGTTGAGTTGTGTCTGTGACAGTGGTATCGAACCGCTATAAATGTGTAGTGTAGAGACACATGAGTATGCAGCTGCCATTGCCTCTGATTGTACCCCATGCTAGCATAAGTAGATTGGATGCTTGTCCCAACGCCCCACCCCCTGGCCAGCAGCTTCTTGGTGAAGGAGGACTTTATGGAACTGCAGGGGGAGATGAGGGGGAAGAGGCAGGGGATTTCCTTGCACGGACATCTGTTCTACATGTGCTGGATGCAGCTATTGCTGTATAAATATGTGGAATGGTGGAAAGACGAGAAATCTTTGAAATGGAAAGAAGGCCAGCTCCATGTGGTGGGTCTCAGCATCTTCCACCTTCACGCACCCACTGAGGTTCAATCAACCTTCCATCTTTCTGAGGTTATTAAATTGAGTATCCAGCTCACGGAGGGAGGGCAGTACGTAGCCTGGGTAAGTAAATTGTAAATGGCCCCAAGAGTGCTTTAAGCACTATGGGGTGGTATATAAACAGCACACTTTGCTTTGCTTTTGAACACAAAACTAGAGAATTCTGTTTGTAACAAGCACTGGTGGTTTGTTTTGGGTTTTTTTTAGGTGAATGGAAAAGGTTCTTTGTGGTGTGTGGATCCAGAATATAAACCAAACCTTATACAGGCACTGAAGAAGCAGCCGTTTCCCTCTGCGTTTGCATTTTATACGCCACCAGCATCACCACTGAGGTAGGAGAATTCTGTAAAAATAATTATTCTATAATGCACTATGGTGGGTAGGGCCAGGGTGGAATACACCTTCAGGGTAGAATACACCAAGGATGTCGTAATTTCCAAAAATAGGGTGAGAGAAAGGTTACATTCTGGACTGGTTAAGCATACAGCAGAAAGGTCTTTTTAATGGTGGGAGAACTCATAGCTGTGAGGCAGAGCACACACAAGAGTCTGAGGGTACAAACAGACAGACGTTTCTCCAGTGGTTTGGTCCACTTCTTTTTCTGTAGACCACACAATGTGTGTGCCATTGTGAACCAGCCTGCCTTGATCGATGCCTGTCTGCACTTTTTTGGGTCCCTGGTGCAGGTAGGATTGCTCCATTTTGGTTCAGTTCCCAGTTAACGTTCTCTTTAGTTTTCTACCAGCACTGAGCGGAAACCTCACCCTGCACGCACAAAGTTCCAACCTCGACCAGAAGCAAATAAGTGGCAACTGCAAGGTGCATGATCAATATAGCACTGTGTAGCCGTGGACCAGCACAGCTTAGAGGGAATGTTGGTTCCAGCATGTGTGATTGAACCAAAGCGGGATTGAACCAAAGCGGCTGGCTGGCTGTCTCTTTGGTGAAACTGCTTAACAATCTAGAAAAATGGAAAGTTTCCTTTCTGCTCATTTTCGGAGAGCAAAGGAAAGGAAGTTTTTCATTTCTTTTTAACTGTTGCCAACATATCAGTGATGCTTTGAAAGTTTTTATTTTAAGCCTTGTCAAAGCATCACTGATGCACTAAGTCAGTTATCAATAGTTAAAATAAATTGAAAACTTTGTCTTCCTTCCCCCTCCGAAGATAAATGGAAAGGAAGCTTTCCATTTCTCAATATCATTGAGAACTGGAAAGCTTCACCAAAGGGACAGCCAGACAGCTGCTGAACAATCTTGAGAAATTGGAAGCTTCCTTTCCCAAAGGTCAGTCTTGATCATGCTAAACAAGGTCACTTGACGTGTGTTGTGGTGGATCCTTGTGTGTGGAATGTCATCCCAAATGATGTACTGCACCTTGAAGGAATCCTGTTTAGCACGATCAAGACCAATCCAGACCAGCATAATCTATCTGGTTGCACCCTCAGTTTACTTCCTAGTAGTTCCTGTAGCAGGTCTGGGAAAGCTGTTCTCCCCACCCTGTTTTATACAGAACCCAGAGAGACATTGCCAAGCAAGTTCCTGGCTAAAGGGGCCAATGAGCTAGATGGAGCAATGATTCGAAGAGGTGTTTTTAAGAAGTGATTTTTTTTTGGGTTGCCGCTCCCAGAATCTGCCAGCCCCTGTGGCCGTTGGCTATGCTGACTGAGAGTTGTAGTTGAAGAAAGTAAGCTGTTCAGGGTCTGCTTCTAAGGCAGCTTTGTGCAAGTATATTCTGGTTTTTATCCCATTTGAATGTATAAAGACATCTTTTAAAAAAAGGATGCTTGATTCACTGGAAAGAGCATTCAGATAAAGGGGAAATTGAGACTGGTCTGGTTTTTAAGTGGGAAACCAAGAAATCTGGCTGGTGCAAGGGGAATTCTTGATGAGGAATCACAGCATGGCAAGACTTGGAAAATGATTGGAAAACAGAAATTTCGCAAGTACTCAGCAAATTACTATGGTGCAATGCATGGAGGAGAGTTCTAGAAGTGAATCTCACGGCAAAAATATCCATTTTTGCTTTATGCAGCTCAGCTCTATTAAAGCATCAGATGTGCATTAAGAATGGACATAACTCAGGCTCTGCATTTAAAAAGAAACTCCTTAACTGACCAAAGATTGAATGCATTGGCAAAACATCAAGGCTCAGATAGATTTTAAATCTATCTATCTATCTATCTATCTATCTATCTATCTATCTATCTATCTATCTATCTATCTATCTATCTATCTATCTATCTATCTATCTATCTATCTATCTATCAGGGGTCTAAGAAAACCGAAACTATGTCTAGGCCTACAAATAATTGAAAACCAGACAAACAGCATATTTCCAGAAGCACTGCATGCATAATAGCTTTTGTGAGGGGCAAAGATATAAATATCCCTTGGCTTGGAAGTTTTGGTCCCCTCTTTCTCTCCTTCTTAGCCTTAAGAGAACTGCCTTTACAACTCCAAACTCCTCCCAGGCTTTGGAAATGCGTGTGTGGATGGAGAACTGTGTTGCCCATGTCATAATTTTAAAGATATTTCCTATTCCTACCTTTCATGAAATCTTACCATGCTATTTCATAAAAAGAACATTAAAATAATTCATGTAGTAACATATAATTAAAAAGCAGCAGATAACAGAAAAAGAGGAAGATTGTGTGATAACTGATGTCATCAGCAGGTCAAAAATAGGTTTAAACGCCAGGTGTTGTTTTAAAGTGTAGAAGAATAGTTTCAAAGATCCTTAACAGCAGTAGTTCTCAACCTCTGTGAGACACCAAGTCTGGGTAAAATTCAGAGTTTGCATAATTAGTACTGATTCACTCTATCTCAACCTCCAAATCCTCCTGAAACTGGGACATGGTATCTCATACCTCCAAACTGTTGCAGAGTGTTGAATTTTGGTTAAATTCCTCTAGCTGTGCAGCAGAAGTGCCATAACAGAATAGCTTCAAGTTCCCCAGAGTCATCCACCCCTTTTCTCATTAACTGGCACTTACTGTCTCAATAACTCACTCTGAGACATTAATAATAGAAAGAATGAAAAATGTTTCATTTACTTACAGATCAACAGCAAACTGGCAAACATGACTGCTCAGCAACAGACCTCAGCAGACTCTAGAGAGGAAAAAAAGGAACATTCAGCAGAGAGGCGGGGCTCTCTTTGAATCAGAGGCAGGAGGGAACAATTGGTTAGTGCTGGATAAATTGACAGTCACCCCAGGCCAGAAAGATCCCTCCCAGTCACACCTTCTCCAGGCAACATGCAAGATTATAAGAACTCCAACACAACCACCATTTTGCCTGTTCACCAACTTAATTATGGATGCTAAATGTGCCCAGTTGATGCCACTGGTGCTCTACTAGGAATCTGATTGGGGACTAGTTATTTAGCAACTATTTGCTTCTTCAAGTTGCACCACTGCAGTGAAGTAGGCGCAAGTACTCTTTTGGGTTCTGGCCAGTCATAGAATGTGTAAACAACCATCTTGGAGAACGTAGGTTTTGTCATATGGTGGGACTCAAATTTTTTGATAGAGTAGTTGCTGGGGTGTATGTAAGACACCAAAAGCCGAGAACTGTTGTTTTGCAGTACGAAGGGTCACCCGGTGGCCCTTGGCCTGATTTCAGAAGCCGTCTGTAGGCAAAAAGAAAGTCAAACCGTTGAGTTCCACCGAAGGCCAGCTGGGCCCACAAGTACTGTTGTCTGAGTAATGAGGCTGTTTGAAGCAGCCAAAAGTACTGAAACTTTCTCCCTGAGGTAGATTTTGTTCACGGCTGCGGGAAGGACACTTGGCTTCCAGCCCCCCTTCCCAAAATAGACTGGAATGTAGCAGAAATTCCTGCCAGAAGGGCTCTCATTAACAGATGCTCGTTACAGAGTTCTGCTCAAATCTCTTTGTGGAAAGTCATTTGAGGTGGCCTAAAAGGATGCAGTGGGTTTTTCTTTTTTCTTTGAATGAAATTCTTTTAAAAGGCTTTTTAATATTTAGTGGTGTTTAGCATTAGAAGGCTTTGTACATTTTTGAGCAGGCTTTTTGGGGCTTGTGCTGGAGGTTGGATTGGAGTATGGTGCCCAGCCAGATCGGGGGATTGAAACTGGGAGAAGATGGGAGGTAGATTCAGATGTTCCCTTCCAGGTGTAATCAACACACTTACAGAGGTTCAAACAAATGAAAAAAATAAATAAATACAATTTCCAGTATTCGTGCTTGCATGTAGACTGTAAACACAAGCAGGAACTTCTCCTCATTCTTCACCTTTGTTTGCTTGTTTATATACCGCCCAATTAGTGCAAAACACTACACTGGGCAGTTGACATTATTATACAAGACCAAAAGCGCTTCCCTTCCCAAACAAATCCCATAAATGAAAGAAAGAAAGAAAAACCTCAAGAAAAACCACACACATTCATGGCCAGCTGGTATCACAGTTTCTGCAGGGGGAGAATCTCTTTTAAATTTTCCTCAACGAGAAGGGTCTTTAACCATTTCTTGAAGGCTGGGAGGGAGAGAGCCTGACGGATCTCCACAGGGAGACTTTTCCAAATATGTGGGGCCGCTACCAAGAAGGCTCAGCTCCTCATGAAGACCTTCTTCTCCTCTGGAGTAGCCACCCATAGGAGACCGGCCTGCATAGAATGGGTGAAGTGAGCCGATGTTCTCTGGGGGAGGCAATCCAACACATGGAGAAAGCGATGATGGCTAAAGAGAAAGGCTAGGTGCTCCTCTGCCCAGTGTGCTGATTACAGTGTGGGAAGTAATGGCTGGAGAGAAAGGCCAAGAGAAATTCTGGGTCCAAGGAAAGGGATAGGAAGCTAAGAGCACAGAACCATCCTGTGCTTGCTCATTAGCAGAGGTTATAGTCCTCTAGATTATGAAGACCTGGAGTTAAAAACTGGGGACAGAGGAAAGTACCTCATGCCAGGTCAGATTATTGTCCGAAGAGCCCCATATTGTTTGTGCATATATGCAGTAGTTCTGCCCTTCCAGAAGTTGTTTGCCTGCAAGTGCCATAATCCTTCATCGTTACCTGTGCCAGGTAGGGCTGATGGGAAGTATAGACCAAAGACATCAGGAGAGGTGCAGTTGCCGACCCTGTCTGACTCTCCGTTCTTCCCGTTGCCTGATGTGTGGCCTTGTTTTTCACTGGAGAGGCCAAGCATTTATCCTGGGACTGGTGATCTCTGGCCATGACCTTCTGAAATAACAACGGAGACTGAGTCCGTTTCATACATTACAACCGCAGCACTCAAAGAAAGCTGCAAGCTTGCTCCGATCAGTGAGCCAGGGCGATACTTTTCAGGCATATTTTGTTCTTTCAGAGTTGAGAGGTATGTTTAAAAAAAAAAAAAAAAAACACTTGCCAGGACTGGCCCTTCCATTAAACAGAGTGAGACAAGTGCTTTGAGTGACAGAGGCTAGCAGGGCGGTAGCTGCCTCATGCTTGTTGCTGGCCCTTTCCCTCTCTTGGAGGACAGAGTTGTGTGTTCCACAAGCCTGTCATGCACTACCTAAAATGCCCTGCTGCCTTCTAGAGTGACGGGGGACTTTGTCCCACTGCCTGCCTTGAAATAAGAGCCATCAGCCACTCCCGTCAGCCTTTGGTCATAAAATGGAGGGATGTGCCATCTTGTCTTTTGTCTCAGGCAGCAAAATGTTTTGGAGTAGCCCTGCTAGGTACACATCTGGAAAAATATTTTTATATATCTGAACAGGGCTCTGTCTGCAATGAACAGAGTTTGGAAATCAACTCTCAGTTTAGGACCTATCAGGGTGGTTCCCAGCCCAGAGCCTGCCATTTTGGAGTAATGGCAGAGGTGAAAAAAATAGGTTAGAGCACATGAGCTTCATTTTGGTTATCAGAGACTGTAAACCTTGGGGTTATTTTCTCTCTTTTTCAGTGGTTCTTCGTCTCCTCATTACTTAACCTCAGTTTTGAAACAGAGTCAGGGCGGATCTATCAAAGGTAAGTGTGAAAGCTACCTTCTAATTTTTAGTGCTCGTTTGCATTAGAATATTCTTAAATGTCTAGGTCTGTGGCCCACAATAGATGTCGTGGCCCAGTTACTACTTGGAGACATGGAGTGATTTGCGGTCATCCAGCGTTGCAAGACCCAGTGTGGTACAGAAGGGTGACCAGTGGTTCCCAAACTTGCATTTAGTGCAACCAGCCGTCACCCATCTGGCAATTTAGGATTATCAGGCCAGAAAATTTGCACGTGGAAAGGTAACCATGCAAGTGTCTCTCTCCCTTTGGTGAGGTGTTAATTGCATAATAAGTCACACACTAGTTGCCACTGGTCAATGGACATAGAAGGAATGGTGGTGCTTGTATAGTTACCTATCCATGTGCGTTCTTCCCCAACAAGATTCTAGCCACAGTATTCTGGCCTCAGTCTCATATAGACGGCTCTTCTTGTGTCTCCCTTCCCCAAGTCTATTTCAGTCCTTTGTCTCTTGCACCGATACCATCTCAGCTTTACTCCAGATTTCATATATTTTTTACAACTTCATTTACAATCATGATTCATCTAAATCTTAATTTATTTTGCATGTATTATTCATGTTATGTAGCATTTCAGCCTGTGCTGAATCCATGTAACCCCCACCCCCTGCCCTTGCTTTGTTTTTCCAACAGGATGGCTGTTCCCTCTGACTTGGCAGTTAAATAATGAAACCCTTAGAGAAAACTTGGGTGCTATGCAAGGTCCTCCTCATGCACTTTTAATTTGCTTTTTAATTCTGGAGTGATATGATGTAGGATGCAGATCATATCCCTGCTCTAGAAATCCCTGTATCTGAAATCTCTGACCTTTGAATGTGCTGGATGTGGGTTCAAATTATTTCTGCACTAAAGCTCAGTAACCACAGCATCCAACTCTCCCTGTTGTTTGTTCTAAATATTGTTTTAAAAGTATGATCGGACTCTAAATGACTTCTAACTGGTGCTTCTTGTCCTTTCTCTTTGAGACTCAGATATCGATGCTGCTACTGCCATGATGCTTTTGAATACTTCCATTGAAGAGAGCATTCTAGATTGTAAGTGCAAGAGCTTTTACCTCCTCCCCCTTTGAACAAATGTTGATATTTTTAAAAGTCCTTTTCCAGTGTAAATTTTTAAAAGTTTGCCTCCGTCAGAGCAACTGATGATTCGGAAAGGAAGAAAGCATGCAGTTGAGTTTATTTGCTAATTAGGTACCCAGTGATGTTTCGTGGATAGAACGAAGGACTGGGGTTCAGGAGGTCCGGGTTGAAATCCTTGCTCACTCATGGAAACTCGCTAGAGATTGGAATTGGTGAAGCACTCTTTAAATCTCACTTACTTTGAAAGACCTATTGCTGCCGCACTAAGTAATTTCCGACATGATGGCACACAACAGATGCCAGAGTTGCTTTGTTCCTCGTTAAGAGATTTCTGCATAAAGAGAATTGATTTGGTAATGATAGAAAATAACGACCCCATCTCCTGTTCTGCACATGCCTTACTCACTAGGAAGTGTGCCTCGGGTGTGGCATACCTTCCCAATTTTTAAGCCAGTGAGATTTTCAAAGTGGTGTTAGAAACAGTGATTGATAACCCAATCATCTACATGTCTGCTGAGATCTAAGTCTTATTTAGCTCAGTGGGACTCACTCCCACATACAGGATCATAGTCTGCTGCAGATGTGGAAAAAGCCAGTTGAATAGTGTTGAATGTACTAGAAAGAAAACAGCCAGTATTGTAATGCCATCAGACTTCATATATCTGTGGCCACATCTAGAATACTGTGTATAGTTCCGTCTGCCCTTTTGCAAAAGGCCAATTCAGTTGTTTGGTGTCCATGCAGGCTGATGCACTAAGAGGGATGGGGAGCTCACCCAGCTGTCTGCCATCATTTTCCTCACTCAAAATGTCAGGTCTGAAGAGGACATACTGGTTAAGCCTGTGCAGACTCTCCAAGACAGGGGAAGCCCTGGGGAACTGAGGTTCAGGCTTATATTGAGCATCTTCATGAGTTGATCAGTCTCCCCTCTTGGGGAGACTGGTCAATTTGCAAGAGCCAAATGACAGTGGAGGGGGTGGGTTTACCTTGCTGTCCTTCTTCATCCAGCTACTGAACAGGGCAAAAGTTATTTCAGAGCAGGAAAAGAGCTTTGTTGGGTTCCACTGTGCATGCGGCACTATCTTCTCTTACTTATTAATATTGTTTTTATCATTATATTGTCATGTGTGGTGTTTTTAAATTTATTTGGGAGCCAGACCCTCCTGGGCACAGAGGTCTTTGTGGGTGTGGGTGTGTCATAGTCTTGCTGTCCATTAGGCTCTATAGAGAGCACCTCCCAAAGAACTGTGACTCCCAGGAAGCATCACAATAGTTTTCTTTTACAAATTAACAATAGGCAGCAAAAGTCAGAGAAGGCAATAATGAGGGTAAATTAACTGAAAGCGCTTCTCTAAGAGAGGAGGAGAATCTACAGGTGTACAGATTTAGGTTTCTGAGCTGCACCTCCCAGAATTCTGCCTAGTAAATTCTGGACATTGCAGTACAAAATCACAAAGGAGTTTCCTATTGTTTAGCTATCTTCAATCTCAATCTTGAAACGAGGGCCCATGAATATCAACTGATAAATAATTTTCATCATGTGGTCTGTTTTGTGGGGAAATCTCACATTTTTCCCAGTAATTTGCTCTCCATGACACCATACCCAGTGGATGAGTGGGAATAATTGTACTCTAGAAGAGTAACTTTTCCAAATTCTCACTAAGTGGATCCTTGCAGGGCTGTGCTCAGAGCAGTCAAGGGCCTTCTGTGTGCCATGGGCTGCCCTGATACATTTTAGGGGGGGGGGGAAAGTCCTTGCCCCAAACAGCTTCCAGTTCAAATATCAGCCCAGAAGGGTTTAAGGTGAGAGATGTGTGTGGAGAAATGAATGGCCTAAATCTCAGTGTCATTGAATCAGTTGCTGTATGGCAGCTCAAGCTTGATAACAAAGAGCCGATTTTGACAAGTGGCCACACTGGTAGAAGAGCTTTGGGAGCTGTAGTCCAAAAAAATAACTTCTCTGATTTAAATTGCATCTGCTTCTGATGCCATAAAAGTAGAAATGTGGCCCCTTCAACTGCATTGACTGTTCATCTCAGTTTCTAATAAGATGCTCCGTTTCTGTTAAGGTGAGAAGCCGCCTCCTATCAAGCTCTCCAAAAAGAGAAATTACAGCAGCATGTTCCATAATCACACCACCGCCAGCCGGGACGAGAGCGATTCGACAGTGGCCAGTGTGGACCCCAAGGCGGACCACAATTATAGTGCCAGTGGTGTGGCTTCACAGTGCTGCGGCTCCCTCTCCAGTGTATCGTCTCTCTCCTCCATGGACGAGGTGTATGAATTTGTCTCGGAGGCCAGCCGGGCAGGGAGCGATGGCAGCGAAGGCTTCCATAGTGAAGGAGACACTGAAGGAGAGGACGATAACGAAGAGGACGACCCCCTCGCAGACAGCGGTTACACCTCGCAGCCCTGCGGTGCGGCTTCAGACAAGGCCCCGCCTCGGAAAAAAGCCCTAGAGGAACTCTGTCAGGAGATTGACGAGGAACTCAAAGAAGCTGCTGGGTCTCTGCTTCACCTCGCTGGGATCAATACGTGTCTCGGATCTTTAATAAGTACTGCAAAGACCCACAGCCAGAAGAGGAGGAGGAAAAATGATGACGTGGCATGAAAAGATAACATCTATCGATAATAGATCTAAATGCATATTTTATTTTTTATCGTGGCAATACTCTTCTACTTTTTTACCCTTCACAAGGGAGATCCAAGCCATAAACGGACTTTTTTGTTTGTTTGTTTTTAATTTCTTCAGATTAAGGTTTTGGGTTTTTGTTTGTTTGTTTTTTGTTTTGGCAAGCAAGTTTCATTTTGTTTTTGTTTTCAAAGTGTTGTTGTAAGGGTGATGGTTTTTAGGCACTAAAAAGTGACTTGAAATTGTGCAAAATAGGTGAAAAAGGAAAAGCCCAGTCACACCCCTCCCTTCTCTCATCGTTTCAGCAAAGTTGAATATTCGAGATTATTAGTGGAATGCTTGGCTTCATACAGGTGTGCTTGTCTATATCGTCTAACATGCTAAAGATGGTCTCATAAAGTTCTTTGGGTCAATTGAAAACAGAGGAATATGCATGGGCTGGGGCAGAGAAAGCACAGTGGAAAGGAAGTATGTCTACAGAGTACTTCACAGTACCTACCTATCTCATATCCAGGCCCAGTGGAAGTTCGGAAATTGAATCATGAGCCCTCTCCCCAAAATTGAGTGTGCAGTCTCTGTTTTTCTCTCATTTTGAAAATTAACTCTTGAGCAATCGAGGTGCATGCGTTTGCATTTTACACATGGAGGCTTCTTCTGTGTCACTAATGCATAGCGGTTTGAAATTATGTGACCTATCAGGGCTTCTTCCAATGGAGTCCTGGGATTTGTAGTTTGGTGAAGTACTGAGAATTCTGGAGAGCTCCAGTCCTCTAGATTAGGAGACAGGACTAGAGAACTGGTTCTCAGCTGGTGGCTCTCTGATGTTCTACAGTTCCCAAAATCTTTTAACAGCTGGCCAGGTTGGGTGGGACTCCTGGGTTGAAGCCCAAAACATTGGGGGGGGGGGCAAAGATTGAGAGCTGTTATGCTAGATGTCTGTAACAGAGAATTCTAAGTTCTTCACCAGATGGCAAGTCCAGGATGGAGCCATGATTGTTAAAATTGTTATCAGACAGTTATAACTATATAGCATAGATGCACTGTGGGTGACTTGAATACTATCTGTTCCAAAGGAACACCCAACACACAATTGTCAGGAGACGGTGGAGGGTAAAAGAGACGGATTGGTCACAGTCCCTCACTCTCATTGCTTATTATGGGCTGCATGGGACAAGAGCTCCATCCGTGCTGGGGGTCTAGAACACAAGGCTGGTTGTGACTTGGGACACCTTTCTAAGGTCTTATAGAAGTAAAGGCAAATATTTTCATCACCTTTTGTTTCCATTAAAGCATAAATTTGTGCAAGTTGAAGGTCTACGATAATGTAAGAGTTTAAAAAAAAACTGCCACTGTGGATCAGTTACTGATCATCTAATAATTTTCAGTTATAAAATAGAAAGGGCAAAGGGAAGAAATCTAATGTAATTTGGATATTTTTGAGAATTTGCATGGTTAATCTATTAGTATCTTCCACCTTGAATTTTCTTCCTATTCATAGCATAAAGTAAGGAGCTGGTTCCTTCTGTTGTGGTGCTTTTGTATGATTGTTTTTTTTAATATGATTATTATATCATTCTCTATGACCCAGAGATTTATTTGCAAACCCAAGAACCTTATTGCTGTGTTATTACCCAAATTAGTTGGAAAAATAATAATTGTAAATGACTTTTGCACACAGAACCTGTGCTTAGATGTTCAGGTAAAGCCTAATGTAATGGTGATTTATTTCCTGTTTTTAGGTTAAGGTAGTGGATGTCAGCCTGGCTCCTCAGATAAGTGGTGTGCTTGTTTTGGGCAGAACAGAAGGTAGGAAACCTTCCCCCTCCCTCTGGACGATAACTCTCAGAATCCCACAAGCTATTGGCCGTGCTAGTTTTGGGAAACTGGATTTTGTAGTCCAAACAAGAGCAGCATTTTCTGTCTCTGGGCTGGGACCAACATTCCCTCTAACTTTCGGGAGTGCTGGGCAGGGGCTCCACCCCATGCGCACAGGGTTCTGGCAGTGACTGAAAACAGATGAGCAGCAACTGGCTTGGCTGTGCGGCCCTGATGCAGCGCTGTGCAGTCACGCGAACACGGAGCTTAGAAGGAACGTTGGCTGGGACCATTTTGCACTGGAAGGGCTCGCATGAGTCTGTGTGCTGTTCTGTAGGAGACAAACAAGCAGGAATGCAGATAGAAAACTAGATATTAGGGATTCTAGCCTAGGCTACTCCCAGCCACCTATTTTTCTCTCTGTAGGAATTCCTGGTTTCCCAGTAGAGCAGCTGGCCATGTGAACAAACACAGACTGAGGTAGTCCAGTCTATAGAGGTGTACCACCAGATAGGGCTGCCAGATGCTGCTTTCTGAATGCATTCCAAAGTCACGTGAAAAATAAGTCTCCCCACCAACTTTGTGTTTCATTTTTGCCCTTAGTGTCTCCTAGATGTCAGTATACACCAGGCAGCCTTAGAAGGCACCATTTTAAATACAGTATGTTTGGATGTATATACTCTCACACACGTACACATTACTTAGGTGTGGAAAGGAGTTCAGAAGATGTGTGATGTAAACGCTGAAGAGTTTCCCATCTTTTCAGGTTAAGAGCAGAGCTCGGAAAAACTACTCTTTGGAGCCAGAGTCCCAGCTGGCTGACCAGGATAAGCTGGGTGTAGTGTTTCAAAAATAGGTTTCCAAACACTGAGTAGGAGTGGCTATTGCAGAGAAATTCTGACTAGGAATTGATTGGGAACGGCCAGAACGATGGCTTTCTTTTAATCCTGGTCATTCAGCAGATCTCCTTTGCCAAGCTTGGTCAAAAAAGTTTGCTGGATTAGTGGTGTACAATAGTGTTACTATCAGCCCTACTCAGTCATTAAGGAAGGGTGTGGAGCCACTTGCCTGGAGCAGAGTCAGGAGCCCCAGCCCCCTGTGTTGTGATGGTAAGCACAGAATTGTGACTGTCTGAAGAAGAGGAGGCTCTTGCACCCTGATAGCTGGTCCATGTGAGCCATCCTTCTGCTCCAATCACATGGGAAGGCTATCTGGGGAGACTAGTCTTCCTTGTTCAGACTATCCCATTTCCATGTTCAGAATGATGATGGAGGGGATGGGAGTGGTGCACTTTGCATTGATGCTTGTGGGTTCCCAACATACTGAATAGAGCTCTTTGTACATGTAAAACATAAATTGCAAAAGGCCACCTGTGTATAAATCCTAAGGGGAATTGAACTCCACATGTAGATACACAACAGAGCTTGCAAAAGTTACTTTTTGGAATACAGCTCTTCATACCCCTCCCATTCCAAACAAGTAACTTTTTGAAGATTGGGTCTGGACTCATTTTTAAATTCATGGTGCTTTCTGTGAGATAGTGGAGTTCTGTCTTGGAGGTGTCCTCTTTCTGAAAACAAGTGTCTTTTGCCATTTTGTATGTTGTACTGTATGACAGCTAGAATCCTCTTGCATAGCTACCTAAAAGGTGTAACTTTTGGAGGCAACTTAAGCAGTTATCATAGACATTATCAGTTGCATGCTGAGTCACAAAACGCAGTTAGCAGCAGATAATGTCTATCACATTTTTTAAACTTTGGGCAGTTCACCTCCAAAAGTTGCACCATTTGTATTCTACTAGCATAACTAGGCAAGATGATATGGGCCTAGATGATATGTACATGCACATCTGGGTCACCTAAGAAGGCTGCTGTGTGAATGTGCAGCTGGAAAAAAGAAACACCCTTGCTTATAAGAAGACCAGTCTGCTACTGTTCAGAGTTGAGCCTATTGTCCAAAATCGTCTTTTGCTTTATCTTGTTATTCATGCGGTGTGTGTTTTGGAGCTCAGATTCTGGAATAAGGAGCCTGTTCCCAATGGGCTGCATGAGAAGAAGTCCTAATCAGAATCAGAGCTGGGGCAAGTTTCTCTTTTTTTGGACTGCTGAATAACTTTTGGGCTCCCCCAGATTCTGGAAGTTCAGTCTAACATGGTAACTTTTCTAAGCTCTGATCTGAGATAAATTTTAAAGAAAGGTTTGCTGCTGAATTTTGCGATCAGGCCCCAATCCACTGGAATCCTTTCCTGCATGAGCCCCATTGAAATAAACGGAAGTCTCTCCCAAGAGGCTCAGCTATGATCTTATGCAATTCTTATTCCTTCCAATGGATGCTCATGCAGGAAATATCTCGGTGTAATGAGTCGCTGCCATTGTATCCTGTAGTTCCAAGAAGGCCTTGAAAATTGTGTAACGATCAAAGCGTAAGTGTTGCTTGTTCCGCCTCATTTGGTGGGGCAGCTGGATGTGCCATTGAACCTTCACAATTCTTCCCTGTGTTTTCAAGCGTGAGTGAGAAACGGAGAGAGAGAGAGAGAGAGGTTATGGGAGGGAGCCAGTTAAACAAATCTTGGGCTGGGGGGGGGGGGGAGTCCAAATTACAGGTCATCAACCCAAGTTTTTCTTTTCTTTCAGAAATGAATCAGCAATATGCCTATAAACATCACAGAGATTTTTAGCTTCTTCAACATATAGTACTGTGTCAGAGGTTGTTCCTTTGTGACCCTCCAGAAATAGATGGAATACAACTTCTCTGTGCAGCATAGTCTGTGGTGGAGGATGATGGGGGGAGGGGTTTGTAGTCAAACAACATGTGGATGGCTACGGGTTCTCATCCCCTTGCCTTGAAGTCGCAGATGGCAGTGCCCATCAAAATGGAAAATACTTGTCTAGCCAGGGGAATAATTTGACCTGCTTCAAGGCAGGTTCCTGTATTCCTCACTTCTACCTCCAGGTCTTCATAATGCATAATCCAGAGGACTAGGAACACCAGAGTCCAGGAGTGGGAGATATGTGGGCCACACGTGGTCCTCCAGTGGTCTGTTTTGGGAGGGAGGCTGTGGAACCATTACCCGGAGAAGGAAAACAAAGTGTGTGTTTTTGTGAGGCAGTTTGTTCCCATTGTAAGACCCCTGGGGATCTGGAGTGGTGGGGGCAAACTGTCCCCAAGCCGACAGAAGTTGTTGCCATACTCCTGCTGTAGCTGTAATCAGGGTTTTAATTCCACTGCCTCTTCGTGAACACTGCCTCCTTGTATTGCATATGAGCTCTGCCACTATAATTGTTTCTGTAGCAACTCTGTAGAAGTCAAAGGACAGAATCCAGTGAACCGCTTCTGCATTTTCTTCTTACCTCTTCTGGGACACGAGGTAGTGAGCCCTCCCCCATGTGCTTGCTGGAACCCAAGTACAACAGGTTAAAAAAATATTGGCGGACGTTCACCCAGTGTTGGCCTTACGTTTTAGGGGCCTACGTAGCATTTTTTAATATGCCAGAGTAAACTTTTCATTCATTAAAATTGTAGCAAGCTGTAAATGCCTCTACATTGTAATCACATTGCTAATTTCTAGGGGTGGGGGAGAAATGGAAATATATAATGCATGGATGTTTGCACGTTCACCTGTTTGTACACAACTTATTCTGATGTTCAAACACAAATGGTGCTTGTTGTGTTATGTCTCCTGCTTTTCCTTTAAACTCAGAGACCCTGATGCATTGGCCAAAACAAGTTTCTCTTTTCTGTGTTGCAGTTTTGCTTCCCAGAAGTTCATCTGCAAGCCAAAATTTCATTGTTTAGTAGTAACATTTCTAGATGTTCATGTTTTGTTTTTAGTATGGGGTAGTTGATATAGAGGGCAGATGCATAGACGCACTGGATTGAGACTATTTAAGCCTCTTAATTCACGTTTTCAAGCATGCCCATGTCTTTTAATTGTTTTGGTTGAAATTTTCAGAGGAAAGACACTTAAAATAAGCAGGGGCACAAAAACTGAAATCTAGCCGCTCTATAATCAGTTCTCATCATGAAATATTCCACTTGGAAATAGATGCCAGAAGATTTGATAGAAATGCAGCAAAAGAGAAAGGGAGTGTCTAAACCTGTGAATCGTTCTAGTTCTGTATCTTCCTCATGTCTTTTTTTTTTTTTTTTTTTTTTTGCTACAAAGCTTGGAAAAGTAACTTCTTTTCTAAAAACTTTTTAAAAAATATTTACAATTGCCAGAATCCATTGGTCATGCTACCTGGGGGGATTCTGATGTCTAAATAACAACAACAACATTTCCAGACTTTGCTTGTGAGCATGCCCTTGTACTCCCTTAAGTGGAAAACGATGTACTGAGTGGTCCTGAGCACCTAGCGCATGGGCATGAAATGTGAATCCACTGCTTCCAAATGGGCAATCCTGTATAGTAACTGCATATCTACTTTTAAAGCCTGCTGTGTTGTCCTGTTTGTTGATCAAACATGTCCTTCCCATCTACTACTTGTCCCCAGTATGTGTTGAATAACTTATGTGATGTGAAATTGTATTTGTTGCAGTTCTGAAAGCAGGGCTGTCTGTGCACCTGTTGGATGTCAACAAGAAGTATATTTGGTGCTGAGTAAGGCTAGCCCAGTTTGAAAATGGAAGCTACTTTTCTCTGGAAGAGTTGATATAATCAGTTTTGTTGTCTTCCATGAGAGCTGTTATATGTTCTGTCTGTGGTCTTTTGCTCTTTGCCCCCAGAAGAAGGTGGTAGGTGCACAGTTGTTTCCCTGTGTCCCTCCACTCTTACTGACCTGTCTGTAGTCATCCTTGTACTAGAAAACATATAGTGCTTGTTTGCCACTTTCCCTGATATTTTGTTACACCACCACTACTCCATGCCTTAGGGTGAGAATAAAACCAGTTAAAAATCTGAATTAAAGGACTGCAGCTGGGACAAGACAAGAACCCAGGCTCCTAATATTGGGAGATCTGAGTGGTCTATTACAGAAAATGGCTTGAGGTACACTTCTGGAATTAGAATTTTTTTCTTTAAAAAGAAAAGCTCCCTACATGTAGTACATCAACACATCAGAGTGCAATTTAAATGCTCATGAAGCTTTTCATGGTGTATTTTTTTAAAATGTGCCAACACCCCAATTTTGAAATAGTCTGGTCTCATGTTTTCCATTCTCTGTAACGTGTAGTAGAGCAACTTAGATCTGTGGGATGAATATTTGAAGGATTCTTTTTCAGTGCACTGTAGGAAAGGTGGAATTTCAGTTCTCCTGCCTATACCCATGCTGTTTGTTTTTTTTAAATTACAGCTTCCAGAATCCCACAACCAGTATGGGTTAAAAGATCCTGGGCGTTGTAGTTCAGAAAGCTCAAAAGGTTTGCTGGGGGTGGGTGGGAGAGGTTCATCATTCTCTCATCATAGGGCATACATATTATGTGGATGAGTCTAATTGGTCGGGACTGGAGGTTCAGTGGGCCCCATCTGCTCTTCGTCCACATGGTGCTGTGAAAAATCACATGCCGAAAGAGATGTGTTCCTCTTTGCTGTATTCACAGAAACCTCTGTGTCTTTCTGTGCTCAGCGTTCAGAATCCACACAGAGCACTGTTCTAGCACATAGAGCTACCTTCCTCGCTTTTGTTCTGTTGGCTGGGGATGATGGGTGTTGTAGTTCCAGTGCTTCTCGTGGGACGCCAGGCTGATCTCGGGAAATGCTAGAATCTGTTGCCCCAGCTTGGTCCTTCTCTTCTACCAATTTTCTGGTGAAGTTCTTTTTTCCGTTAGCGTGCTCTAGCCCTGGTTGGTTAGCTCTGCCTCAGTTGGGAAAGATTGTGGTGTGTTTGAATAGGGACAGATAAGTATTTGTAGTAATTTGCCACCTATTCCTTAGCTGCCCATTGCCTTCATTCTACAGTCTTTACCTTCTGCTAATTTCCCACAGTTCAGCTAGAGTGACCATGGGACAGATAATTAACAGGATTAGTGAAATGTGGTTGTCATGGTGGCAAGGCTATATGTCTGTGGTTTTTCCTGGCTTAAAACACTAAATTAAAAGCATTTGTTTTCAAAAAAAAAAATTGTTCTAATTGTTGAAGGGCGAGTCCACGTTTTCGTCTTTCCTTCCAAAGAAAAGACTCTAATATAGAAAATATTACAGTTGAGTGCATTTGCACTTACCTTTTCAAGAGCATTTGAGTCCTTGAAGTTACACCAGGAGTAACAACCATTCTTTTTCTCTAGAAAATATGACCTTTTTATATTGGCTCCCTAACCAGAGAAGATCATTGTCTGTTGGAAGAGTAACAGTACAGACTATGTACTGTTGCTTGTTGAACTGTGTAGCACTTCAGAATGACGGTGGCAGTTGAACATAGAAAAACCAGTGTTTCTGGGAGAAAGCTAGGTGGGATCCCTTTCTAGCTACAGGGAGGTTGTGTGAGGAGCTTGTTTTCCTGAGGCAGTCTGAAACATTGTCCCAGGATGACTGTATCACATCCTGTTTTCTTGCTGTGTACCTTAGCCCTTCGTTACCCATGTATTTGCTTGTTACCAGAAGAGAGGATAAAGACAAAGTGGTTTACCATTCACTCAAATGGAAAGGATAAAGAAAGCAAGTTCTTGTTTTGTAGAAGATAAAGTAGGAGTCACTGTATTTAGTTGTTTACATCCGTCATGGCCAAAATCTCTTTGAAGGAAGAGGTTGTCTTCAGGGTTGTGTTACTAAAGCTGCATTTTAGGTGGAATGATTACCTGTGATGTTGCTTGTTCACACACATAGCTTTCTGTTGGGTCCTCTATCACCAGAGGGAAAATCTGGGCAAAACCACGATGTGGGGAAAAAAGGATCCCAGTGCTTGAAAAGATTATTTTTTGTATGGTATCACCAAGAATCCCCATGGCCTCCTTGCAGACCGTATAGCAGAGGTTGTTCATGGAGTTGTAATTTTTAAAAGTAATTTTTCCAAGCTGTAGAGTTTATGGACTGTAGCTGACAGAACGGAGCGGGACATACCATATATTGCGATTATTCTGTTTTGAGTGCAAAGTGTAGTTCCGCCTTTTGTGTGATTTTGAAAGGTTTGGGGGAGGGTTGTGTGTGTGTTTAAAAAAACATTTTGAATACACACACAACAAATCATCAGTTTAGTAGCAGGTGGAAGCGGGAGGGAGTTAAGTTGGATTTCTTTTTGAATCCTCAAATTAATACAGAGGGGTTTCCGAGAGGGGGTCTGCCCGTTGTTGAGATGACTACTGACGCCAGTGCTTTACCTATAATTGTCTTTCTCAAATTCCAGGGTTGAATTATAGCTTTCTTGAGAATCGCAAGCTATCTTTGTAGAAAACTCTCGACTTTCAGCTTGTGCAGTTTGCAGCGACTTTGTTTGGCTATAAAGCAAATGGTTTGGTTCGGTTAAAGCAAAGTATACCCTGCCATGCTAATAATGGAGTAGTCAAAATATTTATTGAAAAAGAAGAGTAGACTATTTTTAAAAAATATTGTACCTGCCATTTATTTTTTGGTGGGGGGGAAGCACATTCTCCACAGCTTAACTGCCAGTGCCAATAAAAGGTCTGTTTTTAGAAATGTACTTTTTTTCAGGTTTAAAGTGCATAATTTAAAAGTATTATGTTGCCATCTTATAGTGATATGAACCCATTTACAATTGCCAATTCATTGTAACTATTATTTATTTAAGAAATGGAAAATGTAAGAATGCTTTTGGATCACAGTAACCAGAGTTCTTTTTAAAAGATCCCTATTAGTTTGTTTCTCTTCCTGCCCTTAAACCCTTCCTGCTAACATAGTAAAAGAAAGCTCTTTGGATTTACTTAGAATAACTCTGCCAGTAAACAAACACCATTCTAACCCTTTATTCTCCAAGCCCTGTTTAGTAGTTTACCTGGTTTAAAGACAATTTTACAGATATTTTAGTTTTTGTATGCTAACCTCTATTAATTCAAATGTTTATGGAGTTTATTTTTACCAAAGAGATGCAATTCATTATGATAAAAGTATTTCAAAATAAACTTTGTTTTATAACAACCTTGAGTGACGTATGTGTTTGCATTTTTAATAGATGTGACTGTAGATCTTTCATTCAGTCTTCCCAAAAGATCAATTCACAAGAACGCTTTGCTGTTTTCACGCATATTTACCATAAGGCCCAATTCCAACATAATGCAGTCAACCCTTGACTTACAAACTTAATCCGTTCCGGAAGGAAGTTTGTAAGTCGAAAAGTTCGTAAGTCGAATCAGCATTTCCCATAGGAATGCATTGAAAACCAATTAATCCGTTCCGGCTGTTTTTGGTTCTTAGGTCGAGGGGCGGTTTGTAACTCGAATCATTAGTTCCCATAGGAACTAATGCAAAGCCGGTTAATCCGTTCCTACCACTAGGGGCAGAATTTTTTTCTTTTTTTTCCTTTTAACCTAAGATGACTTAGGTTTAAAAAAAAGTTTTTTTTCTGTTCGTAACTCGAATCTAAGTTCGCAAGTCGAGTCAATATTTTTCTATCAGAGCGGTTCGTAAGTCGAAATGTTCGTAACTAGGGCCGTTCGTAAGTCGAGGGTTGACTGTATTCACCATAGCTATAGCCTTGGGATTTCTTTCCCCTGCAACCCTCCAAACTTCTTCATGAAGCTGGCACAGCCGAGATGACAAAGGGTCTGGAAACCAAGCCCCACGAGGAAAGCCTTTTCAGTCTGGAGAAGATTGTGAAGCAGTATGATAGCCATCTTCAAATACTTGAAGGCCTGTCATGTGGAAGATGGAAAAAGATTGAAAGAGGTCTTAAAGCAATGGATTCAAAGTACAAAAGATTTTGTGTAAACCTTACGATGAACATCATGGCTGAAACAACTCAAGAAGGGAATGGTTTACCTTGGAAGATGGCAGACTCCTACATTGGAGGTTTTAAAGAGAAGTTAGAGGAGATGCTTTGGGTGTGGATTTCTTGCATCAGCAAGCGGAATCGACTAGATGAGGCTTTGGATAGTGTGACATTCTACAATTCTGTGATTCAAAAGCAGGAAAAAAATTACTCCAGAGGGTTCTCAGCCCTCTGAAAAAGGTCTCTAGGGCACACAGGAGGGAAGATGTAGGAGGAAAGGGGGTTGGCCTAATCTTGTTTCTAGGTAGAAGCACACTGTGAGTTATGGGCCTTAGAGGGAAGCAGGTGGAAGAACTGACCTGCACCCGTGTCTTTTCCTGCCACTTGGCATTGGGGAGTGAGTTCCAGAACGTAGGAAGCTGCCTTATGGTCAGTTCTGATGAGTTACAGTTTATCTAGGGTTTGAAGCAGGATTCACTCCTAGCCCAACATTTGAGATCCTGGTGGTCTCCCATCCATATACTAACCAGGCCCAGCTTCTGACATCAGACAAGAGTGGGTGTGATTACAGTGATAGGGGTAGCAACACTGAGCACCTTTTTGCCCTTTCTATGTTGATTTCCTAATGACTTGTACGGGAGGAGATTCTTTTCCAGAATACACTGCTTCCCTCTTTTTAGTGTGTATACTTTGCTCTCTCACCTTGGACTAAACTACACCGCACATTAAAGGCACAGCACATGATAGAGCATACAGCTAAGCCTCACTTCTTTTACTTCCAGGTGTGGGATTCTGACCCTTCAACTCCCATCTGGTTAATGACCATCATGCCCAGGTGGGAGAGGTTTAAATCTTATCCATTTACAAGGGGAACAGCTTGCAGTGGATACTGGAAGGAGGGATGGGAAGATCTTACAGTTTCACTTCTGCCTGTGAAATTTGTGGATGTTGAATAAATGCCTCAAAAACAAACTGGAGCAACATTTGTCCTTGTTTGCACTGGCTGGCTGTGCGTAATTAAGCACAACAATTCTCAGCATGGAGTGGGCTGTTTTGTACTTGCCAGTCAAATGGGTGTTAGAGAGGGGGAACCTTCTAGGTGGCAGTTTTAGGGATCAAAGTCAACTCTGAAGAGTTAAACATTCAAAGGATTCTCGCTCTCAGATGATGGACCTGTCGTGCTTTCTTGCACCTTTGAACCTTCTTTCTACTTCAAATACAGAGACGGACATGTGAATTCTGGTAAATTCTAATTAAAAACAACCTGGAATGAAACCCCCACACACTGCAAACTGAGAAGGGGGCTAAACACATTTCTGTTTGCTCCAGTTTTTATGGAGCAAAGGACAGGTATCTGTATTCCTTTGCAGTCTTACATGCTTGCCCAGATTATGGTACCATTGGTGTACAAAGCCATTATGGAGACAGAAATTGACTCAGGAGAATTTTTTCAGCCTTGTACCCCTTCCTCCCCTTTCTCAGCCCAGAAAAGAGCACAGGAGGGGTGTTGATTGCAGGAATGGAAAGAATTCCTATTCTTGTCCAGTTTCACAAACCGAAGTACAGAGATGGAAAATGCTTTCTCCCCCCCCCCCCCCCAGATTACACCTTCTGTAGCAAGCATTTGTCATCTCTGCAAAAAATAAAATAAAATAAAAAATCTAGCCTAGATAAAGCAAAGATCACTTTAATTCGTACTTGATTTCTATTCGAGATCCTTCTGCCTCCCCTGGTCAGTTCCAAATGGTTGCAGCAAATTGATGTCTATGATTCATGTGCATGTAAGTTAAATTGAGTAACTCACTGCAGCAAATAGTTGCTAACTAATTAGATGCCAGTTGCGTTAGTAGGGGTTCACTTGTTGCATACTTGGGTGCTCATCTCATTTCCTAGCCAGCTCCTCATCAGTCAGTGGCAGTTTACCATGGCAAAGTACACAATTTAAGTTACTCACTCATAAAACACCCACAGAATTCTGGGTATCAATTTGCCAAAGTCACTAGCAGGATTCTGGCCAGTACAGTTTCTATAAATGAGCAGTTTTCCAAACTCAGCTTCCAAGTTAAGTGTATACAGAGTCATGTATATTTCAGCTATTAAGTTTCTCTTCAGTGTCAGAAGGATTCCTTGCAAAGGGGAGATGCAGGCCAATGCAGCTGGAGATCCGCAGGTTGGGGAAGGCTGCCTTAAAGGAAAATGAAAAATCCCTCTCCCCCCCCCCCCCCGCCCCGAATTTATTTCACAAGTCGCTGTCTCTTATCTGCACAACAATTTGGAAATTGTGTCAAGTCGCATGATGTCATCTCCATCCAATAACCTGTTTTCTGTGAGCAGAAGGTTGACTCTCTGGGGAAGGTATCCAGTGAATGACAGTAGCATCTCATGCAGTGGTCGCTAGGCAACCAAGCCAGCTTTCTTTCAGCAAGACCTAATTTTAAAGGGTTTAACTCTAGAAGATCCAGCATTTGTTGTAACCACCGTGCTTCCTGATCTCTCCTTTGTAGATGATCTGATTTGCTTTTCTTTTTAAAAGTACACTTGTCCTTGTGGTAAATGCTAACCATTACACTGGCCTGGGGTATAATCAAATAGAAATGTTCTTTGCATGGAGTCCTTGGAAGACTACATGTGTTTCTGATCTCTGCATGTGGGGTTTATTTTGTGTCCCTTTATCTACACCAACCTTGTCAACGAATGCTTTATTCTTGAGTGTTGAAGGCCAAATACATCTGCCTGCTATGAAACCCTGACATCGGTGCCCTTTATTTTCCCATACCCATTCTTGCTTATATTAAGAGGGATACTTTGATTTCTAAGGTCCACTCCTAGCACTCCACTAGCTTCCCAAATACATGTCTCCCAACGTTCTCCAGCACTAGGCAGCACAGGTTGGAATATAGCAATTTTCGGTCTTCCACAGTGTCCTGGAGCAAGGGTATATTAGGGGCATCGTGGGAAATTCAAAGTGATGATTCACAGCTGCTTGGCACTGGTGCCAGGTAGGTCTGTGAAGATCTACTAACATATGAGGGTGCACTTTCTGTTGATACTTTGAAGGGGCCCTCAGCAGATGTGGTTCAATCCTTCAATTTGGCTTTCCGCCAATAAATTTGCTTATGGAAACCCATGGAGTGTATTCCACAAAAACATTAGCCATTAAAAACTGAGGCATGCTCAACAGAGTATAGGATACAGCCAGGGAGCACGTGGAACTTCCTGACAAACTTAGTAATGTCCCATTACTTATGGCTGCAATGACTTAAATCAACATGGTTGTCATCACAAAAAGAACAAACTTTGATATCTATTGGAAAGAAAGCTAATGGACTGGTTTTGTATGTTCCATTAACATCAAAAGTTTAAATAGCAGGCTGACAAGCTTGGAATAGAATGAGGGAACACAAATGCTAGTTGTTTAGAAATATGACATACTGCTCCAAAATCCTTTTTATGACAATATTACCAAAAATGATGCTTCTTTCCGCAATTCCAACCATTATTTTTTAATTGATATATTCAGTGTCTTTGTAAAATGCAAAATGGAAGGAAATTCTGGGAGATTTACTTAAGACAGGATTGGGGAACATCCAGACATCCAGGGTCTGTATGTCTATACCTGCACTTCGGAGGGCTGCTCCTCTTTCCCACACCTTCAAAAAGGTTATTACAAAAAAACTTAGTTTTTTTAAATTGAGAAAGCTCCTTGTAGTGCCCCCCAAACAGTTGTTACAAAACAAAATTATATCTGGAGGTGGTGGTATTGGAGAGGCACAGGTTGCCAATTCTCACCTATGATTTCACAGATATGCATATGAGGATCCTTATAGATAACAGAAACCATCCGTACGGACATGAAATTGTCAAAGACATCAAATTAAAAAAGAACAGATAATGAAAATTAAACAGCACCCCGAACAATTGTGTGTGTTTTTAAATCCATTTGAAGGATCCAGTTAATCACTAAGACAGTGTTTCTCAACTTGGAGGTTGTGGCCCCAAGGGGGACTCACAAAGTGTTTTCCGGGGGGGGGGGTGTTACAGATTGCTTATATGTGTTGTGACCATTGCTAAACAATTTCTTCCTTGACCTTTCGGAGCGGGATATTAAACGTACATAGTGTGTATGCGTATATATGTGAAACAGGCCTGGGGTGTGGGGGAGAAAGTAGCTTCTACTTTTTGAGAAGGAATGACTTTACCCCAATAAAAATGCCTTTTTATGCAAAAGTTCTAGGATAGTGGAGGGTGTCATGGGTTACTTGGCTATTATAAAAGGGGATTGTGACTCAAAAAAGGCTGGGAATCACTGCACTAAGGTACACATATTAAGATATGCAGAAGTCCAAGTAATAAACTTCTGTTATTCATTCATTCAATTTATATACTGCACTGTTAGTGCAAGCACTACTCTTTGTTAGGCACTCTTATAAGTGTAAATTAAAAAGAACAAATACAGTATCACTGGAGTTTATTTGGTCTCAGGATCAGATCCGTTAAATGCTTTTCACAGGTCAAGAAGGGTTAAAACAAACACAAGGGGTGACTTGGAAAACAGGGGATATATTTGCCTTGAATGAAATCTGACTATGTCACGTCAACACCACATAGTGCTCTGCTGGCAGTATAATATCTATGAATTTTAAGTGTAGCTGAGCACACATCTATCTTTTCTCCTCTCCCTGGTACTTGGCTCAGTTTTTAAAATATAATAGATGGGTTTGAAGAGGTTTAAAAGGCACTGCCCTGCAAGAGAGAGATGGGAAAGCAGATATATCTTGCTGTTCAATCTTTCAGTTGCTATGATAACAGAAACAAAACAGTTCAGAGCACTGCAGGGTTAGTTATCTGTGGGTCTGATTTGCGCCTGAGCTGATGACTCACAATGGCTCTTTCACAAAAAATATCTGCTCCTATCTTCAGTTCATACAATACTGCCTGCCGTGAAATATTCCCATGTAACAGGGCAATTGGAAGAAACTTCTTCACATTATAACTTTCACAGTTCGCTGTTAAAAAAAAATAATAATGCACGGACACTAGCTCAGTTAGCTCTCAAAAGGAATTTGAAAAACCCATGGAGTTTAACATTCATGTAGAGCCGCCTTCCTCTGCCTGGAACAATCCGGGCGTCTGGGAACATGGCTCTCCTCCTCCAGTTGTAGTTGTTGGAGATGACAGGTAATTGTCATCAAACAGCCAGAGTTCATTTAGTCTCAGGATTAGATCAGTGAAATGTTTTTTATAGGTAAAGGAAGGCTGTGTGCTCAGCTCAACAGGAAGGGGTGGGGTGTGTCCTGATTAATGCTGAGAGCTATAAGTAGCATCTGTGAGCAGCTTCTTGATTGCTGACTAGAGATGGGCATGAATTAAAAAATGAATCATGAAATTCATTCAAAAATCACTAATTTTTTTTATTTGTATTCATACAGATCAATGCCCCTGACAAATAGAAATCAATGTATTTTTAGTGATTTTTGATTTGTCAATTCCAGGCACCTGGAGACACCGCAATTGCAGGGAAGCTTCCTCTGATGCTGTGATCTTGCCGCCTGTCATCTACCTCCCTTTTCTTAACTTTGTCCAAAGAAGCAGTCGTCACACTCAATTCTTCTAATAAAACTGGTTTATTATTTAACATGCCTTCATCAATTTTTGAGTCTTGTTTATCATCATCTGAATTCAACAATAAATCATAAGTCTTAAAGTTATTAAAACTGGGTATCTCTTCATGGTATGACAACGGGGAATAACTAGTAACATCGTGAGACCACTTGGGTTTGGTACCCATCAACTCTGACGTGTTCTCTGCCCACTTCAATTTTGTGGATTGAACGTCAAACCTTCTTGGCGTTCCCCCTTTATCAAGCCATGAACTGTTCTCTGTCAGGGTCTGAAGGGGCTGGGCCCACAGGATGTCTCCGGACTCACTATACATCTCTGCTTTTCTCTTCTCTGTTCTTCCCTCTTTACCCACGCTTTGTACTCTTTCTTTTGCTTTCTCTCCTCTGTCTCCCCCCAGTAAGGTGGCTTTCTATACATCTATCGTCTCCATTCCCTTTCAGCGTACTCATGGGGCAATTTGAATTCCACCCACTCTCCTGTCCAAGGGTCTTCTTGAATCAACTCTACAAGCTCTTCTTTTTCCTCTACTTTCTCCTCTCTTCCCCAACATGCTTCTACCTCACCCCCTCCTTCTTCACCCTTTTTATCTTCCTCCTTTCCCGCCTGATTTGCGCCCCCTTCAGTCTCTTCCTTTATTTCTAATTTACTTAATTCCCTTTCTATAACTCCCATCTCTTGCTCTTCTGTCTTTGTTTGAGAGTCGGACGGTACACTCTCCTGATCCTGGTTGAGGTGACTCTTCACCTCACAGATGCTCCTCTACAATCCCTCCAAGTTTGGTGAAGACTGGGTTTCAGATATTCGAGTTATACACCCACAAAGAGTGCCCCCCATAGGAAAGTTTCCCCCAGGCACCTAGAGACCCCAAAATCACAGAGAAGCTTCTGCTGACACTCCTCAGCAATCCCTCCAAATTTGGTGAAGATTGGGTTTCCTCAAGCCAGCTGCTAAAGGGCGCTTTCCTGGGGGGGCATTTTGTGAGTGTATAACTAGGATGTCTGAAACTCAGTCTTCACCAAACTTGGAGGGATTGTAGAGGGGAGTCAGTAGAAGCCTCTCTGTGACTTTGGTGTCTCTGTGTTTCTGGGGGGAACCTTCCTGGGTGGCCCTCCTTGTGGGTGTATAATTCAGACACCCAAAACCCAATCTTCACCAACCTTGCACGGCTTGTAGAGGAGAGTCAGGGGAAGCTTCCCTGCAAATGTGGTGCCTCTAGGTGCCTTGGGGGCTGTTTTATAGGGTTTTAAAGTGAAAAAAAAGTTGACATGGATTCGTCAGAAAAAAATCATAAATTTGTGATTCATAGACCTTGATGAATCAAAACGAATCACAATTTTTCTGATTTGTACCCATCTCTATTGCTGACTCATAACAGAGCATGGCTGAGGAGTAAAGCTGAAGCAGACCCAGGGAGTTCACGACCAGGGAGAGCTAACAGAGGAGTTTGGTGTGTGTGTGTGGGGGAAATAGGAAGGGAAGGTAGGAAGAAAAGGTCTGCTGGAGGAAGGGACAAAAGAAAGGGGGAGATCAAAGAGACAAAGGCATATTAGTGGACTTTCCCAGCTATGTTCAAGGTAATATTATAAAGGAAAGGACATTCATAGACAAACAGATCAAAGCAAGAGTTAACAGGGATTATAGAGGGAAGAGACACTTCAGCTTTTGATTGCTAACTCCTAACAGAGCACAGCTGAGGAATAGCATTTGTGTGCCTGCTGTTAGAAGCAAACCCCTAAGATTGGTAAAAAGCAGTTTTACCATGACCATAACAACAATAACCAAAAAACAAAAAAACAAACAATCCTTCTATGGAGTATGGAGACATGGTGAGTTGCAAGCAGAAATTAAAACATTAAGTTGTCCCAGTTCAGGTTCAGCTGCAACTGAATTTACTTTAGCTTAGTATTAGTTTGGCTTGGCCCACATATCTAATAGGTTCACTTCTAGTTCACATGAGTACATTTCACTATGAAGTACATTTGTACAATGAGGTGAAGCCACAGCTTGCAAAAGTTTATTTTCTGGACTATAAATCTGAGTTCCCCAGCAAGCATGACCACTGCTGGGGTGGGGCGGTGGGAACATCCAAGCTCCAGGAAGAGCTACTAGGTCTAAAATGGTTGCAACTAAAACCAAATGTATTTGCCTGTAAACATGCATCATGTTGGGCATATCTGTAAACATGCATTCCCTGTCCCCTAATGCCTCCCAGCTACCTTACATATCTTCACATGTTGGTCTGTATATGGATTTGTAAGCATGTTAATCTGGGCATGTTTCCAGGCTCCTATATGTAAATCTACAAGGTAAGTGGACACTTTGTGGTGAAACACACTGGTTGTCTCAAAAATTGACTACTGCAATGCACTCTACGTGGGGCTTCCCATGAAGCTGGTATGGAAGCTTCAGGAGGTCTGGAACACAGTGGCCGGGGTGGGGAAGTTTGATCATATCACCCCAACTCTGGTTCACCTGCACTGATTACCAGTCCGCTTCCGTGCTAGGTTCAAGGTTCTGGTTCTAACATATAAAGCCCTAAACAGTTTGAGACCTCATTACTTGTCTGAACATCTTCTGCCTAGCTCAGCTGCCCATCTGACTCAGTCCTCACAGACCTCATGCCTATGGATGTTGACACCCTGAAAAGCGCAGAAAACATCAACTAGAAAGTGGGCTCTCTCAGCAGCGGTGCCCCACTTGTGGAACGTCCTCCTGCAAGAGTTATAACAGGCGCTCTCCCTCTGCCTCTTTAAAAAGGTCCTAAAAACAGAGATCCTTAGGGAAGCTTTTGGAGAGGTTCTCCCCAACTACTTGGGACAGTGGTGGAAGGAGGAGAGGAATATTGCACTGTGTGCTCTGAAATGTTTATTTGCTGCCATCTTGGCTTGTGTGTTTATTTTCGTGATAGTTTAGTGTTTTAGAGCAATTTTATAATTTATTTTCTTTCTGGTACACCATCCGGAGTAGCAATTTGTTCTTAGAACAGTGTTCCTTTCTCTCTTTTCCTTTCTCGTTTTCAAAGTTAATCCATCACATGATTTTCAATTAATTAATCAGTTATGCAATTCAAATAAATAAAATTTCCCAGCATCCAAAGTTTCTAAAACATGTATCTTTTTGAGGACATTCAGTGGCAGATTTTTAGACTGTAAAAGGGTTTAAGTTAAACAAAGGAAAGACGAGCACCTCCCAGGGCATGGAATGAATCCACCACAGAAACAACACAAGAATTCAAATTTTTGCAGGTTTGCCTGATCCAAAGCTCAGGGTGCAGCTGAGCACCCAAATTGTCCAAGGCTGGATCAGGCTAAACAAGGTTTCTTTAATGTGCAATATGCCACATGCAAGGATCAGGTAGTTTCAGGGCAGGTGACCACATACCTCAAACAACCCTATTTAGGCCATTATTCTTTTTAAAGGGAAAGAAAAAAATAAAAAACCCAAATTAGATTCCCATCTTTGTTGACTGCTGTCTCCCCTTCTATGGGGGATGGGGAAAAGCTGCAATTTTTCTTTTTTTGTAAGTGGAATAGTATTTTGATCCACACTGAAGGAAATGTTTTGTTTGTTAGCAGTCTTATTGGTGATACCTGGGAAAAATAAACTTGTTTTTGGCATAAAGCACTGGGTAAAGACAGTTCAGCTACTGATGTTAATGAATGAATTCACTCCTGTTAGACATTCTTAGAGATGACAGAATTTACGTGACTAAACTTTTTTTTGACATACGGCAGCTTTATTTTAGGTTGTATTGGGCTTGGGACCAAATGGAAGAAATATTTGAGAGATGGTGAGTTACTTAGTACTTAGCTATGACTTATACTGAACTGTTACTGCTGACCCCAAAGTTGGTCTTGACTCTATTCACATTTGCCTCCTGGTGCAGTGGCTAAATTGCAATACTGCAGTAAAGACTCTACTCACGATCTGAGATCAACCCCAGGTAACTGGCTTGAGGCTGACTCAGCCTCCCATCCCTCTGAGGTCGGTAAACTGAGTACCTAGTTCACAGGGTGTGTATGTGCAATGTGTAGGCTGCATAATTACATTGTAGACTGCCCTGGAGAAAGCTTTAAGCACCATGGGGTGGTACATAACCATCACACTTCACTTTACTTTTGCTTTTGCTTGTGTTTACTGGAGAAAAGGTCACAGTGTGCCCGAAGACTTCCTATTCTCATATAAATGCACATAGGATTTCAGTCAAAGACCTACAGGAAACAAGAGAGCTAAATCAGTAGTAACAAGTTTTCTATATTGATTTCAATTAGGGCCCAAGTATTGTTCACACAGTTAGCAATTGCTTGAATGCCTTTTCAAAACTAAATGGCAAATGGTATGGTGAAGAATAATTCAGATAGAGACTCATGTGGGTGGGGTGGAGATATTTAAATATTTGTATTGGTAGTGCCAATAGAGACCAGTATTTATTCTGGAGGACAGAATCTTCCATTTGTGCCAATGGAGGCAGTAAAAATTTTGAAACACCCACCCACACCTAAACCCTAAGCTTTCACCAGTCCTGTGCTAGATCTCGTTCCCTCCCTCCCAGCCGTCTCTACTGTTGACTTTACAAACAGCTATACAAATGCTAACTGCATCAGTGGCTCCTCATCTAGTTTGGTTCTTAGCTGCAACTACTTTTATCAAGGCTGGTTCTTGTTGTTGTTGTTGTTGTTTCTCCAACTTCAAATATTTATGCAAACCTAGTGTTAGTGTTCATTGCTGTTTTGTTAATTATTCACATATAGCAGCTTGGAATTGGCACAAAGAAGTAATCCTGAATAGAATATAGCACCCAAGTCTAATGGAAGTTGGCAAACAGTCAGCAGAAAAGTTGACCCAACAATAACAGGCTTGTTAGCAACCCAAGGCTAAAGCGACAAATGATATTCTCCCTCTACATTGTTACATATCTCTCTGGCATATCTGAACAAAATCATCCCTTGCAATTTTCATTTTAAGAAACATAACAACTTCTTACAAACATTATTGTAGTAAGTTGACACAAACTGCTTTATGTGATTGTATTAACTGGACATTATTTACAGGTCAAAACATATATTTAAACTCTGTATAAAGTTTCAGAAAAAATGCATTTATTTCTTGTTCATAAGATGAGGGACTACATTCCAAACACGGGTAAAAAGCTCCCCCTAGTGGCTTTTAGAGAAAGAGCAAATTGCATTACTCACAGGCACATAAGTAGCCCCAGAGTAGACATGGGCACTTTGTATTCATATCTGGGGGATGTGAACACAAAGTGAGGCACCACAGGTGACACGGTGGTCCATTCCCACCCCCCAGAACCAGCCCGTCTGTCAACACTGCACCATTCGCAGAAGTAGTCTGGCTGGCGCTTCCCCGCCTCTCCCCACAGCCGACCGCTCAGCAGCTGAGTGGGGAGATTCATCTTCCTGCCTCCTTGTTTGAGTAGTTGACTGTGGGGACAGGCGGGGAAGCGCCAGTCAGACTACTTCTGCGACTGGCACAACAACGTTGATGGATGCGCACACTTTGTGGAGCCCGACGAGTGGACCGGGCTGGTTTGGGCGGGGGGGGGGGGGGGGGAACGGACTGCTCTGGCACCTGTATCGAGGAGATACAAATACGAAACACCCATGTCTATACCAAAGTCCTTCTCTGGGTGATACATGCCTTGTTTGTCTACACAGGTCCTTTCGGAGTGGGCTGGTGCAGGCTAAATGGGGTTGCTTGGGGTCTGTTTGAGGTACGATATGTCATTTAGTGTGATCCTCACATATCGGAATTGAAGCAAACCTATTTGGTCCAGCTCCTTTTGGTCTGAATTTCCAACATCAAGGAGCCACTTCAGGATATTCACAAACTGAACACTTCCTTTGCTCCTTGGTGAAGAGGCAGGGGAAGTAAAAAAATTTTTAGACCGTAGTAGAACTCTGCTGATGTGCTGTGTCACTTCTAATTGCCAGAAAAAAAAGGCAAACCAACTCATCCCCACAGCAAACCAAACAGAAGGCTAATTCCCATTACTGATGATCGCACAGTTATTTGTGTTATGTGCTGTCAAGTTGTTTCTGACTACAGTGACCCTAAGAATTAATGATGATAACCAAAAGGACCTATTATTAACAGCTTTGCTCATTTCCCCCCCTAAAACTCCACTTCTCTTCTGTTTAAGAACCTGTTCAAATAAATGTTCAAATAAATGGATCAAGTAAATGTTCAAGAGTTTGAAAAAAAACCACCACCTTTGAAAATGATTCTTCTCTATGCTCTATTTTGTTTTATGTATGTAAGTGTGTGGCTATACAGTGTTAACACTGAAAGCTTCCAGTCTAAGCTCTTTTCAGCAGAGGTTCACTCTGCTCTCTGTTGCCTTTCAAACTCAGCTATCTTTCATATCAGCTCTTTGGAAAACATTAACACAGCTCTTGGAAACCTTGAAAAAATCATATTTTTTACAGATTTTTTTTTTTTTTTGGCAGGGGGTTGTTGATTCTGACCTAAGAGGCTCTTGCTGCTTGAACTCTACTCCTTTACAAAGCAAAAACCAACGTACTATTAATTTTTACATAGTAAAGAAGCAGCCAAATGTGTTTAAAATAACAACCACCCAACCCTAAGATTTTTTGTTTAATCAACTTGAAAAAAGGGCAAAAAAGCTAGAACCTATTTTAGTCTATCAATTTAGATTTAGGCATCCTTCAGTCTCGAAAGACTATGGTAACGTGACTTGGAACAGTGTCTAGTGTGGCTGAGAAGGCCAATTCGAGAGTGACAATCCCTTCCACACTGAAGACAAATACAATCTGTCCCCTGTCCAGCTCCCTGATTTTGCTGCTTCCGTGACTGCCTCTTTGCCTCGGTCTGCTGGACAAGGGTCTCTTCAAATTGGGAGAGGCCATGATGCACCGCCTGCCTCCAGGCTGAACGCTCAGATGTCAGGGTTTCCCATCTGTTGAGGTCCATTCCTAAGGCCTTCAGATCCCGCTTGCAGATGTCCTTGTATCGCAGCTGTGGTCTCCCTCTGGGGCGATTTCCCTCCACTAATTCTCCATACAGGAGATCTTTCGGAATCCGACCATCAGCCATTCTCATGACATGCCCAAGCCAACGTAGACGTCACTGTTTCAGTAATGTATACGTGCTAAAAATTCCACCTCGTTCTAGGACTACTCTATTTGGAACTTTGTCCTGCCAGGTGATACCAAAAATGCGTCGGAGGCAACACATATGGAAGGTGTTCAGCTTCCTCTCCTGCCGTGCACAAAGGGTCCAGGACTCACTGCAGTACAGGAGTGTGCTCAGGACACAGGCTCTATAGACCTGGATCTTGGTATATGTCGTCAGCTTCTTATTGAGCCATACTCTCTTTGTGAGTCTAGAGAACATGGTAGCTGCTTTGCCAATGCGTTTATCCAGCTCGACATCTAGAGAGAGAGTGTCAGAGATCGTTGAGCCAAGGTACACAAAGTCATGAACAACCTCCAATTCTTGTGTGGAGATGGTAATAGAGGGAGGTGAGTCCACACCCTGGCCCATGACTTGTGTTTTCTTCAGGCTGATTGTTAGTCCAAAGTCTTGGCAGGCCTTGCTAAAATGATTCATGAGTTGTTGGAGGTCTTCAGCAGAGTGGAAGATAGTTGTTTGTCTAAATTATAGACAGAAAGACAGTATCTTTTTTTTTTTACAATGGTCTCAATGGGGAAGATTTCTATGACATTTAACATTTTCTCTGAAACCTACATTTGAACCGATAAGCAAGTTCAAACATGTTTATGAATAATCTGGCCTTTCTCACCAGGTTGCTCATAAACATGTTCAAACCCAGCCATAAAATCAGACATAGGTTGCAGGAAAAAAATGACATGTCATAGAAATCTCAAGCTAATGATCACTGACAGGAAAATTTTAACTGGTGAAGGGCTGGTGCAAATATATTGCATCAAAATCAACAGAGGATCTAATGGCATATTAAATATAGATAATTATATATAATAGTGGCCAAAATCCTGTTGTGTAGTTATGCGAACAAGAAACGTTTGGAAGTGAATTGCTATACGTTAAGAAATCCTAATGGAGACATTATGTTGCAAACCAAGCAGAATGGGTTAAAATTATTCCATTTATCTTTATCTTTTAAATTTTTTTAATTAAAATTGTTTCCAAAAAGCCCTATGTCATGATAGTTTAAAATTGTTTTAATTGTTCAAATATCTCCTTATACAATTTGAATTATAAATTCTAATTCTATGAGACATACAGTAATCTCTTTTTTTTCAGAGTTCATGGATTAGGCCTCATTTTTATGATGTATGGTCTATTTAATCTAGTACTCAGTCTAGTAGCCAGCATCACAAAACTCTGCAGCTCTCATGTTAACAGTAATATATGGAGATAATAAATAGTGGACCTGATTAAACCTATTTTCAAATGTGACAGAAGATTGTCCTGCATCAGTGGTTCCCAACCTTGGGTAATCCAGGTGTTCTTGGACTGCAATTCCCAGAAGCCTTCACCACCCGCTGGGTTGACCAGGGTTTCTAACACCTGGGTTAGCCAAGGTTTATTTATTTAAGATATTTTTACCCAGCCTTTCTACTTGAAAAGGACCCAAGGAACAATGAAAGACGGTATTTAAAGTTGAAAACGAGTACACATCATTAAAAGGTAATATCTAGAACTACAAACAAGGTTGGGAAACACTATCCTAGAACTTCTCCCCCCCCCCCGCTTTTCTCGGCATAAAAGATGCGTGCAATTTTAGGAAGCCCTATTAAAATATCCAGCACTGCTTCCAATAATTTACTCAAGTGATGCTGAGTCTCCCAGAGTCATAGCTGTTGCTCCCCTGCAGTTTTGTATAAACCCTCACCTTTCTTTCCTTGAAAGTGCACACTTTGAGATATTTGAAGCTCAAACGAATCATGAGCAAATTGTGAAAAATACTCTATGCATTGAGGAAAATCTGTATTAACGTGTTACCATACTAAATGCCCCTTCACGGATTGCTGCCTTGCGGGAAATTCAAACTGTTGGTGGCAAAGAGGCTGCTACTTTGTAGCTCTTTCGCCCCAACGGTTAGAGCAGGGGGTCAGGGAACTTTTTTACTTCTGCCGAGCAGGAGGAGGAAGCCGGTGCACTCCCTTCCCATCCCTGGCGCGGGTCTACCCGTGAGTAAGCGCCGCGGAAAGCGCGGCAGTGGAGGTAAGGTTCTGCTTTTTCCTTTTAAAAAAGTTGATCTGGGTGGGTTTTGGAGGGTAGGTTTGGGCTGGGGGGGTTATGTTTCTGTGTTTTTTTTTATTTTATTTTATTTTTTTTGTAGTCCCAGCGTGGGACTTGCTCCAATGTTTATTTTTGGATTGCTTTGTTTTTGGTTTTTTGCAGTCCCAGCGTGGGACTTGCAGTGTTTGGGCTTTCCCCCAATTCGAATTTCCCGCCCTTTCCCCCTGCCTTTTTGCCTTCAGAGGTCTGCAAGGGCTCCCTCCGATGTCACGAGAAAGCCCTTGGAGACCTCCTAGGGGTCCGATCGTGAGTAAGCGTCGCGGAAAGTGCGGGTCTACTTGCGAGTAAGCACCGCCGAAGGCGCGGCAGTGGAGGTAAGGTTCTGCTTTTTCCGACATCGGAGGAAGCCCTTTGAGACCTCCGAAGGCAAAAAGACAGGGGAAAAGGGCAGGAAATTCGAATTTCCAGCCCTTTTCCCCTGCCTTTTTGCCTTTTTTCTTCCCTCGGAACGCATTAAATGGTTTTCAATGCATTCCTATGGGAAATGGTGCTTCGACTTACGAACTTTTCGACCTACGAACGCCGTCCCGGAACGGATTAAGTTAGTAAGTCGAGGTACCACTGTAGAATGATTTCAATACAAATCCAAGGCAGACCTTTCAACATCACAGTAATCCAAGTTTATGCAAGTTTATGCTGAAGAGGCTGAAATTGACCAATTCTATGACGACTTACAACACCTTCTAGAACTGACACCAAAGAAAGATGTTCTTCTCATTATAGGGGACTGGAATGTTAAAGTAGGGAGTCAAGAGATAAAAGGAACAACCTTTGGCCTTGGAGTTCAAAACAAAGCAGGGCAAAGGCTAATAGAGTTCTGTCAAGAGAACAAGCTGGTCATCACAAACACTCTTTTCCAACAACACAACAGGCGACTCTAAACATGGACATCACCAGATGGGCAATACCAAAATCAGATTGATTATATTCTCTGCAGCCAAAGATGGAGAAGCTCTATACAGTCAGCAAAAACAAGAACTGGAGCTGATTGTGGCTCTGATCATCAGCTTCTTATTGCAAAACTCAAGCTTAAACTGAAGAAAGTAGGAAAAACCACTGGGCTAGTCAGGTATAATCTAAACCAAATCCCTTATGAATACAGAGTGGAAGTGAAGAACAGATTTAAGGAACTAGATTTGGTGGACAGAGTGCCTGAAGAACTATGGATGGAGGCCCGTAACATTGTACAGGAGGCAGCAACAATAACCATCCCAAAGAAAAGGAAATGCAAGAAAGCAAAGTGGCTGTCCAACGAGGCCTTACAAATAGCAGAGAAGAGAAAGGAAACAAAATGCAAGGGAGATAGAGAAAGTTACAGAAAATTGAATGCTGACTTCCAAAGAATATCAAGGAGAGACAAGAGGGCCTTCTTAAATGAACACTGCAAAGAAACAGAGGAAAATAATAGAAAGGGAAAAACCAGAGATCTGTTCAAGAAAATTGGAGATGTTAAAGGAACATTTTGTGCAAAGATGGACATGATAAAGGACAAAAATGGTAGGGACCTCACAGAAGCAGAAGACATCAAGAAGAGGTGGCAAGAATACACAGAGGAATTATACCAGAAAGATCTGGATGTCCCGGACAACCCAGATAGTGTGGTTGCTGACCTTGAGCCAGACATCCTGGAGAGTGAAGTCAAGTGGGCCTTAGAAAGCATGGCTAACAACAAGGCCAGTGGAGGTGATGGCATTCCAGTTGAACTATTTAAAATCTTAAAAGATGACGCTGTTGAGGTGCTACACTCAATATGCCAACAAGTTTGGAAAACTCAGCAGTGGCCAGAGGATTGGAAAAGATCAGTCTACATCCCAATTCCAAAGAAGGGCAGTGCCAAAGAATGCTCCAACTACCGTACAATTGCACTCATTTCACACGTTAGCAAGGTTATGCTCAAAATCCTACAAGGTAGGTGTGAGGGTTCGAATGTAGCCTCCTCTTTCTCTTGAAATAAAACAGGAATCTCTTTTTGATTGCAACTCAAACTGTCTTTTATTGTTTTAAACTGGGGAGGAACTTCATTTGTGGTAACTTGAGGTAACATCTCTTGCGACGTCAACGAACGTTGCAAGGGTATCCAAAGGCTTGTGTCAAACAGATTTAGGGGTTTCTCATCCCATGGACCGGGTAAAAAGGGGTTATAACCGGGACTGTCTCTTTCTTCTCCCACCTCTCTCAATAGCGGTAGGGTCTCTTCATCTCCATCCTCTCTCCAGATCGGGTCTCCCGTTCCCTCAAAGGTAGTCCATGGTCCCGGAGACACGCCACTCTCCGTGCCTCCTCCGCACGCCATGCCCGACGCTCCTCCGCCTCTCTGGCCACAATTTCCTTTTCTTCCTTTAGCCGCCTCCTCCACTCCCTCGCCTCAGACTCTCCCCAGTACGACGGTCGCTGGGGAAGCCCCTTCCTCCGGCGATAATCCGCCTCTTCTCTCGGGACCTTTACCTTTTCCCATTCCCCAGTCCATGGGTCTTCTACCCAGATAAGTTCCCAACCCCCCGGTATGTTGTCGTGTCCCCTTTTTATATCTCCTATTCCCGCCTCCACCACCGACCTCCCCTTTTCTACTTTTCCCGCCAAATCTCCTTCCGTCTGGGTCGCCACGGTCAAACCCCGCAGACTTGCTTCCAACTCCCGGGTGTCTATTCCCTGGTGTATTCTTTCACAAGGGGTTGGTGGAGGAGTGGTCTGCACCTCTTTTGATATCTTACGGGTGGACGGCACTCCAACGAGAGCTTCTATACTCTCCTCTCGCCTGTCACAGTAGGCTTCAGCAGTATGTGGACCGAGAACTCCCAGAAGTACAAGCTGGATTTCGAAGGGGCAGAGGAACTAGAGACCAAATTGCTAACATGCACTGGATTATGGAGAAAGCCAGAGAGTTCCAGAAAAACATCTACTTCTGCTTCATTGACTATGCAAAAGCCTTTGACTGTGTGGACCACAGCAAACTATGGCAAGTCCTTAAAGAAATGGGAGTGCCTGACCACCTTATCTGTCTCCTGAGAAATCTATATGTGGGACAGGAAGCAACAGTTAGAACTGGAAATGGAACAACTGATTGGTTCAAAATTGGGAAAGGAGTACGACAAGGCTGTATATTGTCCCCCTGCTTATTTAACTTATATGCAGAATACATCATGCGAAAGGCTGGACTGGAGGAATCCCAAAACGGAATTAAGTTTGCCGGAAGAAATATCAAGAACCTCAGATATGCAGATGATACCACTCTGATGGCAGAAAGTGAGGAGGAATTAAAGAACCTCTTAATGAGGGTGAAAGAGGAGAGTGCAAAAAACGGTCTGAAGCTCAACATCAAAAAAACGAAGATCATGGCCACTGGTCCCGTCACCTCCTGGCAAATAGAAGGGGAAGATCTGGAGGCAGTGACAGATTTTACTTTCCTGGGCTCCACGATCACTGCAGATGGTGACAGCAGCCACGAAATTAAAAGACGCCTGCTTCTTGGGAGGAAAGTGATGACAAACCTCGACAGCATCTTAAAAAGCAGAGACATCACCTTGCCAACAAAGGTCCGCATAGTCAAAGCTATGGTTTTTCCAGTAGCGATGTATGGAAGTGAGAGCTGGACCATAAAGAAGGCGGACCGTCGAAGAATTGATGCTTTTGAATTGTGGTGCTGGAGGAGAATCTTGAGAGTCCCCTGGACTGCAAGGAGAACAAACCTATCCATTCTGAAGGAAATCAACCCTGAGTGCTCACTGGAAGGACAGATCCTGAAGCTGAGGCTCCAATACTTTGGCCATCTGATGAGAAGAGAAGACTCCCTGGAAAAGACCCTGATGTTGGGAAAATGTGAAGGCAAGAGGAGAAGGGGACGACAGAGGACGAGATGGCTGGACAGTGTCATCGAAGCTACCAACATGAATTTGACCCAACTCCGGGAGGCAGTGGAAGACAGGAGGGCCTGACGTGCTCTGGTCCATGGGGTCACGAAGAGTCGGACACGACTTAACACCTAAACAACAATACTAAATCCACGCTTTAACGGGGGGGGGGGGGAATCACAGGATGAAAGGAAGTTTTTCGGAGCAGCGACTTAAATAATCATTTAAATAAATAATGATTTAAATCCAGTCCCCCCTGACGACTAGGTTATGCCGTTGCTATGATCGCATTGCATTCTGGGAGGCCGCTCTGAGTACCATGAGAAACCCCGTGCCGCAGCCGCTGAGCCGAACTGCCATTAATAAGCGGCAAGGCGGAGAGCGGACAGCCAGGCCGGGGAGTCGGTTGCTATAGCGACATGGCAGAGGGCAATGGAAAACCCTGTCAGACCTCCGGCTCCGGATTGGACTTCCACTCGGCAGCTATTTACGTCAAAGGAGGCGTGCCTCTCATTGTCCACGCCCCCTCCCTCCCGCTACACCTAGTTCTATCATGGCGATAAAGCCCACCCACGCACCCTTCCGGAGCCCAAGATGGCGGCAGGGTTGTTATCAGAGCGAGGGTGCGCGGTGACGTCACCGCGCCGGCCCCACCCCAACCCGGAAGTGCGTCTCCCTCTGTGGGTAGAGCAGTGGCGGGGCGGTTCTCCGGATAGCGGGCTTTGGTCCGCTCTGGGCGGCCATGGCGGCAGCCGCCGAGCTGCAGGGGAAGTACCAGAAGCTGGCGCAGGAGTATTCCAAGGTACCGACAGGCCACACCTTCCCTCCATACACAGAGACACCCCCGTGCACAAAATGGTATCCGCCCGTAGCAGTGGCTTCCATAGGGAGAGACCCTCGTGAGGGCAGATCCTCCCGGTACGGTAGCCCCGTAGGGTCAGTTCTCGTTTGAGCCGTCGGGGAACCCCAGTTCCTTCCTTGGTGGCTTGCGGAGTGGGGGTGACTTCAGGCTGCTGCCCAGTGGGGCAACCGGGGTGCTCGCGATTCGCCCTGCCAATTTAAAGAAATAAAATGACGGGTTAGCCTTGCAGGCGGGGGGGGGGGGTCCCAGGGTGAGTCTCGGGCATCTCTAGCCCCAAAGAAATGGCCAGGTCCATGTGAAAGACGCCTGGGTGAGATCCTGCAGAGGTGGTGCAAGTCGGTGGAGGTAGGGCTGGCTAGATGGACAGATCTCTATCTCCCTTAAGGGATCGCCCTGTGTTATGTGTGTGTGTGTGAGAGAGAGAGAGAGAGAAAGGAAGGAAAAAAGGGAGTTCCTGCAAGTCTATGGCAAGGAGGAAGCCAGGAAACGGTGTATAGTGGGATCTGAAACTACTCTCAGGGCCATAGCTGGTTCCTGGATACTTATCTTTCATTGCCAGCCCAGCGTTGGAAGATGGGTGTAGAGCTGTCTTTTCCCACAAGTAAACCTCCAGGTCTGTTGGACCACAACTCCATCTTCAGCAGTACAGGGCATCTGCTGGGCACTAGGTTGGGAAAGGCGAGTATAAAAGCAGTGGCAACTGCCCTCTGTTCTCCACCTCTTCAGAGAGAAATCAACCCTGACCCTCAGGGGGAAAAAAACTAGGTGAACAACAGGGATCTACTGTGGGTATATCTGACTTTAAAAATATTGATTGTGGAGGTGGCCTTGGGAGAAATGCAACCGCTGCTTTTGCTTTAGGTATTAAGTGAGGGTCAGGTATGGTAGTGTCGTGATGACATTGTTGCCTCAGGTGCAGCAGGTAATGCCCTGCCCTACCCTGCCAATTTGAATTCTTATATCCCACGGCACTTTCATCTGTAATGCAATGCTGAACTAGTAGCATATTACTCTCACAGGAGTATTAATAGCAGCAGTAAACTAAACACTGTTGCACCATAAAGTGTTCTGAATGTTGTGCCCACAGACATTTCCTGTTGCCCAATTTTTCTGTGAGTACATTATATGGGAAAAATTGTAAGGGCAAATTGTAAAAATAAATAATCTTCACTAAAATGTTTGGAAGTTTTGCGTTCCTGCCTTGTATCAATACAAAAGGAAAGGAATATTTCCTTTTTTAAAAGGATGCCTTTTCTTCCAGCCCTTTTCTTTTTAAATAATACATTAAAAACAGATGTAATTTCTTGAATTTTCTTTATAAAAGTACTCTCTTGGGTAACAAGAAGTAGTAGCAAGGGACGGAAGGGTTTTTTAATTCCCTGTCCGAGCATTAGTTAGTATTCCACTCTGACCTGTAGCAGTGCTCCAGAATAACTTGTTATTTTTGCAATAGTATTTCTGTTCTTAACATTTGCATTGTTTCCTGACTACACTCTTTCTGTACCTCCCCTGATTTATCTATAAAGTTTTGTATCAAAACTACCATCGTATTACCTACTAAATACATTTCTGAAGTGTGAACTAGTGTCCATTCATTTCTCTCCCTTCTAAAAAGAATTAGGTGATTTTTCTCTCTCTCAAGAAAAAGAAACACACATTAGTGGAAGATCATATAAATATATGGAGAATAAGGCTATCAATGGTTACTAGTCAAGGTGGCTGTTATGTTTGGTACTGGAGGGAGTATATCTCTCAATATTTGTTGCTGGGGAATGTGAGAGGTGCTACTAAACTAATGTCCTGCTTGTTGACTTCCAAGTTGCATAGGATTACCACTTATGGTAACAGAACACTGGATTAGATATGCCTTTCACCTAGTTCAGAAAAGTTTTTATGTACTTAATGTCATATGATTAAAATTTTAAATATGAACTTAAAATGAAATGTTGAAAACATATTAAACCAGTTACATTTATTTTTTACAGAAAATATTCTCTTCATCAGCTTCATTGCTGTGGAAATTGTCCAGTTTTGCCCCCCAGGACCTAAAATGGGATGTACATCCACTATGATTTGGCAGCAAATATAATGGTCACATTTTATCTGTGAATTTCTAGTGGCAGACCAGAAAAAAACATGAAAGCAAGCAGAAAAACCTTGTTTTTCATGGAGGGAGCATTGTTGGTCCATAAAGAAAAGATAAAAGGAATGGCTTTTGTGGGCTGCTTATGAGCTGTGAGTTGCTATCCCTAGTTCTGGGGTATGCATGGCCAATTTGTGGCATTGGCCAGACCTGTTTGGTCTTGTGATCAGTGCATGTAAACTGAGAACACATGGCCTAGAGCCCAAACAATCATTCTCCTGCTTTTGCAAATGCAATTTCACTTATGTTTCCAGAGACAACTTGTTGGGTGAACAAAGTGCTGGAGGAGCTTTGGTCTCATTTATCATGGCTCTTGTTATATTCTCAAACTGCAAGCTATTTTTCATCGAAGTTTGTCCAAGATTATTAATCTCAGTGGGCATAAACAATCAAATGTTCTCTGGGTCACAGTTGGAAAACTACCTTATAAAAGTGACAGTGTCTCACTCTTGAAACCTTAGATCCTCAATGAATGCTCTTGATCCCAGTGTTTCAACATTGTGGCATTACTGAAACCTGCCATCAGATTTTCAGTGGGATTGATGTCCTCTGAGCTATTATAGCTGAAAGTGCTTAAGGATCCAGAATGAGGCTTGTACCTGAAGTTCTGTGTTTCAGCTTGGAAATTGTTGTTATATGCCAACAGGTCTCCTCTCACTTATGGCAACCCTATAAATAAGTTATCTCCAAAATATCCTGTCCTCAACTGCCCTGCTCAGCTCTTGTAAACTCAAGCCTGTGGTTTCCTTTAGGGAGTCAGTCCATCTTGTATTTGGTTTTCCTCTTTTCCTGTTGCATTCCACCTTTTCCAGCATTATTGTTTTTTCCCAGAGACTTCTAACTTCTCATGATGTCCCCAGCCTCAGTTCAAAATTTTTGCCTCCAGGGATATAGCTCAGGCAGGATTTGATCTAGGAACCACTTGTTTGTCTTTCTGGCAATCCAGGGCATCACACTATGTTTTAAACTTTTTTTTTTCTGACAGCTTTCTTTACTGTCCAGCTTTCACACCCACAAAGGATTGAAAATACAAGAGTGTGGATGGTTTTGGTCTCCAGTGGCACATCCTTATGCTTGATGACCTTTTCTAATTCCTTCATTGCTGCCCTTCCTAGTCTCAGTCTTCTTCTGATTTTTTGGCTGCAGACTCCATTAGGGTCGTTGACTGAACCAAGGTATATATTCCAAGTAAAATAACTTGGAAATACCTTTCCCGTTTTGAAAGGTGTAGCAGGCTAAATATAACCTTCTAAAAACTTAAACTTTGCTTAGGTTCAGCATTATATTGCCTACTTTAGGCACTCATGCTTTTATGCTGTCCCCTAAATGAACTTATATTTTTGTAAGGAAGTAGGTAAGAGGTTTGCAGGGGTCTGTTGGTCAGCCAGTAACCTTATTGCTTCACAACTGGGTTAATGATTTCTCCCTGCCTCTCTTCTGCAGCTTCGTGCACAGAATCAAGTATTAAAGAAGGGTGTTGTGGATGAGCAAGCAAATTCAGCAGCCTTGAAGGTATGCTTTTCAATTATTAAAGGAAAAAGCAGCTTGATCCTCTGATTGATTGCTTGAATCGGTGATAGATTGCCATGTAGAGTTAGTGGTACTTTCTGTCAAATTGTATATTCATAGCAAACCTGAGTTGGCTGCAAGGTAATTTCTGGAAAATCTTGTTGTTCAGAAGATGGGTGGAGAGTCTTGGGGCCCCATCCAACCCTTTGAGGGAGAGGTCCATGCCTCTTGTCTATTACACAATTGTTTGGTGCTTTGCAATCGTCTGCACAGTTTTTCCTTTTCTAAAAGGTTGAAATGCTTTTCCTATAACTAAGCTGCTGATCTGTACTAGCTAAAATATTCTGATGTTTTTGGTCCAGTGTTTTTCCTTGGGCCACCAGTGCAGGGCTGTCCCTGAAAACATCTCTGAAATTCCATTTGGTCTTTCGGCTGACAAAGGTTCTCCGATCTTGGATTGGAAGTAGCTGTAATGCAGCATATATTTATGGAGTCTCAAAGGAGTCGGTCCCTCCTCCTCCTGCAAAAGGCCTCCCAACCACTGATAGCAAAAAGGGGAAGCCAGCCTTCCATTCTACCCCTGCTGAGGCCAGAGATGATTGCTAACTAGTGGCTGTAGAAAAGGAACAGAATCTCATCTCTTTCGTCCAGCTTGACTGCTGTCACTGAAAAAAACCTTTAACTAGTAACAGGCAAGCATGTGGCCAAATCATTGTCCCTGTCCAAAACAGTCTTTCCTAGGGTGAGAGTATCTGCATTGAATGGTTGTAACTGATCTGTGCATTGCTGACTAACTGTGTTTGAATCATCTGTTGAAAGAGCAGGCGTGAAATGCCTTTGATCCACATAAAGTATGCCTCTTTGTTTCTTCTGGGCGTTTAACTGCTGTGGATTGGGTGTATTATATTTTCACCTTTAAAACAGATGGAGGAACAGCAAATGGACTACATCTGCCCAGCCCTTCAGTAGTACTTCCAAAGTGGCTGAACCTGTAATGAGAGCACAGCCAGGAACAGCATAGGTTTCTTTTACAAAATCAATTTTATTTTGAGTCACAGTTTAACAGCACAAGAAAATCCCTAGAACCTGATTGCTTGAAACATGATACTGGTAGTTAGGAATTCATGTTCTTTTTTCTTCTTCTTTTTTTAAGTAAAAACAAAAATCAACTCCTTATGCTAAGCTTCTATCTAGAATTTGAAATAGTTTTCAAGTTTTGCTGGTGAAGTAAAATGGCAGCTGCCACAATATTTATTGATATAATGAAGTAAGTGCTTCTTACGACTAGGAATACAAAAGGGTATTTCAACTGAAGTAACAGATCAGTGAATCGTTACAGATCTTTGAATGTAGACCTGTAGATTTCCTTTTTCCTAAGTAGGTCCTGCCCAGCTGGACAAAATGCGCTACAGGTTCTCTGCTCTGAAAAGACATAACACAGAAGTGAGATTTCATTAGGATGACTTGCCGGGTTTTAACTGAAATTGTTAATTAATAATAAGATTTGTAAAAAAAAAAAAAAAAAAAAAAGCAGTCCATGCCAAACACTGATGCGATGTAACTTCTGACACTAAATGCAGGAGCAACTGAAAATGAAGGACCAATCCCTCAGAAAGCTGCAGCAGGAAATGGACAGTTTGACTTTCCGAAATCAGCAACTGGCCAAGAGGGTTGAGCTGCTCCAGGATGAACTTTCGTTAAACGAATCTAAAGGCAAGAAGAACAAGGTAGGCATCCAGCAGGGCCAGCTTGCAAGCAGGCTACCAAAATTAACATGGGATTGGAATAACTGTCCTTCCAGGAAGGTTATAATGTTGGGCCCTTTAGCTAGGGGAGAAAAAAAGACATCCAGCAGGCATGACCAGTATTTGAAACTGAATCATATGAGTTTTTCTCCATAATACTGGAATCTGTGTCATCCTGTGGAGCTCAATGGTGGAGAAGCAGAACGGACAGTTTTTCGTATCGTACAACTGGTTTTAAAAAACAATTAGCCAAATTCATGGAAAATAACAGCTACTAGTCATGTGTGAGTGACTTCAGGGGTGTAGTGGGGAAGAGGCCCCAAAGGGGCTCCTAAGAGCAGGCCCCTCTTGGGTTATGGATCATGCCAAGCCATTCCAATCCCTCTTATGGCCCCCCTCACTCTCCGAGAGGCTCAGTCCTCATTCTCTTTTTTTCATTGAGTACTGTTCTGTGCATGTCCATTCAGAAGCCCTATGGTGTGCCTGTAGGATAGGACAGCAGCCTGAGAGAGACTGCTTTCCCTGTTCACTGTTGTATAATCTGAAATCTTTTTCTGTCTGTGTGTGTATGAGAGAGAAAGGAGGAGAGGATAGTGTGTGACCCTGTGCCTAAGTCTGAAATGTAGTATTTGTATTAAAGTTTACACCCTGCTGTTCTCAGTCCATCTTGTGGTTGGTCTGAAGATACTGTCCCGTCTTTGGAGCTAAACTCTTTTATGTGCCTTCTCACTGTTTGTTGTAATGTGTACAAAACAGACGTGTCATGTTTGGATAATTTCTTACAGGCACATTTTATAGAATTGGCAGTTTGTGGTGCATCACATGATGAAGTGAAGGAAGTAAATCAGACCTGCTTGGAAACGTCTCTTTGTTAAGCAACTGAGAGAATGAGAAGGCATAACACTTTATCCATAGGGGAACTGATGAAGGAGCAGAGAGGGGTGTGGGTGTGTTAAAATTAGACCAGGAAGATCTGGTTGCATTTAGGCCGTTGTCTGAAAATGGAGAAGCTGAACTTGGTGGACCAAGGTGCTGTTTGGTGTATGAAAGCTTGGTCTCTTCCTATTTTACAAGGTAGTTGGAAGGCTGAAATGGAATGACCCCATGTACACCTCTCCTGTTATGCTGAACTATTTGTAGAAAGGGCAGGATACAAAGAACTGCTGGGTAGCTTAGTGACTTGGGTCTCTGACTGTGGAACCAGAGGTTGGGAGTTTGATTCCCCACTGTGCCTCCTAGACTTGATGATCCATAGAGTCCCTTCCAGCTCTGCAGGTTATTATTATAAATAGGATAAAAGGAGGAAGAATTGCTTGGATAGGATACTATCATTTATATATAGTTCTGTGGGATCAGTATAAGGACTTCACTAATAATCACATTTCCCAAATGCCTTGTATAAGTTATTTCAGGACTTCTGACAATGTGTAAAGCAAGCCAGTGTTAGTTCAGAGAGTACACTGCAAATGGGCAAATTACTTTCATAAGACCACCAAGCCTCAAGTGAAATTTGAACTGCAGGTTATGCCAGTTGTTGAGTCTGTTTTGATCTAGTGCTGGTAACATATAGGGGGAAAATAAGCAGATCTGACATGGGAAAAATAAACATATTTGCAATGATGTTCAGGAGCTGTGGTACGCAGTAGTAGGTAAGTGCATTCACTAAACAGAAATCTTTTGCTTTCTATTAGAAAAGTGGTGAGCCTACATCTCAGCTGAGTCAAGAACAGAAAAACGTCTTTGATGAAGATCTTCAGAAGAAGATTGAAGAGAATGAGCGGTTGCATATTCAGGTGTGTACATTGGTAGTATCCAGTACATCAGACAGTTGCTTTAAAACTCTAAGACTCAAAAAATAAGGTTGTTGCAACAAAATACTGAGGGCTGCTTTTTGGTCCCAACAGGCAGCTTGGCCAGAGCAGACAGTTGATTCAGTATACAGTATGATAAATTGGCTTGAGCCAGCAAAATCTGGTGCTTCAAAAACAGTCCACCTGTCTAGAGAAATGTCTCAATTCAGAAAAACATTAAAAAGTTGAATGACCTAGCCTGTCTTTTGTCCAAGACCGTGTTTTGAAGTTATTTGTAATAGTAGAGTGGTTTTACAGAAACTCAAATAACCAACCTTTTGATCTATAACAGGGGTCCCCAACCTTTTTCACCCCGTGGGAAGGCGGGGCACCCCCTGCGCTTTTGCGCATGCACGAATGAGAGCTCTCGCGGTCTCTTGTATGAACGAGCGCGAGCATGCGCAAACGGCAGCGTGGCGCTTGTGCGGGGGGCGCGCCCGTGTGCATGCGCAAACGGCGGCACGGCGCTCGCACGGGTGTGCTGGAGCACGCGCGCATGCGCAAATCAGCTGTGCGGGGGTGAGTGCATGCGGGGAATGGGCAGGGTTGGGGACCTCTGATCTAGAAGATTGAATTGTGTCCATCCTTTTCCAAGCTCAACTCAGAGTGCTGGGTTTTTTTTAAACCTGTAAAGCCCTAAATGGCTTGGGTCCAAGCTATCTAAAAGACCACATCTCACCCTGTGAGCCTGACCGGGCATTAAGATAATCAAGGGAGTCCTGTCTCTTGGTCCCATCACCCTCACAGGCTTGCTTTGGTGGGGCCATGGGAGAGGGCCTTCTCTGTCGCTTCTCCCAGACTCTGGAACGCCCTCCCTCGGGAAGCTAGGTTGCCTTGTCTTTGTTGTCTTTCCACAAGCAGGCAAAGACCTTTCTCATCAGGCGGGTTATTTCTTAATGACTGGCGGTCTGAAAGAGATTTTTTTAAAGTGGATTGTTGTGCTCTTTTCCCTTTAAATGTATTTTTAGTCTTGATTTGATTTATCAATTTTAATATAATACTTGTTTAATTCTTTTTTAATATCTGTATGCTTACTGGTTTTAGCTTTTAAATATTGTCTTTTTAATGATGTAAGTCGCCTTGGATCCTTTTGAGCAGAAAGGCAGGGTAAAAATAGTTTAAATAAATAAATAAAAATAGAAGATGCCAGTTTGTACTAAGTGCGTGGGAGGAATGTAGTAACTCAGATCCAGAGTACACATGTACACATGTACAGCATGGGTCACAAGTGGGTTCTCCAGCACCATTTGTTAACCTTTCAGATCAGCCACCATTGATACGCAAGGGAGCAGAGACAAAGAAGTAAACGGGGATCAGGGTCTCTTCCTTGTGTTTCCTGTGCTTCCCCTCTTGTGTGTCTTTGTGCTGAAAGAGACAGTGGTTAAGGAGTATGCAAAGGAGAGAATCCTGCCCCCCCCCCCGCTTTGTTTTGGCTGGGGCAAAGCTTAGTCTGCAGTGTTTCTTTATGAAGAAGCAGGAGGCATGTCTTCTCCTCTTTGCCTGCTGCCAAACATTTCTCGTAGTAGAGGGGACAAGGACAGAACTTGAAGTAGAACAGTGTGTTGGTAAAAACTAGTTGCTGTCGGGAGTGTGCAATCATGTGACTTGGATCACTGAAGACGTTCGCCCTTAAAAGAGGGTGTTGGTGTCACACTGCTATGGGTTTAATGTTGAGTGACCTGTGGCTGACTTGACCTGTCATCTGATTAGCATCTCGTAGCATGATTTTATTTCAGCTCTGCTTCCAGGAAAGAGTCTGGCCGGCCTTCAGTGTACACAGGAGTGTTACTCTGCAACAGTCATTGCTCTGTTCCTTGCAATTAACTCCTGTCTTCTTGACATGTTTCCACCCATCCTGTTCTTGTCTTTCTCAGAGTTGTTTCAGTTCTTACTGAAATGCTTCCATGTTTACATTTCAGAAAACCGACTTGCTTACATTTTTTTCTCTTATTCAAGATTCTGATCAAAGTGTTTCTCCAGGGCTTTTACTTAGTCTAAATCGGAATACAGGGAAATGAAGTTTTTCCCTTGGGGCATAACGGAGAGCTAAGAAGATCTGCATGTGTCTATGGGATATGTGTCTGGACTAGCAAGAGAACTCTCTTCCTTAGGCACTTTTGCAACCTCAACTAGCATGCAAACTGGAAAAAATGCTTATAAAGCAAAAAATACAAAGGCTGTCTGCATCCTATTTCTCAATGCTCCTTAATATTTCATGCTGCTTTTTTCCTGTGTATGGGTGTATTTTCACAATAATCCTGTGATGCAAGGCTGAGAGAGAGCAACTGGCCCTAGGTTACCCATTAAGTTTCTTGCTGATTGGCAGTTTAAACCTGGTGCTCTAAATCACAGAATCATAGGATAATTGAGTTGTAAGGCCATTGAGTCTGATCTCCTGCTCAATGCAGAAGTCTAAATCAAAGCAGTCTCTGCTCAGTGCGTAACGGACTTGGACTTTGTTTTTATTTTAACCCTGCCTTGGATTCTTTTTAAGGAGAAAGGCAGGATACAAATATTTAAATAAAATAAAATACATTTCTTTGTGAACAGCATATTCTCTGCAATGCTAGAGTAAAAAGAAAAGTTCATACATGTGTGCATGTACAGAGGCAATCAAACCTCGGGAAGCATAGCTCCCCTACTTTTAGTGTGCTTACCTGCTTATTCAGCTTCTATAGGTGAAGGGAGGCTAGAATCAACATATAGTGTCTTAGGTTAGTTATGGAGGAAGGACTCAAATGCTGTGTTTTTGATGTTACGTTTGGGGAAAGATACGATGAAGTGCTAAAAGTTGACAATAAGGAGTCAAGTCATTCCATATAAACATTGACTATTTGAATTTTTCATAACCTGTTCCCAGATTTTCAGTATTATTATTTCAGATGTGACAAGATATGACATGGGGGATGTGATCAGGACTGCTAGTAGTATTTATAAAGCTTAATCATAAACTAGGTGAGGTGGTGGTTTTTATGGCCATCCCATGTAATTTTGCTGCATGGGATAGATAATAAAATGGTGCTTCCCCTCTCCTATTCCATATTTAAGAGTGGGTTGGACTCCCAGTTGAATCTTTCTTTAGCTGTGTTTGGTCTTGCACCCAAAAGCAGCAGGCATGGGGCAGGCTGCAAGGCACACAGTTCTTTCCTCAACACCTTGCTGCCATCTCTCAGCCTCTGCTGCCTGAGGTGACTACTTCATTTTCTCTAACAATAGAGGTAGATCTGGAGGGAAAGATGGCTTTCCCCAACAACCAGTGGCAGATTCAGGAAGATGAGCTTAATCGGAATGCCTGGCAGGGGTTGGTTGACCTACTATTGCTTACTGCTTTAAGATTCTGAAACAAGTACCCACAGGAAATCCTGATTGTTGCTGGTGGTGGGTGCTGTGTTGTCCTTTGCGATGACCAGACCTGTGCAGCTGTCTCTCAGGGAAGTGCACTATGCCTACTTTTCCATTCTTGCCCTTCCCGTTGTAGTTCGTTGAGGCAGACGAGCAACACAAGCGTTTGGAAGCTGAGCTAAGGAGCAGACTGGAGGTCTTGGAGATGGAGGCTGCCCAACACCAAGCCGTTGTGGATGGCCTAACTTGGAAGTACATGGACACCATAGAAAAACTACAAAGTGATAAAGCCAAATTAGAAGTAAGTCTTGAAACTAGACATTTTCTGTTACGGCAGTCTGCGTGCCGAGGCTTGCTTGGTTGATTCAGTTGTTGCCTTCTGCCAAGTTGAATCATGAATTAGCCTTCTGTGTCTTTGCCTGTATCCATTTCACATATTATTTTGAGTGATCTTGGAAATCTTCAGTCAACTCCAGTTACTTGAGCTGGGAAACTATACTCAATGACTTCTGAACAAGCTAGAACATGAAGCCAGCTTTTATAAACAGTGGCATCCTGTACTCGGCTGTTTGGATATTGTTAATCATGGGCCAAAATTCTACTACGTATGTTTTCATCTTAGTAGTCAGTGTAAGTCTTGGTGGCAAATTGCCAGAAGTGACGTTGGCATGGGCGTTCGATGTTGTGCATCGAGTCATACGTCTCCGTGTGCAACAGACAGCACATGCCTACCCAGACTCGTGGCAATTTGTCACAGAGGTTTACGGTGATTGTATCATCATCATCATCATCATGTGTAATTAACAATTTTGGCCATAGTTTTTGGTTTGAATATAATAGGAAACTGTGAAGCTGGAGGCTTGCTGGGTGTTTTGTGCAATCACACGAAGAGTGGGCTGAAGTCCCTGTTTGGGAGATTGTGAGGATAGTTCCTAATTTGTTTCAGTAAGCTGAGATGATGATTGTTGGAAAACAGCCACTTTTGGCCTCTGGGTTTATCGAAAAGCTTGCTTTCTCAATTACCCATTCCCTTGTGATCATGTTCACGACCTATTTTTAGTTTCATTCTATCTGGTGTTGTTTTAGTTTTTAGTGAGTAATATACTACTATGGTTTTATTGCTTGTAATGTTCAGTGCTTAGTGTGCTATTTGGGGCAGGTGTGCAGTTCATAAAATTTTAAAAGACTAAAACTTTCAGGGTTTAAGTGTGGGGTAGGCTGTATAAATGACTGCTGACAGTTCTTCTCTTCTTCCCTCCCTTCTTCTGATCCCACACTTTTAGATCAAAACTCAAACCTTAGAGCGGGAAGCCAAGGACTGCAGGGTTCGAACAGAAGAATGGTAAGCTTTCTTAAATTGAATTTAAATTTATTGAAGTGTATCTGGAGATTTCTTCTTGGCTACTAGACACATATGTAAAGACTAACATGACACTGAGCTGATAGTGATTTGTTAGGGTTACATGTGCAACCAATAGATACAATTACAAAGCATTTACTTAAAGAGCTTGGGTGTTCTTTACATTGGGAGTGTGCTTGACAGCATTTTGTGTGTGCTCAGAATATAGGGAAATTACATCTTTTTTTAAAAAAAAATGTTTGTGCATTGCTTATATGCACAACAGGAAGCTATGAGTGCCCATGGTATGCATATAAATTTTGTAGGAAACTTATGCAGATGAGATGCAGCACCATTGGGTGGACTGTGCTGTTTCTAGAACATTGAAGTCATGAGAGGTCAGCTGTGCTGCCAAACTGGAGCCTGTAAAGCAAAAAGCAAAGTATGCTGGTTGTGTACTGCCCCATAGCACTTAAAGCACCCTCTGGGCTGTTTACAATTTAATTATGCAGGCTACACATTCTCCCCCCCCCCCAGGCATTCTGGGTACTCAATTTATTGACCTCGGAAGGATGGAAGGCTGAGTGAGCCTCGAACGAGCCAGCTACTGGGTCATGAGCAGAGTTTTGGCTGCAGTACTACAGTTTAGCCACTGGAGCACGAGGCTCCTATAAAGCTGATTTAGTGGCAAATGGACTGCTGCTAGGGAAACAGAAGGTTGAATTCCCATCTTTTTTCAAAAGTTTGAGGTGTGAGAGGTGGGTGCACAGCTGACTGGCTGAAATGAAGTGAAGTTTCATTGCAATAACCTTTAAGATTAGGGTGAAATTTTCATGTTTGCAGGTAAAATGAACAGCTGTCCAATCAGTTTAAAGATAATTTTATTTAAGGCCAACATCATGCGTAGCTCAGTGGCTTAAGTATCTGGCTATGGAACCAGAGGTTGGGAGCTTGATTCCCAACTGTGCCTCCTTGACAAGGGCTTGACTCGATCATCCATAGGGTCCTTTCAAGCTCTGCAGTTGTAAGATATAATAAGTTATAATCTTGACATTAATATAAAAAAATTGGAACGTGCTGCTTATTGGGCAAGTGCCTGTAGCCTTCAGCTTTGATGCCATGGAATGTTCTAACTTAGGGTTAGCCCTCCTGTCACCCTGCAGAATGTTGTTAGACTGCTTCTCCCATCAGTCTTAGCTCATATAGCTTGTAGTGGGGGATGGTGGGACATACTGGCTAACTTGGGTTCTAGACATTTATTGTGGTCATTTGAAAGGTGTTGATAGTGCAGAGGTTCTGTAGAAAGAGGAGCCGCATTTCAAATAAAGAGCATTTCAGTAACAAATGTTGCTAGGACAGGTAACGGTTTCAATTCTTGGCTCATCTGATGTCTTGAAGCTTGTTTATCATACTTCCTTCACTGGAAAACTGTCTCTCTCCAGTCATTTCAGTTTCTCCCTACAAAAAAAAAAAAAAAAGCTGAGAAAGGCAAACACCCCCTGGTAAATAGTTAATATTGTTGTTTTCTTTTCTCATCCAGCCAGCAGCAGCTAAAACATCTTCATTCTGACTTGAGTAGCAGGTTGAAGGAGTCTTTGCACATCATTAGTGAAAAAGTACCTTTCAACGACACAAGTAGGTGTTATGTCCACTGCTCTTGCTGATTGGTAAAAGAACAATGCATGAAAAAGTGAAAATACTGAGAAGTTTTCATTCTGATTCACCATGAAATTAAATTAACTTCCCCCCCCCCCCAATATCAAACTAAATTTTAAATAGATATCATTGTACTTTGTAAATAAGGTAGGGCTTCCTCTTAAAAGTGCTAGCCCTGTGTTCAATTTCTATCCCCTGCCTACAGCCTATGGCCCAAGTTCCCCCATGTTGTGATGCAACTGCATTATAAATTGGTGACTTCCATTTCCATGTGATGTGGGTGTGAAGAAACTTTATTATTAAAGTGCCATCAGATAAGGGTATTGTAAGGTAAAGGTTCCCCTTGACATTTAGTTCAGTCGTGTCCGACTCTAGAGCGCGGTGCTCATCCCCATTTTCAAGCCATAGAGCCAGCGTTTGTCCGAAGACAGTTTCCGTGGTCACGTGGCCAGCGTGACTAGACACGGAACGCCGTTACCTTCCCACCGAGGTGGTACCTATTTATCGACTCGCATTTTTACATGCTTTCGAACTGCTAGGTTGGCAGGAGCTGGGACAAGCGACGGGAGCTCACTCCGTTGCGTGGATTCGATCTTATGCCTGCTGGTCTTCTGACCTTGCAGCACAGAGGCTTCTGCGGTTTAACCCACAGCGCCACCACATTCCTTTACCAAGGGTATTGTAGTCCTGGTCAAATTATGAGAGTAATTGGCTTTGCAAGAGGGTTTTCATTTCTGTAAACTGCTATGTATTCATCATTGCTGTGTTGTTTCAGCTATGCATAATCTATTAAGAATATCTTAAACGTCAGAATTATTTTTATTTTATTTTATTTATTTCATTTATACCCCGCCTATCTGGTCAATTGTGACCACTCTAGGCGGCTTACAACACGCGGTAAAAACAATAAACAAAAACATACACATAACATAACATAATTTTCCCAAAGATGGCAAGAAACAGAGTGAATTATAGTGAAAAAAGAAAAAAAAATAATAGGAGTTAACTGGAAAGGGGGAAGGCCTGCCTAAACATCCATGTTTTCAGTTGTTTCTTGAAAATACCCAGCGAGGGAGCTGCGTGAATCTCAGGAGGTAAGCTGTTCCAGAGGCGAGGAGCCACCGCCGAGAAGGCCCGGCTTCTTGTTTTTTCCTTCCGGGCCTCCCTCGGTGTCAGGCTCCTCAACCTCACCTCCTGACTCGCGTGAGTGACACGGGTAGAACTGGGTGGGAGTAAGCGTTCCGACAAGTATCGAGGCCCTAAACCGTTTAGGGCTTTAAATGTAAGCATCAAAACTTTGAAGTCAACGCGGAACCGAATGGGCAGCCAATGCAACGCGGCCAGGGTAGGGGAGATGTGATGGTGTCTTCTCACTCCACTTAGGAGTCTGGCCGCTGCATTCTGCACCACTTGGAGTTTCCGCGTCAGCCTCAAAGGTAGCCCCACGTAGAGCGCGTTACAGTGGTCTAATCTTGAGATTATGAGCGCATGGACCAAGGTGGTGAGCGCCCCCACATCGAGATAGGTTCGCAGCCGGGCTATCCGCCAGAGGTGAAAAAAGGCGGTGCGGACCACCGACGCCACCTGAGTCTCCATGGAGAGCGCCGGGTCCAGATGGATCCCCAGACTGCGAACCCCACTCTTTGCGGCCAGGGCCACCCCCCCAAACGAGAGGGAGTCGCCCAAGCCGCCAACAGTGGGGGCACCCACCCTCAAGACCTCAGTCTTGTCCGGATTCAGCCTCAGCCCATTCTCCTGCATCCATTCCAGTACAGTCCCCAGGCAGCGCTGAAGGGACAGGACGGCATCACCTGCAGTTGGTGAAAAGGAGATGTAGAGCTGGGTGTCATCCGCATACTGATGACACGATGCCCCACATCCCCTGATGACCCCACCCAGCGGCCTCATGAAGATATTGAATAGCATTGGGGAGATAATCGACCCCTGTGGAACCCCACAATTGAGACTCCACGGGGCCGAGACACTCTCCCCAAGCTGTACTCTCTGGGGACGGTCCTCCAAGAAGGAACGGAGCCAGGCAAGCGCCAGGCCACCAATTCCCAGATCGGAGAGCCTCCCCAGGAGGATACCGTGGTCGACGGTATCAAAGGCCGCCGAGATGTCGAGAAGGACTAACAGAGAGATTTTTCCCCTGTCAGCCTCCCTCAATAGGTCATCGTACAGGGCGACCAATACCGTCTCTGTTCCGTGGCGCGGCCTGAAGCCCGACTGAAATGGATCCAGGGCATCCGCTTCTTCCAAGAGAGCTTGTAGCTGGTCGGCCACCACCCTCTCCACCACTTTGCTCATGAAAGAAACATTGGCGACGGGCCTATAATTGCCAATTTCGTCCGCCGCCAAACTAGGTTTCTTTCTTATGGGCCTAATGAGTGTTTCCTTGAGGGCAGAAGGAAACCTGCCCTCAAGGAAAGACCCATTTATTATTACAGTCGCCCATTCTGTTGTTATCGGCCTGGCTGCTGCTTTGATTAGCCAGGCCAGGCAAGGGTCAAGGGAGGAAATGGTGGCTCGACAGCGATCAAGGACCTTGGCCACAGAATCGGGCGTGACAGGCTGAAAGGTGTCAAGAGTTTCCAGAAACATTTTAAGAAGGGAAGCATTCCCTGTTAAGAGCTCTATTCTCAGCAGGCTGCTCACTTGCCAAAAGCCTGCTTGAAGAAAAAGGTCCTTGCCTGCAGCCACTGGACCTGATGTGACAGAGAAGCTTTATGTTCCCTGTAACTGCCCGCAGTCAGCAGTCTGGCTGCAGCATTTTGAATCAGCTGACTTTTCCAAACACTTTTCAAAGGCTGCCCTACGTGGAATGTATCATGATTAGAGATGGGGTATTCATATTTGTATATGAATATGAATATCCCCGCTCAGCTGGAGTTAACGAGGGTTATACGTCTGCTGCCACCGCCGACCCTGCTCATCCTTCCAATCGCTTCCGAGCACCATTCTCTTCCCGGTCGGCTAGCCACTCCTGGCAGGGGGAGGGAGGACAAATCTCCCTGCAAGGCTGCTGAGTGGCTAGCCGAGCAGCACTCCGGAGGGATTGGAAGGAAGAGAGGGGCCACCACCGCTACCGGACACGTGAGTGGACTCCAGCTGCGCGGGGATATTTGTATACGAATGCAAATACCCCCATCTCTAATCATGATCATCCAAGTGAGATGTAGCTAAAGCATGTGTAATGATAACCAGGTCATTATTTGTTTATTACTTAGCTATATCAGATTCTTTCTTTATTTATTTTTATACCTTCCTTCTCAGCATGGATTAGGCAGAATATGGCCACCCTCCCAATTAAATTCATTTTAGGCCCCTCCTGCAATGCTCCCTTCTGTCCTGTAGCAAGAATGGCAGGCAGTTATTCAGGGCAGTGGAGGGGGGGGGGGTAGATTTGAGAATTGCATCTGGCCGGTAGGCTGCATAATGCCTACTTCTCTTCTAAAGCCACTAAATTAAAATTCAGTGACTGGCGTTGATGGTGGATTTGGATATGAAAGCTCTTTATGCCCCCCGCTTAGCTTTGGCTTTGCTGCCCATTTTATCTGGTCTTTATTTCATTGCTGCTGTTAGCCTTAGGAGTATGTTGGCCCAGAAACATACCGATGGCTTCAAGGTGTGTGGCTTGTGCTGCGTATCTGCACAGCGTAACTCCTGAAGTTGATGGTGCTTTAGCGCTTGTGCACGTAAGGAACTTAGGTGCCTTATTGGCATCAGTTGTGAAGAAATCCACTTGCCAACTGTTAAAAAAGCTGGTGCAGTGGGCTGGCTTAAAGACTATTGTGAACCAAATTCAGATAGCAATTCTGCCATAAACTGATCCAGTGACTTTTGAATAAGCTGTTTTGGGAGCTTAGTTCCTCTTGCAATATAGTGATAATCCTACTCTACCTGCTCCTGATGGAAGAAGGAAAGGAGGATATTTATGGATTCTTGTAAGATTTGTGTACATGAAGCATTTTGAACATTCAAAAAGTGCAGTATATACTTTACGTCATAGTTGGTGAACTTGCCATTGTCTTATCATTCATTTGAATTTTCAGCCTCTACTGTCTCAAGGGCTCAGAATGGTTATTGCAGTCCTGCGTGCAAAAAATGCTTTCTTGTTGGGTTTAACTTAACGTTAAACTGGAGAGTCCTAAGGGAAAGTACTTGCAGTAATTCTATGAATTGACTTCCTTGTAGGGTCCAGCCAGTATAACGCTCTGAATGTGCCATTACACAGTAGACGACGGCAAGTGAGTAACAAACCCACACTGCTTAATCCCAAAAAGTGTGCAGTCACTTTAACGTAAGGTTGTGTACTGATGCTGATGTAATGCTTATTCCTTTTTAACTAGAATGAAAAATCCATGGTTTTAGATTACTGATGAATACTTTGTGCATTATATATTGGAGGTAATGAATATTATGGGCACTGACTTGCAGATTAAATGTGAGTAGGGAATTTGTTCCTTGGAGGCAGCTCAGGGAAGGAGCCTTTGATGCCTCAGCTGGTACAAGGTGTCTGTGTGTGATTTTGGACAAGTCTTCTTAGCACTTTAGCTCAGTACAACCCAAACCCTACTTTTCAGCAGTCCCTCCCAATCTGAATACTGTCCAACTCTGTCTCTGGCGAATGTTTTTGTGTGGTGATGGTCTGGGATCCATGACATTTGTTTCCCAGTGCTGTCTTCTGTTTGCACAATTACAAGGTACAACTCTAACCAACGTACCCTCTAACTTTCAACTCCGCTGGGCAGGGCTCTGCCTTGCGCGTGCACGCGACTTTGCTCCTGCGTGCGCGTGTATGTGTGACTCTGCCCCCCTGCGCGCAGGGTTCTGTTGCGACTGAAATCTCACGCGATTGCTGCTTGGAGGGGGAAGACAGTTGCGCGGAGGCAGGGAGAGGCGCTCACCCCGCTTAGAGGGAACCTTGGCTCTAATGTAGTTTTAATGCTGTTGAATAGCATTCAAAGGGGTATTTGTTTAAAAGTGCAGCTCTGTAGGTGTTGTTGATTGCCGTTTCCATCAGCTCTATCCAGCATTGCCAGGTGCAGTGAGTAGTGGGAGTTGCAGCCCAGCAGCATCTGGAGGGCAAAACTTTACTGATCCCCGGTTTAACCAGTTAAGCTGATAGCAGGATGCCTCTTAGAATAAGACACATGGGCCAAAATCTTCTTAGAGTCACCAGTGGCCAAAGGGAGGTCATGCTAAGTGATGTGTGTTGTTGTCTGGGCTGTCCTCCATGTGCTCTGTTGTGGCCCCAGCTGTGCAGTTGGTCACACAATGGGGAGGCAGCAAAACATGGAAACCACCTGTGTGATTACCCTTATGCATGTAGTAAAATTCAACAGGATTCTGGCCGTCATATTTTCTTTTGGTCCACCACAGAATGCATTTTGGTTTTGCTAATGAAAAAGATATGGAAAGCACAGCAATTCTGTTTTCTAGCTAAAGAACTGGTATAACAGAGAGGCTCCTTTTCAGAACTGTGCTTTCTATTTGTTATTTAGGAATAGAGGTGGGCATGAACTGGGAAACTGGTGGTTTGTGGCTAACCACAAATCACGAACCACCACGAACTCCCAGAAAAATGAACCAGTTCACTGTTTGCTTTCCAGTTCGTGCCTGGGCGGGGGGGGGGCTACTTGCTCCTGCCTCCACCGTGAGTGCATGCTCAGAGGCAGAAGCAGGCAAGGAAGCCAGGCCCACTGCTTCTGAGGATGGCACACATTGCAGGAGATGCGATGGGGACAGTGGGAAGGAGGGTAGGCAGGTACCTCTTTTGCTGTAGCAAATGAAACAGTAAATGGAAAATAGTTCAATATTTTATTTTGCTTTGACAAAATGGGATCCCCGAACTGGGTAGAGAAACGAACCATGAATCAGCCCAGTTTGTTGGGTTTTTTGGTTCGTGGTTTGTTTCATGCCCATCTCTAGTTAGGAACATTGTTGTGAAAGTACTCCAGTAAAAGAGATTGCACTCTATTGGAATAACAGTGAGCCACTGCTATTTGTACCTTGCAGTTAAAGCTGCGTGACCTCGCTGGCCAAGCGCTGGCCTTTGTTCAAGATTTGGTGACAGCTCTTCTGAATTTCCACACCTACACAGAGCAACGGGTCCAGATTTTCCCTATTGATTCTGCCACGGACACAATATCACCATTAAATCAGAAGGTAGGCTAAGTTGGAATTTACTTTGAGCAACTATAACCTGAACTGGGCCAAGCATGTTATATTTCAGGTTTGGTGCCTGGCACCTCCAGTTTGAAAGTTCAAGTGGTTGGTGTCAGAATGACCCATTCCTGACATCCTGGCTGTCGTGTTCTGTCCCTGAATCATGCACTGTGGTATTCGGGTACCTGTTCACTGAGTTAATAATCTGAGACCCTTCACCATGTGTACTGTCTGTCTTGAGGTCCAGCACTAGCAAACTGTTTTAATGGTGGCTTTTGCGTTTGCAGTATTTCCCCGAAGGTGACGTGCCTGGACTTTTTTGTTGATGTCATTTTGGCACCTGCTGAAGACCACCTAGTTTTTTAATGATTTTTTTAAGCAGCGGAGGGGTGGCATTGTTGTCTTGCCTCTTTGAATCCTGCCTGCTGATTTTTTGTTGCTGTTTTTTAGTTCAATAGTTGTTTTCTCTTATATTGCATTGCTTTTGCTTTAATCTTTTTAACTGTTAGACATCTTGCGAATGCTGGGTTGCAAGTGTGGGTTACAGGTAAACAGCCTTCTTAGACGAAGTATTAGACTGAGGCATTTCTCTAGGGGAATGTATCAATTGGTATTTTTTTTTCAACAACAAGCAAACAAATATTGCAGTCTCTATTCCTGAGACTGCAATAGTTTTGTCTTTAGGCCGTGAAAGTTTGATAAACTGTCTCCCACCCGTCTTATTCTTACGTAACTATTTTTAAAATCCTGAGTCTAGTAGTCAAATATGTTGCATAAAGTTTGTTTCAGTGTCTTCCAGGATTTCTGATTCTCCCCCTTAACCTTCCCTTTGCCGTTGTTCTAAAACAATTAATCCCTGTCCTCAGCAAAGCCCAGATGGTTTTAGACTTTTTTTAAAAAAATTGAACAACTTGTTGATCTGTCAAGACTATTGTGTCCATGACTGGATAAGCAAAAATGAGCCAGAAGTACTAACAGGTCTCTCTACCTTAAGTTCGCACAGTATCTTCATGAAAATGCATCGTATGTTCGCCCTCTGGAGGAAGGAATGCTGCAGTTGTTTGAGAGCATCACCGAGGACACTGTCACCGTGCTGGTAATACTTATTTTCCTGCTCCCACACTCCCTGTCCAAAACCAGGTTGGTGGTAAATATGTGAAATGCCGTTTCTTTTCTCTCTCCAAAGGAAACAACTGTGAAACTGAAATCCTTTTCTGACTATTTAACATCTTATGTCTGCTTTCTCAGGAAGATTCTCCCTTACCAGTTGAAAAGGTACTTAAAAAAAAAATCTCCTAAATGAGAACTGTAATTCACGGGCACCTTATCAATTATGTCAAAAGCTTGGGGGGTACCATGGCAGCATGCCTCTATTGCCTGAATATTTTAATGATGGTTGCTAATTATGTAGACTGTCTAAAGCAGTGGTTCCCAACCTTGGGTCACCAGATATTCTTGGACTAAAACTCCCAAAGATCTTCACCACTAGCTGTGCTGGACAGGATTTCTGGGAGTTGTAGTCCAAGAACATCTGGGGACCCAAGGTTGGGAACCACTGATTTAAAGTAATGATTCTTAGACTGATGGCAGCATTATGTCCTTGACAGGCCAATGCTTCCAGTGGCCCATTAAGATTTTTGATTATAAATTAGCACAAATATCTTATATGGCAAGATAGAAATGTCTTGGAAATAATTTTTAAAAAACCCTCAAGAACTATCTTCTGCACAAGTCTGTCTAGTTATCTGTGAAGATTCTCAGGCATCCAGGTGTGATTATCTGGAAGTTGAGTCATGACAACTGGACTTCTTTCTTGTTAGGATGAAACATTTTGCTCCTCATCCAAGCAGCTTCTTCAGTCTGAGGAGAGTTGGTAGGAGATCCCTGATCCTACCAACTCTCCTCAGACTGAAGAAGCTGCTTGGATGAAGACCGAAACATTTCAGCCTAACAAGAAAGAAGTCCAGTTGCCATGACTCAACTTCCAGAAAAGTCTGTCTAGTGTCCTTGGTAGCTTTTCCTATAATAGTTAATTACCCTTGTCTTGAGAATTTGTCATGGCCCACCCATGTCTTTAGAAAAGTTAAAAGATGTTAAACTATCAATAATTCCTAATTGGTCACTTGTCTTTTGAATTTGTTTATAAAATGAATTTAATCACCTTTCTGCTGCAAGGTGTTCAAGCTGATGTACATCATCCTTCTCTAACACAGTGGTGGGTTACAACTCCCATCATTCCCAGCCTTCATGGCCAAGGTTCATATGATGTACAGCTTTCAAGAACTCCAGCACTTAAAACCCACAAGGTGGTAGAGAGGAATCAGTAGCTTTAAAACTAATTATAAGCTTACGTTTTTCTGAAAGATTGACATAGATTTGTTTTTTGACATACTAAAAGAAATGGGAGAACTTTACAATGAAAATCTCCCATTTGTTGTTAAGTGGGAATCTTTGTTATTTTTCCTTGATGCACCTGAGTTAAAGTATACCTTAGCTTATGCCTCAGCTGATTTAAGAATTTGTCTTGCTGAATAAGAGAGATTCCTTCTGGTTAATCTACCAAATAAATCCTGCTGCTGTTGGTTAAAACCATGTTTCATTTGAAACATGAGGAGAGAACATGTGCCTTCCTTCCAGTTCCACAGCCAAAGCTTAATTTCAAATAGGAAATGGATGCTTCCCCCCCCCCCCAGACCAATAATTAATCATTGTATGCTGCCAAGTTTATTTAGACCTAGATGATCCTTTCCAGAGTTTTCTATGAAAAGACAACTCAGAAGTAGTTTAGTATTCCATTCTGAGTAGTCTCTGCCTACTCAGTAAGGAATGCTAGTTGAGTCTGTGCAACTTGACCAAGGCTACACAGACTGGATCTTCTTTTGGGAGCCATAGTGGGAAATCAAATGCCCAACCTCTGGTTCCCCAAACAATGCCCATCAGTCCAGAGCAATAGTCAGCAAATGTGTCACAAAGTCCTTTTTCACATATTCAAGCAAGTATCCTAAAGTCATCTTTTTTTGAAGATCTTGCTGTGGTTTGGTTGTAGTACTGGCATGGACCAGGGCTAACAGGCTCAAACTGAACCCGGACAAAACAGAAATTCTGCTCCTGGGGCGGGGGGGGGGGGGGGGAAGCTCTGATAGGTTAGAGGGGATGGTCCCTAGGCTGGATGATACTCCTCTCCAGTTTAAGGACCAATTTGGGCATTCTTCTGGACCCGACTCGCTCTTGGGAGTCCCAGATTGCAGCCGCGTCCCAATCAGCCTTTAACCAGCTTTGGCTAATTGCCCAACTTTGCCCCTACCTAAACAAGGACTCCCTCAGGACTTTGGTGCAGGCCCTGATCATCTCCTGGATCGACTACTGCAATACTCTCTATGTGGGGCTTCCCTTGAACCTGATCCAGAGACTTCAGCGAGTCCAAAATGCAGCAGCCAGACTGGTGGTGAGTGCAGGCAAATTTGACCACATCACTCCGGTTCTGGCCCACCTCCACTGGTTGCCCATGGCGTCCCGGATCAGGTTCAAGATTCTGACACTCACATACAAAGCCCTCCAGGGTTTGGACCCATGTTACTTATTGGAGCATCTCTCCTTAATGTCATCTGTCCAACCCACAAGATCACCCCAGTCGAGGCTCTTCCAGGTGGCTAGCCCGAGGGAGGCCCATAAATCCTCTACAAAAGGTAGGGCCTTCTTCGCGGTGGCTCCAACTTTTGTGGAACCAGCTTCTGGAGGAAGCCCCCCCCCCCCCCCGGTTGACATTTAGTCGGAAGCAGTTAAAGACATTGCTTTTCAGGGAGATTTTCCATACCAACCCTAGCCGACCACCTTCCCCTGCTTTTTCTTTCCCCTCCTCTTCTTCCCTCCCCTCTTTTCCTCTGTCCGCACTGAGTTTATATGATTAGTCGGTGCCATCTGTTTTTTTTAGAGCTATTGTTGCTGTTTTTAATGTTTCTGTTTTAATTTTTGTTTTCTATTTGTGTTGTAACCCACCCAGAATAGTGCCGTGAAACTAATGGGAATGGGATACAAATTGAATAAATAAATAAATAAATAAATAAAATTGTTGTTTTTAGCAAAAATAAACTGTCAACACCATCACATTTCTCACTTTTAAAAACATAAATTCATATGTTCCTAGTTTGGAAGAAGAGTGTGAATCTTCTCTTTGCACAGCTGCGTTAAGAGACAGGAACACGGAGCTCCAGAGTGACATGAAGAAGTTGACAGCAGTTTTTGAGAAGCTGCACACGTACATTAGTCTTCTTGCCTTACCTAGTAAGTGTTGATTCTTCGCAACAGCAGTTTAGGTTTCTGCAGGATACATGAAATGAAGATTTTGCTGCACAGAAGGCAAAAGATAAGCATAGTATACCTGCAGTTGCCTCTGTTTGTTTGTTGTACAGGAGAGGAGAGGACTATAGCACATAGGCAAAGCACATGATTTTTGCATAAAGGCATGGCTCAATGGTACAGTTCATCTTTTGCATGTAGAAAGTCCCAGGTTAAATTCTCAAGCACCTCCAGGTAGGGTTAGGGGAAGTGCCCTACCTGGAACCCTGGAGAAACCCCTGCTAGTCAGGACTGAACATAGTGGGCAAGGTGGACCAGTGGTCTAACTCAGCACAAGGCAGCTTCCTATGTTTCTAGAGATGTGAATGTCTCAGAGAACCTGAGCATGGAAACATTACTTTTTTTATTATTATTATAACTCCCAGAGCCCTCAGCCAACATGGCCACTGTCCAAGGAGTTTTTCTAATTGCTGAGTGGTATATTTTTTGTGTCTGTTTTAGAGTGGCTCATACCCTGTTACAGAGCTCTGCCAGTGTAATGGGAATTATGTCACCAGCAACAGCTGATGAAACAGTCTGCTTTGATTTCAGGTTGCACGCTACTCATGCACAATGAGAAAAAGTTGCATGCAACCCAGAATTGAAAGAGAGACTCTTTAATTAGCGGCTATCTGCTGGTGGTGGTGACACAATGGTGGTGAAGCAATTGAAAATGACATCCTGTGAAGAATATGAACAGCCTTTTCTAGTTCTATTTACATTTGTATTCGTTAATAAAAAGATATGTGAGCTCCCTTATGGATATTTTATTTATTTATTTATTTAAACCCTGGTTCCCCCAAATGCAGTAAATTTTATAATCTTGCTATCGATGGATAGAATCCTTTTTGTCCTGTTCCATGTGTGGAGAAGTGCCTTATATAGTAGAACAGTGGCTACACGTATTCAAAAGTGTGTTTTCTTGGAATATATTATAGGATGATAGCATTTAGGATATCCCTCTAATTTAGGTTGACATTTCTGTTTTTCACCCCCTACATACATATATCAAAATTTTCTATTTAACTAGATACTTGAACCAGGTGTGAACTTCACTCTAGCCTCGTCAATTATCAGCGGAGTTTAGTTGCTTCCATCTCTTGCGATAGGGTAGCTGGAAAACCAGTGTGCATATTGCTCTTTTGAACATTCTTTAGTCATATCTTTTTGACTAAGACAGGGCTGTGGCCTCTTTTGAAGGCGATATCTTATTATCTTGTCCATTGCTGTTATATTTGGCAATTTCTGTAGTTCTTTTTGTACAACTTCTAGGCACAAAACTGGACCGGCTGCTTCGAACGAACTTCAGCTCGGTCTTCACATACATTGCTTCATCTCTTCATGGATTTCATGATGTCATGAAAGGTGAGACCACCTGAAGGATATATAATTTTCAAAGTAAGCTCTTTAATGAGTTTAACATTTTAGGGAGGGTGGATGGTTTGTCGGTTTAATAACTTGTTCATGTTCAGCGTAGGCCATTGCTGATTTAAAGCTGATTTAAGCAGTGGTCAGCTTGCAGAGTCAATGGTAGAAATGTCTGGGGTTAGCATAGATGCCAGTGGACCACTTATGTCCTTGGTGCAGATCACATCACCTTGGAAAGAAGATGTTCAGTTAAAGGCTCACAAATGTATGGAGAGACCTTTGAATGCAAAAGCTGTGTTGCATGCACTCAGATCTTGCAGTTCGCTGTTGTTTCAAGGAAAAAATGTTTCTTAATCCTGGCACTTGAGATCATTATGCCAGAGGTGCTACAAATTTATTTTTTAAATATGTGTGTGGCTTATCATGGAGGCATAAGCCTTCAGTGATGCGAGTTTTGAAAATAATTACCTAAATAAACATCTCCCAAATAATAGCTGAATGTACATTAAATAATCTGGGTACAAGCTTGTTAGCCCTATAGCTAATCTCTAAACTGAACCAATGCTTCTTACAAAATACATTTAAGTTGAAGAATGTTTTTCTGTGCACATGAGGAATCAAGTTGAAGGACACAGATGTGGCATGTGTGTGTATAACAGGAGGTTTTACATAGTATTTGAGCATGCATGATAGTTACTGCTCAGGCTAAGACAGTTTTTATTTTTATCAGATGAAGATGAAATATACACCATGTCTGCTAGCGTAAATATTCATTAAATGTTATTTGCTACTTTTTTATGCTTGGGTAAGAGACAAGGTAGAGTAAAGCAGAATGATACTACAATGATGCAGAGAAGACAAAATCGTCCAGCCTTCAATGTCCTGTACTGCTTATTGGCATTACAAGCTTTTCATTCCTACCAGTCATATGAAAAATTGGTAATATTGGAATATTTGAAATGTGTTCCATCTACTGATAAAAATGGGGATAGTATGCATACTGCGCCCCCTTTTTTTCTTGCTTATTACTCTACACCAGTGGTTCCCGACCTTGGATAACCCAGAAATTCTTGGACTGCAATTCCCAGAAAACCCAGCCAGCACAGCTGGTGGTGAAATCTTCTGGCAATTGCAGTCCAAGAACATCTGGGGACCCACGGTTAGGAACCGCTGTTCTACACAGTTCATGCTGGCTCTCCAGAATGTGAAGAGGAACGATTATACTGCCATATTATGAAAACATTCCTAGGAATAAAACTTACTGTGGTTGGGTTGGGGCGGATGAGTCTTATTTGATGACACTTGTAAAGGATTATAGCTAGATTTTGTGCAGAGCTGATGCAAGTTAATTCTTCTCTAGATATTTGCAAGCATTATAATCAAAAAGCTGCCTTGGAGCGTGAGCTCCCCACAGCTACACAGAAGCTCATCACCACCAATGACTGCATCTTATCGTCTGTGGTAGCACTGATGAATGGAGCAGGCAAGGTAACATCTCTTCTTGCCTAGAGTGGTTGCAGCAGCCTAAATTCATAGCGGGTGATAGTTCTCCTAAGCTGAACCAAAAAGAGACAAAGGTGATGGGTCTTTTCATCAGGCAAGATGTTACAAAAATAAGGAAGTGGCGGCAGGAGAAAGGTTTGGCCTTAATCTTTGTGAAGAAGGAAATGGAGACAATCGAATAGAGCTCATCAGGTGATGCGTATGCTGTTCATTTTCACCCAGGGTAACTGATAGGCTTACTGGGAGCTTGAAAATTAGAAGAATGTGGTCCTCCATTTTAAAGAGCCTAAGCTCTCACAGTAAACTGTTTCCAACTTAATCAGTGTTCTGAAATTCCTGCTAGCTTAGGTGACAATGTTGTACGTCAGAGATCAATAGTCTGGTGCCCTCTGTATAGTTTGGACTACACATTCCAGTCTTTCCCCACTGATCAGACTGGCTGGAGTTGAAAGACCTTCAGGCACAGACATCTGTCTCACTCTGCTGTACAAATGCAGAGTAAGCGTCACTGAACTTAGTTCTGAGTGGGCTTGCATTTCGCAGGGGTGGCTTGTGCAAAAGATCTGTTATCCTGAATAGGGGTCTTTCTCTTTATGTATGCCGAAATATATCTGAATACATAAATACGTGTTATATATGCATATGTGTGTTATTTCTATGTTGTGTTGCTTGAGGTGAGGCCAGATAGTATAAAATTTTGTAGCTCTATGTGGAATAAATGTGGTCTGTATTTTTATACATTTATTTGAGTAGCATGTCAAGTTATATCCAGGTGGAAAATTCTGAGGGAGAGAGGAATGCCGGAGACTTGGTTGATTGTTCTGAGGAACTTTGGTGAAGATAAGGATAGGGATTTGGATAGACAATATAGTCTTGATCCACAGCTAATCTTAATGAATGACCACTTTTGAAGAGAAACAGAGGAGAGTGGTGTTGTCTTCTCCCCCATACACTACTGGCAAGTTATATGGCCAAGGCCACTATTTCGTATACATGCCCCTCTATTGCTCTTCGGATTTTCAAGTTGGAAGGATTTTTTTCTTGAGGTAGGTGGATGAGAAGTTCATTATTTTAATCCTTAGAACAAGAGGACAGGGAGGTCAGTGAACATGAAAAGCTAGACATTTCTTCTGAACAAAGTGCTTTAAGCCTGAGAGGAAGAGGTTTTGGCTTTTGGCCAAATTTATACAGGACTAGGCCAGCTGCCCCATAGGATCTTGGGAGAGATCTGTCCCTCAAGACCCCGTACTCCTCAGGAAACAAAGGGAGTGGAAAAGCAAATGAATTAATGCCTTTAAGGCCCTAGCTCGGTCAGCTTTTCTCCTGCTTTGCTGTTTTGGCGACTCTGTTTATTTGGTACTACAAGGTAGTCGATTTCATAAGAGAAGTCTGTGTCTATCTGAATGAATCCTCCCAAACTGGCATATTATTCATTGGCAGCCATTGACACAGATTATTTGCAAAACTACCATGTTTAGAAAAAGTGGTTGCATTTCAAACCGTAGTTTAGTAATACAAGAACCACTTGCTTGGCCTTGAGCTTACTTGCTCCCTGTTGCCCTCCTTCAGCACAGCTGCAAGTAGCTGGCAAGTTCCTGGTTTCATTTTAATTTAACACGTTTTCCAAATTCTTAACCATCATCACTGCAAACAAGCCAGTTTTGTAAACTTTGTTTCTACTAATAGTTCTTAAGATTAGCTACAGTTTGTCGGTGTTTGGATAGCACAGCAGCCTGTATCTTCCAAAGCTAACATGGAAAGAGAGGCATTCAAACTTTTCCTTCTGACCACAGAAAGTGGTACAAGTGAGCCTAAGGCTTATTGCGACCCATTCTTGTAACGCCAGACTGTGATGTACCATTTTTTGTCTTGGTCACCCCAGCATTTCCTTTCTGTCTTTGTATATCTAGGTTGCTTCATTCTTCACCAATAACGTGGACTGCTTCACTGCGTCACAGAGCTATGGGCCTCAGGGAGGAATGGAGTTTATCAACCCCCTTTCAGCTGAGTGTATGCTTCAGTACAAGAAGAAAGCAGTTGCGTACATGAAACTTCTGAAGAAGGTTGGTGTTGGTTCACGTACAAACTGCTGTAGCAAAAGTAACTTGGATACACAGCAAAAACCTTTTGAATGTGGGATTTTTTCTTCTTTCCTCCCATGGAGAGATAGGTAGTAGAGAATTGTTTTTGTTGTGGAGCTGTCTGTCTGGTTTGTGTTGGAGCTGCGAAAAAGATCACAGTGTGTTACTATGGACAACAGTGGCTGCTTTTGTGTGCTTAGCTTATGAAAAGATAACAAACTGGAAGGAACACCGGAATGTCACTTCCAAACTGGCTGGAAAAACAAGGGTCAGATAGGCTTTTAGTCTAGTGAGCTATAGCTGAGTGGAGAGCCTGTCCTTTTTTGGAACAGGATGTCTGTGTTGTAGCTGCAGAGACCAAGAGTATGGCTGGGGGCTGACATTTTAAAAGGAAGTCTTGAAATCAGAACTTGCAAAAGTGGTCTCTTAAGTTGCAACTGCCCGAGTCCACCAGGTGTTTGGGGTTGCTGAGAAGCTTGTATAGGGATGTATTTATATATGTATGTATACATAAATCCTTATCTTGGAGTGCTCTCTATGAAGGGGAATGAGCAAGTTTTGGGAGTCTTGGGGTCACTCTGCCCCAAGCCCCACTGTGGCCTGCCCATACCTCCATTTGGCCACAGTTCCATTTCTGCTATGCCGAAACTCCTTTCTTTTTTCTTTTTCTTTGGACAAGATAAGTTGTGATGGCAGGGGCTGCCTCCTGTTATAGAGGATGGCCACGCTCCTTGCAGAATTCCAGGTGCATGTTTTTTCCTTTTTATAAATTTAGCTGGTGGATCTTTTAGGGTCACAGAACTGGGGAGTGGCACATTTTGCCCACTACTGCTCCAGACTTTGTGCTGAACTTTAGAGGGGCTTTTTTCCACCCTGTGCTAACAAATACAGGCGCACGTCTCCTGCAGCATCAGCTAGACGTCTGAGCGGGAGAGACGGGAGAGAGAGGTAAGGCCAACCAGTCCTGGTAAACGTTAGAGGTTCTCAATGGACCTTTAAAATCCAGCATGGAATTATGAGCAAACCTCACTGCCTTCCTCCTTGTCTCACCTGGAGATTTTGTGGCAGCCACACATGTGAGATGGCGATCCTTGCCAGACAAGGTCTGTGGACCTCTGCTTTACACTCTGTATTGAGATGGACTGCATGCCTGCAAACTAATGAGGGCGCAAGCCAAGAAGCTTCCTTTGGCTGGCAAACTGCAAGAATAGCTGTGTTGATTTGGGAACAGAGAAGAAGCGTAACAATTTTTTGTGCATCTTTAAGACTTACAGAATTACATTAACAGTTTTCTTGAATTCTGTTCTACTTTCTAATATGTGTGGGAGTGTGCAAGCTAAGGAAGTAGATAGTAATCATAAAAGCTAATGCTAAAAAGTCTGTTCATGAAAAAACACTGTAACCTTTTCAAGACTATGTTGAAATGACACAGTTGAAAGATTCAAATGAAGTGGTTTTTTTTGCTTGAAGGTCCTCTATTTAAACAAGAGAAGCAGGAGTTAAAGTAGGAATATTCTGTTTGTTTGTTTTGTTCATTTTCCTGCAAAGAGAGGGACCTGGGGGACTTTTTGTATTTATAGTAATTATGCTGTGTTTTTCAGCTAAAAAGACTCCAAGGTCAGCTTACATAAGATCAATAAAAATAACAACAAAGGAGATAGTCCCAGCCCACAGGCTCAGTGTCTGAAAGACTTGAGGGGAAAAAAAAGGGGAAAGAATTATTATTTCACTACATCTCATAATGGAGACTTGTTATTTACAAAGAGTCTTATCAAAATGTGGTTGAAATTAGATTCCCCTGTTTTTCCCCATGCTGCCAAGTGAGCAGAGCAACTGAGATACTATTAACAAATTTATAGTCAGTAAAAATAGGCTTCTTTCAGAGGCTTAGAATGTATTGATTCAGAGAATCACTTAGGGTAGGGAATGAATTCAAAATTCAAGGCCAGATAGCAAAGGGATTGTGAAGAGGAAATTGCAGAAAGACAAAAGGGCCCTGCCTTTCAGAATTAAATAGGTAACTCCATCACAACTAATCTTGGTGAAAATCTCTTTTAAGTAAAACTAGAGACTTCTCTTGCAGGGGAAGCTAGAATGCCATTTATGTATGTGTCTGTGTGTAGGTGACATGGAAGAGGATTGAAAAGTTAAATCCCCCCCATCATGTTTGAAATGGACTAGTCCGGTAGTAGCCATACCAAAGCAAATCTAATGATGTTTGTTCAAATTCACCATGTCTGAATCCAGACATGAATGTAAGAAATGCAAACAAAATGCTATGACACGTTAGCAATTGTGAACTTGTTGAATGCTAATATGCCATAACGTGTGTCTTTTGCTCTCGTTGAGAAAGAGCTAACTGGCAGTACAGGCAGCTCCTAAATTCTGGTTCAGCTAAGTGGGATTCCTTTTGTCAGGAAGAGGAACGTGGGCCAAGAGCTATCTCAGGGTCTAAACCAAATCCAGCCAGTAATCCTGTTCATCCTATTACAGTGGTGCCCTTCGCTAGACGATTGCCTCGCAGGACGAGGAAATCGCTAGACGATGCCTTTTTGCGAGCGCTACTGCGCTTCGCAAAACGATGTTTCCCTATGGGGAATTTCGCTAGACGATGAGGTTTCCCCATAGGAGTGCGCCGACTAGTGGTCAAAAGCTGTCAGTGCAGCTGTCAGTGCATTCCTATGGGGACCCTCACTCGCTAGACGATGTTTCCCTATGGGAAATTTCGCAAGACGACTGCGTTTTCCCTTGGAACGCATTGAAGCGATTTCAATGCATTCCAATGGGAAAACGTGCTTCGCTAGACGATGTTTTCGCTAGACAGCGATCCTCGTGGAACGGATTAACATCGTCTAGCGAGGCACCACTGTATATGCCTCATTGGTAGTTCGGTCACAGCTCTGTGATTCTGTAATGCCTAAAGAGTCTCTAGCCATCAAGATATATAATAGGAAGTAAGAGTTGTCAGTAATGGAATGGATGAGGGCAAATAAACTGAAACTTAATCCAGAAGAGACAGAAGTACTCCTGGTCAGTCAAAAAGTAGATCAAGGGGAGAGGGATTCAGCCTATACTGAATGGGATGGGGTTACACTCCCCTTAAACATTTCAGGCTTGCCGCTTGAGTGTGCTCCTAGAGTCAACCCTGGGCCTGGATGTGCAGGTCTCAGCAGAGGCCAGGAGTGCATTTGCAGAGTTAAAGCTGGTGTGCCAGCTGCGCCCGTTCCTTGAGATGTCTGATTTGGCCGTGGTAACACATGCCTTAGTTAGTTCTGCCGCACCACACCCTATGTGGGGCTAGCCTTTGTTTGGGAACTTCAGCTGCTTAAAAATACTGCATTGCCAGATTGCTGACTGGCAGTGGTTACAGGGAGTATATAACTCCCCAATTATAGCAGCTTCACTGGCTGCTGGTCTGTTTATGGGCCCAATTCAGAATGCTAGCTAGGACTTCTACAGCTTTGCTTCAGGCTATCTGAAGGACTGTATCAACCTGTAGAAGCCTTTTTAGCTTTTAAGATCTTCTGGGGAGATGAAATGCTCCAGCTTTCCCCCCAAAATGTTTAAACTGTTTTTACTTGTATTTTTTAAAATACTTTTGCATATTTAATTGTTTTTCCCCATAGTGTGTCCAATAATGATTAATATGTACTTTTAGTGGACTGTAAGCCACATTGATCTCCCTGTGGGGAGAAAGATGGCCTATAAAATAAGTACATTTCTCCCTTCAACAATGTTGGGGTTGAGACGCCGGACCCCTGTGTAGTTCAAAATCCACGTATAACTTTTATGCCCCTTAGAACATAACTACAAAGCACAAACTGTTGACTAACACACACACACAAGAGAACAGTTTTCTCTATTGGGGTTCTCTTCCATAACATTGACAATCCTTGCCATATAGTACAATGTGTCATGAGCCTTAAAGGTCCTCATGCCCCCCTGATCTATAGACTGAATTAGATGTTATGTTTGGGGGCAAATAGACCACTTTGACACCTTCAGTATTTATTTTATTTATTTATTTCATTTTTATACCGCCCATCTGGCTAAAGGCCACTCTAGGCGGTTTGCAACATGTGTAGGCATCCTTCAGTCTTGAGAAACTATGGTAACGTGCTCTGAATAGAGGTCTTGGAATAGCGTCTAGTGTGGCTGAGAAGGCCAATACGAGAGTGACAATCCCTTCCACACTGAAGACAAATACAATCTGTCCCCTGTCCAGCTCCCTGATTTTGCTGCTTTCGGGACTGCCTCTTGGCCTCGGTCTGCTGAACAAGTGTCTGTTCAAATTGGGAGAGGCTATGCTGCACCGCCTGCCTCCAGGCTGAGCACTCAGATGTCAAAGTTTCCCATCTGTTGAGGTCCATTCCTAAGACCTTCAGATCCTGCTTGCAGATACCCTTGTATCGCAGCTGTGGTCTCCCTCTGGGGCGCTTTCCCTGCACTAATTCTCCATACAGGAGGAGATCTTTTGGAATCCGACCGTCAGCCATTCTCACGACATGCCCGAGCCAATGTAGACGTCGACAACATAGACAAACAACATAATTAAAATACAGTTTAACAGAACAGAAAATAAAAATAATAAAATACAAACAAACAGTATAGTCGAAACGTGAAAATATATTTGCATAAAAATATTTAGAACATTTAAAACATTTAAAATGGTGGACGTGATCAAGTAGGCTAAATAAACTCAGCTGAATCCACAGGTATAACATTTTGGAATGCCTGCCTAAATAGGATTTTTAGTGACTTTTTAAAAATTGCCAGTGAAGGGGCCAAACGAATTGCAGGGGAGAGCTTATTCCACATTTAAGTGGAATGATTATTAGACTCAAGTCCCTGGTTTTGGGTGGCCAGGGGCACAGTATTTATTGAATATTTATTTATTGAAAAAATATCAGTGTATAACCAAAACGGAAGGCACTTCTGGAATTACAGGTTGACTATTTGGATACCAGCTGAAATCAGATCCTCCCTAGTTGGAGAAGATTTTGTTGTTGAGCATGAAGCTTCAAAGCCAAAAATGAGACAGGTGCTCCAACCACAAACGATTGCACACAACTGTAGAGGAATGTAGCTAGGAATAGATAAAAGGGAAACAGCAAGAGGGAAGCAAAATCATTGGCAATATAAAGGTGGCAGTCTGTCATTTAAAGGAAAAAACATCAGCACAGGGATTATGTGTTGTAAAGAATGTTACCATGGGTTGACATAAAATGGACTTGCACTAGGAAAAAAGGGGTTTTATTGAACCTCTAGTAGCCAGTTTTTCCTTCCCCCAAACCATGATTTTTGGGGAGGATACAGATGCTCTAGGAGTGCTTGGTGTCCTTCAAATATGGCAAAATGCTGCCCCACCCACCCAAACACAAGAGGACTTTTTGAGCAAAATAGTTTGGATGTGGCTAGGAAGGTTGAAGGCTCACAAATGTGGGAGAAGTAGCCCAGAGTCGCATACAGGCTGCATTTTACTTGTTCCTGTGCTAGAAGTGTCTTAAGTCGTAGAAATATGCAACATGCCACCACTCCGATCATTAGCTACTTCTTGTTGTTCTCATACCACTGGTGAGATGTCATCACAGCTGATTCTGACTTTGGATGCAACATCTTGAAACAGATATGTTGTGTTGCATCCAAACCCAGATTCTTTAGCCAATAATTCTTCTCTTTCCTGCACTTCTTTTCTTGCATATGTTGCTTTGAATGATCAGCTGTAACAATCTGTCCTTTCTCTTCTCATTACATACATAACTGAAGTGTGGTAGCTTTATGCATTGCATATGCTTTATCATTTCTTGCTCTTTATTCAGTTATTTTGATTCTCCTTTAGCTAGGAACTGCTAAAAAGGTAGACTTCCATTCTCATGCTGTTTTCCTCCCTGAAAGCTTATATTTATTCCTTGCATAGAGTACAATCTGATTTAATATTTTTACTTGACTTATATTGCCTAAACAGAACATTTTAATTTCTAAAAACCCATCAGTATATGAACTGAAATAATTGGTGCAAGTCGTTCGTGTCAGATCAGAAGTAGCACTCCAGAAATGGGTGTTCAAACTTTTTTTTAGCCACAAGGTTTATTCTTGACCTTTGGGCAGTCACTCTCTTTTAGTAGCAGTCCTTATTAGACCTGCATTCTTGCCTTCCGATGCCCAAATCCAGTTGTTACTCTTACCTAGAGAAGACCCATTGACTCAGTGGAAAATTGGTAAGGCAGCACTTCTGTAAGCTTTATTGATTCAATGAGTCTGCACTGATTTCGATTAACGTTGGATTTAGGCTGACGTATATCGAAAAGACATCAGAATCTTTAGAGGTTGTGCAGTGTAATGGTTGAAGACTCATGGGAAACAGGAGAAGAGATGCAATGTAGGTCGCTGTGTTTGTTGAAATGGATGCAAAAATTATCATAATTTCAGTTGTGGTTTTGATTTGATCTTCACAACCATAATTTTAAATTGTTTTAGATTATTACATGTATTTGCAGTTTTTAACCCCTACCCTACCACTATTTACAAGGTTCTTGGGTGAATCACCTGAAAGACATGAATCTGATGACTGTTATAGCACAACTAATTTGGTTTCGGGTTTACACAGGACCTAATAACATATGTATAAAACTTTAAAAATTACCAACGTGGCTGTTGGAGTGGCATCTATTCATAAGTGCAAATGAATTTTACACAACAGTTGTTGATTTCAGAAATGGATTTTTTTCTGCAGAAAAATTAAGGATAGCAAAATTTTCCACAGAAGATTATCTGTACCAGATTGATGCCTTAATCTGAGATGCAGATTCCTACATTTGACTCCTACAGCATCTCTAAGTAGACCATTTATCATCAGCTTCTTAGTCCAAATTTTTTCACATTGTCATAGTCTTTGTTGGCAGGATCTCTCTCAGTGGATAGTGCCTTGATACTGGCCAGAATCCTTTTGGGATTTAGCTCTGGAGTAAGTGAAATCATCTAAATTGTGGCAGCCAGTTGCACCCAATTCACAAGTTAGTAGTTGTGTGCTTGGCATCTTGTTAAGTAGCCACAATTCACTGCTTTGACTTATGCAATTTCACTTATTTTGAAGTACAGTCCCAATAGGATTCTTGATACCCTAGGGAAAAAAATTCTAAAGTTTTGTTCCAGATAGAAAATCCACAAACAGAATGACGTAAGACTGTTTTTATTCATTGCTATGAGGTCAAGTCTACTTGTGGAATGCACACAGCATTCCTGGTCCATTTTCACCCAGGGCGGTAGTAGTGTTTTTCAGAACAGTGCTGCAGGTCTGCATTTTCCCTTCATTTTACTCTAACTGCAGTACGCTGGGCACAGATTTCTGTTACTGTTAAGCTTGGAAAACATCAAAGAAGACTTTTGAAGACTGTGGGGGAGATTTAAGTCTCTCCATGTGGAACCTGACTCATTGAAATGATGTGTCTTTTCCCCCTCCAGCCATGTTCTGATTCAGTGCCTTATGAAGAGGCCTTGGCCAACCGCACTGTTCTTCTGAGTTCCACCGAGAGCAGAGAAGGACTCACACAGCAGGTATTCCGTGTCTGACATGCAGCCATTTTAAGACAAGAGTGCATTCACTGAAGCAGTTATTTTTCTGGAGAGTTGCCCTGTGCAGATGTCACTGTTTTGTTCATATAGTAGACATGTCAATGCCCACCTAAATATTGAATTCCACAATAAAGGGAAGATTTGCATTTGGCTTTAGTGTGTGATCTGAGTGCAGAACAAAGGACAGGCTCCTTTGGACAGTCTGATCTCAAGGACGAGCCTATGCCAGAAAACCAAATAGCACTACAGTTTAACATTTATGAAGGACCGTTGGATTATGTCTGTTATCGGTTATCTGTTGTCCAGCTTCACTTTTATCCTCAAGTTTGAATAAAAAGATGTGAACTATGGCAGGTCAAAAAGTATTTCTTAATAGTCAGCAAAGTACGACCCTGGGACTCTATGAACCTCCGTAGGCTGTGTGGCCCTCAGCCCACCCCATACCTCCTTTTTCCTCAGAATAAAATTGATATATAAGTACAGTCATGTGAAAAAGAAAGTAACTCTCTTTGAATTTTATGGTTTACGTATCAGGACATAATAAAAATCATCTGGTCCTTTTCAGGTCTGAAAATTAAGTAAATACAACTTCAGATGAACAGCAACACATGACATATTACACAGTGTCATTTATTTATTTATTTATTTATTGGATTTCTATCCCGCCCATCTAGACCAAAGGTCTACTCTGGGCGGTTTACAAATTTAAAAACAATAAAACCAAAAAACATATTTTATAGATCCAAGGTGGCGAAAGTGTAAGAAATTAAGATACGGCAGGAGGGAAAGCCTGCCCGAATAGCCAGGTTTTAGGTTTATTCCTGAAAACACCCAGAGAGGGAGCCAGGCGGATCTCCACTGGCAAGTTGTTCCAGAGGCGAGGGGCCACTGCCAAGAAGGCCCGGTTCCTCGTTCTTTCCTTCTGGACTTCCCTCGGCGTTAGGCCCCCTCAGCCGCCTGGCCTGGCTGGAATGAGTGACTCTGGCAGAACTGGGTGGGAGAAGGCGCTCTGCCAGATACTGAGGTCCTAAACCGTCATGATTTATTTTACAGAAATAAAGCCAAAATGGAGAAGCCATGTGTGAAAAACTAAGCACACTATGGTTCAGTAGCCGGTAGAAGCACTTTTATCAGCAATAACTTGGAAGTAATCATTTTCTGTATGACTTTAACAGTCTCTCATATCATTGTGGAGGAATTTTGGCCCACTCTTCTTTACAACGTTGCTTCAGGTCATTGACGTTTGCAGACATTTGTTTATGCACAGCATTTTTTATGTATATGACTAAATGATCCATGACTCCTGGAAACCTGCAGGAGTGACAGCTCACCATTAAACAGGTGAGCAGACATGCCCCCCCTTGAGTTTATCCATTCTGCAAAACTGGAACTTCTGCTCGCTTCCAGTTTCTGTTTGTGGGTTTGGGGTTTTTGTTTTGTTTTGTTTCCTTTTTTTTGCACTTTTCACTGTTGATGTGGTCTCTGGAGTGTGCTGGGGGCAGAAGATTGCCCACTGGACTGCCAAAGTGACTCTCCCCAGAGGTGTATAGTTGGATATTGTTTTTCCTAGGGCAGGGATGATGAAACTCTGGCCAACCTGACATTTTGGATTTCCCAGAAGTCTTCCTCAGTATGGCTAATGGTGAGGAGTTCTGGGTGTTGAAATTTAAAACATCAATGAGGAAGACATGGTTTCCTCATTGCAATGTCGCCTTTGGGTGGTAAGCAAAGCGAGGCTATCTATACCATACCATGAATTGTACTGTTAAGTTTTTCTTCTCTGAAAAGCACTTTCCCCTTCAAGAACTGGGACACCAATACTTTCAGTGAGGTAGCCTTTTGGCTTGGGCCTGAAAGGTCAGAGTTGACCTCTCTGAGCAACTCCTCTAATTAAGAGAGAATTTAAATTATTTTTAATTAAGGTACAGCTCCCAGAATCCAACAGTGAATGACTGATGAACAGGAAGGAATACTTAATGTGAGTTTCGAAATGGACTTCCTTCTGTGGTTTTTGGAGAATAATGGGCTGTGTCTCAGAACATTGTCTAGAAAGAACATTACATTTAACCAATCATGTCACCACTGGAAGGAAGTCATACAGATGGACTGAGGTCATAACGTGGCTTGTCTTTCTCATGGGTGTTTGAAAATAGTATCTGTTATTTATTTGTTGCTCTTCATAAGACTTTATCTGGTTTGTTATTGAAAGCATCTGTTTCCTTTATTTTGTGGCTAAATATGTTTGACTTGGATAATTTGCTCATACCACTATTATCATATGTTTATATTTTAAAATGAAAGAAGCATTATTTGTTTAAAGCTTCATAAAAATGTGAGTTCTCCATTGTAGGCTGAGTTTTAGATGGATCCTTTGGACAATGCCCCCTTGCCCACTCTGTCTGTTTTAAAAAGCCAAAAACAGTGTTTGTGTGTGTACCCTATTTGCAGTTCATGCTCTTATCTGCTTATATACTGCCCCACAGTGCTTAAACACGCTCTGGGCAGTTCACAAGTTAATTATGCAGACTATACCTTGCTCCCCGCAGCTAGCTGGGTACCCATTTTACTGACCTTGGAAGGATGGAAGGATGAATCAACACTGAGCCTGCTACCTGGGATTGAACCCTGGGCCATGAGCACAGCTTTGGCTGCAGTATAGCAGTTCAAATAGTTCCTCATCACTCAATATAGGCCACTCATCTCTTATCGGTGCTAGAAGAAACTTCTTAGGCAAGCTTAGGATGAACATCATCCTCTGCAGGCCATGTGAAACATGTCAAAGTCAGAGCTGCCTTGGGGGGCGGCTGGCTATGTAGGTTGGGAGGATTATAGCAATACAAACTAAAAATGAAGCAAAACAAAACACCAACTGTCGCAAACTCTTCTCAGAGATGCATGCTATTGCCCTGGTTCCAGGAGCAATCTGGGGAATGGTTATACCTCAGTTTACTGTACAGCCTCTTAGTTATGCCAGAGGTGGGGAATTTGCAGTGCTCCAGACGTTGTCGGATTGCCGCTCCCATTCTCCTTCGCCATTGTCTATGCTGGCTAAGGCTCATGGAAGTTGCAGTATAACAACATCTGGAGGCTGTTAATAGTGTCCTACCTTCCCTGTTCTCTAGGTCCAGCAGAGTTTGGAGAAGATTGCAAAACTGGAACAAGAAAAAGAACACTGGATGCTGGAGGCCCAGCTCGCCAAAATTAGACTGGAGAAGGAGAATAAAAGGGTATTTGATAAACTCAAGAATAACGTTGGCAACCAGCAGATTGAGGTAACCCAGGAAATTTCTCTCATGCTGGATGCATCTGAACAAGAGAAGGAAGATGCTGCAGAGAAGCTTTTGAGGGAGCCAGTTAAAAGCACAAGTCTGGTAAGTGTGTCTTATTCCAGTGTTGTGGTGGACACTTCTGAAATCTACCATATGTTTTTGTTTTAAAACGTTCCGGTTTTATTAAACAATACATTTCTACATTGATTGGTAACCTAGTGAAAAAACACGGTGGCTGCACTTCTTCATTCGCATGCTATGATAAACCATGTGGCATTCTTTTTTTGAGGGTGGGGGAGTGGGAGGCTTGGAAGTTCCTGCCTACATCCGCACACCCATAGACACCTACATTTCATTCACCTGGAATAAGGCCTATCTTCCAGGCTGTCTTAGGCCTACTTCTGGTATAAAAAGAAAACTGCTCCAGTACTTCCTGAGGAGTCTGGTCTTTGTGGGAGGTGTAATCTTGCTGCTCCTTAGGCTCTTAAAACACTGAACCTCTTACAAAGAACTAGGCCTCCCAGGAAGCACCGGGGTTTTTATATGGGCAGAGCCAAGACAGCCTGGAGAATATGCCCTGTTCAGATCAGTGAAATGTAGGTGTATGCTTGGTTGCCTGTAGGTGTGAATCTGTGGGCAGGAACTCCCAGAATTCTGCCGGAGGAATTCCTGGAGAATTCTGGAAGTTGGAGTCCAAAAACACACCAAAGAATTGTATGACCAGTCTTAATGATCAGAGTATAATGATCAGATCCCTCCATGTTTGGAAGGAGATCTTGGTGGCATTAGCACTTTCACTTTTAATTTCAGTTAAGCACAGCTAAACTCCAAAGTGTTAAGTGGGATTTTCTGAAACAAACTATCTTCTTAATGCAGAGTTTGAAGTTTATTTCAAAGAAACCATCATTAGGATTAACCACAGTTTGTCATTGGGTGCCATGAGAAGCCATGGTTAATCAGATATAGAAACAAAAGGTTCTGAATTGCTCAAAGCCCATGCAAGTGAAATTGAGCAACTGGGCTCAGTGTAACACTACTGAAGGAAGTACATACAATTTACATTTCAGGCATCCTAAAACTAACCTGTTAATAGGTTGCAGTTAATAGTTTTCATTTAAATTTTTTTGCTGGGAAACAAAATTCAAAGCACACATTGTACTTTATTGAAACTCCCTCTTTTTGGTTCTGCTGTTTTGACCATTCAAAAGCCTAGTCAAATAGTTATACGGTATCTAAAATTGGATATCCAATGTGGTATAGTGGATAGAGTGACAGACTAGAATTTAGGAAGCCTAGGTTTTAATCCCCACTCAGGTGTGGAAACTCACTAGAGGTGAAGAACTGGTAAAGGTAAAGGTTCCCCTTGACATTTAGTCCAGTCGTGTCCGACACTAGGGCGCGGTGCTCATCCCCGTCTCCAAGCCGTAGAGCCAGCGTTTGTCCATAGACAGTTTCCGTGGTCATGTGGCCGGCGCGACTAGACACGGAACGCCGTTACCTTCCCACCGAGGTGGTACCTATTTATCTACTCGCATTTACATGCTTTCAAACTGCTAGGTTGGCAGGAAGAACTGGTAAAACCACTCCTTAAATGTCTGACTTATCTTGAAAGCCCTATTAGGTTCTCTGTAAGTCGGTTCCATCTTGATGGCACATAACAAATATAAAATTAACATATTTTCAGGGTTTTTTAAAATGATGAAACATGCATATGAGAAGAATATGTTAAACCACATTCCTACTTCTGCTTACTTGAGTCTAGGCCTTATTATTAAATCCAATGGGTAAAATCCTATTCAGAAGTAGTTTACCTGTCCCTTCTTCTGCGGGACGCAATCCTATTGTGTAAATGTCATCCTCTGCTGCAGATAAAAATTTAATTTAAATTGACTGAAAGCTTCTTATCCCGTCTTTCAGGTTCCAAGGCTCCCTAGGGCTCCTTTTTGCCTTGGGAGCCTCGGGATAGTAGGCAGGAAGGCTTTAACAATCACTGCTAGGTTATTGCTGGCAGGATTGGGACTACCAAGGGTGATCCGGAGGCAAATGCTTGGTGTTTGAGTTGTTCAGTGAGATTCAAAAGGTGATCTGTAGTGGGTTTGTGGATGATGGTGTAAGTTGGAGAGCATGGAATGGTTTCATTCAGAAATGCTGGTCCCATGCACATGAATTGCACTTTCCTACTATCAGTTAATGATGGTGCAGTTTAGCCTCTTGTTCACACATCTCCATTTGCCATTTCTGGGACTGAGAATCTTGTGTCTCTGCAGACATGTGTGGTCCAGTCTGAAGGCTTAGGTACAAACTTTTAGCCTGCTACCCTCTATAATTGTTTGACTACAATTTCCATAATCCCCAGCCAGCATGGAATTGGAGGAAAGGTGTTTTGCAGATTCAAAGACATTAGAAATAAATCCTAACTTCACTGTATGGATTCTCTGAAGAAACCTGAGTCAGGGTCTTTTCTCTGCTTTGTGCTTATAAGAGTGGGTCTCGTAACATCATTTGGGCTGTATAATGGGCAGGGTAGTATTCCCCTCCCCTTAACTTCTTTAGTGGGGAGGGCTGTGTGACTGAGGTCAGTAGCCAATAGATCTCTGCCCCCTTTCCAGAACTACTGCTTAAATCCTGAAGGGTATCTTATTTCTTCCCTGCAACCATACACTGCTGCTGTTCCTTATATGTGGTTTGGACTGAAACCCTGCATGTCAGCACTTTGTGTCTGTGGGAAGGCTTCCCTTGCCAAAAGAACTTTAACGAGTTTGTGGAATTCATAGTGGGATGATGTATTACCAGAATAGAGAAAAGCCCAGTTCTAAGACTAGTTGTTGAATGAGGCATGGTGGAAGGTAGAAACCAGATACATTTCCTAGAACATGCTGCCTATGTTTGGACATTGGTCTATGGCTTGATAAATCATGGCTTACGGACTGTTGGATGGGCACTGCTTCCTTCCCCATCTTCTCCTGTTTACACACTGCCTTCAGTGTGTGGAAATCCTAGCTTTCATTAAGCCAGAATTCCTTGTTTTAGCTAAACTGTAGGAATCTGGCTCAGTGTAAATTAAAAAGCTGCTGTTGGCCTGTTTCCTAGTTAATCAACTTCAACTCATAGCTCCCCCTTCACCTATAGCAGGGAACCCAGGCTTATTGAAAGCCGGAATCTCTATGCCAGAAATGACAGAGGAGAGCAGGAGTGAGTAATAAGTATATAAGTTTGTTTGCTGACCTAACAGAGCATAGCAAAGGAATAAAACTGAATTAATATAACTGGGGTAAAAAACAAAAGGAACGTGGTAGTTGGAATCTACTACTGACCACCCAATCAAGAAGGTGGAGATGAAACTTTAGAAAAACAAATTGCAAGAACTTCAAAGAGACATGGTGTAATAGTAATGGGAGATTTCAATTATTGTGGTATCTGTTGAGAGGCTTAAGTTACAGGAAGTAAAATTTGGTTGAATATCAGGAAAAACTTCCTAACTGCTAGAGCAGTAAGCCAGTAGAATCGGTTACCGCAGGAGGTGGTGAGCTCTCCAACTCTGGAGGCATTCAAGAGAAAATTGGACAACCATCTGCCAGATCTGCTTTGATTTGGATTCCTGCATTGAGCAGGGGGTTGGACTTGATGGCCTTATAGGCCCCTTCCAACTCCATTATTCTGTGATTCTATGAACCATGGTGCTCATCCATGGGTGTTGGACTAATGTCTGGTTATAGCCAGTGCATTTTATTTCTGCATTATATTATCACATTTCTAATTCATTCCCACACTAAAAAGTACAGCACATTGTATGTAGAATTAACCCATTTTATCCTAAAATAAGAATAGTAACTTGACTAAAGTTACAAAATGGCCCTCATGATGGCAATTCCAACCCCATGTCCAGTGCACTGGATATTACAAACACTAGATCTGATATGCACTAGCATCACACCAAGGTTGTTGGTGGATTTCCGGGGGGGGGGGGGGGAAGGGTTTAATATTATTAGTTAGGGCATTACAGGAGCATGTTCTACTCAGGTACACTTTGTTTAAAAGTGAGCAAATAATGGAAGAGCAGAACTTAATTACCTGTGTTATTGTAAGGGTTGAGTATCCTGCGCATATGAAATACCTATAAACTGAAAATATTGAACAGCAGTTCTATGATACAGGGGTTTGGCTTGAAAATTAAGCACATGCCTCTTTCAGACATCATTGTGATTCAGTGTTATTTGAAGCAGCACCCTTGCAAAGTAATTCCCTTGGGTTTTTGTTTTTTGTTTCTTGAAGAAATCACCATGGGAAACATACACCTTGAAGTTTTAGTAAATCCAGTGGGAGAGGGGTTGGAACAGGCATTTAATCTTCCCACTGACATCATTGGAACTTAAAATTTGGAACACAAACAGGCAAAAGGTTTGAGACCATTGAGTGTGAGCTTCCACATAATAGAACTGGTGAGTAATTGCTGTCATTGGGCTGACTTTCTCATAATCTTTTTTTTTCCTAATCTCCCCCCCCCCCCCCCCCCCCAAGGTTGGAATGCTGACAGTGACCACTGAAAATGAAGAGGTATGTATGGCTTTAGTATGGCAGGGTCCTACTGCCATGGTTGTAAACACTGTATTTAGGGCTAAAGCCATCTTTTCATATCCAGCCATTTTTGCAGTCTTCAGACCTCCCTTGGCCTCCTTTTTTAAAAAAAATTATAAAAAAAGGCGATTTGCAACCCCTGATAGTCCCCACCAGTGGTGATTTATCTTTTTAGTGGGTCACAAACTCCCCAGCACCATTCAGCACCCAGAAATCCCAATTTTTCAAAGCTGGATATGGACTTCCAGCTGCTTCTGGTTTTTTGTTTCTTTGTTTGTTTGCATTTTCGTTATTCTGTGCAGTACTCGGAGAGTTCCAGGGCAGAAAACTGGTCTCCAGGTCTTTAAAAACAACAGCAACTTATATTTATTTTATATCCTCAAGTTGTCCTCTCTTCCCCCACTTGTAACAAATGTTAAAACGTGGCAACTGTTCATTTTTTTTTAATTTCCCTGACAAACCCTTCATTAATGTTCTCCACCTATCTTGTTTGTGATAATTTTGTAATAGGATTTTCTGTGCTGCCACTGTGCTTATGGAACCAAACAGTATTCTAGGCCAGGGCTGAGAACCCGTAGCTCTCCATTTGTTGTTAATCCCCAGTTCCAGCTGGGCTAGTAGTGAGGTGTGGTGGGAGGAGTGATTCACCTACATCTAGAGAGTCAGAGATGCCCCACTCAAGAAAAGCTGGATGCTGTTTGATAGCAGCATTGTTCACTGCTTCCGTTGTCCAGTACGACAATTTCTTCCCGTCCCTTCACTTCAACCTAATTATTATTTTTCCTAATGGATCAGAATAAAGCCTGTCTAGGCTGTTGTCTCTGTTGCAGTTGAATAAGATAACGCTAATAAAGCACAAAGGCTATCGCCTTCTTGTGTTAGTCCTCAGCTTTCTTGTACTTGGAGATAGAATGCCTCTGGATGTAGAGGCTCCATAATAGCTGGGGCCTTTCATGATGTTGCTGTACGTGACTGTGTCTTGCCCTGAAAAAAGGATCCATCTCAGTGAGTAGCCATTGCCAGGTCTTATTAATCCAGTGGCTCAAGCTGGATCAGACCAAAAGTTTATGTAGTCCAGCATCTGGATTAGCTCAGTGGTTTCTGGGATGCTGGCCAATAGGACATGAATGCCACAGCACGATCCTGCTTGTACTCCTCAGCAATGGATATGCAGAAGTGTATTGTCTCTGCTACTGGAGGGAGTAGATGACCCTTGGTAACCTTATCCATGACATCATCCACTGCCTATTTAAAGCTGTCTGCTATGGCCACTGTTGCCACATCTTGTGGCAAGAAGTCCCATAGCTTAACCGTGTATTTGTGTGAAGAATCACTTCCCTTTATCTTTCCTGAATCTCTAGTTGCTCAGATTCAGTGGATCACTCATGGCTGTAGTGTGAGTAAAGGAGAATATTTCCTTGCTACTCACTTTCTCTAAGCCAGAAATAATTTTCTACACTTTTACTTTGTGTGCCCCCACTGTTTATTTGCTTTTTTCTTGAGGATGAAAAAACTTCACATTCATGAGCATTTTAATCTGTCTTCATAAGTAGTTCCTCCAGGTCCTTGATCAATTTGGTTGCCCTTTTCTATATCTTCTCCTTTGAGTTGTGGCTTTCAGTCCTTGTTCTATTATGTTTCAGTTGTATTGGTTTTCACACCTGGATGGATTTCCTAATGTTTTTGCCCACTTATTTTGCAGGCTCCAGAAGCCAGTACCCGTGAAGATTTGATAAAGAACCATTATATGGCGAGAATAGTGGAGCTTACCTCTCAGTTGCAGTTGGCTGACAGCAAAGCGGTACATTTCCATGCAGAGGTGAGTGAGCAATCAGTTGCTTGTGCAAACAGTGAAGCATTGGCCTGACAGTAAAGACGACTGCAAGACTTGTACAGTCATCAGTTTCTATCATGCATAGTTTCTCTCTTGGTTTTTGGAACTCTTGCCACTAAGAATGATCCCCCAACTAAAGCATTGATGTGCTGTAATGCAAATGGGGAAAATAGTGAGAATTAGAACGAGGCTCAAAAGTACATTTCCTATGTGATCTTCTTGAATTCCTTGCTCCCTATTTAAAATCGGAAGAATAACCTGTTTTACAGCACTGTTGAGGATGAACGAGACAAGAGTTGCAAAGCTCATTGCATGCTCACGGTTCTTCTTCCCACCTCCTTGTATGTTTATATATCACACAAGGAGCTGGCACAAAGGATCTCTTGTAAGTTGTATATAGCAGTGTTCCCCAACCCCCGGTCTGCAGCCCGGTGCTGGTCCGTGGCGTGGGCCAGACCGGGCCGCCGAGAGAGACCTCCCGCCGCCCCCCCCGCGCGCACTCACCCCGTGCCGTCCGTTTGTGCCTGCGTGCGCGCTCCAGCATACCCGCACGAGCGCTGCGCTGCCATTTGCACGCGCGCACGGGGCCGCATGAGCGTGCACTGCCGTTTGCACATGCGCTCGGGCGCATGCGCAAATGGCGGTGCGCGCTCGTACGGGCCTGCGCGCGCCCGTGCGTATGTGCAAATGGTGGTGCGCTGCCCATATGGGCGCGCGCCCGTGCAAGAGTGAGCGTGCGTGGGGTGCCCCGCCTTCCCCAGCCGGTCCGCGGACTGGAAAAGGTTGGAGAACGCTGGTATATAGGGCTGTGGTAAACCGTGGGACAATGAAACTGCGGATACTGGTCCTGCTGATATAGGGATCCTACTGTACTTAAAATAAGTGCTCATTATTCCCTGTGTGACACTTGTCCTGCCTCCTTGTATGTTATAAACAATTTCAGGTATCCATAGTAGATCGTGGCCCTACTGTACACATACTTCTGCCTTATTTACAGTAAAGCACCATCTGCAGCAGGAGGATCCAAAATATTCCCAGGAAAATATGTCTTGGGAATTTACAGAAAGGGATTTACAGGAAGTGGTTGCATGGAGGATTTCTGGGAAGGAGGGCATTGATCTAAGGGGCAGCAAGGTACAATGGGCAAAGCCATTTCCTGTGTAGTTGAAGATGGGTGAATTGGTGCCACAGAACAGGATATGTCAAGAGACCAACGCAGAGGGATGAGGAAGAGTGAGGCCACAGAGAGCCACGCGAGTGGGCAAAAACCTTGTAGAGACAACTGAAGGAAGGAGGCTGGGAGGCCTTAGCAGAGTGTGAGAGGTAGAGATGCAGCATTTGACATTCCCAGGAGTGGAGGAATTCTAAGTCTTTGAAGCATTGTGTAGTCAGGTTGATGGCAGAAGTGGTGGTGTGGGAGGGATGAAAGCAGCCAGCTCCTTTCCTTTGTTCAAGAGGAATGAGAATGTTAAGGGGAATCTTGAAAGGAGTGAGTGAGCCAGGGCTGGGGACAAACAGAACCAGTGTTTCACGAACTGATGGCAGAGATGACTGAAAGTGGAGTCTGTGCATTGGTTAGGGATGAGAAGAGGCCGGGAATGACAATTTGGAATAAGGCAGCTGACACCATCAAGGGCTAGTTGAGAGGGAGGATGAGAGACCTCAGTGAGATTAAGTACCAACATCAGCATCACTGGAATGTAGGAAGCTGTTTTTTTACTTAGTGAGATCCATGCCTCACCTAGTACAGTGCAGTGAACTGCAATAAGCAACAGCTGTCCAGCGTTTGAGGCAGGATCCTTTCCCAGCTCTGCTCGGAGATCCCTCAGATTATATGGCGGTCTCTTGTCCAAATATTAACCAGGCTGGAGCTTGCTTAGCTTCTCATATCAGGGAAGATCAATGTGTTCATGGTGGTGTGGTGTTAGACAGGTTTCATCTGAAGTCCAAGGACCTTAGAAGGGCTCAGGAGAGAGAAGACCATAGGCAGTGACTGGCTTGTGTTGAGCAGGCAGCAAGTCCAGAGGGAACAGGAGAAAGGAAGCAAGGATGGGGGATGATGGTAATAGGTATGAAGTTTGGAGAGAGAGGTTAGTGGCTGCTGTTGTATTTGAAAGTGGCATTTCAGACATGACTAGTAGGGTAACTTGGTTCAGATATGGTCCCATTCACATGTGAGATATTCAGGGGAACCTTGGAGTTACCAAAATCTCATGGTGGGAGCTGTAGCAGAGTAGTTACCAGGGCAAAGATTCTGGGTAGTAATTTTCTCTATAAAAGGTCACCTGAATTAAAGCCAGCATGGTTTTGTGTTTGATTTGGCAGTGCCGAGCACTTGCAAAGCGACTTGCTTTAGGAGAGAAAACGAAAGAGGCCTCCCTGGAAGACATGAGACTAGCTAAGCAGAACATCACCAGATTACAGGCAAGTTGGTTTTTAATTACTGAGGGTGGGGCGGACATTTCCAAGGGCCTCTGCCCAAATCACAGGTCTCCCTTGCACCCTCCCTGTATATGCTTTGAAGTGGTTAGTGCCATTTCCTCTTGAAATATTTTGGCATTATGAGAGATAACAATTTTGTTGGAACACCATCTGGGTAAATGGACCCTCTGGGTTGTGAAAAGATGGTTTCATACCTCTCAAGTTCTCCTCATTCTGCAGGTTGCAGCGTCATGCTTTGTTGCCAGAATTGCAGAAATAATTGTAACTTATAATTGTAACTTTAAAATGGCCCTTCTGCCTCTCTGCTTATCTTCCACTTCATGGGACCTCATTTTGCCACAGTGGGCTAGAGCTGAAGGTTCCATTTCTTTGCCCTTCCAGGACGAGTTGACAACTACCAAAAGAAGTTATGAAGACCAGTTGAGCATGATGAGCGACCATCTCTGCAGTATGACCGAAACTTTATCCAAGCAACGGGAAGAAATAGATACATTGAAGTTGGCTAGTAAGGTATGTAAACCGATGGCTGTGGGCTGCAATTTGAGTTTCCTGCATTTCTCGTCCTTACTTGGTCATTCGGCATAGTTTACTGATGAATAAAAGCATTGATTCTGTTAAAAAGTGCTGAGTCTGTTGTTCTGTGTGTTGTAATCCGTGGGATTGCTTTTTCCTCCAAAAGAAGCAAACACAGTCTTGCATCAGCTCAGTTTCTGAACAAAGAAAACTATAGTTAGCTAATGTCTTTTAATTCTATATATTTGTCTGATCTTAATTTAAATGCATAGGGTCTCTCGAGGGTTACTTGTGAAGTTCAGTTTTAAAACCACAAAAAAAAAAAACTTGATACTCTCTCATTTTGTAAATGACTAAATAATTCTTTAGAAAAGAGTCATGCGATAGGGAAAACAAAGTACAAACTCTTTGCCTGTGAACTCACAAAGATGTTTGGAAGAGGGGTTCTGCCTTTGGAAAATCCAGCTTGGCTGTTTCTTAATATTTAACCACATCCAAAGTCCTGTACAGAAGATAGACTAGACAAGGCCCATGCTCAGAAGGCTTGCAAGCAATGACTGAGGGAATTGAAGAGAGTATGAGAAATCATTGCTCCGTTGAAAGGTGATAGTTATTGATGGCAAAGAAATCCATAGCTGAAAAAATATTATTAAACTCATGAGCGTAAAGAAGGGAAACAGCCTAGCCAGTGGGGATTCTGACCCATCTGTACCAAACAGGATAGTTAGGAGCACTTGGAATGAAAGTTGAAGAGTTAGACAAAGGGAACTGCCAACAAGTAAAGTTTCTAAAGGGTCTTGAGTGAGCCTCACCATCACAATAACAGCATTAAGCCAAGAACTGTCGCTCAGTAGTAGGGCACATGCTTAGCATACAGCAGATCTCAGGTTCAGTCCTTCACATGTCTGTTTAAAACAGAAGTGGCCCGCTCTTGCCCCCCCAGGTGTTCTTGGAGTGCACGTTCCACCAGTCCTGGCTGGCATAGCCAATGGTGCATGGCTATGGGAGTTATAGTCTAACATTTGGAAGGCCGCTGTTGCCTACACCTAGTTTAGAAGGATCTCTAATAGCAAAGGCTGCTTCTTCCTGAAATCCTGAAGATTCCCTGTTAGGGGCAAACTGTTTTGAGCTGGACGGGCCATCAAGTCTGACTTGCTTTGGCAGATCTGTATGTTTATTTGAATTTGTAATGGGATGCAAGAAGTAAGATGTTCACATGCTTCAGGTAGTCACTTCATTGTAATTGGAATAGTAATTGTTCCTTACCCTTGAGGTTTAATATTTTGTTGTTGGTACCTGTCTGTTTTTTTCTTGGCCATAGACCCTGGTTAGATTGTGATGGCCAGGTTTGCTAGCCCTTACTGGCTTTGTTGCAGCAGCAAGCTGTATGCAGAACTGGAACAGAGGGCAGAGGAAGGTGGAGGTGGCAGAGATACTGTTGTGCAACTTGGTTCAATGTTGAGTTCTTGGTGCAGCAATAAACTTTTCTATTCCTCTGCTAGCAGAGTGGAGTGTTGGTATAGCATAGTATCTTGTTGTACCTTCCCAGGGCATGCGCATTATCTCAATCTTGCTGTGTAAATTACTGGAGTGCTGCATTAGGAAGGAACAGCTCTCCCCATGAGTAGTAATTGGTACAGGCTGTGTTATGGTGGATGGAATACCTAACATGGTTGATAAATTCATTTGTTTATTTTATTTATATTTTGTCTTTCTCCCAGGAATAAGGCTTAAGTGGCAAAGTCTAAAAACATGTACAGATAAAAGCAGGTACAGGGAAAACAGAGAAAAGATTATAATCAACTGTCTCTCTAATTTTTGGTCCTGCTGGGTGGGGCTCCACCCTCCTTGCATGCACCTCTGCCCCCCCCCCCACTTGTGGCTGCAACCAGAACCAAAAGGGGTGAAACACTGGCTGTGGATGCAGCACTGCACAGCCACACAGCCCATGCAGCTTAGAGGGAACATGACTATAATGCCGATTTCTTTTTTAAAACACTCAAAAACTCAAAGGTGATTAATTCTACAAGCAATTTAAAATTTACATTTGAAAATACAGTACAATTTAATTCAAGCCCCTTTTCTCAGAATCTTGTCTATTGCTGAAAGCCTGCTTGAATAAGAGGGTCTTTGTCTGCTGGAAGAAGAAGAAAAAAGGGAAGGGAGCCATCTAGTTTTATGTGGCCGCAACTTCCCCAGCTTGAGAGCAGCTACCAATAATGGGCTTGGGCGGGAGGGATGAAGGCTACATCTTAAAAATGGAGCAGAAAGTAATGGAGTTGGGTAAGTGACTTAACTGGTGGAAGACACTTTAGGAGGTGAGGAGACACATTCTAGCTGAAATGGACGTGGAGGAACTCAGAGAGTTGACTTGATAGAGAGGGAAGCTTTTCTACCAATACATCCTGAAAGGCTAGAGCTTGATAATGACAAGCAGGAAGCAATCAATTCCTGAGTCATCCGTTGTCACATGGGGTTGGTGTGGCGGGGAGAGTTGTAAAGACCTTGCCCTTGGCTAGCTCAGCCGGCTGAAGAGCACTTGAAAACAAATTGCGGGAGAATAAATGGAGACCCCCGTCTTTGCAGAAGAAATGGTGGTGGTGCAGCTCTGTAGCAAAGTAATCTTTTAATGAAACTTCTTATGCATTCTATGCACTATTTCAGGCACCTGCAGAAAACCCCAGGCTGTGAAGCCATTATCTGAAATCTTTCAATTTTTTCCGCAACTGAAATGAAGCCAGTGGATTGTAAACAGTACACGTTCTACCCATGATGTTCTGGGTGTGTCTCCAGTGCCTCCCTGTCTGTTTGTGTAACTGTGCAGGGGCCCCATGTACGTGGGTCAATTTCCAAAAAACCTGGAACCACACATGCCAGTTCTTGAACCTTGGAGCGCTGCTCCTGCAACCCTGATGTTGTTATAAAAGGGATGGGGTTCCTGTGAAATGTGCCCATGCTTTTTAGAGGTCATTTTTTTATTGGTCCCATCACTTAGAGGGCATAAGGGAACTTCTGAGGTGAAACTTTTACTTTTTATGTTCCAGTAATCATTCTGTCAAAGAACCCGAGTCCACCATGATGGAAGGTTGTGGATATGTTTCCAGGCATATTTATCTTTTATATTGTGTCATGGTGAGGAAAAAGAAGGATTAGGAGAAGTGATGAGGAATCCAAAGTCACTACTTGAAAGATGACAAATGGATAATCTGTGAGAGGCAGGGTTGGTAGGAGATGTCTTGTCACATTTGCAGGAGATGAAGTTTGAAGGAGAACAAGTTCACAGTAATTCTGCATCGTGTCCAGAGTACTTCTGTTTGTTGTTGTTGTTTTTAATGCAACTGGTATAATTTTGGGCAGTGAATAGCTCCATTTTACAGAGTCGGTGTAGATAGTATTATCTGTTGTGTGCCAAACCACACGACACAGGGTGGAAATGATAATGTCTACACTGACTTCATAACTTGCAGTAATTTCCTACCAAAATTACGCCATTTGTGTTTCACTGGCAGTAGGATTTTGGCCACTGTCCCACATTTTAAGGAACAATTAAACTAGGCTGAATGATCCAGAGGGTGTGCTGCAGGATGAGACCAAAATATACATTGCAAGAGCCCTAGCATCCAACGATAAAGAAGTAGGCAGTGATGCAATCAACCTTCCTGATTCTGCCAGGAACAGCTTAGGAGTAGAACTCACTCCACTGGGTGTCCCTGTTGGCAGAGGGGAGCTTGAGATTCGAGCCATTGTGACTTTTTTTTTTCAAGTGGCCACTTTTATGTACTTCTGTTAAATACATTTTTTTTAAAAAAAGTGGAGTCTTATTTTATTTTTTAAAATGTGTTTTTTTTAAATTTCAGCATTTGGATCATGTGAAAGATGTGGTCTGTATGTTGGCAATTTAAAATCAGCTAAACTGACACAACAGCTCCTTCATAGCAGTCTTGGGTGCTTGTGTCAGCTGCTACTCCCAGACTGTGTTCCCAAGCGCTATCTTTTGGCTTGTAACTAAGACAACATGTTTGTGGTTTCTGAAGGCCGTGGAAGCTTTTCCTTAATGTCTATTTCCTGAAAGAGTAGGGTGTGTTTTTTTTTAACTGAGCTGGCCGGCCAAACCTTTAATCACAGAAACATGAGGACAGTCTGACGCCTGAGGCTTGTCTACACAGAAACCTCATTACTCATATTTGTAGCAACATGCCTTGCATGGCATGTACTACTTTTTGATCTGTATGCTCTTACAGTGACTGTCTAAAAAAACAGACCTTTTGTTCACAATAGTTGGGTATCCCAAAACATGGTCATTGGTACAGTGGTTCTTGTAGGAGGTTGTTTCTTTGCCACAGATCTCTTACGTGTGGGTAGAGAAAAAATCCACAGCACAAACCCCAAAATTGTATCTCTTCCCCCCCCCCCCCGCCCAAAAGGACAACTAATAGAGACTTTATTGATACATGTGGGATGGGATGCTCAGTGGTACAGCACAGCTTTGCATATAGGAGGTTCCCGGTATGACAAAAACAATCAGGTGGCAAGGGGTGCCAAAGGCCTTTGCCCAACAATCCGTGGCGGCTAAGAGTGGACTACATGAACACATAAATTCAGAACTTTGAAACATTCTGTGTTTGGACAATGCCTCCCACATTCCAGTGGCATTCATTAATGGCTGGTGAATTCTGGGAGTCACAGCTCCCCTCCCAACGAAACTCTGCACAGCAGTGCCTCTTATGCTCTGTGACAATCCCTTGTGCTTTCTCCTTGATCTAGGGAAATTCCAAGAAGAACAAAAGTCGATAGTATCGGTGGGCCAGCTGTCCTCTGGATTCTGCTGCTGCACAGAAACACAGATGCTGGAACTGGTATTCAGCTGGCAAACTGTCTCTTGGCTGGACACGGCCATAAAAGTGGACATGCCCATTTGTGGGGGAGTTTTTTGGTGTCGTGCGTGGATGTGAGACCACACTGAATTGGGTAATGCAGACCAAACTTTGTGAGGCCAGTAAAGCTGAAAGCAGAATAATACACTCTGTGGATAACGTACATAGGAAGTAACCATAACTTTTTATGTACAGTTTGTAATTACTTCTAATTTCCATGTACAAACCTCCAAGATTTTGTATATTTGAGTGTATACTTAGACGAGCAGAACTGGTATTTGATGCAGTAGTTGTCTGTTCTGGCCTGTGTTGTTGTTCCTGCCCGTCCATTCATTTCTGTGGATAAAATGAAAAATAAATGCCACAATCCTCAGAACTATGAATATTTTTCAGCTGTGTTTACCTGTGCAGTTATTGTGAAAAGTACTACCAATTCCAGTCTTCTCTTCTACATTAGCTTAGAAGATTGCCTGTCCCGGTACATTAATGCAGCTGTGACTAATGCAAGTTTTTATTAATTGTTAACAAACCATTAAAAAGTGTGCAGAAGTGAGCCTTTTGAAATCAAGTGCAGGAAGTGTAGGCCAAAGAAGGAGTTCATGTAAAACTGTGCTGAGCAGTGATGTTTTCTCCATTTTTGTTTGTATTGATTGATTTTCATGCAAATGGCTGGCAGAAGTTGGAGAATGATGTGAACAGGAACATTGACAAAAAAGGGTCTTTCACTTTGGCAGGACTAGGATGATACTGGCAATGGATCGTCAGTATCAGCTGAAAGCTCCGTACTATACAAATTCAGCCTAAGAAATCACGGAATAAGCAAGGCTGTGAACAAATTAAGCCTCAAGGAGACGGGGGTTGTGCTGCTCAACTTCATGAGCCTGCCTGTTCCCTACCACCCATTCACACTCTCAGTTACATTCGCACATGACAGTGTGTTTGATTTTTGCAACTATGTTCTTCCCCATCTTTGGTTGTGTGCATATGCATATTCCCTGGGTTTCACTTTACTTCCCCCACGTGGAACCGTAGGACACTTAGTTCCTGAAAACCAGCAGTTTGTCTGGCGACTAGATTCTGACATTTCTAGCATATCAGCTGGCCCTAGGCTGGTAGCCTTACGAAATTTTGGAATCGTTCAGTTGACACCTCAAGGTGCTAAAATATACTCCTGTTCACATTTTCCCCCCTGCGGGCAGCTTGTTTGTGAAAACCTGAGGTGATCTCAACACAGTGTTCAGTGGGAGAGCTCCACTATCTATTCATGAGGTGTTTTACTACTGAAGATTTTCCACACTGAACTACTTCTGTTGTCCTGCAAGAGATGGTAGCTGTCCTACATTTAAAAGTTTACTCAATTGTATCAACCATGTTAATGTGTATTATGAGCATAGAAATAAATATACTGCCTAGAGGTTATCTTTCCTTGTGAGATTTATTTGTTTTGGAGGGGGTGTCTGTGATTATGAACATAGCTAGCTGAAGAATGCCCGCATCTCACTGGCCTAAGTCCATTTGCTACTCCCAGCTAGACCAGACACGTTAATCAGTGGATGTTTAGCTAAGTGTTGGCTTAATATTTGCCAGTGAACTGAAGGAACCTATTCTAGTTGGAACTTACAATTGGGTTTTGCCATGTTGTTCTTTAAGAGACATACCTTTTTTTTCCAGATTGGGGACATGCTGACAAAATATCTTTGCTGTTGAGGATGGGGTGAAAGGATTATTACAAGTCAGTGTATTTTGTTAAAAAAAATCATTTCTGTTAAAGATTGGTGCTACCTTACCATTAGAAATGGACTCAAACTGAATGACAAACCAAAAAAACCCACGAACTAGGCTGGTTTGTAGTTCGGTTTGTGCAAGCTGTTTTGCCGAAATGAAATGGAGCACTGAACTGTTTTCCACATGGCACTTCAATTTGCTTCAGCAAAATGGATGTCCCCGTCCCCTTCCCGCTGCCCCTTCACCTCTCTACCTGGTCCTGCTGCCTCCTCCTCCACTGCCATCTTCAGAGACAGCAGCCAAGCTTCCCTTCCAGGAGTTGGGCTAACTTTCTCTGTGCAGGCACATACCTATCAGCTAAAAGGCTGGTGCATGCTCAGAGTCGGTGGCCCGGCTCTCAGAAGGGAAGCCAGGCTGCTGTCTCTGAAAATGGAGGTGAAGTTGCAGGCAGGCAGCAGAGGGGTGGAAGCATTAGGTTCCCCTCCTCCCAGGCCCGAACCACGAACTGGTTCATTTTTCCAGGTTTTGGGGATGGTTCATGGGCAGCCACAAACCACCCAGATTCATTATTTTTCCAATTCGTGCTCGTCTCTACTTGCCACTGTAAAAGCAAGTGTGACCCTCAATTTACTAAAAGCCATGTTGCACATAGACAAGCAATGAGGTTTATTTGATTTTCAAGCAAGTACAGATGCATCCTACATAAGTTAAGGATAATATTCAAAACAGCTGGCCATTTTGTTCTCTGCTCTGTTCATCCGTCATTCCTAATTCCTGAAATCCTCTGTTCAGAATTTGAGATAGACAGCTGTTAAAGGAGGGGGAAGGTGAAAGAAAAACATCTGATGGTGGAAGATTCATGAAGAACAGAAATATGGAGATAAAGATTTATTAAATGTGTGTGTGTCTGTGTGTGTTTCCATGCATACTGGTTTATATTAGAAAAGGAAATGGTAGATGGGTGGAAGAATGAATATTTCCAGGGTCAGCAGAGAGCACATCTACCTTGTCATTTTGAAGGAGGACAGATCACATGTGCTGCCAACTTGTTCCCTGACTGGTTTACCCCGTCCTTGTCCATCCACACCCCAAGTGGCACATGGGGTAATAGAGTGAAAAAGGCCATTTTGGCTGCTGTTGATTGATTATATGAATCTCTAAATTAATCTGTTTTCAACTCTGGCATCCCCTGGAATTGCAATGTCAATGATCCAGACATTTCTTCGTTCTATTACTACTATGATTCCATGGACACAGGCCTTGTTGAGGCGGAGGGGCTTGCGCACTTCAGTGAGGTTGAGAGCTATGCTGAAGGGTCTCCCAAGCCAGACAGGTCTCAGCTGAGAAACCAGACCAACTGTGTCCACCAACCATCAGTTATGGTGCCTTGGACTCAAGAAAAAGAGAAGAGGAGGAGGAGGTGGTGGTAGTAGTAGTAGTAGTAATAGAACTGTGGCAGGGTCTGGAGCATTTATTTATAGGCTGCTAAAACACAGAAGCAACTTGACATCATTGAACACACATTTAGAGACATTGTTAGAAGATAAGGGAGTGTACAACCTACCAGAAGCTCATTGGAACACAGGAAGCTGCCTTCTACTGAGTAAAATTAGTAGTCCATCCATCACACTGACACCAAAAGGCAACAGTGGCTCTCCAAGCTTTCAGGTCCCAGTCTGATACTCATAACCACTATACTGTACTGGCTCTCCAATATGCTTCCTTTCACTCCTTTGCCACTCCACACATTGCACACACATCTGGATAGCCAAGCTCCTTGTGTATAAGCAACATAATTGTGTATAAGAGGATATGGGCATTAGCAGAAGTGCATGCAACTCTTTTGGGAAGGGTTTGGAGATACATTTTAGAGAAACCGTTGGCTTCTGTCCTGGAGACATGAGAAGAACTATTGTTGTTGCTTTACCGCTTCAGGGTCAGTGTAACACCAAACCAAAGCATCCGGACTCTTATGCACTAAATGGGTGAAAATAAAGAATTGGGAAAACTAACTATGTATCGAAACATCTTGCTTTTGGATGAAAAAAACTTCCGTGGTCCCTGTAGTCATTGGGGCTTTGGGAACATTATCAAGAAATTTCACACAGTACTATAAGCAGTTGCAGATTCCAGAAATAACATCAACAGAGCTACAAAAAAAACGGCAATATTAGGAACAGCATATATTCTACATCGATATTTAAGATACTTAGGTTTTTGGTTACAACTTGTATTGTTATGTAATACCAGTCAATGTTTTTATAATTTCGATTGTGCCTGGTATTTTTGAATAATCGTAATCATAATAATCATAATCATCTTAGAGCTGCAGAGCTGTAAGGGACCCTATGGATTATTGAGTCCACTCCCTGTCAAGGAGACACAGTGGGGAATTCAACTCCCAACCTCTGGATCTGCAACCAGAGACCTAAACCGCTGAGCTGTCCAGCTTGAACGAAGCCAGATAAAAAAACAGGTGCAGAGAATAATGGACAGGAAGTAATATTACAATATCATGAAAGAAATTATATTGAAACATGATTGATTATAAAATACTTTATAAATTACAGTAATAAAAAGTGCAGCACCCGTCTATTAAAATCCCTTTTCTGAGCAACCTATCAGTTGCCCAAAGCCTTCCAGAATAATTAAAGCCTTCGGCTGCTCCTGGTTGACAGATAATGGAGTGGGTGGGTGGGCAGTCTACCCTACCCAATCTCAGAAGAGAGTTCTACAACCTCAGAGCAGCCACTAAAATAGGCTTATGTTCAAGGGAACATTGGCATCAGGGGCTGTCGGTCTTCCCATGCTTTGCTTTGTCTATTTTAAAATTGCAACACGCCATGGGTTGGTTTGTTTGTTTTCTTTCTTCCCCATTTACTTATGTCTGAAAGTGTTTGCTGGCTCTTAAGACTTACTGCTTGGAATGGAATAATCACACTTGTTTTTGACCTTTACCTTGAGGTCGTGATAAGCACTGTCCTGTATTGATAAACTATTGAAATGAGAGTGGAATTTACAGAGGGCATGTGGTTGGCCTGGAGACTCTTCGATATCAGAATTTTCTAATGTTCATTCCCATTGATATTGATGTATTCTATGCTATTATCAGCACAATCCAATATGTCTGCTATTATTGCAGTCCTAAAACTATTTGGGCAAACTAATGCTGCTGAGATAAAAGACTCTAAACTTTCCGGAACAGCTCCCTTTTGTCTGCATGCACTCCTCCTGCATCTCATATTTGAGAGAAAATCTGATCCTTAAATATTTTCCTAATCCATGCATATTAGCATTACTATTTATTTTTTACTTGGCTGGAACTGCTGTTGTCAAATTGACTGTTTTCCTACTTCTGAGAACTGTTTGTGCTCCTCTTATCCAAAGGAAGCAAAAATACTGAAAATTCCTGTGTTACACTTGGGAAGTTGAGAGACATCTATTGTTCTGCCTATTCTTGCAAATGAAAAATGAAGTGTTTACAAATAATGATTTTCCTCCAACTTTATGAATACTCATAATTGCTTCTTGGAATGGGGATGGAAGCCTCAGTTTTTCAAAGTCACGTGAATTCAGTTAAATTTGGTCTGCAATTTTAAGAAAGAGATTAATGAACTCAACCTTAAATTGATTAATCTGTGGGATATAATTGGTGAGTTTCCAAGATGAAGGCATATCTGAGTTTTTAGAGACCAGTTTGGCAGTGAAAAATACTAAATATGCATTCTAACAAAAAGCTAATTATAGTGTTGGTTCTCTTGTTGATACCTCAAAGGTGTATATTGGCATTGTTATACAGGATACAGTTAAACATTATTGGTTAAAAGTAGGAAAAGGGCATTAAGTAATCTTTCATCTTCTCTCAAAAACATTACAAGGATAATGTATACAAGCTTCCTTGTGAGACAAATTTGAAAAGGAGTGCTTGATGGCAGAAACGTTGACAAACCTTGTAAGGGTGTTCAATCTGTTAAAGGGGTTTAATGACTTTGAGAACAAGTAACCAAGCAATATTAGTACCATCAGTGAGAGCCAGTTGAATTGTAGTACGAAGAACACCATGCATCCAGAAGAACTAATCATCAGCATGCTTCGGAGAGTTCCAGGTTTTGTACAAGTATTAAAAAAAATATTTGGGGAAAAAATCCTAAAGGGGACGGATTCAATGGTTATGGAGTGGTGGCTGACCAATTGGGGTAGCCTGAGGTTTTGAGAACAGAACATGAGGTTGGAGGGTAAACATACTAATCATCAGCATGCTTCGGAGAGTTCCAGGTTTTGTACAAGTATTAAAAAAAATATTTGGGGAAAAAATCCTAAAGGGGACGAATTCAATGGTTATGGAGTGGTGGCTGACCAATTGGGGTAGCCTGAGGTTTTGAGAACAGAACATGAGGTTGGAGGGTAAACAGAATGGAGTGTCCTGAACAATATTTTGTTGAGAGTCCTCCTTCTAATTCATCTAGTTGTTGATATTATAGTAAACTTGAAGAATCTTGGGATGTGACTTGGAACAGCTGGTATCCCCACTGAAGCACGTTTTCAATTACATGGGGAAGGTACTCTTATTCTGTCTTGTGCTTTCTGTTTATTAATGGATCAAGAATTTATGGAACATTGCATGGCTTAAATTTTGTCCCTTTGATAATCCTAGCAGCTTAGCAGGGTCCATAAGGGCATTTTCAGATAGCAGGCTGCATTCCATATCTATCTAAAAGTGTATAGGAGGAGCGCATTTTTGAATCTTGAGCCACTCTGTGCAGATGCTGATCAGGGTGAAAGCCTTTTTCTAAGGAAAATATCCATAGAAACTATAGCTTCCAGGGAAGCTTTGCCACCAAGAGAATCTGAGCAGAGCTTGAAAATAACTTGTTAAAATAACTAGTTACTTGTAATGATTCTTTCTTCCAATAAGGGACATACAGCTACATTGCGTTATGAATGCAACTTAAGAAGTATAATTAATGTTACTTATTTTATGGCTTAACTGTAACATGTAAAGTTACTTTTATAGTCACAGGGATATGGATTTTCTAAACAGAAGGCGAGGAACACCACGTATCTCTGACTTGCTGGGTTACGTGGCTGCCTTAGGCTCAGTTATGGGTGCTGAGGCAATAAGGAGGCAGATGGGAAGAGTGTGCTTTCAAGCACAGGGCAGCACCGTGGCTTGCAGCATTCAGAATATTTTATTATTAAAATAACAATTTCAGTTGCTTTTGAAAAATGGGAAATAGTTATTTTTTAAACAGTCTCACTAAGAGCAACTAATATGGGGATTAGTTGGTTGGAACCATAACAATAGCTTTTTAGAAGTACCTATCAAAACACTGGATCTGAGATTTAGGAGTCTGCATTTTAAATAAGGAGAAAACGTTGGAAGCTTCAACATAATCAAGTCTGGAAGAGGAACGTATTAGCTGTTTTGAAGTTTCCTGAGCTCACAGATACCTGGCTAGCAGACATCTTCTACTGTGTTGAAACTCAACTTTTTTATTCAGGATTTGTTATTCAGGATTACAGTAGTAAAGGTGGCTTCTGTTGGCTTTTCATAGTGCAATCATTAGAGTACTCCTAAAAGACAATGGCCAGAAACCTATTGGGATTTTGGTCTGGAGTAAATGAAATCAAGTAAGTCATGGCAGCAACTTGCACTAATTAACAAGGTGCTAGTTTCATGCTCGCTTACATGCCAGTTGTGTGACCAGACACATGATCATCACCTTGTTAATTAATGCTTTCATTATTCCAGAGTACTTTCATGTATTCCAGAGTAAAATCCCTATAGAATTCTGCCCACTGAATCAAATAACATTCCCTCCTCTCACCACCAACCTCTGTGTAGGGCTAGTGAAGATTTAGACTGGAGAAAGACTAGAGGCAATAAACCCTCAGAACTGCTTTCTAGGTTTGAAAACACTTCCAGCTTGATACCGTGATGAGACAGCAGCAGGAGGATGGAGCTCCATCCCCTGGGCTGAATTCTGACCTGTTTGGGACCCCCCAGGGGGTTAAAACCACCTCAAAGAGGTGGTGAAATGGGGGAGAAGCCTGTTGATCACGGGGGTGGGGTGGTGGTTACCCACGTTTGATCCGGGAAACTCCCCAATCAACCAGCGGGCGGAAACAAGCAGCTGAACTAGCTTGCTTGCAAGTCGTCGGCAGCCGGCAATGGAGAAGCAATAAATCAGGTATTTAACATTGTGTTACCACTGGGTGAGAAATATTTTTTAACTGTACTGCTTTATGACTATCCCTGGACGAGACAATCCCTACAACAGAAATAGCGTCTTCTGTCCCCCACCACTGATTGAGCAGCGGTGAATCTGGAGAGAGAAAAGAGACGCAAAGAGACACAGAGAAAATAAATTGGACATTAATTAGACATTTAATTATACTTCAAGGAAGTAAGTTTGGTATTACTTTGTCATTAGAAACTTAAGAATCTTTCTCTTAAAACTGTCATTAGCAACAACTCTGGGAAACTAAACTTGTTTATGTTATGGTAACAGCTGTCTAAAGAGCTGGCAAAAGCCTAGAACAATTACCTTGAACACTTTATGGCTGTTTGGAATTCCCTTTCTTTTTGAGGACTGAACTGAAGTACAGATAAATTAACCCTAGAAAGCCTAATCCAGCCAAAATGGAACTTTTAAACTGTATCCTGGGTTCTGAACTTGATTGGAGCACAGGCTGAGACAGAATCAATACTGGAATGGATTGCCTCTGGAACTGGATTACAAAAGACATCAGGCCATGAACACAAACATCGAGTGAACTATTTGGTGAGAAGTGTCCTTGAGCCTTTAGGCGGGGAAAACCCTCTATGTCTGAGATTGGATTCAAGTTTAACCCTAAAGATGATCAATCTATTAAAGTGGACCTATGGAAGCAAGTATTGATGGAATTATTACTTTAAGCATCTGGACAACTTTCACTTGGAATACAATTATTTGACATCTGGGACATAATGCCACAACAAGGACAATTTTGGGATGAAACAAAATCTACCCTTCAAGCAATTTTAGAAATAGTGAGATCCCATAACGAAGAGGCGAAATTATTCAAGGAGCAGTTAAAGAAGGACTATAGTCAACAGGAGACAGAGAATAATGAACAAGGAAATGAGAGGGTGGTGGATGATGTATGCCAATCAAAGGAGGGGTTGGAGGAAATTAGAGGAGAAAACCTAGGAGATCTAATTCTAACCCTGGAGCCGAGGAGAGTTTTAGGTGTGCTAAGGGAAGATAAGGGGAGAGAACCAGCAGATTTAATTAAAGAGAGCCTGGAAGATCTATTGGAGTGTATCAAGTGTATAAAATGTTCTCAGATGGCACAAGGGACGGCAGAATTTTTAGAGAGATAGAAACAAGAATTGGGAAAAGACAAATAAGAGAAGGAATTACTTAGAAAGATGAAAAGGGAAAAATATTAAGGTGGCCTTCAACGTTGAAAGCATGTATATACCTAACTTCTGGAATTGTAAGGGGGCATATCCTATATGGGAAAAGGGAATTAAACTGAAATAAGGGATCGCTAATCGGGGTAAAGGCAAAATACGGAGGTTCTTAAGGTAAATTGAAGCTAGATATAAGGATGAGGTAAAACAAATAGTACTTAATGAACATACATTAGATATGATATTGATATAGACATGATAGAAAATGTGGAGATTGAAATGGCTAAACAATTATATAAAGAAAATCTGTATAAAATGCTTTAGATAACATCTATTATGTGTTAGGAACCTATTTAGTTATTATTGGTATAAAATACAAAGTTGGTCGGTTAAATCACCTCAAAATTAATAGATCTGAAACCGGAATTACTTTTATTAGGTACGTTATTAGAAGATTTTGAGAACATTGTATACTATGAGAGCAATATTATGATAGTAGCCGATACTGTATACTAAAATACACACATGAATGGTCTAAATGTTTAAAAAATGTATAGATTTTGAAGGGACAACTAAGAAGACACCAAAACACACGCACAAAAAATAATTATAAGCAACCCATGTAACACGATGTTTAACAAGCACGAATTGAATGTAGATAGATTGAAAAACTAATAATTTTTTTTTAGTTTTTTTTTTTTTAAAAGAACTGCTTTCCAAGTTTACGGAGTAAACTGGCGTGGATCCTTCTCCAGCCGCACACTTAGCTTCCCGTGGAAAGACAAGGACCCCTCTCTGGGGGCAGGGGGATAGAATGAGAGTTCTCCCATACACCTCAGGTGGCCACCCATATGTGATGAAAGGATGCACAGAGCTGGCCTCTCTTGTTGTGCAATCTAGGAAAGGAGCATTGAAAGACACTTTCGGCTCACAAAGCAGCGAGTCAGTTCCAGCAAAGAGCTGGTCACGCGGGACAAATGGAGCCCACCCCCGTTGACTGGAAAGCAGAGTAGAGACAACACTGCCTCCCGAGCCAATGATCCAGTAAAACAATATTAAAAGCCTACTGAGCAAACATAAAGAGAATTATTTGTCAGGCTGTTCTGGTTTAAGGAGTCATGTTGAAGTTACTGCAGGGAAAGACTGAAAAAAAATAAATCAAACAGAATTAGAAACCATCTTCCATTGATGTGGACTTCCTTTTGATTAACTGCTCCCACGACCCCCAGCCTAACCAGTCTTGATGGGCACCAGCCACCACTGGCCAATTCTTGAACAAATGTCACTGAGGGAATCCAGACATTACTTACCAAGTTGCAGTCTGCTGAATTTCATTGTCAATGTTTTCCTCATCACATTTCCTGTTGTGTTGTCTCACCCCTGCTATCACACAGCATCCCAAGACTTGGATGTAAACATTTTAAAAAGGCCAAGAAACAACCTGTTTTCCTTCCTAATCACAGACTTGACTTTCTTCTCCAGCATGGAAAACCACCACTTCCTCATGGAATTTCATGGATATTACACTAGAATAAGATGTGTGTCACTAAGATAATGGAAGAGCTTGTCTGCATTCAGATGTCTGTATATAACAGTCAGGATAAAAATCCCATCTAGTTTGCCTCCCTGGTCTACCAGCTTTTCTATAAATAAAATATGGTCGTTAAAGTTAGATGCTTATCAGAATCTATAGCCAGGATGGACACTATTTTGACTCTATTGATGTTTTGGACTTCAGCTCCCAGAAGCTCCACCCAGCATAGCAAACAGTAAGGCATTATGGGAGTTGTAGTCTAAAAAAATCTGAGGGTGAAAGAAATCGTCCCCCTGTCCCGTAGTGTGTAACATATCAAGAAAAGGTACAGATTCCTTGCCTCATACACTTCTTCCAGCTTTGGGATCAGCGAGGACAAAGATAATCAGACATCCAAGGAGGGGGTTTAAAAATGAAATTTAACAAATTGCATGTTTATGTAAAGCAGTGTACATGCCTTTAGAACTGGGAGATGGTTATACTGTTTGGAGAAGAATTACATGCAAAGGCTTAACCAGAATAGAATGGCACTTTTGCCCCAAAATGACTTGTGTAAACCCATAAAGCTTTAAGTGATTTGATGCTTCAGTGCTTTAATATAAACTGGAGAAAGGACAGGAAATGAAACAAGAATTAGGTTGTAATGGCAGATTAACGACCCTGCAGCTTTTAAATTCAGCAGCCCTATTCTCTGCTTGTTTTGGTTTAGAACAAGAAGTAATTGTTCGAAAGAATCTCTGGGATGGAGGGGGATGGAGTAAGAGAACACCATTATTATCTTGTACCTACAGAAGACTTGACCTTTGGGGCAGGACTGAATAGCAGTGGGAGAAAAAAATAGCTTCCCATTATGCTCTGTGTGTGCTATTAAGCCTTGAGGCCAGATGTGTGCCTACTTACTCACACAGCTATGTCCATCCTTTCTAGCTGTGCGTTTGCATCACTAAATAGAACAATTCAAAGCATGCAAACTCATGCAAGTAGCCTTGGAATATGATAATATTATTATGAGCATTTATTTCTTACATTTATACATTATTTTTCCTGGAATGAACTCATGCTGGCAATATGTCTACTCATGGGTTTTCTCTCACTAGAGATAGTGGCTGAGATCCTGTTTCCGCAGCTACACTGCATAAGGCTCGTGATATCAGCAGCCTCACAGAGCATAGATGCATGAACAGGATTTTAGCCAGTGACTGATCCAAGGTATCAAGGTTATGGCTGGTCCATGCTAATTATTTAGCAAAGCTGCCCAGATTTTACTGGTGTGCATAGATTCTAGCAGGGCTAAATATGCTAATAGCTGGAGAAAATCCACACTGACTGCTTCAGGGAGTTACCAAAAATTCACAAGGTGAAGCAATTAAGGCTGCATACCAACCCTGCAAGGTATGAATAACAAAACACTCACAAAATATAAGGAATCCAGAGTGGTCAGTGGACCAATTGGGCGGGATATAAATACAATAAATAATAATAATACAGTAATAGGTGGTCAAGGTAAGGCCCTTCTTTAGCACCGGAGAACCTTCCTGTCTGAAAATACCCAAACTGCTGTAAGTTTTTATTATTTTATTGAAGGTATTGTAAAAATAATTTAAAAACAAGTAAAGTTCCAAACAGTTCCAAAAATGGGTTCAAAATCCAAAAGTAGTCAAAAAGGTGTGAAGCAAACAAGCAATCAAATAATATTGAGGTAAGGGCAATATCAAAACCATTCCCACAGAAAATAAGGAAGCTAACTATCCTAAGGTAATATTCACAAGTAGGAAGAATTTCAGCATAGTTCCAGAATATGTGCAGAGTACAACTCAGGTAGCAAAGCAGCAGGCGAGCATAGTATTCTCCTAAGAGAGACAAGGGTAATCTTCAAAGGAGACACAAAGAGTACAGTAACTATATGATCACCTCATTGCCTTCCCAAGGTAACCAATGCAAGGAAACCAAAATTCAAGTTTTGCAGCGATGACTTTTATCATATATCTGGATGGATAAATGCTTTCTGTCCAAGCTGGATTCAGAAAAGGAAGAGGCACTTGAGAGCACATTGCAAATCTGACATAGGCTACTGGAGTATAGTATAGAATTTCAGAAGATCTGTTTGTTCTCTATAGATTACAGAAGCCAAAAGAAACTGGAAGCATCCACTGGACACAAACATGAAGCGGCAAAATCACAAGATATTAAGAAAAATGGGCTTATTACACTTCAAAAACTGTGCAGTGCATTCCCTCCCAAGAAATCTGTGGCCTTCAGAGGCTATTCAAATAAAAATATGAAAAGAGGAACAATTTATAGGTTATCATCATAAGACATTCAGAAGACCTTCCACTGGACACATTAAAATATGATGATGATGATGATGATGATGATGATGATTAATATGCCACATTTATCCCAACAAGGGACCCAAAGCGGCTCACAACATTCAAATTCACACAATTTAAAAACACAATAAGTTAAATATTAAAAGATAAATTAAAAATATATGATTTAAAATACAATTAAAAGTTTAAAACATGAAAAAAATTAAAATTATCTGCTAAAATGGGTTTCAGGCATTCAGTTATAATTGTTAAAAGCCTGCCTGAAGAGATGGGTCTTTAGCTTTTTTCGGAAGGATAACAGGGAAGGGGCCATCCTGATCTCCTGAGGGAGAGCGTTCCATAGCTTGGGAGCTGCCACAGAGAAGGCCCTCTCCCGTGTCCCCATCAGCCGTGCTTGTGCTGGCAATGGGACTGAGAGGAAGGCCTCCTCTGCTGATCATAATTGCTGAGAAGGCGCATAGAGGGAGATATGGTCCTTCAGGTAGCCTGGACCCAAGCTGTATAGGGCTTTATAAATAATGACCAGCACTTTGAATTGGGCTCAGAAACGGACTGGTAGCCAGTGCACTTCTTATAGGCTCCCTGTAGCTGGCTCCAGTCAATAGTCTGGCTGCAGAGTTTTGCACCAGCTGAAGTTTCCGAACCGTATTCAAAGGCAGCCCCACATAGAGCATGTTACAGTAATCCAAATGGGATGTAACTAAGGCATGTGTCACTGTAGCTGGATCCGACGTCTCAAGGAACAGGCGCAGCTGGCACACCAGCTTTAGCTGTGCAAATGCACTCCTGGCCACCGCCGAAACCTGGGCATCCAAGTTTAGGGATGAATCCAGGAGTTACACCCAAGCTGCAGACCTGAGTTTTCAGGGGGAGTGTAACCCCATCCAGCACAGGTAGTATCCCTATTCCCTCATCTGCCTTCCGACTAACCAGGAGCACCTCTGTCTTGTCTGGATTAAGTTTCAGTTTGTTTGCCCTCATCCAGCCCATTACTGATGCCAAACACTGGTTTAGAGTCAAGACAGCTTCCCTGGAATTAGGTGGAAAGGAGAGATAGAGTTGAGTGTCATCCACAAACTGGTGACACTGAACCCCAAAAATCCAGACAACCTCTCCCAGCGTGTTTAAAAGCATGGGTGACAAAGGAGAACCCTGAAGAACGCCACAGGCCAATGGCCAGGGCGTTGAGCAGGAGTCACCCAGCACCACCTTCTGAGTTCTCCCCTTCACTGTAAAACAGTGCCTCCGAGTCCCATCCCAGAGAGACGGCCCAGAAGGATACCATGGTCGATGGTATCGAAAGCTGCTGAGAGGTCCAGCAGAACCAACAGGGACACACTCCCCCTGTCCAGTTCCTGGTGCGGGTCATCCACCAAGGCGACCAAAGCTGTCTCTGTCTCATAGCCAGGCCTGAAACCAGATTGAAATGAGTCTAGATACGTAATCTACTTCCTCCAGGATTACCTGGAGCCGAGAAACCACCACACGCTCCAGTAGCTTGCCCAGGAAGCTACTGGCCAGTAGTTATCCAATACACTGGGATCCAGGGAGGGCTTCTTCAGTAGCAGTCTTATTACTGCCTCCTTTAAGCAAGCAGGGATCCTACCCTGCTGCAAGGAGCCATTTACCACTCCCCGTACCCATGTACTAAGCCCCTGACCACTCGAAACAACTCCGCTGGACGACTTTGTGCAAATGCAATGGCAGCAGCAAAGAACCTTTTTCTTTGCTGCAGCCACTGGCACGGAATAGGCCTTCAAATGGGCTCTAGCCCGTGTTCGGTCGGATTCACTCTTGAGTTTTCCGCCATCATTGCTCTAGTCTCCGTCCCACTCATTGCATCACTGCCAGCTCGCTGGTGAACCAGGGGGCTTGCCCGGCTCTACTTCATGGGAGAGGACGCTTAGGAGCAATTGTGTCCACCACCCTGGCCATTTCCCCATTCCAGAGATCAGCCAGAGCTTCGACAGGATCGCCTGCCAAGGCAACAGGAAACTCCCCAAGAGCCGTCAGAAAACCACTTGGATCCATCAGTCTCCTGGGGCGGACCATCCTAATAGGTCCTCCACCCCTGCAGAGATTAAGAGTTCCAGTAAGTCTAAACCTCACCAGGTAGTGATCTGTCCATGACAACGGAACTACGGAGAGCTCCTCCACACCCAGATCACCATCATCCTGCCCAGCATGAAAAACAAGGTCCAGAGTGTGCCCTGCTATATGTGTGGGGCCAGAAACCACTTGGGACAGACCCATGGTTGTCATGGAGGACATGAAGTCCTGAGCTGCTCCTCATAAGTTGGTCTCAGCGTGGACATTGAAGTCCCCCAGTACTATCAGCCTAGAGGACTCCAACATCACCTCTGATACCAGCTCAGGAAGGGAGACTGTTGAGCAGCAGGGTGGACGGTACACCAACAGAATCCCTATTCTGTCCCAGGCAGCTACCTTTAAGTATACACACTCGAACCCAGAAAACTGTGGGACAAGGCACCTGGTGAGGGCGATGGAATCACGATAGACTACAGCCACTCCTTCTCCCCCCCCCTCTCCAGGTCTGGCCTGCTGCTGCACAGAGAACCCAGGTGGGCAAAGCTGGGAGAGACCAACTCCCCCAGCTTCATCCAGCCAGGTCTTTGTAATACAGGTCAGGTCAGCATGCTCATCCAGGATCAGGTCCTGTATGGCTGATGTTTTCCCTTTTACTGACCTGGCATTCAGCAGCAGCGTTTTTAACGCAGGGCGACTATTGCCATGGCTATCCTGGCTGTCTGAATTGGGAGACAATTTGGGGGTGACTAGAATCCCGTTCCCTCCCCCTCTCCTACAATGATTCAATTGTCTCCTCTCCCCATATCTCCCTCTACCCAGCGTAATGGTAATAGCAGCTCCCTGCTCCCCCTCATTGGCCTCCTTATTTGAAAGATACAGATCGACAGCAACAGGCAGGCAAATAAAAAAGGAATTTATACAATATATTACATACAACCATCTACATTATCATTTTTATTGTTTATAGAGAGCATCCATAAGGCATATTCCTGAGCACATTAATGTATAGATTACAGCAGTGCCTTTGACTGTGTGCAATATGAAAAGCTACGGCTTATTATAAAAGAACTGGATTCTTGCCAATGTTGCACAACATTTGATTGTCTGATCTTTCATTATTCATATCACAACATTGCACAATTTAAAATTATAGATGTATATTAAATATAGGTAAAATTAAAGACCAATTACAATGTTAAGATAATGACACTGTTTTTGACGAGAAGTGGGCTACTTCAATAGTGTTATCTTAGCCATTTGCTAGATCTTCATTTGTACATGTGGTGGGGCACAAATTCCATACATGTAAGTACTGCATTCATTGAATTTCTCCAGAGTCACAGAAGGTTTGTTCTGTACCCAAGTACACCCAATTTACTTGATTATTCTTTGATCTTCCTACTTCACTTTGAAGTCTATTAAGCGATTTCCAGATTGTCTGATTCATAACCTAAACACTGGACAAAAGACCACAGTCAAGACAGAATATGGAGAACCAGGATAGTTTCTCATTGGCAAGGTCATATTTTATATTCTTATCAGTTCAATTTATAAACAGAATATACCACGAAAAATGCTGAGTTAAGGAAGAGGAAAAATTCATGGGACAAACATCAATAATTTAAGATATGTGGATGATACCACATTATGGGCAGGAAAAAAAACGTTGATCTGAAACAAGACAGCTCACACGGATCCTCTCCTTCCCATTTTATCCTCATAGCAATCCTGTGAGGCAAGCCAGGCAGAGAAAGGTTTGGGGCACCCGGTGATTTTTGACAGCTCAGTCAGGAGCAGAACATGCATCGCCCCAAATCCCAGTCTGACACTCAACCCACTATATACCACACCACCACTTAAGATTATTTATTTATTTTATTTTATTTTATTTAACTTATATGCCGCCCACACTACCCAAAGGTCTCTGATTAGCAGGTCCTTCAAACACCAAAATGTGCGGTGACAAAAAACAAACCAACCCACACCACCATCCTCGCTAAATGATGGGGGTGGTGATGATGATGATGAAGAGATGATAACCATTATTTTTGTGGTCAGTATCCCTCCCACAGGTGCCTGAGACTCACCGCGCACGCGCGACAGCCAGACCAGAGGGGCGTGGTTAAATTCATCCCTTCTCCTGACCCGCCCAGCTCATCCCTCCCGAGAGCTTCGTGCCCCCCCACCCCCAACAACCGCCAGCCTCTCCCACGGCGGGGGGTGCCGCGCTTGCGCGCAGGCGCACTCCTTCCCGTCGCAAGCCGGCCGGCGGGCCCACTTTGACAGTTGGAAAGAACTTGTCCGTCGTCGCGCCTCAGGAGTTCCCGCCAGCAATGCGCATGCGCGCGCGAGGACACCCCTAAGGAGTGAAGTCTTTCCTCAAGGCTGCTCGAGCCCGGGCTCGGAGCCAGGAAGCGGGTGGGATTTGAATCCCGGCCAGTGTCTGAGGAGGAGGAGGAGGAGAGAAGGAAGCCGGTGGCTGGGAGCGGGGCTTCCTTCCTCCTTGCCCTCTTTTCCTTCGCTCGTCAGTCTCGCCGTAGGGCGCCGAGGGATCGCCACGCGCGCCGGTGAGGAGGAGGAGGAGGAAAAGGAGTCCTGCGCGCTTTGTGTGTGTGTGTGTGTGTGTGTGTTGTGGGGGTGGGAAGAGAGGAAGCCGGTGGTTGGGAAGGAACGAGGAGGTGACGAAAGTCCTGCCAAAGTCGGGTGCCGGTGGCGAGGGAAACGTCACCCTTTCCAAAGAGGGGAGGTAGGAGGTCGGGGTGGGGGGTGGGGGGTGGGGGGTGGGTGGGACGGACTCCTCTTTACTTATTCCCAAGAACAGCCAGGCAGAGGTTTTGAATACTCCCAGATGGGCTCCATCCATTTCACGGTAAGCTGAGCTCGGTGTTTACATCCCTCCCTTCTCTCTCCCCCCCCCCCGCTTTTCTCCCTGCGTGTGAGTTTGTGTGGATTTCAAAGACAGACACACACGCACACACGCACTCCCTATACCTGCCTGCCTGCGGAGGGTGACGCGTGTCCGATCCACGCCGCCTTGTCTCACCATCTCGCCCACCCAAGCTGAGGACGCCACGTTCACGCTGAAGGTGCTCTTAAGAGTCTGGGATGGCTTGGTGGTAACTCTTGGGGGAATCGACCCAGCACGGAATCGATCTGATCACAGCGAAGCTGGCTTCCGAGTAACACTTTTCTAGGCGCACGTTTTGTGGTTCTTTCTGATGCTATAAAAAGCAGCTCTTGGTAGACATCTCTGGGTATACCAGCCAGGGTCCATTTAAAACTATGGTCATTAATTTTTTATTTCAGTGGTGTGACTTTATGTTCTGAGTATCTTTTTAGCTGCCTTGGCTTCTGTGAGGGAAATGGAAGCATTTGCTTAAAGAAACATTTGAAGTTCCTCCTTTTTTTTTTTTCTTTTTTGGAAAGCTGATGCATGGGCTTTTATTTTAAGAAACATCTGTAACTTTCTCATGATTACTTATTTGTTCCATAATGAGTGGACATTGCAAGGCTGACTTTCCCTTTTGGTATGGATAAATTAGTCTGGAATGACAGCCACCAGGTGTGCCCCCCCCCCCCCAAAGGCATTCAGTTTGGCATACAAAAAGTGTGGACTTAAAAATGGTTTGTATTACTTTTTTTCATGAGAATGATGCTCTGACTGCTGAGTGGGTTGAGAGTGACAAAGTGTCCAAATATATTTAGACAGGTGTTTTGGTTTTTTTGTTTGTTTGGTTTTTTTTAGCATGTTTATTGTTTTAATTTTATCTGTATATTTATTTTATTTCCTTTGTAGTTGTCCAGAATAGTGGATTGCCACTAGATGGGCTGAGTATGTTAAAAATAAAGAAATAAATGAAAATATATGTGGGGTCCAGACATGATGATGCAAAAGAGGCTATAAACTGTGTTAGACAATCATGATAGTAGAACTGTAGAGATGCACTCTGATTTTTTTTTAAAATACAGTTATTTACTCTAAAGCTTTCTCACTTTGTTGCACAAGGAAGACTTATTTTTATGCAGCTGTTTCCCAAACAGAATTGAGCTGCTAGTACTGTTTGGGTAATGAGGGCTTCTGACTGGACAACCGTTGTCCAGGTCTGTCCTTTTATTTACATTACACGTATCTTTTTTGAACAATACAGTACATGAAGTATTACATGTTTGCAATGGATGCTTGGGAAAATATGTTAATTGGAATATTTTGTAAAAGCAGTTTGAGAAGTTTGGTAGGCAGGAATTGTTAATAAAGATTCCAAGTGGACTGGAGTTGAAGAATCCCCTTCCATTCCATTTTTAGGAGCACAGGAATTTTTAGTCTGTTTTTTTTAGCAAAAACAGCAAGGAAACTTGTGGCATACTTAGTAGTAATGATTTTATTATAGTATGACTTTTCATGGACTACAGATTCATGAAATGTTACCATGGTTGGCAAATTATTATACACACCCTTGGATGAGTGGGTAGGAGAGTCAGTGGGATTAGAAGGAATGAAATGCAGAAAGTACGAACAATAATACTTGTGTCCATTAACAAAACTAGTGCCAGTAATGCAGACATCCAAAGACTGAGTTTATTTTCTCCTTTTAGGTTGCACTCTGATATTCCTTGAGGATCTCCTTCTCACTTATTCTTCCTGGCTATTACATGTGATTACTTTACACTTAGAAAGTTACTGTTAAAGAGTAATTAGTTGAGAGTTATAGTTTGATACCGCAGTCATCTGTTACTATTATAGTTAGAATTTTTAAAAAGGGCTTCTTTCCTCTCCACTATGTCACATTTTAATAACTTGAAAACACATCTGCAAGCTGCTGACCTGTAGTACAGAAGACTCTTCTCTTGCCCACCTTATGTCACCTCAGTACAGGTGACATTTAAACCATTTGATTTGTTATGTGTTGTCAAGTCACTTCTGACTTAGGGTAATCAAATGAATTAATTATCTTTAAAAGGTGTTATCATTAAGAGCCTTGCTCAGGAGATTCCATTTAATTATCATGACTGGAGGGGATTTCATGGAAAAACTTGGGATAGAATGAGTAGTAGGAGCTTTTGGATGAAGCAAAGGGATTGTGTGACTCTCTTCTTGGAAGTAGTGATCACCCTTAGAGATAGTGGTGAATATTAGTTCTGCTTTTTGTCAACTGCTGACTGGGGATTTTTAAAAGTATTATGGATTCACTAGTTTTTAAGTCTGGGTATGACTACTCAAGAACTCGAATTCGTGTGCTGGCATGATTACCTGCATGTTCTTTTTTCTGTCTTGCAGTATTTCTTGTTTTAGCTGAGTTTGTTTCTTCATTTATAAGGTTTGACATCAGCAGCACCAGAAGCACATCTAGGCACATGAGTTTGCTGCCCAGGGGCCGTGAACTCACAAGTAGCAACTATTGTTTGAGATGTTGTATTTTTTAAACCATGTAGTGCTTGTAACACAGTCTTTATTCATTCACAACATGGAAAAGAATTTTTGAAACAATGTAGAATAGGTTTCTACCTAAGTCAGGATTCTTCATATCAGGCAAAAACAAGAAAAAATAAAGAAAACAAAAATGTTGTGGCACCTTAAAGACTAACTGCTATATTTTATTGTGAGCTTTTGTGGATTGAGGAAATGGACTTGTCCATAAAAGCTCACATTAAAATATAGCAGTTAATCTTTAAGGTGCCACAATACTTTTGCTGTCTTTATTTTTTATTTTTCTCTTGTTTTTGCCTGATATGCTGGCACAGACTAACATGGCTACTTCTTCTAAAAGGATTCTTCATGTATCTGATAATATACTTTAATCTGTAGGCAATGATGGATTGCCCAGAACTGAAGCAAGAATTAAATGCTTTTAGTAAGGGGTGATAAGACAATTCAGCTAAGACAGTTGGCTCTCAATAGGTCTTAACTGTTGTGAAATGATGACAGCACAATCTTCCATCAAAAGAGGTACAGTGCAAGTTAGAGATGAAGTGCAGAGGAAGTTTGATAATTCCTTATCTTCTAAGAAATTCATAATAGTCTTATTTTACAAACAAGTTTAATGTAAAGACAACATGCTCTATAGTGAACTCAGTATTCTCTGCACAGTACTTTTCCCGCTAGATTGTGCTGTCTTGTCTATTGTAATCCATATTTAAAGTTACTATTAGAACTATATAATTACTTTAAATATTTATACCATACTTTCTTTCTCAAGGGGACCCAAGGTGGCCACAATGTTAGATCTGTTATATATTGTTGTATAGAAGCTTTTAAACGACCCAAGTTTCATATAGTTTTATGAAAACCATGTAGAATAGTGCCAAGATGGTGAACCACAGAATAACAACTCTGTGGCTTCATGAGTTTTGTTTTTGACTGCCAAACTGCAAATCTTGGGGTTAAATTCTCAGCTGACACAAAGCCTCAGAGTTTGCTTGTGGCTGATACTACTGGAAAGCTTTGCTTGAGAAGTCTCCAAAGCAACTATACAAACTACTAAGGAGGAAAAAGATTTGAAAATTATCTATGCTAGTAACACATATTGAATATGGCAGAATATATGTCTAAGTTATTAAGAATGTGTTCCATTTTTACAAAAGGCAGTGCTTGTGTTCCATTGGTTTACAAAGCAGAGAGGATTCATGATAGGCTTGTTTGTGCTAGTAGCTGTGCTGGAAGTTGTCAGCATTTTCTCTTGCCAACAAAGACTTGTGGTTAAAACAAAATCAGAAGTCATGGGAAAAATGACAGATTCATTCCTGCTGACCAACATTCTCCAACTGAGCTTTTGGTTAGCATGTTTTTAAGCTATTTGTCTTCTTTGGTAATGTTTGAACTTATGGAAACTACTGGTGATTGTCTTCATTTCCCTTTTCAGTGTTAGCCATGTATTTAGCTTGTCTGTGGCAAGTAAACATTCATCTTTCCAACTCACCATTCCTTATAGTTTTGATGGTAACTCCAACCTTACTTAGCTTGCAAGGCTGCTGGCAGAAATAAAGAATTGTTCAAAGATGAACACTTACCTTTTACTGAAGGTAAAATGAAGAAAGATGGAACTTTATGCTTGAACTTGTCTTTGGTGACAGACATGTTGCTCTTAATTGATAATCAGCTCAGCTGCTTTGTTCTGAACTCTACATTAGGTTTCGGCAGAAGGTAGGTCAGGGTCTACAGGTCACTAGGTGATTCATAAAAGACTGGCAAATCCCTGATGTTTAATAATAAATTCCTGCTGATTAGTTATAACAAAAAAATTACTGTTCTTGTTTAGTCGTTAAGTCATGTCCGACTCTTTGTGACCCCATGGACCAGAGCACGCCAGGCCCTCCTGTCTTCCACTGCCTCCCGAAGTTGGGTCAAATTCATGTTGGTCGCTTCGATGACACTGTCCAACCATCTCGTCCTCTGTCGTCCCCTTCTCCTCTTGCCTTCACACTTTCCCAACATCAGGGTCTTTTCCAGTGAGTCTTCTCTTCTCATGAGATGGCCAAAGTATTGGAGCCTCAGCTTCAGGATCTGTCCTTCCAGTGAGCACTCAGGGTTGATTTCCTTCAAAATGGATAGGTTTGTTCTCTTTGCAGTCCAGGGGACTCTCAAGAGTCTCCTCCAGCACCACAATTCAAAAGCATCAATTCTTCGGCGGTCAGCCTTCTTTATGGTCCAGCTCTCACTTCCATACATCGCTACTGAAAAAATGATAGCTTTGACTATGCGGACCTTTGTCGGCAAGGTGATGTCTCTGCTTTTTAAGATGCTGTCTAGGTTTGTCATCGCTTTCCTCCCAAGAAGCAGGTGTCTTTTAATTTCGGGGCTGCTGTCACCATCTGCAGTGATCATGGAGCCCAAGAAAGTAAACTCTGTCACTGCCTCCATATCTTCCCCTTCTGTTTGCCTGGAGGTGATGGGATCAGTGGCTATGATCTTAGTTTTTTTGATGTTGAGCTTCAGATCATTTTTGGCGCTCTCCTCTTTCACCCTCATTAAGAGGTTCTTTAATTCCTCCTCACTTTCTGCCATCAGAGTGGTATCATCTGCATATCTGAGGTTGTTGATATTTCTTCCGGCAATCTTAATTCCGGTTTGGGATTCATCCAGTCCAGCCTTTCGCATGATGTATTCTGCATATAAGTTAAATAAGTAGGGAGACAATATACAGCCTTGTCGTACTCCGTTCCCAATTTTGAACCAATCGCTTGTTCCATATCCAGTTCTAACTGTTGCTTCCTGTCCCACATATAGATTTCTCAGGAGATAGATAAGGTGGTCAGGCACTCCCATTTCTTTAAGAACTTGCCATAGTTTGCTGTGGTCCACACAGTCAAAGGCTTTTGCGTAGTCAATGAAACAGAAGTAGATGTTTTTCTGGAACTCTCTGGCTTTCTCCATAATCCAGCGCATGTTAGCAATTTGGTCTCTAGTTCCTCTGCCCCTTCGAAATCCAGCTTGTATTTCTGGGAGTTCTCGGTCCACATACTGCTGAAGCCTACCTTGTAGGATTTTGAGCATAACCTTGCTAGCATGTGAAGTGAGTGCAATTGTACGGTAGTTGGAGCATTCTTTGGCACTGCCCTTCTTTGGGATTGCGATGTAGACTGATCTTTTCCAATCCTCTGGCCACTGCTGAGTTTTCCAAACTTGCTGGCATATTGAGTGTATCACCTTAACAGCGTCATCTTTTAAGATTTTAAATAGTTCAACTGGAATGCCATCACCTCCACTGGCCTTGTTGTTAGCCATGCTTTCTAAGGCCCACTTGACTTCACTCTCCAGGATATCTGGCTCAAGGTCAGCAACCACACTATCTGGGTTGTCTGGGACATCCAGATCTTTCTGGTATAATTCCTCTGTGTATTCTTGCCACCTCTTCTTGATGTCTTCTGCTTCTGTTAGGTCCTTACCATTTTTGTCCTTTATCATGTCCATCTTTGCACAAAATGTTTCTTTAATATCTCCAATTTTCTTGAACAGATCTCTGGTTTTTCCCTTTCTATTATTTTCCTCTATATCTTTGCACTGTTCATTTAAGAAGGCCCTCTTGTCTCTCCTTGCTATTCTTTGGAAGTCAGCATTCAATTTTCTGTAACTTTCCCTATCTCCCTTGCATTTTGTTTCCCTTCTCTTCTCTGCTATTTGTAAGGCCTCGTTGGACAGCCACTTTGCTTTCTTGCATTTCCTTTTCTTTGGGATGGTTTTTGTTGCTGCCTCCTGTACAATGTTACGAGCCTCTATCCATAGTTCTTCAACAATTACGAGCCTCCATCCATAGATCAGGGTGCTGAAATATAGAAAATGGTATAATGAAGAGTGGATTATTGGGAGAAGGGACTGTCAGTTCAGTTCTGAGCCTGAAAACAAAACTCTAGGTTCAAAATGTGCCTATTGGCTCATTTTATTTTATGATACTTTACGTGTGTCTTTTTTGTAACTTGTTTTGATTGGTATCTTATTAAATGGGCAAAGGAGATCTGACAAGCTTGAAGCTTGCCCATCCTTGCTTTAGATTGCTGGCAAGCAGGCAATCCTCAATTGTTATGAAAGCAGTCACATTCCTATCATTTTTTCCTCCCATTAGCTAGAGTTCTCTGAACTCTATGCTAAATAAATTGACTCAAAAGTCTACCCAAACTATCAGGGTCCAAACATTATTTGAAGGAAAGTACAGACTTATAGATGGGCCCCTTTCACACAAACAATCCCAGAGGTCAGTGTCCCTGATTGCTTTGGTGACTCTCCCTCTCACCAGATCACACTCCTGTACTGCAGTGAGTCCTGGACCCTTTGTGCACGGCAGGAGAGGAAGCTGAACCATATGCGTTGTCTCCGACGCATTTTTGGTATCACCTGGCAGGACAAAGTTCCAAATAGAGTAGTCCTAGAATGAGCTGGAATTTTTAGCATGTAAACATTACTGAAACAGCGACGTCTACGTTGGCTTGGGCATGTCGTGAGAATGGCTGATGGTCGGTTTCCAAAAGATCTCCTGTATGGAGAATTAGTGGAGGGAAATCGCCCCAGAGGGAGACCACAGCTGCGATACAAGGATATCTGCAAGCGGGATCTGAAGGCCTTAGGAATGGACCTCAACAGATGGGAAACCTTGACATCTGAGCGTTCAGCCTGGAGGCAGGCGGTGCAGCATTGCCTCTCCCATTTTGAAGAGACCCTTGTCCAGCAGGCCGAGGCAAAGAGGCAGTCACGAAAGCAGCAAAATCAGGGAGCTGGACAGGGGACAGATTGTATTTGTCTTCAGTGTGGAAGGGATTGTCACTCTCGAATTGGCCTTCTCAGCCACACTAGACGCTGTTCCAAGTCCTCCATACAGAGCACGTTACCATAGTCTCTCGAGACTGAAAGATGCCTAATCTGATACTTAGGAAAGTGTCAGGTGGATTAACCTGTAAGTACTTTTGTGGACAGGCTCATGATGACAATATGCTGCTACGGAACTAAAATGACTAGAATAAGTTTTTTTTAAAAAAGTACTGTTCCAAGCTCTAGTGATACTTAAGTTTTGAAAATATGCGACAAATGTAACAATAAACCTGTTAATATCCCAGTTTTACTAAATAGTGCATATTGGTCTCCCCCCAACTGCTAGCATTCGAAAAACAACATTTTAAATTTAAAGGAATACAATATTTGTGAATAGTTCTTGACATATGTATAAGTTGTGGGATATAAAGCCAGTATTTTGTTTGGCCTATGATTTCTTATTGCATAAAATTTTCAAAAGTGTTTTTCTGTTTTTATACATATTTTTTCCTGTTTTATGTCTTGTGATGGAAAAAAACCCTATTAATATTCAGTTTAAATAGTTGTGGTTAGAGAAGAGGATAAAAATAGTTTGTCTGCCAATGCAGAGTGCAGCCAGAAGCTGAACTTAAGCAATATTTGGAATATAAATCCAACTAGCAGGAAATTCCGAGTTAAGGCTGGTATTTTGTCCTTACTTAACACATGCATATGAACTTTCTACCCTTTCTTGGATATCAACAAGAAAGAGTTGTGTGTTTTTGAGGGGTTTTGAGCAGTTAAAATGTAATAGCTTTGCATGTTAAAGGAGCTGAGTTCAAGTTCCAGTATCACCTATTATAAATATCCAGTAGCAATGCTGGGAAAGATGTGATACAGCTGCTGCAGCAGGTGAAAATGGGAAAAATTGTTGGCATGGTAATGTTATATGTCTGCAGATTGGAATAGCTACATTGTGTCTTTATTCTGTGTAGTTTCAACATAGGGAAATGTACTTTGTCTCTAGTTCAGATTGCTGGATTCACAGAAAGGAGTGCTACAAGATACTGTACTCTGACTTCTTGTGCTGCTGTTGTGAGCTTGGTGTTGACTGAGTGTCCTCATTTACATGTGTACATAAACTTGCATGAGCACAGATCAACTCTGGAAGCAGAAATAGCGGGATATTTTTGCAGGTGTGGTGCACACATTATAGACTGTGTACTGTACTCTAGAAAATTGGAAAAATTAGAAAACCAAAACATGGTTCTATATATTTTTTAACGATAAAAAGTTTACGGAAATAAAATAACTAGTACACCCACTCTCTTGTTCTGGACAGTTGTTATATGCTGTCAAGTCTTTCTGAGAAGTCTGATATTATTTGATCAGACCTTGCATTATAGCCACTATAACTTCCTGTGCTACATCTTGCCTCAGTATTAGAGCCACTTCGTTTCTGCTGAGTTCATCATTTCCAGAGTAAAATACTTTGCAGTTGTCTGAAAATGTCCTATTCCAGTCCACTTCAGTTTCCTGACTTCTAGTACTACAATGTTTTAAAATTATATCTCTTGCTTTATGGTTTCCAGTTTACCTTGGTTCATATTTCTCATGTTCTGTGTTCCAGCTGTATGTGTTGATGTGTTGTGCAACACAGGACTTTCCTTTCAACTCTGTCCATGATGGCTGCTGGATGTATTTTTGGTTTTAAGCTTGTTGTGTTGTTAGCAACAGCACTATTTCTCTTTGTCTTTTCTCTTCTTAAGTAGCTAATTGAGTGGCTTCTAACCTGGGAGTCTCATCTTCCAGCACTACCTCTTGATTCAGTTTGGACTGTCTCATCATAGCAGTTTTCAAGGTAAGAAAGGTTCAGCATTAATTTGCCACTCCCTTCTTCTGTGCAGTACTAATAAAAGTTATCTTGAGTGTCATGGTCATTGTGAAAGATCCTCCACCAGCATCCCCTTCAATTACTGCTGCCGCCGTCCAGTAGCTGCTCTTCAAGAGCTTTTCCATTTCCTTCACCACTAGGACTAATCAGTCTTTTTTGCTGATGCAACTGTTACTCCTGAAGAGGGTGTATGCATTTAATCTGGTGCCTCAGCAGTGAACATTTTGCCTTGAGTGGCTCTTCTAAGATTCCAAGTTTGTAATGGAGTTGAGCCTTTTGATGGTGTTGCTCTCAGCTTCTCTCACCTACTCAGACCCCCTCACCACATTAAGGTGTGCATTCAGGAAGATGACTAGACAGGTAGACTCTTGCTAGTAATGGCAATAGAGAAATGAGAGCGAACAAGTGGGAAGTTACATTTCCCATATATGGAAGAAGGGAAGTGATGAGGTGGGTTTTGGAGGTTTATGCAGAAGAGAAAAAATTCAAATATTGATGATGAAGAGTAGTTCCCAACCGTGGGTTACACAGGTGTTCTTGGACTGCAACTCACAGAAGCCTTCACCACTAACTATGCTGGCTGAGATTTTTGAGAGTTGCAGTCCAAGAACACCTGAGTTACCCAAGGTTGGAAACCACTGGAATAGAACATACAAAAAATGAAAAATAAAATTATGACAGGTATTTTATTTATTTATTTATTTATTTATTTATTTATTTATTTATTTGATTGATTGATTGATTGATTGATTGATTGATTGATTGATTGATTGATTTATACCCCACCCATCTAGACCGAAGTCTATTCTGGGCGGCTAACAATAAGACATAAAAGCAAAAGCAATATAATTAAAAACAGTGACAATATAATTCAAAATGGGAAAGTCATTAGGTGATGACAAGAGGGAAAGCCTGCCTAAAGAGCCAGGTCTTTAGTTTGCTCTTAAAAACACCCAGAGAGGGAGCCAGGCAGATCTCTGCAGGCAGACTATTCTAGAGGCGAGGGGCCACTGCAGAGAAGGTATAGATTGGTCACAATAGCTTAGAGACGCTCTGTGGCCAAACGTGGTACACATAATGAATTTTAACTTTCCTTGACATTTTTCTTTTCTTCCATTAGTAATTGCATTTAAAATATTTACAAATTTCTCAGAGCCAAATATTCAGTGCAGGTGGGTCCCATCTAGTCTGAATAAATTCCACTGTGAATTTAACCTCTAAAATCTACTCTAAAGAGTTTCCTAGTCCTCCAGAGCAGATTTGGAAGACCCATGCAGTGATGGGAAGAATCTTCCTCTTTGCATGTTCCACTGGTGGAAGTTGCTCCCCCAGCAGAATGGCATCATTAGATGCAACCCTAAGTATTCATACCACAATAAGTCACAGCTTTGAATTGACTGGCTACACACATTTTCTATTTTATTGAACAGACAAGAACCCATGGCAAAATATGGCTGTTAAAATGTACATACAGTTATAATGCTTATGTGCCATCAAATCATAAAAATGAATGCATACAGCTGTTAAGAATGCATCTGTGTAGGTAGCACAGAAAAATTGCAAATGGACTAGTATTTTAGTGCAGTTTGTCTTTCACTGGGTCTACCTAAATCCTATGAAATTTTCTTACTTCAAAAGAGACACCTAATGCCAATTTTGGGCAGTGGTGTATGAAAGTAAAGAAAAATGTAAACCTGAGAAATCTGTGAGCACTTTGTGTGAGGGAAGTAATTTGAAAGCTATGAATGACTTACAACCTTTTGTTCTTTCAACTTTTGGAAAGTGGCCATGCAATCTATAGGATGCTTTATATGGTTCCTTAAGTTTTGACAGATTTCTTACTGGAGTTCATAACTGGATAGTTGTATTGATTCTTGACTTTGGCCTTGCTCCTGCAAGTAAGTAACTGAGCTCTAAGAAATGCCTGTTTGTTTCTGATGCTTTATGGTACCTAATCAGATGTGGGAGCAGTGCATATCTGTGTTAATCTTTGGTTGTATGCATAATGGTTGGGAAAAATACCAGTAGTTGTGGCTGTGCTAATTTTCAGCATCCCAGGGATCTGAAAACTTATGTCTAATTCCAGTATTACATTAGTATTCTCCTTGTATATTGACACTTTCCCATTCTCTTCCACTACCTGTGCCCCTCCAGGCTGAACTAGATGCCTCCCCACCTTCAAGAGTGAATTTTACATGGGTCCAGGATTTTATACAGGACAGAGAGGATCTGTTTTAGGATCTACTGTATTATGCTTTGCTGGATGAATGAAAGTGGATGCAGCTCATAAAGGGAAATTAACAACTAAACTACATGTTACAGATGATCTGTCAGAAGAGGGCATTGCTAGTGCTGAAAGCATCTGAGTGTCGCAGCAGAGCCCTTTCCCACTTAGAACACTAAGACACCCACCCTAATGGTGGATTTTATGTAATAAAGCTGCCTTATATTTTAAGGCAGCAGTTTGGTAAACATGTCATTAAATGGTTTTGTGGAACTGGAAACTGTAAATTATGCTTTTGTTTTCCTCTATATAAGAACAAAGTCTATAGTGGAGTAAGGTGCCATTTTCAGGCAAGAGTGACTGGTAAAAACGAAGAAAAATGCTTTTGTTTCTTGTGGAACTTAAAATTGCTCTTGGAATCAGAAGGAATGACAATTGGTCAATTTAATAAGCATTTAGTTCTTTACCCAGTAGTTTAATACACAGAGTAATGCTTTGGCATATATTAGCTAGCACACATGGTACCCATAACTATAAAAATATGCAACATTCTCTTCAGAAGGGCCACATGAAATGGCTTTTGTACAACGGCAAGCATATATCAATATTTAAATTGTAATGGCCTGACTGCTATTACTTTTGTATAATCAAGAGTCACTGTTTATTTTCTACTTTATTTAGTCCAATAATGCCATTACTTTGACAGAATAATTTAATATCTTAAACATTTTAGGATTATGCATTTATCTTCTTATTTCTTTTCCTGAAATACTTCCATGTGACCGTTGCGAAGGATTTAAAAAACAGCATTAGGAGAAAGTGACATGCAGTACTGTACTTAAAGCAAGTTTAGATGAGACACTTTAAGAATATTAACAATATGTGTCGCTTCATTAGCGCACATACAGACTTTTGATACACTAATGAAATTTGAAAGTGTGAATGTCTTTGTTTTGTTCCTACTAGAATTACAAATATGCTCTGTGTTAAAAATGGAGTGGCATATTTTTGTGTCCTTAAGAAGTAGCCAGATATACCTTTTAGCTTTTCTGGCTAAGGAAATAAAAGTAAAGTTGAAGTGACCAACATAGTAGAAAATGATGGGAAGTTTTATTATCTTATACAAAGAAAATAAGTGTGTAGAGAGAAAACATTCAGGAAATAATATATTGTAATAAAGTGGCAAGAAAGGTATATACAATTATAATGTACATACAGTTATAATGATTATGTGCCATCAAATCATAAGCAGTTTATAGCGATACTAATAAGGCTTTCATGGTAAATGAGATATTTTAAGAAGTGGTTTTGCCTGTTCCATCCCACACCCACACCCAAATTTCTACAACTGAGTGGGGGTTCAAACCCAGATCTCCTAAGCCCTAGCCTGTCACTCTACACACTACACCACACTGGGTGACTAATTCTTACCTACTCCAACAATATACTTAGTACTGTTGCACCTCTTTGTGACTAGTTAATTGGGAATGAGCCCTATGAAACACATAGTACACATTACGGGGACACACTTTAAATCTTGATGCAGTTACTAAATATTTTTAATGTCCCATTAGGAAAAATAATTTGTAACTGTATTCTGTTGATGGACATAGAAATGCGTTGTTTATAATGTTATTTGTCTGCCTATAGAACAACTTAGCTATTTGTTCTGGAAAGCATTTATCATGTTATTTTTACTGACTGAAATGTAACTATATACAAATAAACAATATACAAAACGATATACAAAAAAAAAAGAAAAAAGAAAAAAAGAAAGAAAGAAAGAAAAAAAAAATTCCAAAAAAGAACAGTCCTAAAAAGCATATACACTAAAATATCCAAACAAAAATAATTTAGGCTTCCCCATGTTATACTGTATGGAGTCTTGAGGCTATTTTCTAAACAGTGCTCTTCTACTCTCTCCCCAATTATTTTCATATGTTGCATTCTGTAAAGTGTTGTGTTGGTTAATCTTGCCCTCTATAATCCCAGTGAGAGGACACCATTTTGGATTTGCCTTGAAATTGCATAAGCAGAGGTAAAGAGTTGTAATTGTGAGCAGATTCCTGTTTAAAACACTTGATGACAAGAAATTCAGGATTTCAGACTTTTGATAATAACATAACCTTTTTATTCTCCCTGAGGCACATTATCCTGACTTTAAAAGTTGCAAGCTTTTAATGCTTTAAGCATAACTGTTAATCTGAGATTTTATTGTGCCACAGGGTTTAAATGGCAGGAGAGACAAATATTCTAAGTTTGTAAACATTATTGCTGGGGTTCCAAGAAGCTTTGGAATATGAAACTTATGTTTTGTTTATATGGGCAATTTGGGAAAACTGTACAGTAATCTTACTCTAATATTCTTCAGTGTGTCCTTTCTGCTGCTCTATGTATCCTGCCACTTACCAGAGAAACTCTTGGTCTGCATGTATTGAAAAAAAAATACTTTTCTTGAAACACCTCTTGTGGCAGAAATGACAACTGATAGACACAGACATTTGTCATATAAATATTGGAGAGAAATAATTTTGTTTGTATGACTGGCCCTTGTGTGCCTTTGCCCTTGCATCCTTAGCTATCTATGCTGATATTTGGTAATACAGATATAAACACAGAAAGAATAGTATTTCTTTCCTTTATTCCCATCCTCCATGGTAAGAGTTATAAATTACTTGCCAAAATCATGTTACTTAGCATAGCAAATCACACTAGAGTAGGCCCATTGAGTCAATGGGAATATAGTACCTAAACTCCTCTAAATTCCATTGATTCAAATTGGCCTAATTTATCTGCAGCTTACCATGCAGGCCGATTTGAATCAATAGAACCTATGGAGGAATTTACCCACCAAATCCTCATTGATTCAGTGAGCCTAGTCTAGTGAACTTTACTACATTAAGCAACACAATTTTACCATATGTTGGAAGTGGAATGGTACTTATTTTCTTACGTGATGAATCATCTTTTTGAACTGCTTGTGATTTGTATTTTCCTTTTGGGTTATCTACCCTGAAATACACCTTTCTTGAAGTTAAGGGAGATTTAGAACTGGCACAGATATATTTGGTATACATTAAAACCTGTTTCACCGTTCTAGCTACATAAATGTATGAGTGCTGTGGTCTGGATAAGTTTCTTATGTTTGAAATCTTGAAACTGGTATAGATATGTGATAAAGGTAAGAAGCTTTTCCTAACTTAACTTTTTTTTTCTTTTTCAAATAGATGATTAGCAAGTGAAGCCTCTGCTGAATTTCTTCAGCTTGTTGCCATAAGATGTTCAGCACAAATCCTGCAAACTGGGTTACATTTGAAGATGAGCCCGTCTTCCAGTCCCCTCAGAAGGCAGAAGGAAGTCACAGTCCCTGCAGAGCAAATGGGCTTAAACTCCTTCTGCCTAAGATACATGATTCTTCAAATCTGTCATCTTCCTCCAGCAATACTTCTCTTTCATCTCCTGTACGTGACTATTATTTCAGCCCTGGGCCTCCTAGTAACTCTCCACTTTGTACACCTACCAACGAGTATCCTGCAAGTCCCTACTTTCCCAAATCAGGGGCTCATCATCTTTATCCAATTCCAGAATTGTCATCCAGTGTTAATCTTCCATTCAATGGACCATCGTCTCAAAAACTGACTGATGTATCTCAAACAGAGCATCATTCAGAGTTTTCTGCCCCTATGCCAACAAATGATGGAACTGCCACATGTGAGGACAACTCAGAGACACTACAAGACATCACAGAATCGCAAACCTTCTTTCAGTATGTTCAGAATGACTGTGCTTTTTCTAGTCCATTTTGGTCTGAACATTCACCCAGTGTGTCATCACCTACCTTTGAAATGCGCAGGAGTTCATCCCTTGAAAAGGACTGTTGTTCTTCCAAAGAAATAGAAAGTTTTCCTGATCAAAAAAGTCTCAATCAAGGATCATTCAGTTATATTTGTGAGAAGCTTGAAAACTTGCAGACTGGTTCTTCAGACAGTGAAAGGACTTTAACTGACATGCCATGCATCTATACTAGAGATAGTGTCTCTTCATTCATACCGTGCAGCCTCTTCAGCAGCCAAAGAAAAGATGGCTGGCCTTTCATGCTGAGGATTCCTGAAAAGAAAAATATGATGTCTTCTAGACAGTGGGGGCCTGTATACCTTAGAGTCCTACCGGGAGGAATACTGCAAATGTACTATGAAAAGGGTCTTGAAAAACCTTTCAAAGAATTCCAGTTGCAGCCATTTTGCAGGCTTTCAGAACCCAAAGTAGAAAACTGCAGCATCTCTGGTAAAATTCATACTGTGAAGATTGAACATGTGACATACCAGGAGAAAAAGAAGTATCACCCAAAAGCTGAAGTGGTTCATGAACCAGAGATAGAACAGATGCTGAAACTGGGTACGACTGATTACAATGACTTCACTGAATTCCTTATGATATTTGAGGAGGAGTTGATGAAGCTGCCTACTATTTCAAAGTCAAGGAGACATTATGAAGAACAAGAAATGATCCTAGAGATAGTGGACAATTTTTGGGGCAGACTTTCCAAAGCAGAAGCCAGACTAGCTGAAAGTGCTGTCGTTACCCATATTTATTGCTTGAGTTTTGTGAATGGAAACTCTGACTTCTTTTTGACACTAAATGACTTGGAGCTTCAAAAGAGAGATGAGTATTACTTTGAGAAGGACACTGAAAAGAAATGGATTGAAATCCTTGACTATCACTTCCATCAATGTGTGAAAAAACAAGAGTTTGAGCAGTCAAGGATAATTAAATTTATACCTCCAGAAGGCTGCAGGATAGAACTAATGCGATTCAGAACTAGATATAATGGAACTGATCTCCCATTCTTTGTCAAAGCCTTGGTAGTAGTTCAGGGAGCTTATGTTGAACTTCAGGCTTTCATAAACATGTCCCCTTCTGCTCTGGCTTCAACGCATGCACATTCCATTAAACCCTGTGAAAGTATTATGGTACACTTTCCTGTTCCTGCACAGTGGATCAAAACTCTTTGGACCATGAATATTCAACGACAGAAGTCCCTGAAAGCTAAAATGAACAGAAGAGCATGTCTTGGTTCTTTGACAGAGATTGAATCAGACCCTGTAATACAGGTCTCAGTTGGAACAGCCAAATATGAAAGTGCCTATAGAGCCATTGTATGGAAGATTGACAGACTTCCAGATAAAAACTCAAGTAAATATTTGGTTTATATGAAGATTTCTTTAAAATAGTACTGTGTTGTGCTGGAAAGGGATTACATTGTCTCATTGCAGTTTAACAGTATGGCACTGCTGAGATGTAAGTAGAAGGGACAGTAACCAAATGATTAACACATGCTAATAATGGCTGTGAATTTGAATATCTGTTAATCTTACTGCTTGTAGTTGCTTCTTGCTTATTCAGCTGCAGAATAACCAGCCTCTTTAGCTGGGAAAAACAAATATAACTCTTGCCAAATCACTCTTTCTTGCACTTGACAAATTTCTGTGTCTTAATGCCATATCAGCCTAACAAACCTTCTCTGAGAGATAAGGGAACTTCGTAACATTATGCCTGCTTTGCATATTTCACAAAGTCTCCTACTTAAAAGAGACTTTCAAGTTATTTTCTTTGGTTTTATTCATATATTTAAAAAAAATCCAAGTGCAGCCAAGGACACAGATACTTTTATGTGTAGTACCTCACTGATACTACATACAGTGGTGCCTCGCTAGACGATTGCCTCGCAGGACGAGGAAATCGCTAGACGATGCCTTTTTGCGAGCGCTACTGCGCTTCGCAAAACGATGTTTCCCTATGGGGAATTTCGCTAGACGATGAGGTTTCCCCATAGGAGTGCGCCGACTAGTGGTCAAAAGCTGTCAGTGCAGCTGTCAGTGCATTCCTATGGGGACCCTCACTCGCTAGACGAGGTTTCCCTATGGGAAATTTCGCAAGACGACTGCGTTTTCCCTTGGAACGCATTGAAGTGATTTCAATGCATTCCAATGGGAAAACGTGCTTCGCTAGACGATGTTTTCGCTAGACAGCGATCCTCGTGGAACAGATTAACATCGTCTAGCGAGGCACCACTGTATTTGTCTCTGTGGTAGGTGGAGGAATGTAAACATCTGCAAATTGTTTTGGAAATAGTGTCTTTTTCCCCCATTTTAAACAGCCATATAAATTAGATGTCAGCTTTCCTTACATTAGATGTCTCTGGTTCTTCCCAAATGTGCAAAAAGGTGAATGAAATGTTTAATATAGGAGATTGCAGAGGAGAAGTTCTTAGCTTATCTTTCCTCTCCCATTGTGGCAGAGGGAGTATATAACCATGACTTGCCATTTTGTGCATATGGGCAATGCATTCCTAACTCAAAGATGGCCAACTGAAGGGGGTTAGTATTAGGCATAAGCATTTTCTTCCGGCAGAAATGCCCTTCTGCCAGCTGAACTCCCATACTGTGGGGTGATCTTAGAAACATGCTGACAGAACTATCTGCCAACAGAACTGCTCCACTGGCTAAGACCTGTGAACAGAAGAGCCAGAAAGAGAATGGATGGTGTGAGGAAAGAGCCGAGTTATGTCAGATTCAAATCTCCAGCCCAAGGAGACAGCTAGACTGCTGACACAAAGAAAGGCTAGAGCTGGCATTTTTGTTGTTTAGTCATTAAGTCGTGTCCGACTCTTCGTGACCCCATGGACCAGAGCACGCCAGGCCCTCCTGTCTTCCACTGCCTCCCGGAGTTGGGTCAAATTCATGTTGGTAGCTTCAGTGACACTGTCCAACCATCTTGTCCTCTGTCGTCCCCTTCTCCTCTTGCCTTCACACGTTCCCAACATCAGGGTCTTTTCCAGTGAGTCTTCTCTTCTCATGTGACGGCCAAAGTATTGGAGCCTCAGCTTCAGGATCTGTCCTTCCAGTGAACACTCGGGGTTGATTTCAAAATGGATAGATTTGTTCTCTTTGCAGTCCAGGGGACTCTCAAGAGTCTCCTCCAGCACCACAATTCAAAAGCATCAATTCTTCGGCGGTCAGCCTTCTTTATGGTCCAGCTCTCACTTCCATACATCGCTACTGGAAAAACCATAGCTTTGACTATGCAGACCTTTGTCGGCAAGGTGATGTCTCTGCTTTTTAAGATGTTCTCTAGGTTTGTCATTGCTTTCCTCCCAAGAAGCAGGTGTCTTTTAATTTCGTGGCTGATGTCACCATCTGCAGTGATCATGGAGCCCGAGAAAGTAAAATCTGTCACTGCCTCCATATCTTCCCCTTCTATTTGCCAGGAGGTGATGGGACCAGTGGCCATGATCTTAGTTTTTTTGATGTTGAGCTTCAGACCATTTTTTGCGCTCTCCTCTTTCACCCTCATTAAGAGGTTCTTTAAGTCCTCCTCACTTTCTGCCATCAGAGTGGTATCATCTGCATATCTGAGGTTCTTGATATTTCTTCGGCAATCTTAATTCCGTTTTGGGATTCATCCAGTCCTGCCTTTCGCATGATGTATTCTGCATATAAGTTAAATAAGCAGGGAGACAATATACAGCCTTGTTGTACTGCGTTCCCAATTTTGAACCCATCAGTTGTTCCATATCCAGTTGTAACTGTTGCTTCCTGTCCCACATATAGATTTCTCAGGAGATAGATAAGGCGGTCAGGCACTCCCATTTCTTTAAGAACTTGCCATAGTTTTCTGTGGTCCACACAGTCAAAAGCTTTTGCATAGTCAATGAAGCAGAAGTAGATGTTTTTCTGGAACTCTCTGGCTTTCTCCATAATCCAGCAAATGTTAGCAATTTGGTCTCTAGTTCCTCTGCCCCCTCAAATTCCAGCTTGTACTTCTAGGAGTTCTCGGTCCACATACTGCTGAAGCCTACCTTGTAGGATTTTGAGCATAACCTTGCTAGCGTGTGAAGTGAGTGCAATTGTACGGTAGTTGGAGCATTCTTTGGCACTGCCCTTCTTTGGGATTGCAATGTAGACTGATCTTTTCCAATCCTCTAGCCACCGCTGAGTTTTCCAAACTCGCTGGCATATTGAGTGTAGCACCTTAACAGCGTCATCTTTTAAGATTTTAAATAGTTCAACTGGAATGCCATCACCTCCACTGGCCTTGTTGTTAGCCATGCTTTCTAAGGCTCACTTGACTTCACTCTCCAGGATGTCTGGCTCAAGGTCAGCAACCACACTATCTGGGTTGTCCGGGACATCCAGATCTTTCTGGTATAATTCCTCTGTGTATTCCTGCCACCTCTTCTTGATGTCTTCTGGTTCTGTGAGGTCCCTACCATTTTTGTCCTTTATCATGTCCATCTTTGCACAAAATGTTTCTTTAGTATCTCCAATTTTCTTGAACAGATCTCTGGTTTTTCCCTTTCTATTATTTTCCTCTATATCTTTGCACTGTTCATTTAAGAAGGCCCTCTTGTCTCTCCTTGCTATTCTTTGGAAGTCTGCAATCAATTTTCTGTAACTTTCCCTATCTCCCTTGCATTTTGTCTCCCTTCTCTTCTCTGCTATTTGTAAGGCATCGTTGGATAGCCACTTTGCTTTCTTGCATTTCCTTTTCTTTGGGATGGTTTTTGTTGCTGCCTCCTGTACAATGTTACGAGCCTCCATCCATAGTTCTTCAGGCACTCTGTCCACCAAATCTAGTTCCTTAAATCTGTTCTTCACTTCCACTCTGTATTCATAAGGGATTTGGTTTAGATTATACGTGACTAGCCCAGTGGTTTTTCCTACTTTCTTCAGTTCAAGCTTGAGTTTTGCTATAAGAAGCTGATGATCAGAGCCACAATCAGCTCCAGTTCTTTGTTTTTGCTGACTGTATAGAGCTTCTCCATCTTTGGCTGCAGAGAACATAATCAATCTGATTTCGGTATTGCCCATCTGGTGATGTCCATGTGTAGAGTCGCCTCTTGTGTTGTTGAAAAAGAATGTTTGTGATGACCAGCTTGTTCTCTTGACAAAACTCTATTAGCCTTTGCCCTGCTTCGTTTTGAACTCCAAGGCCAAACTTACCTGTTGTTCCTTTTATCCATTGACTCCCTACTTTAGCATTCCAGTCCCCTATAATGAGAAGAACATCTTTCTTTGGTGTCAGTTCTAGAAGGTGTTGTAAGTCGTCATAGAATTGGTCAATTTCAGCCTCTTCAGCATCGGTGGTTGGTGCATAAACCTGGATTACTGTGATGTTGAGAGGTCTGCCTTGGATTCGTATTGAAATCATTCTATCATTTTTGAGATTGTATCCCAGTACAGCTTTTCCCACTCTTTTGTTGACTATGAGGGCTACTCCATTTCTTCTACGGGATTCTTGCCCACAATAGTAGATATGATAATCGTCTGAATTGAATTCTCCCCTTCCCGTCCATTTTAGTTCACTGACGCCCAGGATGTCAATGTTTATTCTTGCCATCTCCTGTTTGACCACATCCAGCTTACCAAGGTTCATAGATCTTCCATTCCAGGTTCCTATGCAGTATTTTTCTTTCCAGCATTGGACTTTCCTTTCACTTCCAGGCGCGTCCGCAGCTGAGCGTCCTTTCGGCTTTGGCCCAACCACTTCATTAGCTCTGGAGCTACTTGTACTTGTCCTCCGCTCTTCCTCAGTAGCATGTTGGACGCCTTCCGACCTGAGGGGCTCATCTTCCAGCGTCATATCTTTTAGCCTTTTGTTTCTGTCCATGGAGTTTTCTTGGCAAAGATACTGGAGTGGCTTGCCAGTTCCTGCTCCAGGTGGATCGCGTTTAGTCCGAACTCTCCACTATGACCTGTCCATCTTGGGTGTCCCTGCACGGCATAGCCCATAGCTTCTCTGAATTACTCAAGCCCCTTTGCCACGACAAGGCAGCAGTCCATGAAGGGGAGAGCTGGCATAGCTCTGAGTAAATTCCAGCATAGGCTTGGATTCTGTACAGCTCTGGCTAGCCTAGAGTCAAACTCATTTGGCCATTGGCTATGTTGGACAGCTATGATGTATACTGAGTGCTGAAAAAATACAACCCACCACTTGTGTCAAGAAAAAGTGTGTTCTGTCAGCTGCGCAAACTAGTGTTATGTTTGCTTACTTATGTTGTGTATAATCACTATTTTACTAGTTATCAGAAAAGGACAAAGACCGGTGCATGACTGTAAAACCCCCAACACCCTGCTTTGTATAATAGGGCTTCTTATTAAATAGCTTGCAAGTGATTGATGTGGGTGTGATGAAGCTACGTAAGCGTGGACTTAATTGCCTTCTTTTGGCCTGAGCTTTCTAGAAGAACAACAACACAGTAGGAGTAAGGGAAATGTATGCACCTGTGCCAAATAAAATTTAGATGAAATATTTGTATTATTTCTGGTACAGAAATTGGAAGTGTGTGTTTGGAGGCATATAATGGAAACCAGACTCTTATTTTTCCCATCTTGACTACTGACATAGCATTTGTCTGCCAGGAGAGAGCAGCATTGTTACAATGTTAGATGCCTATATTATCAAACTCACAGTGTGGTTCTGCTAAGTCTATTGCAGTTGACATGCTAACTTGGAAACGGAATGTCTTCTAGTGTTCTTCTGGTGGACCAGTTAATATATTCGATCTCAGGCACTGTTGGAGTATCCAGAATGACAAGAGAAGGCCTCCAGCTACATGTCTTGACATTTCATTAGAGGAATATCCAGTGTAGGAAAAGCACTTAACGCTTTTTATCATGGTTGAATCTGTGATTACTTTTTTTCTCCAGTGATAAGGGAAATAAATGAGTTTAACTTGGGATTGGGGAGTTTGAGGTTGTATTGGATCTTCAGTATACAAAAAAGTGGGACTTTAAAAATGTATTCTTCTTTTGATTAGAGATATGTGAAATATGTATATAATCCTGAAAGTGAAAAGAACAACTACATGCTGTCAAACTGATTCTGACTTATGGCGACCCTTTTCAGGGTTTTCTAGGTACAGAGTACTCAGAAGTAATTCACCATTCCCTTCTTGCAGGGCATAGTGGGGAATTGAACTCCTAACCTCTGACTCTGCAACTAGATACCTAACTCACTGAAAGTAGTGTTGGCTAAAAGAAAAAAATCAAAATCCATATAGAGGAAGACTTTTATTAAGTGAACTCAGAGTTCATAAAATACTATGCAGACTTTCAAGGAGTTTGGTTCATGTGGTAAACAAACACTTGATCATGGGAAGTTAGTGCGTCATCAGGAAACTGGTTGTCACAGTTTTCAGTAATGTAGTCATTGAGGAAAGTTCTCAACCCAGATGTTTCCCAACTCCTATCAGCCCCAGCAAGCACAGGAAATATCGGGGATTGTTAGACTTACAATCTACCAACTTCTACAGTGTCATGGGTTCTACAGCCCTGATACAAAATAGTAAAAGTTCAGATGTATTGTATACCTAAGAAAGAGGGCTCCATCTGATTAAAATTTTAGTTGATTAATCTTCTTTAAGTGTTGATAAGCTATATCTATGCACATTTAAACCTTGAATGAAAACTATTAAGGTGAAAAGCATTTTTGTTTTTAGATTATATATATGTTAAATGCTATTTTTAAAAGGCATTTTCTGTCACACAGAAGAGAAAGAATAATGCCTCTTCTAAGAAGGTGCTTGCCAATTTTTTTTTTGTAAAAAGCTAGTATTACATTTTTTATCTCTCTGACTTTAATCGTTGCCCTTAATTTAAAAAAAAACAACAGAAGGCTTTCAATTGATATAATGTTAATAGATTAAACCAAAGTTTTAATAAAGTATTTAATAAATAATGATTTTTAAGAACAACTTACATTGGGCTGATACCCAGTGTCATGTAGTGGATAGATGGACTCACTTTGCCATGTAAACCCACTGGAGATGTGTGGAACTGGTAAAATCACTCCTTAAAGGGTTACTATAAGCCATTTCTGACATCATGGTAACATGATAACATGTACGTACACACACAAAGAGAGAGAGAGACACACACACACAGAGCTAAATTGCTCACTTACACGCAGTTGCCTTTATTAAAGTATCTATGGGTGTTCAATGTAGTGAAAAGTAATTTCTCAAGATAGGTTATCTGGAGCAGAGAAACCAGGGCAGAAAGAGAATGGTTAACTCAACTACTGCTTGAGGATACACTGAAATAATGAATGGTTTCATCTAGTTCTAGTATATAACTGTAAATTATTTGAATTATAAAAGTGTTCCTAACCTTTGAAGTTGTGAAGCTCTGGATAGACCCATGGAGAAAATGTTTCAGTTTCCATTTACCCAGGACTGGTGGTGAATATACTCTGCTAAACTAGTTTCCTCCCTCACTGGATTGTTTTCCCTGATCATTTTTTAGAAAAATGTTCCTATGAATTGATTGCTGTTCACCTATTTGTTTTTGTCATGCTTTATAATGATAGTTCCCCTGCCCCTTTTCACTTTTCAAGGTCCTGATCATCCACACAGCCTGTCTTACAAACTAGAGCTCGGATCGGATCAGGAAATCCCCTCTGATTGGTATCCCTTTGCCACAGTACAGTTTGTTGTGTCTGATGCGTGTGCTTCTGGAACTGAAGTGAAATCACTGGGCATTGAGAATGATCTTCAACCCCAGAAACATGTGACTCATAAAACATGTTATAATTGCCAGGTAATATTATTTTTCTCTCTGTTTTTTTAACCTAATTGAGTGTCTTAGCCAAGCATATGTAACATTCCTTCATTTCTTTATTTTGTTTTCTGCTCAAGTCATATATCTGGTGAAGCCCTCAAGGAGACACTCATTAGGCCCATTCGAAAGAAACTTAATTTGGCGACGGACGATATTGGCAATTATAGGCCTGTCGCCAATGTTTCTTTCATGAGTAAAGTGGTCGAGAGGGTGGTGGCCGATCAGCTTCAGGCGCACTTGGATGAAACAAATGCCCTGGATCCGTTCCAGTCGGGCTTCAGGCCGTGCCATGGTACAGAAACGGCATTGGTCGCCCTGTTAGATGATCTCTTGAGGGAGGCCGACAGGGGAAAAACTTCTCTGTTGGTCCTCCTCGATATCTCAGCCGCCTTTGATACTGTCGACCACGGTATCCTCCTGAGGAGGGTCTCCGAGTTGGGAATCGGTGGTCAGGCGTTGGCCTGGCTCCGGTCCTTCCTGGGGGACCGTCCTCAGAGAGTTCAGCTTGGGGAGCATGAGTCAGCCCCGTGGAGCCTCAATTGTGGGGTTCCGCAGGGTTCGACCATCTCTCCAATGCTGTTTAACATCTATATGAGGCCACTGGGCGAGGTTATCAGGGGGTGTGGAGCATCGTGCCATCAATATGCCGATGACACGCAGCTCTACATCTCCTTTTTGCCAACTACAGTGGATGCCGTTCTGTCCCTGCAGCGCTGCCTGGGGTCTGTATTGCAATGGATGCAGGAAAATGGGCTGAGGCTGAACCCGGACAAGACGGAGGTCCTGAGGGTCGGGGGGCCTACCATCAGCGGTTTGGGAAGCTCCCTCTCTTTTGGGGGGGTGACTCTCACCGTGAAGAGTGAGGTGCGCAGCTTGGGGGTCTATCTGGACCAGGCGCTTGCCATGGAATCCCAGGTAGCGTCAGTGGTCCGCACCGCTTATTTCCATCTCTGGTGGATAGCCCAGCTGCGTCCCTATCTAGATGTTGGGTCGTTCACCACTTTGGTCCATGCGCTCGTAATCTCGAGATTAGACTACTGTAATGCTCTCTACGTGGGGCTGCCTTTGAGATCTATGCGGAAATTCCAGATGGTGCAGAATGTGGCAGCCAGACTTCTCAGTGGGGTAAAGAAACATCAACATATTACTCCCACTCTGGCCGCCTTGCATTGGCTGCCCGTTCGGTTCCGCGTAGATTTCAAAGTTTTAATGCTTACGTATAAAGCCCTAAACGGTTTAGGGCCTCGCTACCTGACGGAACACGTTCTCCCACCTAGATCTACCTGTATCACCCGATCTAGCCAGGAGGTGAGGCTGAGGAGCCTAACGCCGAGGGAGGCCCGGAAGGAAAAAACAAGAAACCGGGCCTTCTCGGCAGTGGCTCCTCGTCTTTGGAACAGCCTCCCTCCTGAGATTCGCATGGCCCCGTCGCTGGGCATCTTTAAATGCCAACTGAAAACCTGGCTGTTTAAGCAAGCCTTCCCTCCACCCACCGTCTGAATTTTTGTTATTTTGTGTTTTCTCCCATCTTGGATCATTGTTTATTTAGTAATATATTGTTATGATTTTAAATTGTTAAATTGTTACATGATATGTTGTTACCCACCCAGAGTAGTCTATATGACTAGATGGGCGGGCAATAAATGTAATAAATAAATAAATAAAGTAGATCAGCCTTGTGTAGGCAATGGTCAGGGTTCCTGTAAACTGTAGAATTATCCTACACTACATCTGGAGAGCACCACATTTGGGAGGGAAGTAGTAGACTAGTTTTTAGTCTTAAAAGTAATACAGAACTCCACTATTAGCACCATGGAGTACTATTGGACAGTTTGAAGGCAAGAGTGGCTGATCACTAAAAATCACAGGTATAAACTAGCTTTCAATTCTGTATGAGTCTTCATCAGGTGGGACACCACAGAACTGGGGGCTGGTGTAGAAGAAGCACAAATGATCCAAAACTAAGGGCCAGATGTATCTGTTTAAAGGAAGTTTCAAAATGGGGGCTACAGGCTCAGGAGATGTTTATGTTTCAGATTTTATCTCTGGTGTGGATTAGAATGTTTCTGCCAGTCTTGATAGACAAAGGGTTGCTAGTCATTCAGCAGTCTCCCTGTCCCCCATTGCCCTATATTGAAACAAGTAGCTATTTTTTTGGCTGGGAATAGAATGATACAGAAATATAGAAAACCATGTATCAGAGAATGGAGTTTATGTTAGTGTAGTCTAGTGTGTAGACTAAAATTTATCCCAACTTGCTTAACATGGGATTTGAGATTTTTAGAACCTTTTACACTACCCCTAGCTTTGTGGTGCACAACCCGATGAAACCCCATTAGGCTTTTATTAGTGATGTTTTTAGTGGTGTAATAAAGGTATCACTCACCCTTGCCTTCTAATGGTGCTACAAGGATCACATGGCTTTTTGTTTTCTTTAATGTATGTATATATTTATTTATTTATGTATTTGATTTTTATACTGCCCATCTAGCAAATTGCTTATCTGGGCAGTGTACAACAAAATATAAACAAAATTGAGCAGGGGGTTGGGCTTGATGGCCTTGTAGGCCCCTTCCAACTTCACTTTTCTATGATTCTATAAAGAATATGTATTATAAAATCAATTATAAAAGACACCAATGGACTATAATTACAGATAAGAAGATAGCACAAAATAACAGTTTCATTCAGCGTTTTTCTTCTTCCTCTATCCCATTAACTGGGGAGGACCTCCCCAAAGACTTCCCTAAGAAGCTCTGTTTTTAGGAGCTTCTTAAAGATGTGGAGGGAGGACACCTGACATGTTTCCTTCAGGAGGGCATTTGACAGAGAGGGTGCCACTGCTGAGAAGGCCTGATTTCTAGTTGATGTTTTTCAGGCTTCCCTAAGTGTCACTTATTATCTCAGAGCTGGTACTTGTCGATTCCACAGTTGTCAGAATGTTATTGGTTCACAGGTTTGTATCCAATGAACTCCTGTTTTAATTTATTTGCAGCAGTTAAATCCAACACTTCATTCTGTTTGCACAAAGTGTTGCTTGTACTGGTGGCACTAGATTTGGGCAAATTTTAGTGGAGTATCTACCAACAGTAGAAGAAAAACAACTCATAAACATTTTTCTACTAGCATGCCCTGGAAACAGCCCTAAATTCTGCATAATAGGTTTGGGATGGTGGCTGTTTCTTTAGTGAGCATAATGTTGAGAATTTCGTTAACTATTTTTTTAAAGTGCATTCCTTTTGCTTTATTACTACAGGTTGAAATTGAGAAGAAATGGATCAGGCTTGATGGAGAAGATCCCAAGAAGTGTGGGAGTTGTCAAATGCAATAGAAAGAAGAAGAGATAAACAATATGCTGTGTTTTTATGATAGTTGAGAATATGCTTACTACATATATTTGTTGCAAACAAGGGAGATTGAAATGCCGTAAGACACCGAATTTCAGCATACATCTTACAGTTTGTTATGCTTAAGGACTTAATGTACAGTTGAAGCTTCTACACCTACCTTTAGCCCATTGAGTGTAATGTTTTCTTAAAAGGCAATACTGTAGATATATTTTATTCACTATTTTGAAAATGAATGGCATTTGATAAGAATTTCTGTAAGTCAATTGACCAGGAGACAATAAGCGATAACATGAACATATTTTGGCTTCTAATAGTCTAGAAGAATAAATTACAGCATGGACATAAATGTAATTTACACATGTAATCCTATGTGTTTCTCTTTTCATTATCACTAAACAGTAAAAACTTCAAATGTACTTTCAAAGAGATGTCACATGTAAGTGTAGATTATTTTTAGAATGGCTCAGCTGGCAAGAGATATCAGGAATCTAAAGCATCTTTTTCGGACCCTTCCTGAAAAATCCACACTGTTTCTGAAGCTCATTACAACGGCCGATATGTGTTCCTTCACAGAAATAGACATTTCTTACAGGAACCAATTCAGAAAAGCAGTGTTCTTCCTTTGCCCTCTTATGCTGTAAAAGGAAGCTTTCCCCTCCATTCTTTGGAGGGCTGCTGTGCCTGAGCTTTTGCAAAAAAAGGAAAATAAAGAAATTACAGGTCACAGAGGCTCATGCCCTAGAAAGGTTACATAGAGCTTTCATTTCAGTGTTTTGAATAGAACTGAGTAAGTTTTACTATTTTGCCAACTGTTATACATTATTTTGGATCCTTAGTGAGAACAGATGTGAGATTTGGACCAAAAATATGCCCTGAATTGGCTCTCAAAGAAAGAGTGAGATCCAGAAAAGCTGAAATGAACGTGAAAAGTGAGATGTTCCCTTGTATTCTCAGCCAAGTAAAATTTTATTTAATGGGTGTGTAGAACATTCCTGAGTCTGAAGAGAATATACAACTATAAATGTGTGGCAACTATAATCAGTTTAACATTCTAGATGTTGATTTTTACACTTACTGGTCAGATGAATTTGTCCACTTGTGGGAGGTACTATCCTCACTCTTCATGGGGCTTGTGTTCACATGCTAGAGGAGTGTCTACCTCAGTTTTAATTCATATGGAGGGCTCTGTGCTTTACTGCAACTACCCTAGATGTTTTCACTGTTGCACATAAGTCTTTTTGGAGTCAAGCTGTAATAGTATATTTCATCTTACTTTGTCCCTGGTGCAGATACTAAGCAAGAGCTTTAACATAACCTTAAGACTTCAGTTAATTTACCCCAAAGGGAAAATGATTTAAAATAAGTTGAATTTTATTAATCTGGGAAAACATTATAATTTCAGTGCAGCACACAATGGAAATGAATATTCCATTACTCTATAAATTATCTATGTAGCTTTCTCCCAACAGTTAATTCTAAAGATACCTCAGCATCTTTAGAATTAACTAATTTAGAATTAACTAATCTTTAGAATTAACTAATCTCATTGTTCTGAAATTTCAAAAGAGTTTTTCAGTTAAGATAACCCCATTGTATACTATTTTATAGAACTGAGGAAAATGTGGCTTTCTTGCCTTAGTTCACCTCAAATATTAGCCAATATGCATTTTACGTATAGGCTGTCTTGTTTAGACTCCATCTGATAGTGCAAAACCCATTCATTTCAACAAAACTCCTATGTGTTCTGATGTGGACAGCATGATTCTTTCTAGATTGTCATACTTTAAGAGAAAAATAACTTAAAATACACATCTGCATAGTTCAGATATGAAGCATGGTGAATATATATCGGAAGACAGGACAGAGAAGTGGAAGGGATCTTGACTGCAATGCAGTGTTCTTGAAGCCTTTCGTTCGTCAACATTAGAGACAACAACTAAACCATAAATATGTTTTGCCCACTTGTTCTTAGGAAGGAAACTAAAATCTTCACTGAATTTATAGCTTAGCTGGTCACCCTCACCTGGTTTTTAAGATACCATGAGCTCTAACATAGTACCCATTTTAAAATTACCTTCACTAAAATCTGTTTCATATTTCATACGATTCTCAGGCTGTTAAATTTTGTACTTATATGCAAATTCACTGCTTTTGCTTATCCTCTGGTAGGAATATATTTGTCACAAATCCCCCATCTGGCCTTGTCCAGTTAAAATGTGGTAGTAATAAGTAAAATGCAATAATGAAGGGGGATGGTGTGCATAAACCTGATTCTCATGGGCCCAGCTCTCAGGCATAGAAGCTACAAGAAAGGGAAAGTCTAAGAGATAGCAAATGCAAGACCTCCAGGTGCCCAGAAGTGTGTGTTATGTTTTCTGACTGAATTCTTTGGAATCTGTCTGTTATATAGGGACAGCTAGTTTCTCCAGCTAGCTCAGGAATGAAATTTTGCCACCCTTGAGATGTTCTTGGACTGCATTACCATCTTCCCCAGCAAGCATTTCTGTTGGCCAGGGATGACAGGAATTGCAGACTGACATTATCTGTAAACTGCTAGATACTGTACCTGTCCAGAGTTTCAGGCATGGATCTTTCCCAGACCTTCCTGAATAGGGGTTGAACCTAAGACCTTCTGCATTCAAAACATGGTATTTATAGCTACAACCCTTTCCTGTTCTTCAGGATAATTCTAAAGGATGACCAATTTCATTTTTGGTTTCCATTTTTGTGACAAAGATTGCAGATGAAAGACTAAAACTGATTGTTCCTAAGAGGATACTCAGGGAGAAAGATAGGAAAGCACGAAACAGACAAGGTATGGCTCAATATACATCTCAATAAATACATTAGCTTACAGGGAAATACATTAGCTTAGCTTATCTCAGCTTGCTATCCTAAGGCTAGTGATCAAGGTTACAGAGGCTTTCTCTCTCTGCCTTTTGTTGCAGTGCAGTGGACTGAATATCTCTTCCACCACTGAACGTGTCATTTGTGAAAGTATCTGAATTGGATGAAATGAAGAATGAGAATGATATATCTTGCTATGCAAAGTAAAATTGGGACCAGAAGCATATCCTATCTAAAGAATAATGGAGAGAGGCCAAAGGAATGTCTGGAACACAGGGAAAATTTGAGGAGGATTGTTTTTGATTATGAGACTTGGAGATACACAAAAGGGCACTTCCTTGTGATTCTTGCACATTATATTATTATTTTGACAATGATACTGCCATTCATTTATTCAACTCTGTGCAAAGTCTAGTGTAATTTCTTCTTTCAGAATACAGTAAGTCTATTCATAGAAAAGTATACCAAAAAATGGTAAGGTAAGAACTGAAAATCACATGGGTTTTCTCTCTTCTTCCCCAAAAGAAAGTCAATAAATGGACTTTAATGAGAAACTTTCTTAGGGTTGTGAAAGAGACAGGGCGATGGAGTAGTGAGGAAAGCATGCAAGGGAGCGTGTCACAATGTCCCCTACATTGTCACCTCTGTACAGTAAATTTAATGCAATGTATTAACAAGTTTTGTAGTTCATTATTCTGTTATTATTTGGATTTTCTATTTCTGTTAGCTTAGGTTACGACTAATTTAAATCCCATTGATATGAATGGATCTGCGCTATTTCTGCTGGATCCAACTCATTATTTGGAACAATCTAGAACAGAAATGGGCATGAAGTGCTTCGTAGTGCTTTGTACGAAGCATGCCGTGTGGCTGCACAAGCCCATCTCCTCCCTCCCCCCCCCCCCCGGCTGGCCCACGCATTGTTCTTCACTTGCCGATGGGGACCTCCTTCTCCGGTGGTGTGCCAGTTCGGGCAGAAACTCCAACAAGGTGGTCAACTGCTTGAGGAGGCAGGGAAGGGCAGCCTGAGCACCTGCCAGGACTGGCATGCTGCCGGAAAGGAGATCCCCAGTGGCATGTGGAGAACCGTGAGTGGGCCAGCCAGCTGAGGTGGGAGGGAGATGGGCTTGTGCAGCACCTGTGGTGTCACACGGTGTGCTTCGTACAAAGCGTAACAAAATGCTTCATGCCCATCTCTAATCTAGAGCTGGCCATAATTGGAAATATTTGTTTCCAAATGTTATAAGAAAATGTGTTGAAAGCTAGCAGTGTAGGATTCTATTGATATTACAATACTAATATCTTTAAACTGTTTTTATGATCGTAAATGTCAGCAGACCTAAGTGTATAACACACTTATCTACTGAAATCAGTGGTATGCAGATGTAACATTGTTATGTGTATCAATTCAGAGTTATAAAAAATAATTTATAATTAATATAATAAGTCTGTAGAAGTACTAAAACTGATTGAAGGCTTTAATCTTTATAACAGTCTTTTCTGAGTTTTGTTATTAAAACATTAAAGCTGTATATTTTAATGAAAAAAATGGTTTGGGTAGATTTTTTCACCAGTAGAACACTTCCCAGGAAAAAAATCCTTCAGACTACCACAAACTATGTTCAGCCCTCCTCATGAATCACTGGTGAGTTTTTAGCAGATACAGTCTTTTGTGGGAGCTAAAAAAATTTCCTCTCCTTTTTCTGTGTGGCTAAGTTAGAAACACGAATATCAGTACCAACTGCAGGTAAAGCTTCATTTTGCCTAGATAAAACAATGATGTTCATCTTATACAAGTGAAGTCTGGTGAATGTGGAGGACCTGAAATAACTCTGGTTCCTTTGGCCACAAATAACGTGTTGTAATGAAATCAACATGAGTTTCTACATGTCTCGAAAGTTGGGGTCACAGAGCTTATAGTTTGTATTTGGTGATAAGAATAGTAATTCTTTTAGTGAAGGGGGAGGACTTGTTTAGATTAGATCCCACCTTCTCATTTGTAAAAAAGCATGACGCTGCAACAACACTACTTTTCTGCTGACTGGAGGTGTTGCTGCCCTGTCTCTACTCTGGGTAGAGAGGTTTAGAGCCACAGTCTTTTTGATGCACTAATATGTAAAAACTGGATGTTTTTGTTTATATGGGAAAGCATTTGAAAATTTTCTACCTGCAATATGCTGTGGTGGGTTCTTCCATTTCAGATCAGAAACATACAAAAGAGGGATTCTTAATTAATGTGAGCCTCTTAAGTGTTAGAGCAGAGCTTCTTTCACCTCTGGTATTATTAGAATTAGCTTGCCTTGTTTGATGGTTGGTCAAGACTTAAGCAGGAGACATTTTTGAAATCTAATTTTACAAACATGGAAAGACTTCCAAGTAATCTCTCTGCAACATGAACATTCTTTCAGCTTTTATTATGGACTGTCTCTAATTTCTGTTTCTGGCCTCTGTCTACTACCTTATTCTGTGCCATACATTGATGCACTACATCAGAGGTAGAGACAGAAATCTAGGCAGGAAATCAGGATTTGCAACAATCTTCAATGCTTATCACAGCACCAAGGAAAACCACTACTTATTTTATTTTTATCCCTGTTTCCTCCCCAAACTAGGACTCAAGATAACTCACAACAAAGTTAACTTAAAAAGTTTCAGCTAATACAAGGAGTTCTAAAATTAAATACAACCAGATTGTACATTTTTAAACAATTAAATTAAAAAGTATTTTAAAACACATTGGTAGAAAAAAAATCCCTGAGAGAGAGCCACTGTTCATTCTCGGAGACTTTAACGCTAGAGTTGGTGCTGATCACAATTCTTGGCCCACTTGTCTAGGCCGTTTTGGCATTGGGAAGATGAACGAAAATGTCCAACGCTTGCTGGAGTTTTGCTGTTATTATGGTCTCTGTGTCAGCAACACGTTCTTTAATACGAAGCTTCAACACAGAGTTTCCTGGAGACATCCAAGATCGAAGCATTGGCATCAGCTCGATTTGATCCTCGCTAGACGTTCTAGCCTTCCTAGTATTACGATCACACGCAGTTACCAGAGTGCTGATTGCGATACTGATCACTCCCTGGTGTGTAGTAGAGTAAAACTGTGAACAAAGAGATTGTATCACACGAAAAAGGAAGGAAGGCCACGTATTGATATCAGCAATACTCGCGATCAAAGAAAAGTGGAGGAATTTGCCCAAGCGCTTGAGGAAACCCTTCCAGGCCCGGCTGATGCAAATGCACCTGAACGATGGGAACATTTCAAGAACGCTGTTTATAACACCGCCCTGTCCACATTTGGCAAGAAGACCGAAAAGACGGCAGACTGGTTCGAAGCCCATTCGGAGAAGTTGATGCCAGCCATCGAGGATAAGAGGAGAGCTCTAGCAGCATACAAAGCCTGTCCTAGTGATTACAACTTGCAGGCTCTTCGACTTGCTTGTAGCAAAGTCCAACAGGCTGCCAGGAGATGTTCCAACGATTATTGGCTTCAGCTCTGCTCTCAGATACAGATAGCAGCGGACACAGGTAACATCAAGGGAATGTATGACGGTATCAAGCAGGCTTTAGGTCCAATACAGAAGAAATCTGCTCCCTTGAAGTCTGCTACAGGTGTGATCATCCAGGACCGAGCACAACAGATGGAACGCTGGGTGCAGCACTACTCTGAGCTATATTCCAGAGAGAATGTAGTAACTGAAGAGGCACTAAATAACATCGAGTGCCTGCCTGTCTTGGAAGAGTTGGACAGCGAACCAACTTTAGCAGAAATAAAAGCGGCCTTGGATTCCCTTGCCTCCAGCAAGGCACCTGGGAAGGATAACATCTCTGCTGAAGTGCTGTAAAGAGATCATCACCACCGAGCTGTATGAAATCTTTTGTCTTTGCTGGAGGGAAGGTGGAGTACCACAGGACATGAAGGATGCAAACATCGTCACATTGTATAAGAACAAAGGAGACAGGGGGGACTGCAATAACTACCGTGTCATCTCTCTTCTCAGCGTTGTAGGGAAGCTGCTTGCCCGTGTTGTGCTGAAGAGACTCCAGGTGCTTGCAGACAGTTTATCCAGAATCACAGTGTGGATTTCGAGCTATTAGATCCACCACTGACATGGTATTCTCCCTCAGACAGTTGCAGGAGAAATGTAGGGAAAAACAACAGCCACTCTTTGTGGCCTTCATAGATCTCACAAAGGCCTTTGATTTGGTTAGCAGGGATGGCCTTTTGAAAATACTTCCCAAGATTGGATGTCCACCTCGACTCCTTAACATCATCAGGTCCTTTCATGAGGAAATGAAGGGCACTGTAGTTTTTGATGGCTCAACATCAGATCCCTTTGACTTCCGAAGCGGAGTGAAACAGGGCTGTGTCCTCGCGCCAACCCTGTTTGGGATCTTTTTTGCTGTCATGCCTGAAGCACGCCTTTGGAACTGCAACAGAAGGTGTCTATCTCTGGACTAGATCAGATGGAAAGCTCTTTAATCTCTCTAGATTGAGAGCGAAGACCAAAGTCCAGCTGAAATGCATGCGGGACTTCCTCTTCGCCGATGACGCAGCTGTTGTTGTCCACTCTGCTGAAGACCTCCAACAACACATGAATCGTTTTAGCAAGGCCTGCCAAGACTTTGGATTAACAATCAGCCTGAAGAAAACACAAGTCATGGGCCAGGGTGTGGACTCACCTCCCTCTATTACCATCTCCACACAAGAATTGGAGGTTGTTCATGACTTTGTGTACTGTGGCTCAACGATCTCTGACACCCTCTCCCTAGATGTCAAGCTGGATAAATGCATTGGCAAAACAGCTACCATGTTCTCTAGACTCACAAAGAGAGTATGGCTTAATAAGAAGTTGACGGCATATACCAAGATCCAGGTCTATAGAGCCTGTGTCCTGAATACACTCCTGTACTGCAGTGAGTCCTGGACCCTTTGTGCACAGCAGGAGAGGAAGCTGAACACATTCCATATGCGTTGTCTCTGATGCATTTTTTGTATCGCCTGGCAGGACAAAGTTCCAAATAGAGTAGTCCTAGAACGAGCTGGAATTTTTAGCATGTATACATTACTGAAACAGCGATGTCTACGTTGGCTTGGGCATGTCGTGAGAATGGCTGATGGTCGGATTCCAAAAGATCTCCTGTATGGAGAATTAGTGCAGGGAAAGGGCCCCAGAGGGAGACCACAGCTACGATACAAGGATATCTGCAAGCGGGATCTGAAGGCCTTAGGAATGGACCTCAACAGATGGGAAATCTTGACATCTGAGCGTTCAGCCTGGAGGCAGGCGGTGCATCATGGCCTCTCCCAATTTGAACAGACACTTGTCCAGCAGGTTGAGGCAAAGAGGCAGTCCCGAAATGAGCCAAATCAGGGAGCTGGACAGGGGACAGATTGTATTTGTCCTCAGTGTGGAAGGGATTGTCACTCTTGAATTGGCCTTCTCAGCCACACTAGACGCTGTTACATGTCCTCCATACAGAGCACGTTACCATAGTCTCTCGAGACTGAAGGATGCCTAATCTGGTAGAAAAAAAGTGAAGCCACTCATTAAAGGCTGTTTCAGCAGCAACTAATTGTCAAAAGCCCACCTGAACAAAATGATAGTTTGCAGCTGCAAGACGGGCAACAAGACCAGGTGACCTGCCTTAGGAAGGGAGTACCACAACTTAGAGCAGCTACTGAGAAAACCTTCTCTTGCATCCCCAGCAAATGTGACCCTGAAGATCAAAGAGACTTTAAAAAGGATCTTTTCCTGAAGATTTTAAAGCCCTGCTTGGTTTATATAGGAGAAGACTGCCCCGTCATATAGTCTGGACCCAAGCTTTCTCACCATGAACACTTCTTTGATCACCTAGCTATGATTCTCAAACAGATGTGGGCAGGGAGGGAGACCTGCTTGGTAGGTCTAAAGCTCTTGGAACGAACAGATGCACAGTGTCATAAAGGCAAAATATGTGATAGCAAACAAAGGCTTCCAGTAGTGGCCAATACAAAAGATATGCATAGAATCTACGGAAATGGGGCTGGGGGGGGGGGGGGGAACGACATTCATCCTACATTACTGGAGGTGAAACTTCAAACTGATGTAACAAGTTTGGAATCTCAAACCTGGGACATTAACACTGATCTAGACACAGCAACATCCTCTCAGGATAATTTTATACTTTTATTTCCCCTGTCATCCTGCCAAGCTCTGCAGTGACTTGCCTTAAGAAAGGTTTGCTAGAGTCAGACTCCTGCCTGTTTAAAATATTTTAGCAGTCCAATAAAGGTATTATCCATCATTGTTTCAGATTTTGAGCAAGAACGTGTATATTAAGCAGAAACCAGTTTTCTGAAACCAGTAATGGTCTGGACTCTGGATAAAGGTTGGTATAGTGCCGTCCACATAATATGAAGGTGATTAATGGGGGGGGGGATTTCTTTGATGTTTCACACTTTCTCTGCAACCTATACTTGAACCCACAAGCAAATTTAAACATGTTTATGAGTAATCTGGCCTTTCTCATCAGATTACTTATAAACATGTCCAAACCCAAACCCACTTATAAGTTCAAACATAGGTGCAAAAGAAAGAAAGAAAGACAGAAAGACATGTAATAGAAATCCTCCCCCCTAGTGATTAATATTAGAGATGGGGCACAGCCCTATTATGTCCGCACAGCTGGACATAATGAGGGTCCGGGCCCTTGGGGCTGGACTATCCACTCATGCATCCGCCGGCGGCAGCTCCACTCTCCATTCCAATCGCTCCGGAGCTCCTGGTCGGCTATCCACTCCTCAGCCTGGCAGGGAAAGTTGTCTTCCCTCCTCCTGCCAGGAGTGGACAGCCGACCGGGAGCTCCAGAGCAGTTGGAAGGGAGAGTGGAGCTGGCAGTGGTGGCAGACGCGTGAGTAGACAGTCTGGCCCCAGGGGGCCGGACCGTCGTTACATCCAGCTGTGCGGGGGTATTCATATATAAATATGAATACCTTCATCTCTAATTAATATCATTAATGACTGGTGGAAGCTCCAACTGATGATTTGCTCTCCTCTTAAGGGACCAGGTAGGGAGGTAGGAGATTCTGTAAGATGGGACCTCTATCGTGGAAAACTGAATGCCGTTTATGCCATAGTCTCAAAAACCTACTAAAAAATTTCAAACCTGGTTTTTCCTTTGTAACTTCTGTTGGTACAGTAGATGATAATCAGCAGCTGCTTAACTAAACACATTGTAAAAAGTAGCTATGTGCCAGCAAGTCAATTCACACTTCTCGCACCAACTTCAGGGTATCTTCCCCAAAATGTGTAGCAATATATATGTGAAGATTCTCAGTCATCCAGGTGACATTATCTGGAAGCTGAGTCATGGCAACTGGACTTCTTTCTTGTTAGGTCGAAACGTTTCGCTACTCATCCATTTGGATGAGTAGCGAAACGTTTCAACCTAACAAGAAAGAAGTCCAGTTGCCATGACTCAACTTCCAGACAGTTCAGATAATGTTTCTTCTTTGGTTGATTCTATTCTCTGGGGTTAGGAGTGGGGCAACTAAGGAGATATTTGATTGCCTCTAACTTTATTATCCTTTTTAGAAGCCAAATTAACATTACTGAATTCTCCTGAGTATTTTTTGGCTGAACTTACATTGTTGCTTTCTCTATAGTCACAGGGTTAAAAATGACCTAGAGATAATCTAATCCAGCCCTTCCCTACAACATGATGCTCAAAATATACTACTCAAGTATTCCAGTCAGTGGTCAATCAGCTTTTGTATGAAAGCCTGCAATGGAGGGTGTTCTGCACCACCTTCCAGGCAGACTACTGAACAGTTTCCGCCATCAGGAAGGTCTTCCTAACATTCAAGTGAAATCTATTTTCTTGTAATTCAAATTTGTTTGGTCATGTTCTGTCCTCTGAGGCAACTGTAAGCATTTACTTCAGGTGTGTGGTAAAGGTAAAGATTCCCCTTGACATTTAGTCCAGTCGTGTCCGACTCTAGGGTGTGGTGCTCATCCCCGTCTCCAAGCCGTAGAGCCAGCGTTTGTCCGTAGACAGTTTCTGTGGTCACGTGGCCAGCGCGACTAGACACGGAACGCCGTGACCTTCCTACCGAGGTGGTACCTATTTATCTACTCGCATTTTTACATGCTTTCGAACTGCTAGGTTGGCAGGAGCTGGGACAAGCGATGGGAGCTCACTCCGTCGCGTGGATTCGATCTTACGATGGCTGGTCTTCTGACCTTGGAGCACAGAGGCTTCTGCGGTTTAACCCGCAGCGCCACCACGTCCCTTTATTTATTTATTTATTGGATTTCTATCCCGCCCATCTAGACCAAAGGTGTTTGGTAGGCAGGGTTAATTTACTTGCTGCGTCTTACTAAATTTTTGAGTTAATATGATTATTTATATCTTGTTTTAAACTTGTAAGCTACCTTGGGAACTTCCCTTTTGTACAGCAACTTAAAAATAGTATATATAAATAAGTAATAAGATGGACTTTAAAATTTTTATTTTCATTTGGTTTATGTAGATTCCATTGTTAATCCATTTAACTTGTAAGCCACTTTAGGAACTTTTAACAATAAAGGGTGGGGAACAGGAATATTTTAAACAAACAAACAAAAAAAAACATACATAAATAAACCTGTTTTCTGTAGCCTGGTGCTATCTGGATGTATTGGACTATAGTTTCCAACCTCCCCATCAACATTCCCTCTAATTTTCAGCTCCACTGGGCAGGGTTCTGCCACTTGTGCATGTGATCTGTCCCTCCATGCAGGGTTCCACCGCGACCAGAATCAAAGGGGCTGGAAATACTCGCTGTGGCTGTGCGGAGGAGGACGAACGCCGCATGGAGGGGGGCACAGCACTGTGTGCTCATGCAGCCACACACCTTAGAGGGAACCTTGCTCCCCATCCTGTCGGGGGGTGATGGAAGTTGTTCCCCAAAACAGTTGGGGAAAATTAGGGTAGCCAAAGAAACCAGCCCTTGTCCCCATGATTTCTGGCATCATAATTCCAAGGGAGTGGTCCAATGGAAGATCCTACGAGGACAAAATATTTAATAAAGCAAATTTCCTCTCTATTTACTCTTTTGAATCAAGCAGAGAACTAGGAGCCATCTCTAGACTCATCTGAAATTTAAACTCAGTTCCAGAAGTTGATTTCTCTGCAGTTTAAATCTGAAACACCATTATTTGTTGATGCAGTGTGTGCTGAACACACACTGTCTGTTGATTGACAAAGCTGGCAGAATGAACGCCTGTCTTTGACATCTATGATTGTATGATTGCATGTTTTCATTCAGTCCTATTTAAAGACTATAATCTTTCTGTTCCGGTTTATTGTCATAGTGCATACTGTACAGTACTCGCGGGCTTCGATATGTAAACTCAGGATTAAGAGAAGGCAAAAGATAAATAGGCTGAATGAAATGTTTTTTAAAAAAGAAAATGGTTTTCCACTTAGAAATGTGTGCGAAAACTGGATCAATGCACAAACATCTACAGATCACACTGGCACAATAGGGATCTTTGTGCAGATCCAGCTGGTCCAACGGATTAGCAAGGATCCATGTGTGATCTGGAAAGAGGGTGCCCAAAGACCTCTCCACTGTCATTCATGCATTAATAATATCCAGTTTTGATTACTCATCTGCATGTATGCAGAAATAATTCTAGAGAATAATCTGGGTCTTCAGATATTGTGGACTCCAACTCCCCAAATTCTTTACTCCTTTTTTCTGGGACAAGACTGACAGAGTATACTAATATGATACTGTACTCCTTTAATTGGCTATCGTTTCATTCCAGGTTCAGTTCAAACTACTATTTTTAACTGTTAAGACCTGTCATTTTGAACCAAGGCATCTTCAATGCCATTGTCATCTATGGTGGACTAGCCAGTTTCACAATAAAGTTTCTGTTAATAGAATCAACACTGTGGGTTATCCTAAAAGCAAGGATGGGCAAAGTAGGGCCAGTGGACTGCAGTAGACATCCCCAAACAACCTCCCATTTTTTTTATTTTTTTAAAAATGTGCTCCTCTTGTACCTTCTAGAGAGGGTATAGAGCCATATTTGCCATCTTTCATTCTCCTTCAGGGTAACACTGGCGTCTATAAGGACATAAGATTTCCCCATGCATGTGCATCTCCTTCTCTTGAAAGAGACACCTTCAGCTTTTAACTGCTTTTAGAGGGCAAAAAGGAGGAATACATGTCTTTTCCCAAAGTCTACTAGAGCTCTGTTTTAATTGGGTTCTCTTCAAGATCCTTTTTGGCTAATATATAATCTTTTATGTACTATCACCATTTTTATTGCAGGTTATATTTCTTCTTCTTTCTGCAATTTGCCTAAGATTTATTTCGGCCATTCCCAGATTTGGAATTCACATCTCGTCATCTGAGAACGATGATGTTCGGAGCTCAGGAACATCTGGAGATCCAAAATTAGAAACTATTGAAATGAATTAGAGAAGTGGTGAATCAATAAACGTAGGCCACTGTTGTCCGTCTGGGGAAATCAGGCAACACTCTTGTTAAATCTTGGGGCTGATCTATAGTAAGCTAAATGAAGATGAGTCTGGGATAAGTTATTGAATGCAGCAGCTTTATATAATTCTGTTTTCACTAATTTCCTGAATATCAGGAGGGAAGGAACCTGGCATACCTCAACTGGAAGCTTATTCCAAGGATTGGGGGCCATCACCAAGAAGGCCTGATTCCTTGCTGATGCCTTTTTGCCTCCTTAAAGGATTCTGAGGCTTGTAGCAAGTACAGACTCAGGAATCCTGACATGGAAGTGCATAGAAGAAAAATTCCAAGGGAAAGTGGCAGGACCTCTCACTCCATTCATTATACTCTCCTTTGCAAATACAGTTGTACTATTTTTTTAGCAGTGAAGCAGCATCAGGGATTTCCAGATTTGTGTGCATTTGATAAAAATGTAGATTGGCTCCAGACTGGGCTGTCTGTACGGTTTTAAATACAGTTATATTTTTTATGGAACAAAGCTTCACAAGCTTCCTTCCTTCCTTCCTTTCTTTTGGAAAGCAATACTTGTTTAAAACAGAAGAGGGCATTAGTTACCCATCATGATTCATGAATAGTTTTTAAAATGGATTACTTATCTTAAAAGTAGCCCTTTTTTCAGGGAGAAATCCATCATTAAATATAAATCATTATTAGCTATTAAGCACACTGAAAAGTATAAATAATTAAAAATTAAGAACTCAGTATATCACTATTATTTAAACCTCTCCCTCTTTAAAGTTCAAACTTGTGATTCTATGTAAAGGATGTTCCTTCCCACCCCCCAAAATTGCTTATAATTAAATGGGTTAGCACAAGCCCATACGCAACAGCTATCTTTACCATTCCTTCTCTTTCTCCTTCAGCATGTTTAAATCGCTGACCTGCAACCACTGTGAATGGAGGAACCACTCCATTTTCTTACTATGTGCACCTGCTCGTAAAGCGTATTGTCTTTTACGTTTAAAGACACCAGGGAAGCTCCAGGGCTGGGAGACATGCGGTTCTCTAGATATTATTGGATGTCAGTTCCCATCAGCCCAAGCTAAGCATAGCCATGGTAAAAGAACTTTGTTTTACATGGTTTTCCTATTCTTAATTTTGAAGACAGAGTTCAGGTACCCAGCTTGAACTCCACTCCCCACCCCACAGCTTCTAAATAAAGTTCCAGTACTGAAGGACATCTGCATTTCAGCTGCCAAAAAAAAGAAAGAAAAAAAAAAGAAAAGGAAAAAAGAAAAAAAGTCTCCTTGTTGAAAGTCTGTGTCCCACCATCTTCTTTAACAGTGTTTTACCAGTCATGGGTGCTTTCAGAGGGCCTGGTAACCAAATTAACAAAAAGTAGGCAAAATCAAAGTCTAATTGCTAAAAATCTACTTCTGGTTTAATTTATTTTTGTAGGTTTAAGGGGGCCCACTCTCTGTTTCATATCAAGGCCATCACTTCTGCAAAAAATGTCACTTTTTGCATGCTTTTTTTTTTAAATGGGGAGACATTCAAAGACTGAAAAAACTGCTTTGTAGACACATATTCTAGGGCCATACTTTGCCCACCCTGGGGTATATACAGCTGCTTGACTTCCAAGTAAAGGCATGTTCCAGGTTGCCATGCAGTTTCCAGGATGTTTCTTAGTTTACAATTACATTTATACCCTGACTTTCCACTAAAAGATAGTGCTCAAGGCAGCTTAACAATGTTCAAAAGAATAACAGGTAAAAATCACATTTAGCTAAAGAATAATAAAATCATATATATCAGCCCCAATATGAAAATCGTTAACATTAAGCAAATCCATGAAAAACCATTAAAGTCAGCAAAAGATGCAGATATAAACCAATTAGAGAGGGAATCCTTAGGTTTTTGGAATGCAAATTGCATAATTCTCCATTCTAAGAGTTCTACTTGACAGACACCTTAATTTATTTATTTTTATTTTATTGGATTTCTACCCCGCCCATCTAGACCAAAGGTCTACTCTTAATGTGGCTCACCTATGAGAAATGCCTAAACTGGAAAGCTTCGGAACTTAGCTAGGCCTAGCTCTGCCCAAGATTCCTGTTCCTGCCCCAGTGCTAGCTGGGAGATTCCTTTCTGAATTCTGGAAGCTACAAAGTCAAATGTTTTGTCCACTTCTGTGGACAAAGGACAGCCAATCACTGATATTTTCCACTACCTTCCAGACTCAGTTCCCGCACAGCCTTAAACCATATACTTCCTTATATTGTTCTGACAGACTCCTAAATCATCTCATTCCTTGAGGAAATCAAAGCTCCTGTTGATAGGAGAAAAAAGCTTAACTGTTTCTGTTCTGCCCTCCTGGGCCTATAACAGTTCATGAAACAACCCAAGACATTGCTCTTTGAGAGGTGCTGCCTCTAAGCATCCACACCGGTAGCTCTACTTACCAAAATTTTAAAAACTAAGATTCACAAAGTTGAAAGGAATCCTGAATCTCTCTATAATAAGAAACACTGACCTATTGTTACGTACCATCAAGTCACTTCTCACTAGCAAGGATCCTATGAATTACTGACCTCCAGAAAGTCTTGTCACAAACAGACCTGCTGAAGTCTAGTCACCTCAAGACTTTATTGCATCAAGCCACCTCATGTTAGAACTTACCCTTATCCTACCACCTGCAACATTTCCTAGCATTATTTCCCTCCTAGCATTATTATTTGTACTACTGCGTGTGGTCTTCTCATAATATGTCCAAAGGATAATAGCCTCATTTTTCAATCATTTTTTGTTTCTAGAAAGTGTTCAGGCATTTGATCTATGACTGAAACAATTTGTTACACCTTCAGTACTTTCATCTGGGCCACCATTAGATCCTGAGAACTTGGATCAAAGATGGTTAAGAGGAGATCTCAGAGGGCCCTTAGAATATGTTAACAGCAAGTTGCCAATTTCCTCAGCATGCTTTCTGACAAAACACTGTTTGCCACCTATGCGGACTTGTGAGATTCTCTCAAGCTATGGCTCCTTCCAGTTGTATTACATTTTCATGGCCCACTGAAGATTTGTTTGGAAAGAAATACTTCATTGTGGCAATGGGTAACCCCTGCCCCCTTGGGCCTCCCGCGGATTGTAACGATCCCCAAGTTTTTAATTCCAGTTTCAGTAGCTCCACATGCAGACCTCCTGGCTGCTGATGGAAAGCATAAGTAGCTGCATAGGCCAGCACTATCGAATTCAGCACGTTGACAGTGTCATTTAACAAATTTGGTTGCAATGTGGAATAGATTTAGGAGAAAACTGCCTTTTCTTTTTGTCTTATTTGTGAGGTTTCTGCTTACCATGTTGTTATGGATGCTGTTGCCTGGTGGTATCTGGAGGTGTTAGCTTGACTAGATAATGACAGGACTGTCAAAGTTTTTCATTAAAGCCCCTTCTTTTTAATTCCGTGTAAATCCACAATGGAATGGAAGCTGGATGCTTTATCCAGAAAGTAAGTGTCACTCATGAGAGCCAGCAGGTGGTGCTATTGCACCTCCAGAGTCTAGAAGGAGGAATGGAGAATGCTGTTGTGATATGCGGAGGGAGGAGAGACCGCCATTTTCTCTCTGAAAGGAAATACATGCTTGTTTGCTTCTTGCTGGGATGGGACAGGTGCTCAGGGCAAACATATTTCAAGCCCCGCTACAAATACAGCAAGTGTCAGAGCTCATAAAAGTTATTTTTTAAAAGTATAACTCCCAGAATCTTCCAACCAGCATGGCCATTCGGGTTCTCAGAATTGTCGTTTTTAAAAAAGGTAACCTTTCCAAGATTTATCCCATGTGCTGTTCCTTGCACTGCCCCAAGCTGTGATTCAGTGTGATAGCATGCACTTGCTGTCGTTGTGTGCCATCAAGTTGGAATCAACTTATAACAATCTTAATAGATATTTAAGGAGTGGTTTTACCAGGTCCACCACTCCATGTGCATTTTCATGGCTGAGCAGGGATTTGAACCCTGGTCTTCAGAGTCCTATTCCATCCCTGCATCCACTGGGTATCACTTGCTGTTACTTCCCATCCAATATTGTTCAGCAGCCTCTGTATGTTGAGAATGGCTTTCTCTCGATTTCTGCTGTTCAGACTATGGGTGCCATTGCTCATGTAGCCCAAAGGATGCCTCCCGTGGAGAAAGAGGTAAGTATCACCAAGCCTGGAAAAACCCTAAAGTTTGCCGAAGTAAAAAATGATATTTGGGGAAACCCTTAAGCGGGAGTGGGCCCCCCAAAAAACAACCCAATGAGGACTGAGCATGCTCGGCAGCATCCATTTTGGCTCCAGGGACAGAATGGGATGGCTGGAAACTTGCACAGCAGCACTCCACTCTTGCAACGTTTGGTTGGATGGACCACTTATAACTAAAAGTTGTTAAAGGCACCTATTTGCAATGAACTTGTCTTTAAAACCATCTGGTCGCTGACCCATCAGCTACACCTTGGAGAAGGAAATTCCACCAGCTAGCTACACATTATGCATCTGTCTGCATATTATGGGTCAACCTGGTGTGTGCATATGTCTGTTTCCAAAGCCTGGAGGAGATCCTCTGCCACAGCCCAGGGAAAGCAGGAAAGTCCTGCTCACAAATAAACCCCAGGTTGCAGCAGAGAAGAATAACTGCATGCCCTCAATTCTGACTTAGGGCGACCCTTTTCTAGGTTGTCGGGATAGAGAATATACAGAAGTGGTTTCCCATTCCCTTCTTCTGGGGGCACCCTGGGACTATGCAGTTTGCCCAAGGCTGCACAGGCTGCCTCTTCTGAGATGTATAAGAGGAGAATTGAATTCCCAACCTTTGACTCTACAGCCAGATACCATGACCACTGAGTTATCCAGCCAGCAGAGGGTGAGATAGAATAAAAAGACCATTGTTTCTGTTGGGACACCAGCTACTTTTGACTCTTCCTTTCCATAAATTCGTTCTACCCCAGGTGGTCATTTTAAGAAGCCTGTCACTTTAAGCCTAGTTGCCTGAGTCTGGTTCTTTTGCTCACCCCTCTCCATTTCCTTTCATCTCATATCTTTTAATATTATTTTTATTGTTAAATCTGAAGGCAGGGGCTGTCTTGGATTTTACTGATTGACAAGCCATTCTGGGAGTCTTTCCATCTAAAGAGCAGGGCTTTAAAATAAAATAAAATAAAATTCTTTAGGGCAGGGCTGGGGAACCTACAGCTCTTCACATGTTGAAGGACTAGAATTCTCATCTATGAATACTGGCTATGTTGCTTGAAGCTAATGGAAGGTAGAGTGCTACAACATCTGGAGGGCCACCCATTAGCCAGCCTCATCATCACAAAAGACACATCAAGCATACCTTGTATGCCAGCAGTAAGGAAGCTGTGCCCTTCTAGCTATTGCTAGAATCAGTCCTAATCAGGAGAGCCAACTATCAGTTATTGTGGGAATTGTGCATAATAACACCTGAGGGTTGTGGGTTCCTCAAGCCTGTTGTGTCAGCTATATCGATCTCATCTCTGCAAGCATTGTTTTCAGAGTCTGACCCATACTGTGAACACTAGCACTACTCGTGTCTTCAGTTCAGCTTCCTCAGTCTTGTCTGTGGTCATCTTTAGGAACTAAGAGGAGTTTAGGTTTTATGCGATTGCACAGCAAGAAAGGAGTTCAGGTTTCTTGCACAGCAAGAAAACCATGTTTATTTGGACTGATCCTAATCATTTCAAATAAACTGCGGGCTTCAATCCTAGATCAGTCTGGGACAGATTGGTCCTCCCTAAGGACAGGTTGGAACACTCTTAACAAAAACGTGTAGTCAATGTTTTTTTTCAGAGTGTTCCAAACATTCCAGCAGGAGTTTATCGATTTCTTTTTGGTGCCAAGTGAAGACTTACTTGTTTATTTCATTTCTACTCAGTCTTTCTCTTTATAGCAGGACTGAAGGTGGATTACAAGTCATTCAAAAACATAAATATTGAAACAATTACAAATATAATAAATTATACTATTAAAAACTAATGAGGATGAGGATGTGCCATCAAGTCAGTTCTGACTTATGGTGACCATTTCCAGGGTTTTCTAGGTAGAGAATACACTCAAGTGGTTTACCCTTCCCTTCTTTTGCGGGGCACCCTGGGACTGTGCAGCTTGCCCAAGGCTACACACAGGCCGGCTCTACTTACAAGAGGCACAGTGCGGGACTGAACTCCCAACCTCTGGCTTGGCAGTCAAATACCCAAACCACTGAGCTATCCAGCCAGCTATCTTAATGATTAAAAGATACGATGTAAAATCCCTTTAAAACCATTTGAAAAGATAAAAAGACAAAGCCCCTCTTAAAATCTCTTCCTCAGCAGCAGTTTTCACATTGAAAGCCTCTATTTATTTATTTATTTGGCTTTTATACCGCCCATCTAGACGAATCTACTCTGGGCGGTTTACGGTCCAAAAAGGCAATAAAATTAAAATCATCAATAAAAAGACTAAAACAAGCCAAAAACCAGAGGAAAAAATTAAGTAGTGGCAGGAGGGAAGGCCTGCCTGAAGAGCCAGGTCTTCAGTTTACTCTTAAAAATTCCCAGTGAGGGAGCCAGGTGCATCTCAGAGGGGAGGATGTTCCAAAGGCAAGGGGCCACCGCCGAGAAGGCCCAGTTTCTAGTTTTTTCCTTCCGGGCCTCTCTGGGAGTTAAGCCCCTCAGCCGCCTAGTCACATTGAAAGCCTCTATGAAAAGGAAGGTCTTTGCCGGTCAGCAGATGGGTAGCAGGGAAGGGGCCAGCTTGGTTTCCCATGAGAGGGAGTTCCACAGCTGGGATGCAGCCACGGGAAAAGTCTTTGTGGTTTGGAAAATGTCTGCACCAAGCATGCCTGTGAGGATGGTGAGACTGAGAGAACAGGCCTTGTCGGAAGATCTTAAAACTCAGGAAGATTGATATGAAGGGATATGGTTCCTCAGATATTCTGGAACCAAGTTATTTCAGGCTTTTTAGGTCAAAACCAGCAGTTTTAGTTGTGCCCAGACCACTGAGGCTGTTGTAACAAGGATTTTCTGTTCTCTGTCTAACCACCTCTGGTTGGAAGTTTAGATGCAGCATATTGGGGCCCCTGAAGTTCCCAAACACTTTCCATAGGCAGCACCATGTAGAGCTTCTTGCAGTAATCCAAGCAGGATGTAACTAATGTTGCAGAGTTTTGAATTTCTGGTAGAATTCCTTTTTGCTCTGTAGTAGATGTACAGAGACTCACAAAGGAATATAGTTACAAGTTCCCTGTATAGTCCACTCCTTTCTCATTAACTGGCACTTAAAGTCTCAATAATACAGTCTGAGACATTTGTAGGAGAAAGGATAAAAATGTTATAGTTGCGAACAGATCAACAGCAAACAAACAACACTGGACATCAACTGAGAAATGAGAGGAAAAATGAAGCACCCAGTAGAGTGGCAGAGGTAGGAAGGAATGATTGGTTAGTAACAGATAAATTGACAGTCACCATAGCCCAGAAAGTTCCCTTTCAGCCACACCTACTACAGAAAGCATGTGAGATTTTAAAACTCCAACAACTAAGGCATGCGTCATCGGAGCCAGATCAGACTTACCACCCCCCAACTCCTCCTGCTGAGCCTATTAAATCTTTTAGTTTTTTGGACAAATGCAGTTTTCTAGACCTTTAAGCTACCGTGAGGGTTTTTTTTTTTTTTAGCTTTGCCTTATTTATTTAGTATTGATTGACCTGACTTTGTGTGTCTGCTCGTTACTGCTTTTTATAGACCAAATCATATTGTTTTTATATGACTTCGTAGCCACATTGGGAGTATTTTGTACCAAACGCATGAGATAGCCATTTTGGGACTGGCTGTGCAAGTAGGCCTCAACTTTAGTTGTTGGCCTCTCCAAACAAGCAGTGCTGTGAAAGAAGATGGGCTGAAACCTTGGATGGCTGCTGACATTTGGGGCAGATGACATTGAGGAAGATAGACGGCTGGCTTGACTTGGCATAAGGCAACACCTACATGAATACATTGGGTACATATGCTACAAAGAGCTACACTCGATCCTTTCTGCCTGTTAAATGCTGGTTGCACTTTAACGGTTTTAGAGACAAATCCAACCCCATTTTAATTTTGTATGCATATTCCTCTTATCTGTCATCACACAATGCACACAGCAAACTGTCTGCAGAGAAAAAGGGTCAAATTTCTTCTGAAGGTGACCCAAACCTTAAAGTAGGGGTAGGTAATCTCCTGAAGTCCAGAGGTTGCACATGCCTATGGCTGGTCCTTTGAGATCTATGCCTTCTCTCCTAACCCTCACCCTGTTTACAAAAATTGTGGGGTTTTTGTCTTTTAAAACCTCCTGTATTGTCAAGTGGTTTTTTTGGGTTTTTTTTTTAGCACCTTGGCAAAATTAATGGGGAGTGGGGGGAAAATATTGGGGCACTCGCAGATTTATTTCACTGCCAGTTTTCGTAGGTCAAAATCCACTTCTTTGGCCACCTGCTGGCATAGCAGTTAAGAGGGTCTGTTGGCGTTTTTGGCAAATGGCACTTTTGTGGCCTTGGCGGAGAGAAAAAACAGAACAAAGCTCCATCTGTGGCCTGGGCTGTGTTAAAAGCCAGGTCATCAGCACCAGTTAAAAAAAGAAAAGGTAATATTATCTACTGGGAGCAATGGAAGTCATAATTTCACCACACATTTTACCCAGATCATGGCTAATTAAACTTCTGAGCAAAACTGCTAATTAAAAAAAATTACAATCCTTTAGCACTTATGAGAGAATAAATCCCATTGAGCTCAGTGGGACTTTGGAAAAATAAAAGGCACACAAGTCAAATTTTGATAAAATCCTGTTTGTATTTTAAGATTAGCTTTAGGGCTCTTTCCCAAGGGTCTACCTTGGAGTTCAAACAGGTTGCATCACACAAGAGACTGGGCCTTCTTGCTGGTGGCCCTCAACCAACTTGTGTTTTCCCTCTTCTGTACCAGGTTAAACACAAACACTTTCCCCTTCAATGTAGCTTTAACTGAGATTTGTTTATATGAAGGGACAACTGAGTTACTTCAGATATAGTTCCTTTTATCTACAGTGCCCATCAGTGCTAGCCGGCATAATCAAAGGTGAAAGATTATGGAAATTTGTAGCCCAGGAACTTTTGAAATCAGTTTAAATGAAGGTAAATCAATACATTAAATGCAAGGTTAAGATCCATTTAATAGGTTAGTGACTTACTCCTGAGTAAGCAAGAAATACAGCTGAATTCTTAGGTTGCAATCCTATATAGCCGCCTTGGGTTCTTTTTAAGGAGAAAGGCAGGATCAAAATATTTTCAATAAATAGTAATAAATATATACCTAAGAATGAGCCAAACAACTCTGTAGGGTTTCCTTCTGAGTAGAGATAGACATATGGGCTCAAATCCTATGCACATTTATTTGGGGGTAGCAAAGGGGTTTGCTGTCTTGTACAAAGGGGATCAGGCTGCCTCTGTCAGGAAGCCTTACCACACTTGTGACTCCCAAGAGATTTTGGACTAGGACTGCCATCATCCTCACAGAGGCTGTAGTCTGGAGAACATTGTTTGGGAAAGGCCACAGGAGCAGTTTTCTAGGAGGAGAAAAAGTGTGTCACTCCCTGTCAACCACAGTTCAAATCTAAGGGCAGCCAGGATTCCAGATGTTTCCAAGAGCTAGATGTCGTGCAGATGTGCCCAGAGATGCTCCTCCTAGTCTTCTCATCGGGGACTGATTTCTAAAAGGCAGACGACCTGGACGCTCCCATGGAGGGGGAGGAAGACAGGGTTTCTTGTACCTTTAACAACTCTGTAGAGATGACGAGCTGAGCCGGCTGAAAGGTCTTCTTCCGAGCATTAAAGGTGCGGCTGAGAGCCACAGTGACGTAGTGGACAAGAGAGTGGCAGGGACTAACTTAGGTGACTTGGGTTCAAATCCTCGCTCAGGCATGGAAACTTACTAGATCTCAGGTGCCACTTGACTCGACGGCACACAACTAGCATCTCCATTTTTCCTTTCCTGTGGCCACCTTACTCTCGCGCCCCATATGGGGAGTTGCATACCTTTTTTTTGTGGCGTGACCCCTGCAGATTAAAGACTGCATTCTGTGCCCGCTCCGAGGCAGCACAACCATTCGATGTATCTCAAATTCAGATGATTTTGGAATTCAGCTCTGAGCAGGTTTGGGATCTGAGCTGCTTCGCCTTTACCCATCCATCCAAGCAAGCAAGCAAGCGGCTGCGCTTTGCTGTGGTCGTGTTAAAGTGTGGGGGTAGAGGCATAAAAGGAGCGAGCCTCGCTCTCCCCGTAGGAGCAGCGAAGAAAGAATTGGGATCCCGCGGAAGCGAAGGCGTCGGCAGCTCGGCAGTTGCCCCGGGAACCGCCAGGGGGCGCGCGCGAGTGGGCAGGCGTTAGGTTCCGCGGCTGCTTAAGCGGCTCATGGCGTTTCCCAGAGAGAAAGCGGGGGAGTGGAGGGCGCGAGAAGCGATGGCTCACGGCAACCCCGTGGTGAGGGCGAAAGGACTGGTGGTGGTTACGGTGGGGAGAGATAGAAGAGAATAAATCTACATTTTCAGGGATGTAGGGCAGCGACGAACCATTCTGGATTTTAACAGACCCCTGTCCGAAAGGGGCCGAGCTTAAGACCTCCTCCCTGACTGCCTTTCTTCTTTGCCCTAAATACTGTTTTGTCGTCTTGCTTATGTTGCATAGTTAGCCTGTGGAATTCACAGCCACAAGAAATGGCCGTGGCTACTGGGTTTGAAAAAGGGTTAGACAAATTACTCGGAGTAATCACAGCCTGGAAGGCTGCTTTGGTTCTTACTCGTTACCGTGTTCGAGGGTAAGACCTCCACTAATAAGCAATGTTGGGAATGTAACTCATCTTATTTCTTGCGCTACATGTTGCTTCTCCGTTACTGTACCAAAAAAAGAGCCTCCTGTAGGGATTGCTAAGACAATGGGTGTGCAACTGGAAAATTTCCTGTCAGAATGGCTCTAAAAAATATCTAGAAGCAACTTTGAACGTAATTAGATGTTACTTATTCTGCCCCAATGCTCCTGTGTGTTGCATTTCTTTTGAAAAGTAACTTTGACACACACGCCCCACAACTACTAATTGAGTAACTTCTTACTCCTTCATTTCAAGCCCTGATAGTAAGTCCTTACACTTGGAAGGAAGCATCTTTTCATCAGTTTTGAATGGGACCTCTGGGTTTAGGAGGCCGTGTACCTTTGGTTGTGATCTTGTTGCGTAGCATAGTAAGTTGAGTTGTCTACTGCACAAAAGTAGACCCACTGCATCTGTGAGGATTTGGCAAGTCCACTCCTCTGTAAGTCCCATTCATTCAAACAGGCCTACTCTGGCGGTGACTGAATGCTAAAGTTGCAAACAGAGTAGACCCATTGGATTTAGGTGGTCTACTGTAATATGTTTTGCTATGTTAAGCAGCAGGATTTCAGATACTGAGTTACAATTCCTAAATCCTCCAAATTTGGGCAAAGAGCCACATTTTAATCTTGGGTCAAAATAAACCTAGTGCGGGGGGTGGGGTTAATCAGGCCTCAGAGATGGTGTGGGACTGCCATTCCCATCATCCAGCTATTGCCCATGCTGGTTGGGGAAGATAGTATCTGTAGTCCTACAGCCTTGAGAGAAAGGGGGTAGTCTCAAGTTTGGACACCACTGCTTGAGTAAATTTCTTCCAGCTACTGCCTAGGGTAGGAAGCAGAGTTACTGAGAGGTAAATATGTCAGTTACTCATGGGTATGCCAATGTGTGCTTCATACATCTTGGTTTTCCCTGAGGCCAGTAAGAGAAAGAAGCTAATAACATGAAAGGCAGTGTGGTGTAGTGGATAGAGTGTCAGATGAGGACATGTTGAAATATATCTTTGCAGAGAGGAGGCCCAGCCACTTAGTAATTTAAAGCGAGCGAGAGAGAAAAACACCAATGTAAAATTCCCAGGACGCTCAGTCTTGTGCCCAGAACGTCTTCTGTTCTCCGTAAGGATCACAGGGCAGAAAGACAGCCTTACTCTTTACCTTTTCTTTTGCACACAGCCTAAATTCTACAAATCAGTTATTGATGATGTCATTGAAGGTGTCCGGGATATCTTCATAGAAGAAGGAGTGGATGAACCGGTCCTGAAAGAGCTGAAGCGGGTTTGTTGAATCATTTTAACAACCCAGGTTTCATTTTCCCCCTCTCTCATTTTTGCATTTCACCATGCCAAAGCCAGAATGAGTAGGTCCACCTTCTGTATGCTTCCACGTATCCTTGCCCCATTTCTGTTGACTAACCATTCAGTCCTATTTAGTAGCTGTCAGCACCCCTCTGTGTTGTGGGGTGGATTGTGAGTGGGAGGGATCCTAGAACCGACTCACACCTGTCTTAATTCTTTTGTCAGCAACAGTGCCCTAAACATGAACATTTGGGGTTCTGGTTTTGCAGCAAATACTGACTTTGATGTCTGGCTTACAGTCCCGTGCTCTGTCTGGCCATTGCCATGTTGCTGAAACCATAACAGATCTTGTGTCAGAAGAGGATATAGTTCTTAGATTGCTAGGTTTCCCGTACTCCCTGAGCAGTGAGAAATCCAAGAGTTGTATAACAAAGTTTAGTTTTCTACAAATAAGGGTCTGACAGAGGGACCAGAAACCTGATAGTGTTTTCATTCTTAATCTTCTTATACCATTAGGAGGTAGTGAATGCAAGCAGGCTCATATTAGCATGGAGTCCACCCAGTAATTGTGTATCAGATTCCCTGAAAGAAACTAAGACTTGCGACCACACAGACAAACACTGTGGGATTTGCTGTGGATGTTTTTTTTTAACTGATCACACAACACAAAGGCAAATTCATATCAGTTTTTTTTTCTCTACCACTGGGGGCTCCTACTTTTTTCAAGCTGAAATGATTCAAATAGACTTTCCCCCATGTGATCAGTTGTTTTGTTTCCAAAAGGACCTGTTTGTGTGTGTGACTGTGGGTGATATTCTGATGATGTACTGAGCTGGGCATGATATTTTGGACACTCATCCCCAAGGTCTTTCTCCCTGGTCACCCCAAAGTTTTTTTTTAAACTACCAAGTTTAGTGCTAGATCACCTTATCACTACATTGATATACTAGTTTAGTGCTGTATCACCTCTGCACAGACCAAAAAAAGAGACAAAAATCAATATGAAAGAGAAACAACCCCAACCAGCTACAGCAGACTACTGTGTGTGTGTGTGTGTGTGTGTGTGTGTGTGTATGTTTTTGTACATTATGGAGAACTTTTGAGAATTGTCTCTTTTCCCTGGCGCCCATGCAATATTTCAGACAGCTCCCTGGTTTAACAATGAACCATAAAAGGAGAGCTAGGGGATCAGCAGAAGGCAGGAACGAAAGAAGGGGAGCTGTGGTGCAGATCAAACTGCATCAGATTAAAGGGCCAGTGTGGACACTGGTACCAAAACAATTGGCATTCTCTGTGTGATCATCTAATCCTAACAAAAGCATAAAATAGGCTGCAATTCAAGCCCCAGCAAAGCAGAATTGCTCCCATTCCACTGTCAAGTGGAATTGTAGCCTAATACAGATGTGGTGGCGGATTTCCATCTGAGAAGGTTTCATTCCATCCTTCCACAGACAAGTGGGATGCCTTCCTGAAACTCCATTGCTTTGTTAAAGCAATTATAAAATGTTGGCACAGGTTTTGAGGCAATTCCAAATTTCATGGCGTGCAGTTCAGCAAATGTTCCCGTTCAGGAAGCTTAAAGTCATCCTGCGGCGCACCTGATGGTCCACCAGCCACTCCGTTCAGGATCGGCCCATTCTCACCAGCCAAATTGGACAATGTGTTAGGCAAAGACCCTCTTGGAGAAGCGAAAACTGTTCTCACTTCTTTGTGTGGTTCGTGCTTTTCTTGCAGCGCTGGGAAAGTAAAGTGTTGCAGTCCAAGGTGACCGAAGGTTTCTTCCGACACAGTCACCTTTCACCCCAGTTCACCTTACACCTACCACTCAACTTCCGCCAAGCCCTGCAGACATCCACAGGTTGGTGACAAGTTTCTCTTGGCAAAGGAGAGAGGCTGTATATCAGTGGCTGTGTACAGGCTTTGTACACAAAGGGTTCTGACATTTAGTCCCTGGCATCATCTGTATTTAAACATCCAAAAATTGATGGCCAAGGAACTTCTCAGCCTTTCCCTTATACAGACACACTGCCATAGTGGACAGTGTTGGACTTGGTGGACAAGCAGGGGAACATGTAGAAAGCAGTCTCTTGCATCTCCTTTATACCTGGTTGCAAAAGCAAGGGTTAAATGCAATGTATCAGCAGAGTAAAATCTTTCCTTTCCATAAGCAATGGAAGCAGGTCATCTTCCATAGGCCCTCACAAAAGTGAGCAATCCAGGGATGGCAGCAGCATTTAAGACTTGTTTAATAAATAATACATACTGACTGGATAGCTCAGTGAGTTAGGCATCTGACTGTGGAGCAGGCGGTTGGGAGTTTGATCCCCCACTGTGCCTCCAGGGAGAAGAGCCAGCCTATGTGGCCTTGGGCAAGCTACACAGTCCCAGGGCTCCCCAGGAAGAAAGGAAGCCATTTCACTGTCACAGCACATGGTTGACTCCTTTTCAAGAGTTTTGGCACAACAGCAAGCAAAGGCTATCCCAAGGTCTGTTTGCTCATTTTTCCACTGCCACTCTCTTGGTGTGTATTAGAGATGGGGACGAACCACCAAAATGATGATTCGTAGTTCATCAAGGTTGACAAACCACGAATATCCCCATGGTTGACTGACTAACCATGAATCAGTTCATAGGTTCTTTTTTTGTTTTAGACAGCCTGTGGCTGTCTTAAAAAAAAACAAAAGAAGCTGAGCCCCCCCACCCCTTCTCACTTTCTCCGTCACCTCTTGACCTTTCCCTCCACTGCCATGAGCTCCGCCGCCACATTATCTGCCGGCGGCCTCCGCTGCCGTCTTTGCAAAGACAGCAGCTGTGGCTTCCCTTAGGGCAGCTGATCGACGGGCACATAGACAGACTGGGCAAGCCAGGCTGGCAGCCCAAAGGAAAGCGCCCCCCCCCCCCGTGTCTTTACAAACGGCATCGGGGGTTCCATTCTGGCAACCTAGCCTTCCCTCTCTGCCTATGCCTCTGAGGAAGAGATGATCCATGTGGGCATAGGCAGAGTGGGAATCCCCTACAAATGGACGAATATAAAATGGTTATATTCGTCCCTTTGTATTCGTTGGGGCCTCTGGAACTGACAAATGCAAAGGGACCAATATCCAACAAATCAGCAATATTCAACAAACGTCGCAATTTGTTTTTGTATTTGTCCCCATGTCTATACATGTGTATACATTAATGTCACTTTAAAGAGCCTGTGCTGCTTTCAGATTACATGAGGTGACACAGGCAACCATCCTATGAACACTCACCTGGAAGTAAATTCCCTCGAAGAGAGTGGAGCTTACATCAGGCAGATGGTCCACAACCTTGCTCTGATGATCTTTGATAGCTAAATATTTGAGAAAATGTAGCTGCAAAGGGTAAAAAACACCAAGAATTTCCATAGGCTATCCTCATTTAATGCTAAGGCAGGAGTGGGCAACAGGAACCCTTGGACATGATTTGTAGCCCTAGCATCTATGGGGCCCTAAGCACCTTCACCATTCTTTTTTTCCCTCAAGGGGGGAGGGCCCGAAAGTCCTTTTGTGTGCCCTCTTAGGGATATGAGGACAATCTTTGCTGGTTTTGAGACACTCCTAACACCTTGCACCTCTCAACCACATTAAAATTGGCAAATGGGGGCACAAGGTGGAATCTTCTGTTTTAAAAACTTTTGAAAAGTTAAGTCCCTTTTTCAATTGGCAAAAACCCACAATAGCAGCCTGTACGGTGCCTAATTGCATTAAAAAGTAAAGATAAATTAATCATGGCAATCATCCCTGCTACCCTTGGGAATGCAACCCTGGGCCTGCTGGCAAATCTGAAAAATGGTCCCCCTCGGCCTCGTTGGAGACCGCCCACGCCTGTGGGAAGCAGCATGTGTCTGTGATGCCAGCTTGTGTTGTTTGCTGATTTTGCTTACTGTGCCAAATAACTGTGCTTCTGTGCAGTCGCAGGTTCTGTGTCCAAAGGAGTTTAAAACTTTTAATGCTGTCCTCTTGCCTTTCTGTTTAAACACGACCTCTGTAGGAATCGCTGTTGGCAAGGGAATGCGACCGTTTAATGCTACGGCGGCCGGCAGCACCGCCACCAAAACAACAACAGCAGTGACTGAACTGGTATGTAGGACTGGCGTTACTGTTTAAGTTTAATTATCTCAGAACTGGCAACAGTCTGAGATCTGCGTGAGTATCAGAAATGTCACTTGCTCAACAATCTTCAATAATTGTAAATGCTGCAGCAAAACACTAATTATAATCAAGCCTCTATTGCTCATAGAAGAAACATCAGTAATTATACAGATGGTCGGCTAGTTGGTTTAAAAGATTTTGTATTGATTTAGGCTTGGATGATCATTCTTTTATCTGGGCTGAATCCTGAACTTGGATGGTTTAAATCCAGTTATAACTCCTAGCTAGAGCAAACCCATTGAATTAAAGGGGAGTTAGTAAGCTAACATTTACTTAAGTCCTATAGAATCAATGAATATCTTCTTCAGATGGTCTTTCCTTCTTTTGTGGATGGATGGGGCTAGGTTGGACCCTCCCCACCCTCAGTATTGTTATTCTTGAGAGAAAAGAGGTCCAAGCTCCCAGTGACTCTAGTCTAGACCAATGGTTCCCAACCTTGGGTCCCCAGATGTTCTTGGACGAAAAGTTCCAGAAGCCTTCACCACTAACTGTGTTGGCCTGGATTTCTGGGAGTTGCAGTCCAAGAACATCTGGGGACCCAAGGTTGGGAAGCACTGCCCTAGATATTTATTTATTTATTCGATTTATACCCCGCCCATCTAGACCAATGGTCTACTCTGGGCGGCATTACAAAATTAAAAAAAAACGATAGCACCAATAAACATGCAAGAATCCAAGATGTAAAAAATCGTAGATCCTCATGGCCAACAGCAGAAGAGTTGATTCCCTTGTATAACTCATGGTCAAGTTAGGCGATATAGGTGGTGTATCATTAGAAGTCCCTGGAAAAGACCCTGATGTTGGGAAAGTGTGAAGGCAAGAGAAGAAGGGGACGACAGAGGACGAGATGGTTGGACGAGATGGCTGGACGAGATGGCTGGACAGTGTCATCGAAGCTACCAACATGACTTTGACCAAACTCTGGGAGGCAGTGGAAGACAGGAAGGCCTGGCGTGCTCTGGTCCATGGGGTCATGAAGAGTCGGACACGACTTAACGACTAAACAACAACATTAGAAGTCAAGCTCCCTTAAGAGGTGAAAGATGTCTGTTTACCAGAGTAGAAGCTCATTTCATTCTTCATGTTGCAAATTATCTTCTTTTTATTTTGTGATTGCTTATTGGGAGAGAAACAGTGTATGATGGTTCATTTGCCAGTCTGATTACTCAGACACAGGCCTTTGAAGGTATCTTGTACCTATAGGGTAAACATTCTAACTGCATAAAATATGCATTTCATATGTAAGTTGACCCTATTACTCAGGAGCTTTCCATTACTGGAGATGTTCAGGCAGAAGCTTGGTGGTAATGCGTTAGGAATGTTTAAGCAGTGGATTTCCTGCATTATGTAGAGGAAGGGTGGTTCCAATGTTAGTGAGATGGTGAACCCACTCTAGATTTTAGTCCAGCTTTACCGGAGCTATCCAGGGTGCTGAATCCTACCCCTCTAAAAGGGATTGAGCTGCTTGGATAACTGTTTTAAATTTCAAATAAAAATCTAAAATGGATTCACTAAGGCCTCACTCTAACTCTGTCATGCCATTAAAGGACTCCACATGGATAACAAGGAAGACATATTTTCTTCTTTCGGGACACCAAACCTCTGACATTGTTTCCCCCTCATCAGCCTAATTTTATTGCCTTCACCTGCAGTCTAACCTCAAATGGAACTGCAGTGAAATGAGTGAAAACTCTGCAGGAGCAAAGCTATAAAGCTGTGTTTGTGTGGAACTTCTTATCTCTTTCATGGAGCTGCAACTCAGAATCTGACAATGCTAAAATGACTGAGGGGCATGTCCAGGTGGGAAAATTTGGAGCAGTTTAATTTGCCCTTTAAAGGTTCTTATCTTTAGTGCAATCTATTTTATCTCTCACTTGAGCAGTTTTTCCATTCACACCGATCAATGCTTTTTCTCCTATGAGAAGAGTCCAGACAGGTCTTTGGATCACTCCAATTTGTCTTATTTTTGATCAATGAGACTCCTCTTCCTGCCCCCTTCCCTGCCTTTTCCTGTGGTTGTCATTCAGTGGGCTGCAATGACTTCCCTTTTGTTGTTGTTAAGTAAAGTGACTGACATAGCACAATAGCAATGCATCTACCGTGTTCCCCCCAAAATAAGACCAGGTCTTGTATTAATTTTTGCTCCAAAAAACGCATTAGGGCTTATTTTCAGGGGATGTTTTATTTTTTTCATGTACAACCATCTACATTTATTCAAATACAGTCATGTCATCTTCTTCTGGTTGCTGCACAATGGTGGAGGGCGGGGTTTCACTTAACTGGGGCTTATTTTGGGGGTAGGGCTTATATTACGAGCATCCTGAAAAATCATACGAGGGCTTATTTTCAGGTTAGGTCTTATTTTCAGGGAAACAGGGTAGGATATTACATAAATGCAATTATGTAATATCCTACCTTACTCTCAAGAAAGGGACCTACAGAGTGTAACAAATTGATTAAAAAAAAGAGACTGCCCAAAATACAAAGAGTTACCATGCATAACAGCATGAACATATATCACAATCAGAATCCTATTGGGGGGTTTACACCTGCATACACGTAACTACCGTGTTTCCCTGAAAATAAGACAGGGTCTTACATTAATTTTTGCTCCAAAAAACGCATTAGGGCTTATTTTCAGGGGTTGTTTTATTTTTTTCATGTACAACCATCTACTTTTATTCAAATGCAGTCATGTCATTTTCTTCTGGTTGCTGCACAAGGGTGGAGGGCAGGGTTTCACTTAACTCGGGCTTATTTTTGGGGTAGGGCTTATATTACGAGCATCCTGAAAAATCATACTAGGGCTTATTTTCAGGTTAGGTCTTATTTTTTGGGAAACAGGGTACCTTTCATGATATACATAATATCACCAATGTATCTCATTTGTCTAGAGTAGTGCTAAAATAGAAAAAAAATGTACAAAATAATTAAAATAGTAGTAGATGAAAATAGAGGAGGGGGTTCTCTGTGATCCCTTTCAATGCCACAACCCAACAAATATGTCACAGCGTTGTCACTTCAGATATGTCCGCCTGCAGCTCTATTTTGGTGTAGTCTAACAATCCGCATGGGCTAATTAGTAGTGCTCTGAATTGCACCAAACAAACTGTAGTCTGGCCATTGTGCTAAAAAGAGACAGGGCAGCTCTAAAAAAAGGGGAGGATAGTTCACTCTAAGTCAAAACATCTGCTGATGTTTTGCCTTCTAAATCAAAAAGCACCAAAAGCAATTCAAATTACAAGTTATTTTGCCAGTGTGAACATGCCCTGACAGTGCCTTGCAAGGCCTCGTGTTGTAAGGAAGGATGTGAATACGGTCATTGGTGTTTTGTAACTCCGTGGCAATGGTTTGGAATTTTAGAATTGGTTTTGGGGGCCAGAATTCTATTTGCTGAGACTCTTGGCTTCTGTCTTAACATACGTCTGTGTCTGTATTCCTTATTCAAAGTATTTCTGTATTCCTTTATTCAAAGCTCCGATGACAGCTTTGAAAATATGCAAGAAATGCCCAATGGAATCTGTATAAAATCAAAAGAAGAACTGTCCCATGGGAAATTATGCTTAGAAGGGACAATGCTTTGATGTTCTTAATAGCTTTTTTGTCCCTCTTATTATACAAATAAGTAGATGCATTCAATTTGCCTGAGTTAGGCTGGTTATTAACTTTGGTTTTTAATGGAACAGAAGACAGGTTGGACTATACAAAATAAATACAGCTCTAGCCATAGAATGAGGGTCTAATCAGATCCTATAATGTGCATGTTATTAGGAGCAGAAAAAGAGCCAGTGTGTTGCAGTAGGTAGAAACTTAGGAGGCCTGAGTTCAAATCCCTGCTTGGCCATGGGAATTTTCTGGGGATGACCACTCCTTAGATAGGTCTCAAACCCTGAAAATCCCTTTTTGGTGTTGCTCTAAGTTGGATGTGACTTGACAGCCCATCATAGAGAAAAAAGAGAGCATGTTACTGTTTTGTTATATGGGCCCCTCCCAGCATTGTTTCTAAATAAGCAGAATGCAAACTGAGCTCATGTTGAACTTGTAATGACAAGACCTAGTCATTGACCTAGACAAGACCATGCTAGTGGCTTCTAACACTTATATAGCTGTCACTTCATATAAGATCTTTTGTAGCATCTGGTTCAGTCCTGAGTTTGATTTCCTGACAAGCCTCTTTTTCTTTTAGGGCACTTCCAGAGGTGGTGGTGCAATCCTTACTCTGCCTTCAGGCCTCACCTGTCCCATCCAGATTCCTGCTGGGGTGACTCTGCAGACGGCCTCTGGTAAGGTTTGCAGCTGTTGCTTTGAGGAGGATTTATGCGGTGGGGGAAGAAGACAAGAATGTGCCCGTAGCGTGGAATTGTAGGGCCACAGAAATGTCCTTATAGTAAGGATGACGGGCAAACCCCTTTCCAGGATTATAACCAGAGAAGGAGCGCTTGGGGAGATAAAGTTCATAATGTATCAGTGTGGTACGGTATACAGACAGACAGATGAACAAATGAATAAATACGTTTTGCAGCTTATACTAGGAAATAGTTAAATGGGTTGAGCAGAAACTGTAGGAGTGGTCGACTGGAGGAAGTTCCTTGCCAATTCAGAGATTTTTTTTTAAAAGGCTTATAGAGAGAGAACATGAAATATTGATAACTATTGATAACTGACATCCAGCAACTTGATAGGCATTTTCTTTCCCTGTTTATCCCCCACCGTAGACTTAGGTTGAAATTACATTGTCAGAAAAAATTGTATGAAATCCACAGCAACACTTCCACTGCACACGACGTAAGCCCTACTGCGATTTAAAAAACACACGAGGGCTTCTGTCCCACGCCAGCCAGGGCGGGGAGGCTTCCCAGCTACTGACCATGAGAAGAGTCCTCGCCCGTTTGACATGCAGTGAACATGGAGCTGCCCCCCCAGGCAAGAACAGCGTCACCATTTGGCCAGTGTTGGGAGGCTTCCCGGCTACCTTGTCCCCGGCCAGCGGGTGAGGTGGTGGTTCTTGACTAGGGGCAGGGCAGCTCTAGTGGCTCTGTTTTGGCCCTCCTGTCCAGGAGGTGACCTTGACTTCAGCACTTTCAGTAGCTGAGAAGCTTCTCAGCACTGGCTAGTCAGCTGGGCCTTCCCATCACACTTTCATGTGAGGAATCACATTACACCATGTGTTGCATGTGGGTTTGTGCCTGTTTGCAGATAACCTGTAGTGAAAAGCTGTGCTGCAGAGGGTTACAAACATGTAGTCCCTGCCTTGCTTTGGGTTAACATTTGTCAATCACTTCCTGTTTCTGTCATTGGAGAAACTGCCTGTTCTCTTAGGCCGAGATGGAAGACTGACCTTTCTCCCCGAAGAGTAACATAAGGCATTCAAAGTGTTTATGTATAGAAAAATGTATTTCCTTTTCTGTATTGTGAGATCTCATAGAGTATCCTGTTGGGCATGCTGAGTAGAACGCCATGTTGCCTATGCAGTGAAGCTTATAGGTGTGTGAGAAGGGGGGGAGGGAAGGGAAAGTGTGCAACAGGAGTGAATGTGCATCATTACCAGTGAGAGAGGGAAGACACCTGGACCACATGAGTCATGAGCCTGATGGTTCATGGGTCTGTGTATCATGGAGATATCCCCTGGCATTGAAAAGGACTGCCGCTATCCTGTTCCAAATCTGGAGTGTGCAAAAAAGGCATGACTTCAAAACAATAATGCTGGAAAAGGTTGAAGATAGCAGGAAAAGAGGAAGACCAAATGCAAGATGGCCTGCCTCCCTAAAGGAAGCCACAGACTTGAGTCTGCAAGAGCTGAGCTGTTAAGGACAGACTTGAGTTTGCAAGAGTTTGCTGGGTTGTTGACGACAGCTCATTCATAGGGTCGTCATAAGTCAGAGGCTACTTGATGGCACACAACAACAGCAAGCACCATTAAGAATCTGTGTACGAAGTAGTGTTGGTGTGAGTGTAATGGTAAAATACTTCTAAATCCTTTTCCTGTGACAAGGGGTTGGACTAGATGGCCTTGAAGATTTTTCTTAACTGTGTCATTCTACATGAATGGTGTTGGTTGCCACTTGGATACTTGCAGCATGGAATAGGGGTTTCATGACCATAGATGCCATGTACCTCTCCCAGTGAACAAAGAACTGGAAGCAACTTGGATCTATTGTCCTGCATTCACAGAAGTTCCCCACCAGAGGGCACCAGATGGATATGTCCAGAAGGGTTAAAATAATGTTGCTTTTAAAGTTGTAACCCTTGATGCTTGCAGTTTCCTGTGATTGTGGAGCCTGAGAAAGCAACAGTCCGTAATCAAACATGTTCAACCGAAATAATTTATTTTTTAAAAATTTATTTGAATGGTGGAATGTGAATGTTGACAGCTTGAAGGGAGATTCATTTATTTATTTGTTCAACTTATATACTGCCCATCTGGCCTGCGGCCATTCTGGTCACTTCACAACATAAAAGTAACACAAACACAAATCATATTAACTCAATTATAAAATAAAATATAACAATTTCAAACAATATAGAATACATTCTAAAATACCTAAATATAAAATATATTCTAAATTACCTAAACATTTAAGGTGGTGGTAATCAATAAAACAGTAGGACCCCTGTATCCGCTGGATCAATATCTGCTGATTCACTTATCCATGGTTTGAAAATACTGAAAATATTAAATGAAAATAACTACAAATACAGATGTTCAAGGTGTAATTATCTGACTGGCCACTAGAGGGAACCAAACACTACATTATATAGGTAAACCACCACCATTTTGCTTGGTCTCCCAGCAGCTTGAGCAGCTTCCCTCCAGAGTAGCATTGTCATTGTAAAACTCAGAGTTGGATTGGCTGGCAAGGAAAAAGGAGGGGCAATTAATTAAGCCAAGCTGCCTTCTGGGAGAGGTTTCCCACCTCCTGCCTTTCCTGCCTTCTGGCTACCCCCTTCCTCAGCATTCCTAGGCAGACAAAAGAAATGGATTCTTAATTGTCCCTGAAGAAAACCAGCAAAGCCGTTGTGTGTGTGTGTGTGTGTGTGTGTGTGTGTGTGTGTGTGTGTGTGTGTGTGTGTGTGTGTGTGTGTGTGTGAGAGAGAGAGAGAGAGAGAGAGAGAGAGAGAGAGAGAGAGAGAGAGAGAGAGAGTGAGAAAGATGGTCACCTCCAATCTTCAGCAAAGGAATGAGAGAAGATTTCAACTTGGCTCTTACTCATAGAGAACCCATTGAAATAAAAATTACAAGTGCAGGGGAGTTCTGGGTCCAAAGACTGTGTTAGCTATAATCCACGCTTTTCAGTATCTTTGAGCAGGGGCTTGGAACCAATCCCCCATGGATATGGGAATCCTACGGTATTATTGGCTGTTGGCTTCAAATTCAGTGGGTTCCATGCATGGTTTGAAAAGCCTGCTGGAATAGCCATTTTTTTGTTTGTTTCTTAAAAATCCCCAACAAAGGGACCAAGTCGATGGTAGGTGATAGTTGATTCCATAACCGAGGAGTGACCTCTGAGAAGGCCTGATTCTTCTTTGTGATCTCTGTGAATGCACACTATAGGGTTTATTCTGCGCTTCCGCAGAGGTTTCCGGAATATTCAATAGAACACGTTTGCCAGGACTGCTCCCCTAGTGCACGTGGTCGGCCCGTCCTGGCAATTACCTCAGTTCCTTTTTGCTGCCACTGAGGTTTCATCTCTCGATGAGCAGAGCTCCATTCGCCTTGTTTTCTTTTTGACTCTTTGTGAGTTCACTAGGGGGAAAAGGAGAGTTAGAACGACAAATCTTCCCTCCTCTTTCCCCGACCTGCCCCTCTTCCCCTTCCCGCCATTTTATGGCCCTGACAGGGCCTTTCAAACAGTGCGACTCTTGCCTCAACAAGATTCCCCTCTCTGATGGACACCATTCGTGCCTCTTCTGCCTTTGGGAATCCCACCAGTCTTTTTTGTGTCAGGCCTGCAAAAAACCTCACAAAATAGGCACTTAAACTTAGGCAACAGCGTCTCCGATCCTTTCTTTGGGAATGCTCCCTACAACCTCAACCATCTGCCATGGACGCCACACCGATCCCTCCATCCCATGGCCCAACCCCATCAAGTGAGATGCCATCTACCTCTCCTGCATCGAGTCTGGCACTGATCAAATCCAAATCCAAGTTGACCACCAAGTTCAAGCCTTTGGGATCAACACTGAAGTTGGGATCGACTTCGAAACTGGCCTCAGTATCCCACCACTCCAAGCCACCTAAAAAGAAGAAAAAGTCATCTCGGGACTCACCTGCCAATGAATCTAAGCAAACCTCCTCTCAAGCTGCACTTGACAAAACTGCTCTTCTACCACCCATACCGGAGCAAACAACTGTCTGTCTTGACTCTCCTTCCGGAGAGGATGAATCCAATTTCCCACCATTGGGCCAACCACCATCCCGTCTTCAGTAAATTGCCTGAATGGGGAGATACCTTGTCTGAAGTCACGGCAATCGTCCAATAGGAACACTCGGGCCCAAAATCTATGGGTTGCTCTGTTTCCGCTCCAGACTTGGATTCAGCCTCCACTTTAGCTGATCCAGTACTGCCTTGCAAATGAGCTTGGAAAACGCATCATACATTGGAAATCTGCTGACTTGATGCTGAGCATGTACAAGCTCCCTCAACATTGCAGTTAATGGCATCACATGATACCCGAGCTTGATACAGCTACCCTAAGTGAGTTACTCTTTAGGAGCCTCCAACTTATTATGAGCCTCAACCTAAGTGATACCGAGACCAATCATACCGACACTGGCCATCTGATCCCAGGTTCTATACCAAGTCTAAACACCATCGGTATGCCTATTACTACCCCTCTGACTCATTGGGATCGCCGTCCCCTCCTTGGTACCATACAAGGAGGGAGCCTTTTCACAAAATACCTTCTGATGATTACTTATCTCCTCACCCTCCAATACCAAAGCCAACTAAGTACTACCTCAAATGATCTCACAGCACTGAGTCACACACCTTACCGTCGGCCACAGCACCAAAGTGTCCTTGAACCTCGGTACCAACCCAGACTCATACTACTAAACCTACCACTCTCTCTCAAGTACGATCATCTTTGTTACAAGTTACTACTACTAATAGAGGACCACCACCGGCCTCACTTGATGCTACACACTCATCAACTTAGAGATCCACACCATATCCATCCACACAACTTCCTTCAATGAAGTCCTACGGTACCAATAAGACCAAACACTATGTTCCTTTGCCTCCACTGCAAGGCGACATTGCCCACAGTTCAACATCACCTTATGGACATTACTCTGCATCTTCAGACTACCAGTCTCCACAACCAGCCCACTTAATCTCTGATACCAAAGCCTTGGACTCCTCACCACCACACGGGTCCCTGCCTAACCTACCTACACCAGACTCTGATGTTGCGGATGCTAACCCACCATTGCCATCAGAAGATTTTTTTGTCTTATTCCCAACTTATTTTGCGTATAGCAAAAGTTATGGACCTCGACGTTCAGCAACCGATACCAAATGAGTCGGATAAGGTTTATGAAGACATCAACCGAGACCAGACCCTTCCACTCCACATGGGGTTCATACCTTCCCTTCTTAAACTCATTAAGGAATCTTGGTCCAAACCTCCTTCGGTACCACAAATTTCAAGATGCATTGAAAATCTCTACAAAACACATGGTGACAATACCACCTTTAAATCTAAGCATCTGCCTCCCAACTCGGTGATCATAGACGACACTCAGAATAGAGCCCACAACCACTCTAATGCCACTGCTCATAATCGGGAGGGCAGAAAATTGGACATCATTGGCTGTAGAGTTTCTCAGATTCTCCCTTGGAGACTCTGCATACGAATTCAGGGCCCTTCCATTTGGCTTCTCCACTCCTTCATGAGTCTTCACAAAATGCATGGCCCCTGTAGCCGTGCATCTCTGCATATCAGAGTCACTGTATTCCCATACATCAACAATTGGTTACTAGTCGTTCCTTCCTGTTCCAAGGTCTTACACGACATAGATCTCACTCTGTCTCTCTTGGCGGATCTGAGACTCAGAGTCAACATGGACAAATCTATCCTACAACCCTCTCAACTCGTGACTTGCATAGGAGCCGTTCTAGATTCACAACAGGCTTGTGTCTTTCTCCCACAAGAACAAGCAACAAAGCTATATACGCTTCTGCGCCAGTTCCAACCTCATACTACTGTCATGGTTCATCAGACCTAGCGCCTCCTAGGATTGATGGCCTCCATGACTTCTGTCATAAAACATGCTCAACTAAAAATGAGGTCACTTCAAGTTTGGTACCTGATTCTTTTCAACCTTCTCTCTGATCGACCGACCAAACTCCTCAAAGTCACACCAGAATTTGCCGCCCAAGTCGCTTGGTGGGATACACCAATCAACCTTTTCATTGGCAGCCTTTCAGGCCCCTCCAACTTACAATTCAAGTTACTACAGATGCCAGCCCCACCGGGTGGGGTGCACATTGCAACAACCTTCAGATACATGCCCCATGGTCACACGTAGAACAACAACTTCACATCAACCATCTTGAATTGCCAAGGCTTTCTGTGCTTTTGAGCCCCTGATTACGGGATGAGGCGTACAAGTCACCACAGGCAACACCACGGCTCTGTTCTATATCAGCAAACAAGGAGGCACCCATTACTTCTCCCTCCTTTACCTCACCATTCAACTATGGGAATGGTGCTATGAATGCCACATCTATCCAGTAGCTGTCCACATTTCTACATAAGACAACGGCTTAGCAGACACACTGAGCAGGCTCCGTAATCAAACACATGAATGGGCCCTTGACAACTCAGTGTTCCTCTACCTTTGCAGACTTTGGGGTCACCCTTTCATAGATATCTTTGCCATTTCACACAATGCCAAATGCACTGGCTACTGTTCCAGAGCAGGGATTGGCCCCAGTTCCCTAGGCAATGCCTTCATGATGACCTGGTCTCCCAGTCTCCTTTACCTCTTCCCCCGGTACCCCTTCTTCTGCGAACCATTGTCAAGCTCCAACAAGACAAGTCGAATGCCATCCTCATAGCCCTTTGGTGGCCCAGACCTTCCACCCCAGTCTCCACACACTTCACCAAACAGCATGGAGAATCCACCCTCCGTAGCTCATATTCTTGCTCATGCTTGGAAGCCATCCACCACCCATCTTTGTACTTACAAATGGGTCACTTTCTCTAAGTTCACACAGAAGTGTAACCTCCCTACCATGCCAACAACTCTCGATGCGCTATTAGTGTTCTTGCTTCATCTCTTCCATCATAACCTTTCTTTGTCCACTCTCAGAGTTTACATAGTTGCCATAATTTCACAGCAACTGCAAGACTCCAATGCTGCCACACTATTCTGTCATTCCACTCTCAAACAATTATTTAAAGGTCTCACCAACATTCAACCATCATGCCCACCGCTACCTCCACAATGGTCACTACTCATTGTCCCACAACACCTCACTCTACCTCCCTTTGAGCCATTGGCTACAACTTCTGAGAGACTACGCTCCCTCAAAACCATCTTTCTTGTTGCCATTACCTCAGCCCGCCGGGCTAGTGAGCTTGCTGCACTCCGTGTCAACCCACTTTTTCTCCAGTTTCATCCTCAGAAGGTCACTCTCTATCCGGATGTCTCCTTCTTACCTAAAGTTGTATCCGAATTTCACATTAAACAACCTATAGTTTTACCTACCTTCTTTTCATTGCCGTCCAATGACCTAGAACGTTCTTTACATTCCCTTGATGTTTGTCGGGCTCTGGCGTTCTGTGTCTTCAGGACCTCTTCCTTTCGCAAATCCAAGAAACTCTTTGTCACTTCCCATTGGCCCAATAGAGGATCCCCTTTTTCATCACAAACTGTTTCCCGCTGAATTGTGATGACAATACAGCTTGCTTACAACCTTGCTCACAAACCTTTACCATCTTCCCTCACAGCACATTCCACCAGAGCTGTTGCTGCTTCCACAGCCTTCTTGAAGGGTATTGGCATCCCAGACATTTGCAAAGTTGCCACATGGTCTTCTCCATCTACGTATGCTACTCACTACCACCTTGATGTCAGAGCCAGGGTGGATGCAGCCTTTGGCAGAGCCGTTTTGTCATCAGTACTCCTGTGATGTCCCTCCTCCAGTAAGTCAGCTTGCTGATCACTCTATAGTGTGCATTCACAGAGACCATGAAGAAGAAAGAGAGGTTACTTACCTGTGACTCTGGTTCTTCGAGTGGTCATCTGTGAATTAACACCTCCTGCCCGTCCTTCCCTCTGTCTGTCATGTCTGTCTCCTTTTTGTACAGTGGCGGACTGTTCTTAGGAACTGAGGCAATCGCCAGAACGGGCGGACCACGTGTACTAGGGGGGCAGTCCTGGCGAACGCGTGCAAAAGCTCTAGAATATTCCGGAAACCTCTGCACATGCACAGAATAAACCCTATAGTGTGAGTTCACAGATGACCACTCGAAGAACCAGAGTTACAGGTAAGTAACCTCTCTTTTCTAGTTTTCTCTCTCTGGGCCTCTCTTGGGGTTAGCATACTGCCTGGGATGTACAGGTAGGATGGGCAGCATTGAGGTCCCAAACCATTTAGGGCTTTGTAGGTTAAAACCATCACCTTGAAGCTGGGATAGAAGCGAGTAGGTAACCAGTGTAGGGTGGTTAGAATCGGAAAAATATGTTGGGATCTATTAGCTCCACTTAGGAGCCCAGCTGCCATATTCTGGATCTGCTGAAGTTTCTGTATCAGCCTCATGGGTAGCCCCACGTTGGCATTGCAAAGCCATATGGCAAGGATGTTCAAGAGCAAGGGGCCTGGGGGGGTGTCATTTTTCCAACCCAGGACCTTCTCAGGGCTACATCAAGCCCATCCATGTGAAGCCACCCACTTTGGGAGAAGAATATGCTTCCATAGCACTGATTTCTAACAGAAAGGGGGTGGGCGGTGGGGAGGGGGAGGTCTGATGTAGGTGGGAAACATTACTTCTGATGGCTTCCAGGGACAAGAATTTTCTTTCTTTCTTTTTAACTGAAATAGAGGAGATAAGTAAGTTTGCAGGATGGGTTTCTGTGAAGAGCCCAAGATGGGGGTGTGGCATTGTGATTCCCATTCTTGTGGTATGAGTTTTGTGCCAGTTCAGCAGCCAGAGTTTCCACCTAAAGAGTTTTGGGAATTATCATTGTTAACAGATCCTTTCCTTCCTTCTAGCCCTTTAAAAAAGAGCTTTGTCCCACCTCTAGAATGCCAGCAGAGAGAATTATGCATGGAGAATGAAGGGCTACGCAGGCAGTTTGTTTGTTGTGTAGAGAAATGCTGTTAGAGGAGAGGGAAAATTGGAAGGGGATGATGATGATGATGACAGCACTTTGGTCTTACGAGGTTCCTGGGAGTTCAAATGAACCAGCCTGCATGGTGGAAGCCAACTCTCACCTCCTTGGTTTGAGTCCTTCCAAACCACCAGCCTCTGACATTCTCCTGCAACCATAAATCCAAGAACATAAGGCAAAGAAGGAGATAAGAGGTGACATCATCCAGGCTTTCCTCTGTGTACTCAGAGTCTCAGTGTCCTTCAAGGGCATTTTAAAGAAACGGTACAATCGGGCATGTAAACAAGTCCACGTGGTGCTTATGGGAGTGGTCATTCCCTAGAGTGACCATGACTGTCATGGGCTCATCGAGGGGTTTGGAAAGTCCTTGCCATGTTACCTGGCCCAGCCCTCTTGTGAGGGAGAGCAAGGCTGTAAATTTGGGTTGAAACACAAGGGAAGCAAATGGGTATTTATTTCCCTTGCTCTTATTGTATATATATTCATTTCTAGGCCACCTATCTCCTGTTGAGGCCAAGTATAAGGAATGGTGTTAGTGGTTTTTTTTTTCTGCACCAAGATAATTTGGGTTGTTTTGGGTGGTGCACCTCTGACTTGGGTCAGAGATGCCGTTTGTGACTCTGTTCCAAGCACCAAAAAGGCCTTGAGCTGGCCCTATGTGTTAAGGAGGCACACTAGGATTCCAGGAGAAGGCAGCTGTGGTGCTCTGCTTATCTGAGACTAGAATCTTTAGATAAAATTTTGATATTACATAATTATATTGGGGGGGGGGGAAATCTCCCAGTGGCCTTCTTGTGGACGTCTCCTTCATTGCTCTCTGTGGAAGTGGGCCAGTCTGTGTTTTCCCAGCCTTCTTGATTGTAATGTCAGACAAGCTGTGATTGGATAGAGCTTGAGTAGAGATGTACCATCCAGTTTCTTCTGACATGATGACCCTAATAGAGTTTTTAGGCATGTGAGGTGCTCCAGGTCTTCTGAGTCCTGTCTGGCACCTTATCAACTGTGCTATATTGACTCTCTGGATAGTGCCTGGTGAGAGATTAAAAAGCTGTGCGGCATGAAAGTTTGCTTTCCTCCTGTGCTCCTCTTCCTAGTACTTCTGCTCCATCATTGAGGGTGAAAAGCCTATTCACAACACCTGGTTTCTCTTTCTCAGGGCATTTATATAAAGTCAACATGCCTGTGGTGGTCACTCAGGCCCCAGGGGGTGGAAGGATTCTCCAGAATCCTGTTCAACAGATGTTCCAGCCCCCTGGGAAGCAGACCTCAGCGTCTCAGTCCACCACTGCCACCCTTCAAGCACAGAAGATGGGAATGGAAGAAGAGGATTCACCTTCTCTTGCTATGCAGGAAGCTATAGGGAACCGTGGGGAGACTGCAACAGGGGCTCTGGTAAGCCAGCAGCCACCCGAGTCCCTGGAGACTCCTCAAAATGGTGATGCTCAAGCCCCTATTTCTATTTTGAAACTTTCTGAATCAAACAGCACCACGGGGGCCACAGAAATGACAGCAGGCAGATCTTGCATTGCAGGAGAACTGCCAGCGAATCTTGAGCAGCCGCTAGATCCCAACGATATAATTGAGCTGATAATCATGAGCAACGAGTTGGATGATAGCACCTTCCTGTCTGGAGAAGCCAACTTGTCTTTTGCTGAAGAGGTAACCCAAGTTTATTTTCTGCCCTTCATTTTTAAAGGTTTCTTTCCTTACTGCTTCTGCTGAGCCAGACAACCTGGCAAATGCAGTTTTTTAAAAATGCGCTAGAATATAGGGCGTGCATAGAATTGTGGAATAACCATAGCTTTGAGATTTGGACCATCCCATGTCCTGATGATGATGATGATAATGATGATGATGATGATGATGTGCCATTATGCCAGTTCTGACTTACAGTGACCCTTTTCAGGGTTTTCCAGGTAGAGAGTACTCACAAGTGGTTTGCCATTCCCTTCTTCTACGGGCATCCTAGAACTGTGCAGTTTGTCCAAGGCCACATAGGCTAGCTGTACTTGCAGGGAGGCACAGTGGGGAATCAAACTTCTAACCCCTGTCTCTGTAGCCAGATACATAAACCACTGAGCTATCCAGCCAGTTAAAAACAAATGTCCTAGTTAAAAATGAATAGTAAAGGCACTGGCTGGTTTTCAAATAATTGGAATGCACTTGCAGTTATGTTTTGTGTGTGTGTTTTTTTTTAAAGGAACATTTTCTGAAGAAGTGTTTCATGAGTACACACTTCCAGAACGGTTGTGTTGAAATCTGTTTGCCTTTGTAAACTTTCCATGGTTAAAATCTGGGAGCAGGACCCTAAATTCCTTTCAGGGATTTAATTTGACTCTCGGAGATTAACAAGAATGTGTTTGACAGAAACAAAATGAAAATGAAATTCAGCAGTGAATCGCAACTAGAGGAGGCCCATTGAATTAGTAGAACCTATTGAAGAATTGACTCACCAAACCCTGGCTAATTCAGTGGGCCTACTCTACTTGCACCTTACCACTGGATTTCAGCCATTGTGGCACCTCCACAAGAAACAGACTAACATAGCTATCTGTTTGAAAATGAACAAGAATTCTAATTGATTTGAGAACTTGGAAAAGTTGTTTTATTTGGTCTGTAACTCCCAGCTCTCCTCACATGGCCATATGGCTATGATATTAAAGTCACAGTCTGAAAAAGATACGATTTCCTAATTCTAATCTACCTTTCTTGCAAGCGACTATCAAAAGTGATCTTGTGAGCCTTTCCCACATCTGGAAGCCTGAAGCTCCGAGGTGTGGAATCAATTCATGAAGAAATTCATGCAAGCCAACCAGGTCATGCTGGGTCACACAAACCTCCTTTTCTTCCTTCCAGCTAGGTAGCAGTGTGCAGATGGAACATGATCTTCAGGCCCAGAAGGATATTGCTAATGACCTTGAAAAAATTATTCAGCTAGATGGAACAGATGATATTTCTCCCAAGGGAAGAACAGAAAGTCCAAGAGATGGGGAAGATGAGGAACTTGTTGGCAACATTGATGCTCAAGATCTGAAAGTCCTGGATGATGAAGAGGAAGAAGATGGTGAAAGTATCCCAGACAATCGGTCTCTTAGCAGCACTAGCGATAACGATGATCCTTCCATTGATGTAATTGAGGAGGTAAACTTTGGATCCCCTTGAAAACTGTTACTGTTTCCATGCTTGTGGCAATATGGAGAATGGCAGAGCTGGGTTACGTAGGTCATCTGATTCAGCCCCCTTGCCAGTGGAGAACGTCAACTCCTGCATCATTGCTAATAGGTGGCCATCCAATCTCTGCCTTAAAAACCTTTTTCAAAGGGAGTGGTTGATTCCAGGTACTTAAGCAGGGAAGAGGTATGGTAGATGTTGTAAGTTGCATTTTGCATTGCAGTTCATGCATTGAATAAAGGGTTTGACCTAGATGTCCTTGAAGGTTCCTTCCAACTCCCAACTCAACCCTGTTGATTGTGGCTGCCATGTCATTTCTCAAGAAGCTGGAGACATCCCCTGTATTGACACACTGTGTTACTCTAAACTAATGGTTCACATGAACCTCAGCCTTCCTTACATTTTAGATTTTAGCTCCCAGAAATCCTTGACTGTTGGGCATGCTTACTTTGCCATCTGGATGTCTAGAGGTCAAAGGCTGTAGACTTCTGCTATGTGTGAGTTACTACTTAGCTAGGTTTTGTATAGTTATCCGAATGTTCCATTTTAAAGGGAACTTGTATTATTTCTTACTCTTGAGCAGCTAGGCAGCCATTATCATTATCATAGCTCAGATCATACAAGTAAGTCATTGCCTGGTTTGCTTTTAATACATTGTAGTTACCCAAAGGCAAGCAAAAAATTACAACTCTGATGTTGCAATTTGGAAATATTGAAACACAAATGGCAAAAGCAAATAGTACTTCCTTTGCCACTTAGGACTGATAAAAGAATGGCATAAAAGCTGAAAACTCCCCGTCAAAATGGCTCTAAAATGTCTTAAAACACCCTTAAAAAACAACCTGTTACATCTAAAATGGAACTTTGTAACTACTAGCAACATTGCTCATCACCAAAAAATAAATAGTTACAGAAAACTGTATTACTTGTAACTAGTTCCTTCCAAGTACCAGCATTACAGATCTAAATTGGGGGGGGGGGGGGATGTAAATTTTCACTTGTTTTGTGCTCACATAACAGAGCCACAAAATTATGCTCATCCCTAGGAATGTGCATAGCAAAACCTTTTGTTTTTGCTTCATTTTGGACTTTTTAAAAATGATGTTCCTCTTTTGTGTCCATATCTTTCATGCACTGGGCTTTCATTTAACATGAAAGGGACCACTTTTTTTTAGGTTACTTTGCTTTGATTTTTTCCACATTCATGTTCTATTTGGCATTTGTTCAAAAGCTCTATGGAACCTTGAAAACTACTCCAGAAAAGCAAAGACGAGGCAACAGACAATCAGTGTACTCCAGAAGCAAGCAACAATACAACCAACCACCAGCAATAGTATCAAACAAAGAACACACCCCAGAATATAAACCTTCATCAGAGTAAACACACATAGTAAATTAACCAAATAACCATTTTTAAAAATCAGTCAAACAGGGAAAGCACTCCTTCCCACTGGGAAACAAATAGCAAAATAAAATGAACACACATGGCCCCCCAAACCAAGAAAAGCATTCAAGAAAGTAAAGACAATAAGTCACCTCCTTCAAATCAAAATGACTAGAATATGGGGAGATTTATATCTCCTCTATGGCTTGATGCCTTCCTTCTCTTCTGTTCTTTGAGTCCAGTACAGCAGCAAGTAGGTGGCAAAAATAATGCAAGAAAGGGGAAATAAAAATGAAACAAAACAAAATAAAAGGATAAGTCCCAAGGGGTTAAGGGGAAAAAGAAGGGATCCAGAATAGACCAAGGTATAGGCAGGTGACCAAGCAACACAAAATGGAGATGCTAAGAGTTTGCACATCATGAGGAATGAGTGAAACAAAAGAACACACTCATTGGATACTGACTAATCCAGACCCTTTCACAACTTCGAAATTCTAGCCCCCTGCCCCCAGTGTTCTTGTTAGGTGTTGACAGCAGCGCTTGCAATACTATTGGATGGAAAGTTTCCCAGGCCATTTGACAAACAAGGAGTAGAAAAATGGGTAAATGAAACAGGAAAACCAAAACATTTGGGTCCCTCTCTTTTGTTAACAATTTTTTTTTTTATGTTTTAGAGGCTCTCTTTTGGAAATTAACAAAAGAACACAACAAGTAAAACTCTCTATTGTGTTTTTAAAAATAATTTGCTTTAAATTGAAAATCCTATCCCTGTTTCTCACCATACAAAACTCAAGCTAAGAGATGAGAATGAGAACATTTTTTTGCACAAATTAGGTGAAATTGTGCAAATAATGTAAAAGAATGACAGCTGTTTCTTTGCGATGGGGACTTTTGTTTTACAAAGAACATTACAATGAACATAATAAAATTTATAAAACAACAGTAAGTAACTGATAGTGTAAGATAAAACTAGCAGTGGAAATCTGTATACATTGTTACAAATATGTTTATAAGACATGGCAATTATATTTTTAGTAAATAGGTACTGTAAATAAAGAGCTGATTTAATTTAATTTGTCTTTTTATAATTTGCCATATGCTTGAGGAAGCATCAGAGGGTTGTTTGTGCCTTTTAAAAAACACAACCAGACCTTCATTTAGTGTGTGCTCTGTGGGTGTATGTTTGTTTGTGTGCCTTTCTTCTCAAAGGGAAATTATATTTTGTACAGGTACGTTTGTGCAAATCATAGAGACCTTGATAAAGAAAAATAGACCTCCTTGTCTGGCTATCTTCTGAAAGCAAGCAATCTCATTGAGTTTGAAAATTCCCAGTGACTTCACTCGGACTCAGCTTGTTTTTTTAACCTCCTATGACTCAGACCCAGCTTGCAACTCAGAACTTACCCATGCCGTCCCTTTTTTTCCTGGGGAAAATAGCTTGTTTTTAATAGGGACTCAGACGGGACTTGGGACTTGGTACCAAAGACTTGGACTTGGGACTTGGACTCCAAGACTTGTCAACATCCCTGAAAATTCCTCATTAAGGTATCTTGAGTCGAGACAACCTAAATCCACCAGAACAAAAGAATTTAGTGAATGTTCTTTACATCTTCAGTCTCTACAGATGCATACACACACTTTAAACTGTTGCTTGAACATTTTGGTTCTTCTTCTGCAGGACCCTTTAAATTCTGGAGATGATGTCAGTGAACAGGAGACGCCAGATGTGTTTGACACTGATAACATAATTGTATGCCAGTATGACAAGGTATGGTACAGAATATTTGCCCCTTATTTACTTAAAAGCTGTTTCTACCACTCTTTCTTCTACTTAGAATGCCAGAGGAGTATTCAGTCTATTGAAAATGTAACAATAAAAGAACAATTAAACATGTTTATCCTTAAAAACATACACTAGTTGAAATGTCTGGGTGAAGAAAAACAGTTTATTAGCAGGGAAAAGATTGTAGTATGGTGAACAAGGAGCTTTTTGATAAGGAAGGCAGTCCATAGTGATGGTATCAGTAGCAAGAAATCAGTTTCCTTCATTGATACGTACTATACAAATAAAAGCACCTGTAGAAGGTTCTTAACATACCTTATTGCTAGGCAGGATGTATTGGAACAGGTGCCAAGGTGAATGGCAGCACCTTGCCTTATACCTGGAAGCAAACAGGTGAGGCCCTTATACCCCTGGTATAATACACATGAGCCTAACCCAGCCAAAACCCAGGGAAACATATTCTGTAGTATTTCAGGCTTTTAGGTCATCTTGAAAGATATCCGTTATGGAGAAGGTATGAATAGTGAGCCTTCTTTTCTTCTCTGTTGATGGCCACATTTCCTCTGGAGAGCAGGCCATTGCTGGATAAGAGCAGACTCAAAAGGAGTTAATAGCAGCCCCCTTTCTTTATTTTCAGCATCTCTCTCTCTCTTCTCTTTTTAACTAGCGGGCTGAGACTTGAACTGATCATTTACCAACCACTTCTGAAATTAGGCCAAGGGCCTCATAAAATCAGGTGAAGGGTTGCCCATCGTGAAATGATACATGGCAGTAAAAGACCATAGTTGACCACAACCGGGCTGTTTACAAGTGTAGTGTAAACTGTATACATATATGTGTGTCAGGGAATGTTACAATATTAAACAATATTGTCCTTCAATGAGTTAATTTCTTTGGGTGTCCAGGCAAAAGTGTTTTGTTTTTATGATGTTAATATAACATGGTGCAATCTTGACGTAACGAATCATGTTTACTTGTCAGCTTAAAACCTTTTGGTGGAATGATGCATTTTTAAAGTGGTGATGATTGAACTGGTATCTGGCTCCGGAGCCAGAAGTTGGGAGTTTGATTCCTCACTGGGCCTCCTTGACAGGGGCTAGTCTCAGTGATCCATAGGGTCCCTTCCAGCTGTGCAGTTCTAAGATAGTTGTTGTTGTTGTTATATCATCAGCCACAGATGTTGACTTTAATTTAAAAATTCCTCCCCCTCCCCCAGAGATTCCAAGGCTCCCTTTCGACCTGGGTAAACCTTGGGGAGCTTCAGGACTTTGGGGGGTGGGGGCCTTTAATATCTTAAAATTGCCACCAGCGGTCCCAAGACATGAAACTTTAAATCACATCCATGGTTGATGACACTGTCACCATTTACAGTTGTGGAGTTGCAACGCAGGAGTTTAGCCATGATGTCTAAATGTTATTTGGGGTGGGGTAGATCTTCTCCCTCCCCCTTTCAACTCTATTTTTAAAATTAAAAAAATTACAGCAAAAAGCAACATGTTACTGGATTGTCAACATACTAAAAGCAAAAGCAAAAAGCAAAGCGTGCTGCTTATATACCGTCCCACAGCGCTTCAAGCACTCTCTGGGTGGTTTACAAGTTAATTATGCAGGCTACACATTGCCCCGTGAGTTGGGTACTCATTTTACCAACCTCAGAAGGATAGAAGGCTGAGTCAACCTTGAGCCGGCTACCTGGGATTGAACCCCAGGTCGTGAGCAGAGTTTTGGCTGTAGTACAGCAATTTAACCACTGCCCCACGAGGCTCTACTACTAATGCCTTGCTAATGTGTCACTCTTAAAGCAAACAATAGCTTTTCCTTTCTGTTAAAAACATTCAATAGCTACCATTCTTGGGTCCCCCCCTACCAAAAAAAAAAAAAGACTCAACATCTCTGTGTGAGCGTCACCATGCCTAGGTGCTTCTAGTTTTCATATCTAAATACTGCTTCTCATACCTCTTTGTTAAAGAGAAGCAACTTTTTTTGGGGGTATGTTTTCTAATCAGTAGGATTGAAATAAACCAGTTTTTAAGAGATTTGCTGTTTGCTTTTTACCAGGTTCAGCGAAGTAAGAACAGATGGAAGTTCTATTTGAAAGATGGTGTGATGTGCTTTGGGGGAAAGGACTACGTTTTTTCCAAAGCCATCGGAGATGCAGAGTGGTGAAATGTATAAAAATATCTACAGTATTATTGTCTGCTAGAAATGCACTATGTACTGTAAATGTTGAGTTAAGAGGAAATGGAAATTCTTGTGTTCTGAAATGCAGAATGCATGAAGAATCTTCACATGTGTAAAGTATGTGACTTAAATACATAAATCTTATGTTAACAGTGGCTTCATTGCTGCCCCCGGACTCAGGTTTTGTGTGTATGTGTGTAGGTGGTACATTTTGTTTTCAAACACAAGAACATCTTACCAGTTTGTGGAAGGGCCTCTTCAGTGCAGGTGGCTCTAGATGCTGGAGAAGATTTAGCTGAGGTGTTCTCCACTTGGATTGCCAAAGAGAGAGAAATCACGGTGTGTGTGTGTGTTCGTTTCTGACCACCTCTCGAAGCTTGCTGTTGTTTTTTCATGTACTTTCACTTCAGTGCATTGTTAGTTATTTATGTATGTCCAGTCACCTCTGATTTACTGCAACCCCATGAATTAGTGACCTGCAAAAAGGGTCTATAATTAACAGCCCTGTTCTTATCCAACAAATTATAGGCTGTGGCTTCCTTCATTTAGTCAATCCATCTCATGGTAAGTCGTCCTCTTTTTCTATCACCTTCCACTTTTCTTTTTCTGCTAAGTCTTGCCTTGTCATGATATGCCCAAAGTATGATAGCCTCTAGAACTCACTTATTTGTCCTTCTAGCAATCCACAGTATCCATAAAGCTCTCTTCTAACACCACGTTCCATTGTCTGACTTCTACATCCATATATAGCAACTGAGATTACTATAGTATAGATGTTCTTGGTTTATCTCCAGTGACACATCCTTAACTCTTTTGACATCTTTTCTAGTTTCTTCATAGCTGCCATTCCAGGCCTCAGTCTTCTGATTTCTTGACTACAGGCTCCATTTTGGCTGATGATTTAATTGAGGAAAATTCTGAACAATTTTGGTTTCTTCATTGTCAACATTACAATTATGTAGCTTGGTGGGCCACCCAGAAATCAAACTTAGCAGAAGTCAAGCAGGAGTGGTGGTTATGTATATAGTAGTCCCAGGAAAATAATAAGAGCCACGTGCCATCAGACCGATGGCTGATCTAGTCCAGCCTTCTCTTTTCCTACTAATGCAAGCATGGTGTGAGCACAGGTGTATCCTTCAACTTGTACTCCTTAGCAACCAATGTTTGAGAGATTTATTTCCTCTATCCTTGGAGGAAATACACAGCCACTGTGGTTTATAGCCCTTGATAGCCTTATTTAAAGCAAAGTGCTTATATATCATCCTATAGCACTTAAAAAACTTTCTGCGTGAGTTACAATTCAATTGTGCAGGCTACACATTGCCCCTCCCCCTCAGCAAGATGGGTACTCAATTTACTGACCTCGGAAGGATGGAAGGTTGAGTCAACCTCAGAATTGAGCCCATCAGGGTTGAACTTGAGTCAATGAGCAGAGTCTTGACTGCAGTGCTGCAGTTTAACCACTGCACCATGAGGTTGCTTGAATTTGCCAAATTTCCTTTGAAAGCTATCCAGGTTGGTGACAATCACTGCATCTTGTGGCAACAAATGTCACAGTGCTGGATGAAAAACTACTCGAGAGCTAGTGTGGTGTTACAGATAGTGTTGTTAGGCTCTGACTCACGAGACTTGGGTTCAAATCCCTGCTTGTCTGTGGAGACTGAGTAGGGGACAGCAGTGGTAAACTACTTCTTGAAAAATTTTCATATTTCAAAAAGCCTCTTAGAGTCACCGTAAGTCAAAAGCAATTTGACATCAACAAAAAAGTATTTCTCTGTGTTCTAAATCTCCCATCATTCAGCATCCTTTCCCATTAAATAACTGAAGGTCTGAGTAACATCAGCTCTATGCTATTTGGATTTCTCTGCGTGTATGTGTTTTTCATTCACCCACCTGAAACATCTGATTATCCAAATGTTTGACGTTTCCCAGGCTTTGATGGTTAGAGGATGGTTACCACTGCAACCACCGAGATGCTATGTGTGTGGTCAGTGGCTGATCAGAAAACCAATTGGCACCACAATGAGTCGCATGACAGAGGAAGTTTTTGAAAGATAAGGCATGGTGTAACTCAGTGGGTTGGAGCACAGAATTATTAATTAGGCTGCTTGAATTCTGAAACCAGATAGCAGGGTCAGGATAAGATGTCTTGCTGCCTGAGGTGAAGGCCGTTGAACCTCGCTTCAGCAGTGGGCAACAGAACTGGTTCTGCTACTGCAACTGCAGGCAGCAGGCTCAGTGTAAATGCAATTGAAAGAGGCTTTGGGAGCTGCTGGAGTCCTGGAGTGCCTGGGTCAGGAGTTCAAATCCCCACTGTGCCTCCCGAGTGTGTCGCCAACCGAAATCATCCTAAGTGTGTACAGCTGATGGCATAACATGCCATGCCACCTGAGTGGCCTTGGGAATCTGCATGGTCTCGGAGCACCCCTTGAAGGAGGGACTAATAAATGGCTTCTGAGTGCTTTGGACCAAAACAACAACAACAACAACAACACTGGGAGGATTACCAGTGTGTATACATATTTAAAGGATATTTATTTTGTGCTGCAGCAAAGGCTCCCAAAGTGGCTTTCACGAGATCAGTGAAATCAAGACAGTTCTTGCCAACAGACTTGCAGTCTGAAAGGCATGACACAAAAGGAAAAAGGCTGAGTAGGGAGAAAGAAAACACACAGACACTGGTAATTAATTTTCAGATAAATATGCCAAATAATAATAAAAAATTTAAGAAAAGAGCTACTAAGATGTGGAAGCTATCTGGTCAGTTGGTCTGTGTGCCAGGTGTGATGTCTGCCAGCTGTACAGAAGCTGTGGTCGTGTACTTACCTGAACGAGTTCCTAGCACTCAGGGGAAATTTTGACACCAGAGTAACTTGTCTGGTGAGACAGAGAGAGGCAGACGAGAGAGGAAGGGGTCATCCCAACTGCAGTGTGACTCTTATTTCCAGCCATGGAAAATGTGGTTCTTGGGAAAGAAAGGGTGAGTCCATGAAAAAAATCTTTTGGAAAGGAATCTTTCTTGGTTGACGAACAGATAACTTTTTGTCATACAAAATTTAGGATGCCAGGAGGTGTGTGAGTTGTGATATTGTGAAGTTTGATTATAAAAAATGTTGACTATGACACATGCACAGACCACATGGGGAATTGCCTATCTGAATACATAGTTGTTACTGACTTGAGGGCCCATCTACCCGGGTGCTTTTGGTGTTCACTGGTGTGGTCTAAATAGGATTGCTTGAGGTTGCAGGGGACGGACCGATATGCCATTTGGCACGATCTTCACATCCAAACAGTATATTGACCTCAAGCGACCCTACGACTCCTTCCTCTGGCAATTGAACACTTCCTCTGATTCTCTGCTGGGGGCAGATGAAGTGAAATTATTACTTTTGTCTGTGCTAGACCATCACTGGATGCATTGAATCACTTAGAATAAGTTTCATTCCCCCCCCCCCCCTCCCTTGTGTATAATGCCAATGGGGAAGCTGCCTACAGTTGCAATTTTGATCAGCACTACACATAAGGGAAAGAAAAAAAATAATAATCTAAATGATTCAGCACATGAATGATAGTCTAGCAGATACAAAAACTTTTTTTCCATTTCCCCTGCCCTCCATGGAGGAGCAGGTAAGGTGTTCAATTTGCCAATATCCTGAAGTGGCTTGCTTATTAAGCCACTTCAAACTGGCAGGCGCCTTTGCAGCTTTGATAGCTGCAAGATTCTATTTTGTTCCATACCAACAATTGTACACACTGGAAATGGACTAAGCTAAAGTGCAGCAACCCACTCCCAAAAAGTAGAAGGCCCCCGGCAGGGGCTCAAAAAGGTGCAGGTTGGGGTGCCCTAAGGGCAAATTGCGGCAACTGGTCCACTCTAGTAATTACATCAAGTAGTCATGGAAAAAGAATGAACCAATCCACCCCTGCAACACATCAAATAGTAGGACAAATGAACAAGCCCTGACTCAGAAGAGGGATCGTGAGGTTGCAGTTGATAATTTGGTGCAACTGTTGATCCAATCTGCAGCTGTTATAAGAAGACTCATATTTGAGGTTGAGCATACATAAACAAGGAATGAAAAATAGAACTGACAGTATCATAGTTTATGTTGTCTCCTGTTAAGTTGCATCCAAGTTACAGCAACCCTAAAAGAGTTTTCAAGGTGAGATATTTAAGAGATGGTTGTACCAGTTCCACTCCTCAGAGAGTTTATTTGACCAAGCAGGGATTTGAACCCATGTCTCCTAGTCCGGCACTCTATTCACTAAACTAAACCATGCTGGCTCTGCCAGTATCATACTGCCTTTATATAAATGTGTGAAATAAGCACATTTGGAATATTTTTCGCAGTAATAGTTGTCACACCTGGAAGAGGATCTCATATGTAGACCTTGGAAAGATGCACAGTAGGTGACCAAGATGATCAAAAGATAAGCAAGTTCCTTAGGAAGGGAAGATTACCATGTTTGGGTCTCTTTAGCATAGAGCAATGGTTCCCAACCTTGGGGCCCCAGATGTTCTTGGACTAAAAATCCCAGAAGCCTTCTATACTAGCGGTTTTGACCAGGATTTCTTGGAGTTGTCATCCAAGAACATCTGGAGACCCAAGGTTGAGAACCACTGGCTTTGAGAAATAGTAGTAAGTGCCTTAATAGAGATATAAAATATTTATAATGAAAGAAGAGTATAGCCAGAAGCATTTCTCCCTTTTCGTGATATCAGAATCTGGGTTGATCTATAGAACCTAAATGGGTGAGATTCACGCCCTCACACAACACATGCTTAAATTGAGTTTTGATGGCTTTAAAGAAGGATTGGATTAGGCTGACCTATGGAAGAATCAGCTCTCAAGCAGCTGTGATGGATGCATGACTGTGAATATCTTCAAATCTCTCTTCATGCAGCTTTTCTGAAGGGCATTATATAAGCGGAAAGTAAATAACCTCACTTGCATTTTATTACAATGTAGATCTCTCCTTTCAAGGCCAGTTTCACGTCAACAATTAAGAATATGCTCCAGCATTAATGGATTTGCCTTTTGCCTTGGATTTTTTTTTTGTGTAAAATTGCTTTCAGAGTGTCATAGATTTTAAACCTGACCCAGTCTCCACTAATCATATTTGTGAAGCAGAAATTGGTAATAAATGATATTATTTTAACTGAAACCACAACAAAATGTTCCAGTGCTTTATGATACTTGTAAAGATGTATTACTGGGAACCAGTAGGAAGAACATACTATGGTATTCCTGATGACTTTGTACATGTATAAAATCTGGACACTGAAAAATAGTTTACAGGAAAACATTTGATTCCTTTGAGACATCATGTTGGAGCTTTACAGATACCATGGACTGTGAGAAAGACAAGTAAGTGGATTCTAGAGCAAATTAAGCCTAAACTCTTTCTACAAGTGATGTCCATCCATCCATCCATCCATCCATCCATCCATCCATCCATCCATCCATCCATCCATCCATCCATCCATCCATCCATCCATCCATCCATCCATCGAATTTATGAACAAGAAATTTATTATTGTAACACAATAGGTATTGTACTGTTATTTTAAATAGATTGAAATAATGATTGATTGGTTGATTGACTGACTGATTGATTGATTGATTCTTTCATTTCATTTCTCTACCGCCCATCTGGCTGAGGGCCACTCTGGGTGGTTTACAACAAACATAGCAACAGCATAATTAAAATACTAATTTGACAGAACAGAAAATAAAAATGATAAAATACAAATAAACAATACAATCAAATGCATTAAAATAAATTTACATGGATAGTTAAAATGGTGGTGTTGGTCAAATTAAGGCTAAGGTAAAATATTTAAAGTGAGGGTGCCATGTTTTGGGCACATTACGGGAAGGCAAGATTCATGTTAAAGATAGTAAAGCCAGGGAACGTTGAGAGTAGGAGGAAAAAAGAAAGACAAATATGAGATGGATTGACTCAATAAAGGAAGCCATGGCCTTGACATTCCAAGATCTGAGCAGGGCTGTTAACAAGAGAGCCTCTTGGAGGTCATGAATTCACAGCGTCACCATACATTGGATGGCACATCAAAAGAACATCACTAAGGTGCTGCTTTCACATGTAGTCTGTGTTGTCTTCCCATCTCTTTGAAGTCCTGCTCTGTGGCACCTCCTTTACCATACATGCTTCCATTAGTGAGCCTCATCTTTGTAGATTCAATCTGTCTCTTTTGTATATAAAGTGTCTACAGTTTTCTAGCCATTATACAAAGACTTAAAGGCCACATAGTTCTTTCCAAATGGTTTAATTCTAGTAGAGAAGTGGGCGAGTGGGCAGAATTTATAGAGTTTTTTTTTCTCTTTTTGGTAGACCACCTACCACATCGGTGCAAAAGATACCCTCTCACTTAGAATGAAAAAATAAATAAATGCTGAGCCCAGGATTTGGTTTTCTGTTTAGGAGGGGACCTGAACTCAAGGTCCTCTCACACTCCTTTTAGTATCAAATTAGCAGCTTCTGAGATTTCTCTTTCAATCCTGGCATCTTCAGGTAGAATCCTTGTCTCAAGACCCTGGAGGACTGCTGTCAGCTAGTGTGGACAACACCAATCTAGATAGATAAATGTTCTGTAACTTGGTGCAGAAAGCAGATTCCAAGTGTCAGAATGGCTTCCACCCTGGCAGGGCTTCTGCCCTACCAAGCTGCCCAAGTTCATGACAGTTCCTCATCCCTTTCCTCAGGGCACACTGCTCTCCCAGCACCCTGGACTTGTGTTATACTCCACAGCTCTCCAACCCCCTGGTTACTTGCGGTGGGGTGGGGTGGAGCCTCTGGAAAGACATCATCTTCCTTTGAGGGCTTCTGACCTCACTTTTGGACCACTCCTCTATGTCCTCCTTGGGTATGGTACTGACTGCTCCTGGCCAGGGCCATTCTCTGGAGGCCAACCTACAGCAGGACCACTGCTACCCACCCAGCCACGAACATTGCTCCAGTTCAGAACCAAAGGTTTGCCCTCTCCTTCCTTTCTTCTCCAATCCTCTTCACGCTGGTTGGCCTTGTTCTGCAGGTGCCAAAACCACCTCACACCATGCCCAGGCCTTTCCAGGAGCAACCACAATGGCAAGGATGAGAATACACTTGTGCCTCCCTGAGGATAGACAGGCTTCTGGAAAGCCCTCCCCATGGCTGAAGTGGGGGCCCAAGAAGTGGACTGTGCAGCTGGCCTACCAGTTCAAGGATACTCCAGTCTTCTATTCTGATGACAGAATTTTTGTCCTGTTGCATCAGAATTTTGATACACTCGAAACCAGAGCTTGGAAAAATTACATTTTGGATGACAGTTCCCCAGAATCTCCTAGCAAACATGACAGCTCAGTAGGTGTGATACCCCCCCCCCCCCCGCCCCAAGGAACTTTTCCAAGCTCTGTTTAAAGCACAGATAGGGCACCGTGTGGTCTATTCTGCAGCCACCGAACACTCAAATGAGGTAAGTTAATCACAAATAGAAAACCGATGGTATTGACAGTTTCTTAACTGTGACGTTAAAACTTCTAAAGTTCTCAGTGGAGAAATCAATGACGGCATAATTAACTCTGATTTACATTACAAAGGCATTTGTATTCTGGCATTAAGGACATGTTCCATTATGTTATCTACAGATGTGTCGATTCCTTCTCTGGCAGAGCCCGTGCAAAATGTCTTTGGTAATTTCCCCAGTTTCTATAGTCATAACTGGTGAGCCGATCAATGCAATGTATCATCCTGGATTTGCAAAAAAAAACAAAACACCCCTGCTTGCTAATTTCTTCCACTGGCATGTTTGCAAAGCTTCCGGGCTGATTTGGCTGTGAAATTATAATCAAAACCGAAAGTGTAATAACATTGTAATGAGATTATAGGTATATTTTGCAAATAACGGCTGGAGGCTCTGCAACGAGAAAGCCATGTAAGAAGCAAAATCTGCATTTGGTTTTAAATGACAGAATGAAATCTCTATTTTCATTAGAGCTGCTACAAGAAACAGAATGAATATCTTGTTGTCGTCTTCTCCATTTGACATATTCTGGGTCAGTATGACCAGTTTTCATTTCATTTAGAGGAGAAAGTTCTGAAGATGTATTTATGCCGATTTATTTTCATGTTTAGCAAGAGACGTTGCGATAATATGATGATGCCAGATGGACGGGGTACGGATCCGCTGGGGCTTCCAGGCACAGCACCCTATCCTTCTTACCTCCTCCTAGACAGCCAGCTTTCTGTGACCATGCTCAGAATGTAACTGCACTGCATTGTTATAGCAGCTTAATACCCCTTAAAGTGCCATGGCTCCCTCTGTGAAATCATGGGTATTTTTAATTCTGTGAGAGCCCAAGCACAAGTTGCAGATAACCCCTCGCTAGAAGAAGGAGTTTGTCAAATGCTGACGATGTGCGATCCCCGGAGCGGCCATTTCTCTTACCATTTGCAAATTAGCTTGTTTTGTTTCACGGTTGATCTTCAGATGATAAGCCCATTTTCCCTTTAGCTGATTTCTCAGAAATGAGGGACTGCCTCCGTGATGTCTCTTGAATGCTAACCTGATTTCCGCTGGGCCAGCGGGTTCCCTTGACTGCAAGGATGGGCAACACGGGATCCACGAGAAGCATAGCAAAGGGAGTTTTACTCAAAATGCAAAACTCTGCAACAGAAATTGTGCCGAGTGTGGGCCACCAAGGACCCCAGTGTGGCTGTTTTTCTGTAAAACTGCTGGCTTGGCTCAAATACAGCCAGCCTTGCCCTCCAGAGGCATGATGTGCCATTTAAGAGCACTTTCAGGTAGCCCCGACCAAGTTTAGCCAGAAACAATCTTTTCTCTTTTTTGTAAAATTCGAAGGGACCTTCCGGTCACTTCCAATTTTTAAAAAGGGAACCGTGTGCTCTCTCTAGGTCTCAGGCATGTGGGGAAGGGAGCCGGATGTGGGAGGGGTGGGGAACGTTTTGCCCATAAGTTATATGTGGGCCCAACACTCTGTTTTACAGTTATCCCAGTGCTCTTAGGAAACATTGTTTTTAAAAAAGCTGTAGAGTGCAGCTGAGATTCGGTGGCAAACTGCTAAATCTATTGAGCAACCTCTAGAAGGCTTTAACCAAGCCTTTTTATCCATGAAATTTAATACTGTGGACCTTTAGAAAGACAAATAAGTGGGCTGTAGATCTGAACTCTCCCTTCAGGTTAATAAGACTTAAACTGAGGCTACAGTATTTGGGGAATATTACGAGAAGACAAGACACGTGGAAAGGTACATGATGCTAGGAAAAAGGGAAGGCATCTGGAAAAGAGCAAGACCATACATAAGATGGATTGGCTCGATAAAGGAAGCCATGGTCTTCAGTTTGCAAGACCTGAGCTGTTACGGATAGGGCCTTTTACCAACAACAGAAAAAAATCAGCAGGAAACCTTCAGTTTCTACCCTCTTCCCAGGTGTTTCCGCCAACGTTTTTCATCCTTAACTCTTGATTGTTAATTGGAAAGGATTAAGCCTTCAGTTGTTTAAAACCTTAAGCCTTAATTGTTAATTAAAAAGCTTAAGTGTGGGAGACTATTAATTTGGAGAGAATTACAGGTCTGCCATTCTCTGGTGCTGCTTCGTTATTGAAATGCAAAAATATTCCTATAAAGGTAAAAATTAGTGAATCAATTGTGGTAAATGAATTATTGTTTAATGAATTAGCCTAAAGGAATAAGTCTGATTTTCACAGAATGACTAATTATTTTTTTTACTTCCTTAAGGGGACTTTTAGTAGAACAATTTAGAGAAATACAATAAAAGGCAATATTAAAAAAAACATGTTTGTAAGAGTATTGAATAAAATCAATTTAAAAGAATTTAAAAGCACATTTAAAATATAAAAAAGGTAACTCTCCCATTAAAACCCTTTATAATAACAATTTACTAGAGTATAGTAACAATTTATATGTAGTAACCATTTATAGTAACAATTTGCCTCCCTAACAAGAAAGCTCTTTACCAGTTGGAAGATGGACGGCAAGGCAGGGGCCCAGCCTTGGTCTCCTATGGAAGAGGCTTCCATAGCCTGGGAGCAGCCACTGGAAAGGTCCCCTCTTGTGCCTCCACCAAGTATCATCTGACCCTCTTGTGTCTGCACTACAGACAGGAGTTTCGTATTCCTATCCCTGAGGATATCAATATGAAATGGAGCACCACAGATGCCACTTGAGGTCCCTTCCCTCTCCGGGCTCTACCTGGCTTGTGCATCCATCGTCAACGACATTGCGCCAATCATGGAAGAGTAGCCTGGCTGACACTTCCCCGCCTCCCTGTGCTTCTGACCACTCAGCAGCTGAGTGGGGAGACTCGTCATCCCGCCTCCTTGCCAGAGTGGTCAGGAGCGCAGGGAGGTGGGGAAGCACTGGCCGGGCTACTTCCGCGGTTGGTGTGATGTCGCTGACAAAGGATGCGTGTGCCACATGTCTGGTGCCCACACGGTGAGTGGACTGGGCTGGTTCTGTGGGGAGGGAACAGACCTCTGTGGCTTCTCTGGTGCTGTGCTTCATATTCATATCTTCAGGGATACGAACACGAAGCTTCCATCTCTAGTCTGCACCAAATGTCATCTATCCAACCCATGACATCTTCCTGGGCTAGGCTCCTACATATAGCCACCTCGAAAGAGGCCCAAAAGTCATCCACAAGAGGCAGGGCCTTCTTTCTGGTGGCACCAACTTTATGGAATCAGTTCCCAGAGGAGCTACGCCCGGCACCCTCTCTGCTTTCATTCAGGAGGCAACTGAAAACACTGCTTTTGAGGGAGGCCTTTCACACAGCCCTTGGTTGACTGGTCACCTCCTGTCCTGCTGTTATTGGGATAATCTGTTTTTGGTGCTATTTGGTTTTATGCTAGTGTTTTAAATTTTTATTGTTCATTTGTATGTTTACATAGATTTTAGCTTGTTGTAAACCGCCTGGAATAGTGCTTCTGTACTAATGGGCCATTAAGTAAGTAAGTAAGTAAGTAAGTAAGTAAGTAAGTAAGTAAGTAAGTAAGTAAGTAAGTAAGTAAGTAAGTAAAAAAAGCACCTCTGTGACTAATGGGACTAAGAGAAAGGACTCTCCAGAAGGTCTTAAAATTTGGAGAGGTTCATGTGGGGGGAAAATAATGAAGTTTTAAAATTTGAATATCTTATATTTATCAGGTACAAAAATCTATTCAAAAGCTGTTTAAAACATAAGAAATAATAGCTAATTAGCCATTTTGGCCATACCCCTTCCCACCTAGGCCACACCCCCTTAAGATGGCAGCCCAAAGCAGCTGGCCAATGGGGTAAATGGCCTTTAGTTCTCTTCAGAAGCCTGATTAAAGGAGGCTGGGTCAAGAGCTGCTCACTCCTCTGTTAAAGAAACGTGTGTGTTTAGCGGGGAGAAGAATCCGTTGAGCTCCTGGAGAACTATGGATGGAGCAGGCACAGTTTCGAATGTTAGTTTTCGAATTAGATATTAACAATTATAGTTTTTTTTTTTTAAAAAAAGTCTTTATTTTTTAATATTATTTGAAAGTAATTGGATCAGTACTTTACTTTTCATTACTTTTAAAAATAGATAAAGAATGCTATAAGCAATTAGATAATAAAAGAAATGAAGTGAATTTCTTCATAGATTAGAATCACAATATACGTAACCTAGTCACGCCTTAGTTATTGCAAAAGGAATGTATTCTTTGCAACACATTGCTTCCAAGCTCCGAGTGCAAGTCATGGGTTTCTCACCTTTTTTACCCCCAGCCCAAAGATTCACATTCCAGAGGCTTCCATACCAGCCATAACCAGGGTTAAGCAGAAAGTGGTCTAGGTCCACCCCATATACATTTGCATACATGTTAATCACACATGGCTTTCCATGGGAGTCTTCTTTTCGAGGCACCTTATACCATCGAGGAGGCTTCATCAAGGCTACAGCCTGTGGGGATGGAAGACTGATTTTTCTCTCCTTAGCTGTGGGCCAGGTTTGGCCCACAGATCAGTGTTGCCCACCATGTGGTACACTTCTCCCTTCAACCTGGGGTCAGGGACATTCTCTCTATCAGGGTTCTCTTCCATAGTGTTGACAATCCTTTCCATACAATACTGTGTGTAATGACCCTTAATGAGCCTTATCGCTCCCTGATCTAGAGAGGCTGAATTACAGATTATGTGTTTGGGGGCAAGTAGACCGCTTCAACACCTTCAGTGTTGAACTCATGAGGTTCTAGTTGGCCAGGGGCACAGCATTTATTGAACATTTGTTTATTGAAAATTTATTCGTTTATTTATTTGAATATTTATTTATTGAAGAAATCCACGTATAACCAAAACCATGCTGTTCAATCCTGTGCAATTCAAGGGAGAAGTGTAGTCTGTTCTAGACTGCAAAATGAACAGTGGTCTGACTTCGTATCAGGCAGCTTTCTATAAGCATTTGGTGAGTATAGTTGCTATGATCTATTTGAAGACAATTTCATTATAAGGGCTGGTTAGTCATTAGAAATGCCATATTGCAGATTTGATCAGGTAATACTTAGAAAACTGAAAGGAAGCCTTTTATTTTATTTTTTCTTGGTTGAGCCTGGAAATTCTGCAAATGATCCTGGGGGAGAGAAATGCCACTAAGGTGCAATAAAGGAGACTGAGACAAAAAGCGCTCATTGTACCAAGCGAGCGTTTTTAAGCCTTACATATTAGAGCAAGTTAAATGAGGGATTATATATTTGGTTGCTGCTTATTATGTCGATAGGAAAAATATCTGAAGCCAAGGCAAAGATTCTACTGTTGCACTGCTTCCTGCTCTCTCTAATACAAGGAAGGACAAACGGTGGCCATGGACAGTGTTTGGCTTGCCAGAGATTCCTTGGTCAACTGTACCCCCCCCCCCGAACTTTTCTGGGTTTAAAAATGGCCAATTAGACCCCAAGAAGCGTCTGAAGGGGTGACTGGCAATTTAATTGGTATCGCTCCACCAATTGTATCCCTCAAATCTTGCTGTGTGCTGTCAAGTCAGAGCCAACTTATAGCGACCCTACTAGGGCTTTCAAGGTAAGTAAGATATTAAAGCAGTGGATTTGCCAGTTCCACTCTCCCAGTGAGTTTCCATGGCTGAGCGAGGATTCAGAGCCTGTTCTCCAGAGTCCTAGTCTGCACCACACGGGGAACCTTTTAGCCCTCAAATATCAGTTTTTAAAAACAGGAAGTGATATGATTGTTGCACATCAACTTAATCCACTTTGTTTTGGTGGACACTAAGTGGCATTTCTGAGTATTCCAAGCTCTTATGCAGTAGCGCCCCATATCTGCAAGGTTGATATCTGCAGTTTCACTTATTTGCAGTCTGAAAATATTAAAATATTAAAGAAAGAACCCAGAAATATGTATTTCCATGATGTAATTACCAGAACTGCCTGCTAGAGGGAGCCAGAGACCATTTTATGTATAGGATTTGCTATTACCTGTGAGTTGTCTGCATGCATGGGGGATGGGTTTGGAATTGATCTCCCACGGATACAGGGGTCCTTTTGTTGTTGTTGTTTAGTCGTTTAGTCGTGTCCGACTCTTCGTGACCCCATGGACCAGAGCACGCCAGGCCCTCCTGTCTTCCACTGCCTCCCAAAGTTGGGTCAAATTCATGTTGGTTGCTTCGATGACACTGTTCAACCATCTCATCCTCTGTCGTCCCCTTCTCCTCTTGCCTTCACACTTTCCCAACATCAGGGTCTTTTCCAGGGAGTCTTCTCTTCTCATGAGATGGCCACAGTATTGGAGCCTCAGCTTCAGGATCTGTCCTTCCAGTGAACACTCAGGGTTGATTTCCTTCAGAATGGATAGGTTTGTTCTCCTTGCAGTCCAGGGGACTCTCAAGAGTCTCCTCCAGCACCACAATTCAAAAGCATCAATTCTTCGGCGGTCAGCTTTCTTTATGGTCCAGCTCTCACTTCCATACATCACTACTGGAAAAACCATCGCTTTGACTATGCGGACCTTTGTCGGCAAGGTGATGTCTCTGCTTTTTAAGATGCTGTCTAGGTTTCTCATCGCTTTCCTCCCAAGAAGCAGGCGTCTTTTAATTTAGTGGCTGCTGTCACCATCTGCAGTGATCGTGGAGCCCAGGAAGGTAAACTCTGTCACTGCCTCCATATCTTCCCCTTCTATTTGCCAGGAGGTGATGGGGCCCGTGGCCATGATCTTAGTTTTTTTGATGTTGAGCTTCAGACCATTTTTTGCGCTCTCCTCTTTCACTCTCATTAAGAGGTTCTTCTCTCAATATAATACTTTTAGCTGGCTTATTCATCTTGTTCCTTAAAAATATTCATTGCACTCACTACAATGCATGCTTTTTGTCTTAAACAGTTTTGTTTTCCCTTAGTGGCATTTCTTTCTACCAGGAGCATTTCCAACAATGCACCAAAACTGTTGCTTAGTGTAATAAATCACACTAGAGTAGGCCAATGGAATTAATAGGGATTTATGGAATCAATTATTCCATAAGTTCCATTGTTTCAATGGGCCTACTCTAGTTGTTCCTTTACTACGTTAAAGTAAGTCACTGTTGGAGTAGGTCCATGGGAATAAATGCTACTTTCAGAGAGGTTGACTCACCAAATCCCCATTGATTGAATGGGCCTACTCTTGTTCAATTTGCTACACTAAGCAACAGGATTTTGGTGAATGGATTTTAGAGAATTTTCTGATGTTTTCTCTCTTGGAAAATGCCAGTTTTTCTCTGATGCTCTATGACTGTAGAGCAGGGGTTCTCAACCATAGAGGTCTGGACCCCCAGGGGATTACAAAGTGTTTTCGGGGGGCGGGGGGTTGCCATGTTTATTTTTAGCCACAGTTATTTTTATATTTATTATATTAAATATGGTATGCGCCATGCTGTTTTATTTTAATTCTCTTGGCCCACAGATAGATAATTTTAACCTGAACCAGAATTGCAGGCAATCCAGAGTTCTGAGTTATTTCTGTGCCTCTTTGGGTGGATTTTCCTTTGAAGCATGCACATCGCTCCTACCCCTCTCTGAAAGAAACCCCTCCTGGTTCGTTGCTCTCTGCTCCTCTGCATCCACCTTGGGAGGATGGCTGTTAGCCCTTCAGACCAGAGCGCTAGCCCAGCTCAAAGAGGCCTGAATGAGGGAAGGGTGCGATGCATGCCAGGAAGGCTACCCCAAGAGGGTGGCAGGATTGAAAAGTTGTTGCTGCCATGGCAGTATTGCCTCTCGTTCCCCCCGAGTCTCTGGCTCTTCTGGGTGCCGCGAGAACACTGTAGTGAAGGGAGAGGGGACCTGGGCAGGGGAGATGTCTTTGGGCCCCACCTGAGTCATGGAAAAGGAAGACAAGAGGGGCAAAAAGGTGAGAGAGGGGAACCAGGGAGGGGGTGGGGCACAGGGCGGGGCCTGTGACGGAGGTGTGTATTTGGACTTGAGGGGGGAGGGGGCTTTTCACTGAGGGGGCTTTGAGGGTGGAGGAGACCTGAAGGGAGGGGGCTGTTTCCACATCCAAACATGAATTTAAACTTTTAAAGTACATTGACTTCTTTTTCCTTCTCAAAATTTATCAGATAGAAGCAGATTTACAGCCGCCCCCCCCCCCCGTGTGATTATGTTAATATTAATATGTTAGGGTAGAATTAGACTCTGAAATATCTATTTTAATGTTTTTTTCTTTAGCCTATTAAAAACAATTTTTCATGCAAATGTAGTGGGGATGTCATAGGTTGCTTGGCTATTATAAAAGGGGCCCGTGACTCGAAAAAGGTCGGGAAACACGAGTGTAAAGACCCTGGCCCACCCAGACACATCCTCCTGCACACGTACGTGAGCTATACGTTTGTAGACGGCAATCAGATTGCTCCTGGGGAATTCAGTTTGCACTTTAGAGACTTCTTCCCCCATTTTGAGTGATAATTAGTAGCAATGGACCAGCTGTCTCCCAGGGAAAATTCTCCACAACAGGGTTCTACATAGCGCAGTTCAACTTAAAATAAATTTCCACAGTCTGATTCTTTGAACATTTGTATTCATGCTTCATGTGTTTGATTTGAAATCCATTCGGAGTTTGTGTAGAGTCAGGACAAAGTTATTTTGTTGCCTACAATTCTGAGCTCCCCAGAGCATGAAAAATTACTTTTGTGTTACTTTTACTCAATATTATGAAATCCTGTGGCAGTCTGGCTAAGGCACTTTCCAAGCTCTTGCCAATTAAAGAATTCCAAGTTGTGATTAAAAAAAAAAAGAGTTCAAAAATATGTTATAGATAACACATAATTTTATCTGGAATCATAGAATAATTACACCTATCAAGTTATTTCTGACCTGTGGTGGTCTTTACAAGGGTTTCCTAGGTACTCAGAAGTGGTTTATCATTCCCTTCTTCTGGGGGAAACCTAGGACTGTCCAACTTGCCCAAGGCTACACAGGCTGGCTCTTCTCCTGGAATCTACAGTGGGAAATTGAACTCCCAACCTCCGATACCTAAATCACTGAGCTATTTAGGCAACAAATCAAATTACTATTCCAGATTTTGTGTCTGAGAAACCAACCTTGCAAGTGTAAGCTGTGTTTACATCCTGAAGACCAATCAGAAAACATAGCATGCTACTTTGCCAACTACAGAAAGGACAAGCTCCCCCAGTGACAATTCATATAGATTCAGCCCTTTGGAAATCTCTTCTCATCGCATTCTACCCATAGTCTACTGTTTAACTCACCATTCTAAAAAGTAATTGATGCTCACTTGAAGATTTTGGGAGTTGAAGTCCAAGAAACAACATTTTAAATCCACATTTGTGCCTTGAAAGTGTTACATATAGAAAAAAGGAAAGGTAGAGACAATGCCAGTACTCTGCACTTAAAATGCCTGCACATCTTTTAAAAATACTAGACAAATACAGAAAAATTCTCTATGGGCATAATCACATGGAGCATAAGAACCACAGTTATATCAATTCTGTCATTATTTAATAAATAATACATTTTATAAATTTCTGTTCACATGACACATGGATAAAATCGATTCATTTGGCCAACCGATTGATTTTTTCCAACCTTGCCCACATTGGCTTTTTAAAACGATCTGATCCCTGAATCACTTTTATCCACATTGGTTTGCAGTTTGTGAAAGCTGCTGTTGATTTATTTCGCACCCACTTGTGTTTCTGGTGACATGGGCACTGCATGGCCACCACACTTGTTCCCTTTTTAATTTTTTTTTTCAAATGCTAAATGATGTATCGGTATTCTCTCCCCCAAGAGTTTACCACTGCATCACTTCCTTGTGACACTCATCCCCACTCATCCCTACCCTTGTCAACGTGGAGAAACACCCCATCTAGTGTTCTTTGGGAAACAAAGCATCCTAAAACCGAAGAATTGCCAAGGACAACCTTGCGTTATGAAACATCTTCCCATATTGCCTTCTAAAGTTTTTCACATGAATTTAGATACTACTTTAGCGATATATCATTTAGGTATTTTTAGCAACAAAAAAGACAATTTTAGAGCAGCAAGCTCCTGAAACAGAATGGAGAATGAGTAAATCTCATGGGGCTGGCATGTGCAGCCTACAAAACCTGTTCAAAATTCAAGAAATGTACCAAAAGAAAAGACAACCATGTGAATGCGTCCAGTGATTTATATACCATGTGACTATACATAAATGGATGTCAGTATAAATAAAGTAGGAAATTGAAACAATTCAAATGCCCCATGTGATTAGACCCTATCTTAAGTTGTGGCATGCTAAATGCATGTCTTATCAGAAGATTCTTTCAGGTCTGTGAAGGATGAAAACAGTCACTGATTTAATCATTATGTGTTGCACAACTGCTTGATTAGATTTCTAAATTTTCATCAGAGAGTTAATAGCAACCTACAATAACAAGTGTTCAGGTAACTGTGTTTTCATGACTATATCAGATGCTATGACACTCAGCTACACTTACAATTATTACAGGAGACTTTTAAAAATTATATGGGCATCTTCATAAGGCTAAGAATACTTTTTAGTCTGGAATATGGCACCTGCTTGTATATGCTGTCAAATCACTTCTAATTTACAGCAACCTATGCATTTGTGACTTCGAAAAGGTCTATGGATAATAGCCCCACTCAGAACTTGCAAAACATAAGGCTGTGGCTTCCTTTATTGAGACAATCCATCTCATGTCAAGTCTTCTTCTGTTCCTACTGCCTTCCACTTCTCCCAGCATTATTGTCTTTTCCAGAGAGTCTGGTCTTCTCATTATATACCCAGAATATGATAGCTAAATTTAGTCATTTTTGCTACAAGTGAGACTTCAGGGTTGATTTGATTTAGAACCCAATTATAAATCATTTGCACACCTATATATAACATATAAGTATTTCAAAGACCAAATTGGATGTTTTACTAAACGTGAACCTGGTACTGAATATGAGTTTCTTATATTTAGGAGGTCAGGGGTCCTTATGCAGCCATCTAAATTCTCCCCAAACCCGAATCCCAGAAAAAATGAAACCTGGAGTGGACTTCCAGCATCATTCAGTTTTGATCATTTCAAGTTTGCAGTTGATGCTGGTGCTCCTTCTGCCACTCCATCCTTCAGCATTGCAGCTGGGTCAGGGTTAGCTTCCCTGGATCCACCCTGGATTGGTGTCTTGGACCCAGCTTCTATTGAGGTTCTCCCCAGTAGTGAGGATGTGGTGGTAGTCTTGGATACTGATGCTTCTCCCCCTGTCCCTTAGGGACTCTCGGTTGAACTAAGATTCCTCTCCAGGGGCCTTTCTTTTCTAACATAGTCCTATTAATCCTCTAGCTATGGGTCCTCATCCTTATTTTCTTCTTTCTGCTTCACTTGTCTTCTCCTGGGCATCTCCCCAGGTTCTTCTTCCTTCTCTGAAAAGTCCTCCTCTCTGATTTCTTTCTCTTACTGTCCTTCCATCTCCTCTCATGGCATCCTTAATATCCCTGCCTTCCAGGATAGCTCCTTTCTCCCTTTTCTTCCCCAGAGGGCTCCCTTGTCCTACAGTAGCCTGCAGTTCCTCTGAGTATGGCTAAACTTGTCTTTTCTATCCCCAATCCCTGTGTCCACAAGAGTCCCACCGTCACTCTTCTCTCTAGGACCTGGATTGGGACTAGACTTCCCACAAGTCCCCCAACCGGCAGAGGGGCATTCTAGGAGTTGTAGTCCAAAATCACATGCCTAAGTTCTGGGAGCAGAACCAAGGGTCAGGCTGGTCTAAAAGACCGTTGCTGTTTTCTTCCTTGGGCTGAAGTCTAATCATTTTGAAAACTCTCCCAAAGATTTTTGTAACACGGGAAGAGTAACTCTGTAAATAAAAAATTGTGGAGCAACAAGTTCTAAAAAAATATGCTCTGGGAAGCAATGCAATAGCAGCATGTTTTGCTTTCAGTTTATTGGCTGGTAGGAATTATTCCTCTTAATTATTTCCTGATTTTGTTTTAAAACAACACTAATGGGAAGTTGGAAATTGCCTTACCCTGAATGAGAAAAAGGTTCAATTAGGGTTGACTGCTGGGCAGAAAAAGAATCAGCCCAACCATAGTATTCTCTTTATGAGATACTATAATATTTATAATGGCTAATGAGCCTCTATCATAAAAACAATGTTCTTCTCTTCAAATAGATAGCATTAACTTTAGTTATCAAGTGTTTTCAAACACATGAAACTGCCCAATACTAAGTCAGACCAATGGCTCATCTAGGCCAGACCAAACTAGTGCCTCATGGAGGCTCCACATGGAATGTATGCTTAATAAAAGAGAAGAAACTCCCTTAGCAGCCCATGAAACTTTTTTGTTTTTCCAAACCCCGCTGGTTTGCTAAGAGTGGTCTTCATTCAGATTACAGCTGGGAAGGGAAAAGTCAGCCTTCCATCTCCACAGGCTGCAGTCATCATGAACAGGGGCAGATCTACTATGAAACTAACGACACTTCAGTTTCAGGGGCCTCTAATCTTGGAGGGCTCTCAGAAGTAATTTTAGTCCACATTGCTTAAAAGTGTTGGGTCTATTGTATGAGAAGGGTTTTTTTTTTAAAAAAAAATATAATATTGATAATATAGTGTAATTCAAAAGAAAATAATAGTTAAAATAAAAAGTTAAAACTATGAGGCATAGGAAATATTTTATTCACAACAGTGACTTTGACATGTGATATAATCCAGTAGAGCAATTTTCATCAAAATCTGAGATGTAGCGGTTAATTATTATTATTTTTTAAATGTGGTGATCTGTTGTGGAACAACCCCATTGAAGAAGATTACAGTGGTTACCCAGACCTCATTGCAGGTTGCAGTTCAAGCTTCAGGGCCCCCAAAATATAAGTCCACTACAGTTCATGAAGCCTTGCCAGTGGTACAAATTGCCTGGAAAAGAAGCCTTCCATGGAGAGTTGTGTAAATATAAACATAGTTGGGGACACTTATATATATATCACTTATTTTGCAAGCTGCTCTGGGAATCTTTTTAGTTACAAGGCAGGGCATCAGACAGACAGACAGACAGACAAACAAATCCCAAATAAAGGTGCAAAATATCAAAAGTGTGCAATATCCCACATCTCTTGCAACCTTTGTTTTATACTGTACATATGCCAGAATCCTGTTAACCAAACACAGAGTATAAAGGCTTTGTGTCTGGAGCACTCCATGTTTGCCCAGATGATCTATGACTTGACATTATGCCATCTGGAGACCACCCGGTTGCTAACAATAAAAAAAAAAATTCCCCTTGGGCAAAGGGTTGGTGTGGACTTCTCCGTGCACAAGTGGGTGGGAGAGAGGAAGTGCACACGGGACAGACCGTAATGTGTGCAGGTCATGAGCAACAGAATGCTGGCAATTGCCTTTTTCCAGTCAGCCAGGTGTCCTTTAGATTATTAGATTATTCTGTCCTGTTTTGAACAACAGTTTCACATTCCTTCCACCTCTTCTTTCAGTGTTTCATCCAAACAGTTTTGAAAATGTCAAGAAAGCAGAGAAATGGGAATGTGTTACAGTTACTAGTTGGGCCAAGTGGGATTAAACATTTCAGTGTTATTTGCAGAGAAATACAAGCGCGTGCTGACCTAACTAAGATAAATGAGACCCCAAATGTCATCTTGAAAGGTTTAATCTGCTGCCTTGCAGTGCTTCTATAAGGGGCTTGCTGTTGCTGAGACATTTCTAAAACCCTTTCAGAGTTCTCAAGAAAATAATAGCAATAATGGTCCTTTAAATTATATTATGGCACAAGGACTGCTGCCCCCCCATCACCCAATGTTCTGCTATGGTCAATATTTCCTCTAAGCTACACATGCTCATGCACGCGCAGAGCTCCATTGAGGCTGTGCATGGGCAGCCGGCAGCCGGTTTGTTTACTTGCCATTTTGGATGACCCCCCCCCCCCCCCCGCAAACACGAGGTGAGGCTTCCATGCAGTGGGACTGAAAATTAGAGGGAACGTTGACTATGGTTATATGTTTAGGATTATAAACTGAGTAGACACATTTCAGAGCCAAATTATGCAGAAGAAGGGGCCTGACTTCCTGAGAGCTCTTGATCTTTGATGTAACTAAAATGATGTTTTGTATTCATTGATTTGGGCACACAGATACCGCTGATTGATTATGTGGCTTTATGGCATCATTTAGAATAGATTGATGGTTCCCACTGGTAGGTCCTTTGGATGTTATTGGGCTAAAACTCCGAGAAACCTTCACCATTAGCTGTGCAGGCCAGGATTTCTGGGAGTTGTAGTCCAAAAACATCTGGGAAACAAGGTTGGGAACCACTGGAATAGATGAAAGCATGAGATTAGCAGCACTGTTTGGACAGCACTAATTCTCCATACAGGAGATCTTTTGGAATCCGACCATCAGCCATTCTCACAACATGCCTGAGCCAACGTAGATGTCACTGTTTCAGTAGTGTATACGAGGGGGTGCTGATAAGTATTGAACCTTACCCAGAAAAAAATTGAGCTAGGAACCTATAAATTGCAGGGTGTGTTGGCCAATTTGTCTATATTCAACGGTGCAAAAATCAACTACCTATGATTTTAACTTAACTTTCATTTTCTGGTCCAAAGTGAACATGGCAGCACCTCCAGAAAAGTTCAATGTGGAAGAGCATAGGACCATAATCAAGTTCCTGTTTCTCCAAGGGAAAGGTGCAAAGCAGATCCATGATGAAATGTCACAAACTATGGGTGACAGTGGCCCTTCATATGCAACAGTTAAATGTTGGGTTGTCAATTTTTAAACTGGCCATTTCGGTGTTGAAAGTGAGAAACCCAGTGGAAGGCCTGTTTCTGTCTCTGTGCCTGCAAATGTGAAAGCTATCCATGACATGATCATGGAGGACCACCGAATATCAGCCAAAAGTATTGCTATATATCTGAGAATATCACGTGAGAGAGTTGGTGCCATTATCTACAACGACTTGGAAATGAGAAAGCTGGCAGCAAAGTGGAACCCCAAACTTTTGACAACCGAACAAAAGAGGAAACGTGTGGAGTCATCGGTGGCTGTTTTGGAACATTTTGCAAGAAATGAGTCAGATTTCCTGGGCAAACTGGTAACTGGTGATGAGACATGGATCTACTGTTATGATCCTGAGACAAAGGAACAGTCTAAGGAATGGAGGCACAGTGGTTCCCCCAGGCCAAAGAAGTTCCGAGTGCAAAGGTTGGTGCAGAAGCAAATGGCAACAGTTTTTTGGGATAAGAAAGGAGTTCTGCTGGTGGACTACCTCCAACAGGGTTCAACCATCAATGCAAAATATTACTGTGCTTTATTGACGAAGTTGAGGCAAAACATCAAGGAAAAACGTCGAGGAAAGCTCTCCAAAGGTGTCATCCTGTTGCATGACAACGCCTCGTCACACATTGCAGGTGAAACAATGGCAAAACTGACGTCCTTAGGCTTTCAAGTGATGCCCCATCCACCCTATTCTCCCGACCTGGCTCCTTCTGACTATTATCTGTTCCCCAAATTCAAAAAACACCTAAAGGAACAACAATTTGGGAGTGTTCTGGAGGCAACTAATGCTGCAGTCGGAAGAATTTTTTTTGCAGGGTCTTAAGAAGCTGCAGGACAGATGTCACAAGTGCATTGACTTCCTGGGGGAATATGTAGAATAGTGTGGCAGTTACAGCTTCCTAGCTCAATTTTTTCTGGGAAAGGCTCAATACTTATCAGCACCTCTTCGTACATGCTAAACATTCCAGCTCGTTCTAGGACTACTCTATTTGGAACTTTGTCCTGCCAGGCGATACCAAAAATGTGTCAGAGACAACGCATATGGAACGTGTTCAACTTCCTCTCCTGCCGTGCACAAAGGGTCCAGGACTCACTGCAGTGCAGGAGTGTGCTCAGGACACAGGCTCTATAGACCTGGATCTTGGTATATGCTGTCAGCTTCTTGTTAAGCCATACTCTCTTTGTGAGTCTAGAGAACATGGTAGCTGATTTGCCAATGCATTTATCCAGCTCGACATCTAATTAAATGCACCCTATTTATAAAGCTTATTAAGTACATTGAAATCGTGGACTTGTTTCCTCCAAAGTAAGCCACCCTCAGAAAAGCAGCTATATGTAGGAGTGCAAACTTTTAAAGTTTTAAAAGCCTACATTTTATACACTACATAAAGTGTATACACACATTTCACTTATTTGAAATGTAGTGTTGGAAAAGAGTTTTACAGATATCATGACTTATCAGAAAGATAAGTAAAGCAAATTAAGTGTGGACTCTCACTAGAAGCTAAAATAACCAAACAAAGGGTATTGTACTACAGTGGCAGCATGAGAAGAAAAGCTCACTGGAAAAGGCAGCAATGCAGGAAAAAGTGCAATGCAGTAGGGAAAGAGGAAGACTGCACATGAGATGGATTAATTCAATAAAGAAAGCCACAGTCTTTTGTTTGTAAGACCTTTTGTTTGGTGTTGCAGTCAAAGCAAACTTTGGAAGGTTCCTTTTTTTCGTGGTTTTATGAAAGAGTCAGTCTCTCTCTCTCACTCTCTCTCTCTCACACACACTTTGGAAGGTTCCTTTTTTCGTGGTTTTATGAAAGAGGCAGTCTCTCTCTCTCACTCACTCACACACACACTTTGGAAGGTTCCTTTTTTCATGGTTTTATGAAAGTCAGTCTCGCGCACGTGCACACACCCTCCCTCCCTAAATTTTCTACAATCAGTTGCTTCAGCTCACTATGACCCCGTTTCCTCTCATTACATTTAAACAAGCTTGATGAATCCACCCGTCCCTCTCTCGCGCCTCCCTTCCCACCTTAACTGGAGCCTTCCCTCCTGCCTGCAGTCAAGTCCGGTGGAAGTAGCAATTCACAAGCCGGATTAACTGTGCTGGGCTCTTCTACAGCAGTGAACAATAAAGCAGCTTTATCTACGATCTTCAAAAGAACTGATTTACAAGTGCCTGATTTACAAGTGCCCGCAATCAAGGAAGGTAGCAGGGATAGGTGGCTTACGATCCTGAGGTTCAGCTGCGGGTGTGTGTGTGGAGGGGTAGCGATCCAGCGACTTATGGCTCACGTGCCCATGGAGAGGTCTCTGCGTGCCAGCTGTGGCACGCGTGCCATAGGTTTGCCATCGCTGCCATAGTCTCTTGAGACTAGGGTTGCCAGATGTCCGGCAAAAGGAGGACATGTCCTCCTTTTTAGCCAAATGTCCTCCATCCGGCAGGCAAACCTAAAAACCTTTAAAATGTCCAGCTTTTGTAATATTTTATGTTATAATTTTGGATGGGAGGGGGAGAGGTGGAAGGTGGAAAGCAGTCTCTGATGGAGTCACAATCTAAGACACCACTTTGGGCTGTAAATCAGCCATGCCCACATGGAGCCTTTGTTTCTGGAGGTAACTTCCTGCTTCGTTTTGAGCAAGCTGCACGTAAAGATTAGCAAGGAAAGGAGAGCAAGATATATACATACATATATATACACACACACCACGAGTGAGAGGGAACGGGCAAAACAAAAGGAGAGAGTCGAGAGAGAGCGGCGGCCGGAGAAGGGCAGGATCTTTTTTTTTTTAAGGGGAAAAAAAGTTTGTGGGTTTGCCCGGAGGTATTCGAGCGAGCAGCTGGAGTCGAGAAAGGAGAGACGGCGGCGGGGGCTAGAAAAGATTGAGGAAGGCTGGCGGAGAAGAAGTGAAGCTGCAGGGAAGGGGAGCCAGAGCAAGAGCGGGGCTCCACGCCAGGCGACTGCCAGAGAAAGAGGGAGAAGGAGAAGAGGCGGCAGCCACCACCGCCGCTGCAGCAGCAGCAAAAGGAGGCGGGAAAGAAAGGGGAACCTTCTCGCAGAGGTTGCCTCGGCGCAAGTGAAGGAGCAACAACAGCAGGTGCCGGGATAGGTCATGTCATTAATAAAGATTATAAGGTAATAATTGTACAATTGGCTGTTTAAATAATGTTTTTTGGTATTTTGAAAAAAAGCCTCCGTTGAATTTATTTTTATTTTTTAACATGACTGTTTCTTGGTCGGTTCACTAAGAGACATTTATTGGCAGCTATTGTAATAAAATTGTATTGATTGTGGGTTTAATCCGGAACGATTCAAATGAAACATTCAATATGTCCTCCTCTGTCCTCTTTTTTTGTCTTTCTATATCCTCCTTTTGGTACCCATGTATCTGGCAACCCTACTTGAGACTGAAGGATGCCTGCCTACAGACTGGAAACTGGAAACAATTCTTTTCACACCACCTTAAAAGGTTTGTTATATACAATCCTGATTCAGCCTATATTTTTTTCATAATGTGTTTATGGCCATGGTCCAAAAGAGGTTGAGAATGGCTGGTCTAGACTAATATGGATCCTGCTCCTTATCATCAACTGAGTCTTGGAACTGAATTTGGGGCAGGCGTGGGGGTTTGCATAGTTTAATCCACCTTTTTTTTCTCACATATCAAACATTTCATAGATTGGTGTTGAATTTCCATACAGATGGAATTGAGAGTAAGTCCCACTGAACTCAGTGGGGCTTACTTTTCAGCAGATCTATTGGACATTCCATTCTAAATTAGTTTCTAGGCACTGCTTCTTCTAAGGATGTATATGGAGAGATTTACATTATAATGTTCTTGATCAGTAACTGAAAGGTGTTTACCATACTTTTGTAGGGCACTATATGTGAATTTAATGTGATGTTAATTCATATTATCATTAGGCTTCAAAGGATGTTCTGTTTATAATGAGTTGTTTTTGGTTTTTTAAGTCATCAGGAGTTTTGTTATAATACCTGTGCTTATAATTATTTTGGTTGACTCACTGGGGTTGATTCATTTATTTACATATTTCTTCTTTCTCTGCTCTTGAAGGAAGTTATCTTTGAATAAAACCATGCTGTTTTTCCCCTCAAGTTTATAAGGATGGCATAATTTGACAAAGAGCAAGACTTTAGCCGAGCCAGCTTCAATAAGCCTCAGGGTGTATCTGCATTGATGCAGCTTGATTCTCAGTCTTGTTTGCATTTGATTAAGGTGACCACATGAAGATGCCAGACTGTTTCTGTGCCAGTGTCCACACTGGCCCTCAATCCAATGTAATTTGAGATGTGCCCACAGCCTTCAGGGCATGCCCCCTTCCTTTGAGAATGACCACCTAGCAATTTCCGGCTTTCCTTATCTTTGTTTTACTGCTCAGAAGTGTTCTAGTGCTAAACTAATGTATCAATGTAGTGGTAAAGTGACCTAGCACTAAACTTGGTACTTGGTTTAAAAAATGAAAATATACTTTGGGGCCACTAGGAGAAAGATCACTGGGGTGGGTGTTTCTGCAGTCCCAAAACATTACGCCCAGCCTAATACATCACCATAACACCTGCCTAGTGTCACCCCCCCTCCGTTCTTTTGTAAAATGAAATGAATGACCATACAAACAAAACACAATTCAAATTGTTCCAGTTTTTAAAAAGTAGAAGCCCCCAATGACAGGAGGAAAAACTCTGAAATAAGAGGAATCAGGGCCAGGCTGGTTTGAATTGGCTTTTGCAAAATGGGATCATTGAAAAATACTTTGAGTTCATCCATGCTAATTGGGGAGCAAATCCAAAAATCTTTGTCAATATAGTCACAGCCTCATGCGATGGGGCACAGAAGTGGCAAATTTGCTGCTGTTTCTCACCCTGGCAGCGGCTTCAGAGAATGGCCACTGCTTGGTGCAGCAATCCAGAACACCAACTTCCTCCATGTCGAATGCTGCCGGGCTTCAGAGACAACCCCTATGAAAGGAATATCTAGAAAAATTCCTGTGCTGTGGCACAGCTATATTTCCTTGCTGCCTTGCTCTTGAGGCCTTCCATGGGTGAGTGGGTGGTTGAAGAGCTCTCTCACAACATGGGAGAGCTATTCAAGCAGCAACCGAACCATCTTTATTGCACACTATGAACAAATAGGCCCTCTGGCCCTGAGTGCACACCTGATGAAGAATGTCCCCAGTCCTTCTGGTCCTGGCAGAGCTATTCCCTTCACCTTTTTGCCCTTCCCTGAGCTCACAGTCTCCTCACTCAAGGGTTCAAGCTGCAGTCCTGGCTGGGCTTTACTCTTGTGTGACTCCCTAGCTCCTGAATGCTGGTTCTCCTGTGCCCACAGGCCCCACTCGAACTGCCTCAGATGTTTAAACTGGCACTGCTGCCACCAGCATTGGAGTTGGGCTGGTGTGGGTGATAACACAGGAGTGCAGCTGGCTTCAGGGCTTAGCCCTGGGCGATCTGGTTCCTCACTCATGGGCTGGTCCAAGAAGCCATGTTTCCAGCCAAGATGTTATTCCCACAATTTTGTTCCTTTGGGCCAGGCTAGAACCAGTTCGTCAGGCAGATAGCAGAAGTAGAAGGGTGTGACAGAGACGAAGGGGTTCTCAACAGCTTCTAGGGCGTCACTCCACTCTTCCTCAGCACCACTCGCTCTCCTTTCCCGTGGCTTCATCCTTGTGATCAGCCCTACCTAGCTAATCGCCTTTAACTTGCCCGTGACTTTCACCTGGCTTGCCTTAAACCCAAATCATAGGAGCCCAAGTGGCTTTAAATTTGAAACATAAAAATATTATTGAAATATAACAACTTGCTAAACTGCACAGACTTTACCTTGAGGTTACATTAATCAAACATGCTAACCTTCCCACACCAGACCTTGCTCTCCCTGATACAAAGCATTTCTCTATTACAGCCCACACTAAAAACTCAACCTCCCTCTTTGTTAATTCCCTCCTCCGTCCTTGGGAAAACAAGTTAACCTTTTCCTTCTTCTTCTTCTCTATTGGTTCTCCTCCTGCCTTCTCTCATCCAATAAGTTTCTTTCTGATGTTGCCAGGTAGATTTGGAGAGGGTTCCATCACACTCCTCCCTTTTTGCCCCAGGTGTTTCCATTTCTCCTCCCTCCTCCCATACAGGAGCCCATCTTCCCACCAAGGTTGTCTCTTTCGGTGGGTCGATATGCCACAGATAGAGGCCCAACCTGGTGAGCCAGTCTCGCCAACTCTGGGGTGGCATGGTCCCCTGTATCTTCTTCTGAAGTCTGGGGCCTATGGAGTCCATGGAGGACATTCTAGTTGACCCTTGCTCCAGGTTGTCCCTGACCTTTCACAGCCAGGCATTGAGGAAGTTGCAAATTTTACCAAGATGCTGTCACCAGATATGACTTGATCTGTCTGGCAGCCATATACAACTCCTCCTCTTTTGTTTTTGAGTGGGCCAATAGGGTTACTGCCACCATGTTTGCCTCCTCTTACAGGATAGGGGTAGGGTAGGGAGCACCTGGATTCCCATGACATGATGAGGGGCAATGCTGTATTTTGTGTTTAGCTTCATTTAAGACCTCACCTCTTGTTTTATTTTTCCTTCAGATTGGATTAGAACTTGGAGAAGTTACGTTTTGGGCTACAGCTCCCAGAATCTTCCACTGGTCATGCTGGGTGAGGGATTCTGGAAGACCACAAAATAACATTTTCAATGTCTGGGGAGTCACAATCCAAAAAAAGGAAATTTTCCAAAGTCTGGTGCTGCCATCTCTTTTCTTTCCCCTTGGAAGGTGGAATAATAATGAAGAAATGTCTGGATCATTGACATTGCAATCCCAGGAGATGCCAGAGTTGAAGATAAAGAATTGGAAAAACTAATAAAATACAGAGACCTGGCAATTGAAATATCTCGCTTGTGGTTGAAACATTCCTCAATTTTGATTGACTGTGCCTGGTATTCTGTAATAATAATATCATAAAATCATTATCAAGGGATGATAATTATAAATACCTTGGAATACTAGAAGCAGATAATCTGCATACAAAAGTTAAAGATCTGACACAAAGGGAATAGAATAAAAGACTGTGAAAAATGTTAAAATCAAAATTAAATGGTGGAAATACAATCAAAGCCATAAATACATGGGCAGTTCCAGTAATTAGATACCCAGCTGGAATAATAGATTGGACCCTAAGTGAATTAGAAAAATTGGATTGAAAAACACGGGAATTTATGAACATGCATCATGCACTACATCCAAATAGTGATGTGGACCAATTATATTTAACGTGGAAAATTGGAGGTTGGGGATTTCTACAAATATAATAGGCACCAGAGAAAGAAAAGGGAAGCTTAAACTATTATATTAACAAAAACAGAGAAAAATTACAACAACTTGGGTATGGCTAAAATTGGGGACCATCAAGAAAGAAACCAAAGGATTGATTTTTGCTGCAGAAGAACAAGCACTCCAAACTAATGTCATACAGCTAAAATTCAAGGAATTAGTGCAAACAGAAAAATGCCGACTCTGCCAAGAAAAGATGAAATGGTGTTATACTTTGTCTGTGAATGCCAGAAGATTTTGCAAACAGACTACAAAGCAAGGCATGATAGAGTAGCAAAATTAATACACTGGTCAATATGTAAAAAATATAATTGGCCAGCCTCCAACAATCCGTGGGAACATCAGGTAGAGAAGATGTCAGAAAAATGATAAAGTCATGAACTTGTGAGATGTTTAGATTAAAATGGACAGACATTTTGAACATAATACACAACTCATAACAATAATAGACCAAAGAAATGTCTGGATAATTGACATTGCAATTCTAAGGGATGCCGGAGTTGAAGATAAAGGATTGGCAAAATTAACAAAATACAGAGACCTGGCAATAGAAATAACTCGCTTATGAATGAAACCATTTTTGTGGTCCCCATAGTCATCGGGGCATTAGGAACAATGCTGTGGAATTTTATAAAATATTATAACCAGCTGCAGATCTCTGAAATAACATCATCAGAGCTGCCAAAAACAGCAGTATTAGGAAGAACATACATATTACACCAATCTGTCTTTTCTTTATTCGTATCAGAGAACATTGCACAATTCAAAATCATGGACACACATGAAATATAGGCAAAATGAAAAACCAATGAAAATATGAAGACAGTCAAGACTATTGTTTGACCAGAAGTGGTCAGACCTTGAGATGTGTGCAGAAACTATTCCTTGATTTCTGTCGTCATCGGGGGTGGGTGGTGGGTGGCTGGTGTCCATGAAGTGGGTGGGCTCAGTGTTGTTCCAGTGTAACACTTCCAGTTGCATCAGGATATGCCTGAGTGTACTCACAATGCTTCCGTACTCTTCTGGGAGGCTCCTTCTATGTCACTGATATTTAACGGATACTTAGGTTTTTGGTTAAAACTTGTATCTATTACATATTGCCAGTCAATGTTTTTATGATTTTTGTCTTTCATATTTGTGAATATTTTTGTGACAACAAGAAGGAGAAGAAGAAGTCCCCACTGTTGGCTGCAACATATTTGTACAGATGAGCAGGTGGGCAGTAGCCAGACGCTGTCTTTTCTCCCACTCAATCTGACATGTGGAATTCAGGGGCCCACAACCCTGAACATGGCTCAGCCTCATACAGCAGCCTAGCAGGGGGCTCCACAGACCTTACCTCCCTAGGGGCTCTGTTTGGTCTTATAATTCACACATGGTGCACAGCCATCATAACTGAAGCAGCTGCCATGAAAGGCCGCATTAGGAAACTTCTATGCCATTCCTAAATTGGCATACTGCACAGTCACCTGCCCTCTTTCTCTTTATTTTTTTTTTAATCAGCCACTCCATTTTAATAAATGGAGTGGAATTAACTTTATTCTGACCTTGCATTGGGTGTGCTCAGCAACGCGTTCATTCTGTTCTGCCCGGTGTATTTTTGTGTGTGTCCCCCCTCTTTGCCCATTACCCCTGTAGTAATCTGATGGATGTCCTGCATAATTTCACTTAGCACGTCCTTTCCGTCTTGATTCTTTTTTCCCTTTGACATCTAAGGCATTTTTAGCGAATATGAGAGCACTCTGATATGCAGGGCAAAGCTCCTTGAAGCTCTCTTGCAAGAAGCTGGAATCATTCTTCCAAATCTGGATGGGTTTGTAGGTGGATAGAGGCACTCCACTGTTCCCAGACAAGGTTCCCAAAGGAAACTTTTGCTCATGTTTTGCTCAACTTTTTTAACAAAAGCACTGGTGCAATGTGGTTATTTTAATCTTGTTTGAGAAATGCAAAGCTGGAAAGGACCCTATGGATCCCCTGTCAGGAAGGCACAGTGGGGAATCGAACTCCCCACCTCTCATTTCTGAATTGAACTGTTTCACTGGCAGTCATGGTTAGGGGGGTTCTTTAGCTAATGTGTCATTTACCTCCTTTGTTCCAAAAAGATTTTAAGCCAAACCTGATGATATTTGGGCCCCTCTTCTCCGCGGGTGTCTCCCTGGCAGTCTTAGCTCCTGCAAAATGTGGAAATATTGAGTTAAATTTAAAGAACTGTGTTGCAAATTAGTTAACCCCTTCCTCCACCGAAATTTGTTGTTGTTACATGTTGTCAAGTCAATTCAACTTATGGTGACCCTATGAATGAGTGATCTCCAAAATGTCTTGCCTTCAGCTCTTGTAAATTCAAGCCTGTGGTTCTTTTAGGGAGTCAGTCCATCTTGTATTTGGTCTTCCTCTTTGCCTGCTGCCTTTCACCTTTCCCAACATTATTATTTTTTCCAGAGAATTCTGCCTCCTCATGATGTGCCCAAAGTTGGACAGGCTCAGTTTCAATGTTTTTGCCTCTGAAGACAGTTCAGGCTTGATTTGATCTAGGACCCACTTGTCTGTCTTTCTGGCAGTCCAGGGTATCTGCAAAGCTCTCTCCTCCAGCACCACATTTAAAATGTATCCGGTTTTTTCCCTCTCAGCTTTCTCAACGGTGCAGCTTTCTCACCCATCCATGGTGCTCGGAAATACAAGAGTGGGGCTGATCTTGGTCTTGGTCTCCAGTAACACATCCTGAAGTTTAACATGTTCATGAAACATGTTGTTGATTAATGATTCTCATTAGCTCTGAAGTGCAATGAAGAAGAAGTTTGGCCTTGTTATGGGAGGGGTCTCAAGAGGAAGAAGATGGCTGGAAAGCACAGGAGTGTTTGTGTCAGAAACCAGAAAAGGCAGATATGGAACCTGCTCTCCCCCACCTCCAACCCTGCATGCAATACATGCCCTTTAGCATTGATTTTTGCAGGTCAGACACTTTGATTTCTAAGTTAGTGCGAGCATAGAGAATGCTATTAGGCAGTTAAACTGTTTAAAGTAAGTTTAGTTACTTTTGCTTCACCAACTTTCATAGCCAGTTATCACCGCACTTTAGTACTGCAGACATGTTAGGCACAGTGTTTGATGGGTGAATGAACAACATACATTTGCAGTTGGGGGAAAAAAAGGTGATCCAGAGATCCATGGTAAAAACTGTTGCAATTCCGTGCTTTAGGACAGCATGCCTTCCTCCATCTGGTCATTTTCACACGCCTGGCACTGCCAGCCTCAGCAGCTCCAGACATCAATCAGATTGTATGATTCATCATCCAGCAAATCTGGAAGGTGCCCATCTAGGGGAGACACTATTAAAATAACAAAAATGGACATTTTGAAAGAACCAGTAATAAAATATGCCACCGGGGGCAAAAGTGACTATTTGGGAGAAATGTGTAAAAACAAACTGAATTGTGGCTACTGTGTATTTCTGAGAAACCGTGGATTGGTGGCATCAAAGCTAAGGAGGACACTCGTGTGAGTAGAGCCAGCCTGTATGGCCTTGGGCAAGCTGCACAGTCCCACAACTGCCTCCAGAAGAAGGGAGTGGTAAATCACTTATTGATTTGATGGCACATTATTTTTTTCTTTTTTAATATAGGAATTGTAGGTCTCCAAGCAATGTTAAATACGAAGGAAAATGTATGGGCATTATTCTGTCATACTGCTGAGAAAAGAAAACTAGTTGCCTGTTTCTGACATTTTTGACCATTGTGTACCAGGGTGGTAGGATAATTGACATTCTATGGTCTGCGCTTTGATAGGAAATTTTGTAGCCACAGGCCAGTAATGATTTGAGCTGTTTTCTGACGGGCTCCTCAGCACAATTCCTCATTCGGAAGCCAATTCAGCAAAAGTCAATGGGGCTTACTTCCAAGTGTTTTGGATTAATCCCATTGCCATGGAAAGATGAATTACTTCAGCCACTCAAGAAGTAGGACGAGCCCCTTGAAACACACTGTCTGGTTCCAAGAGGAGATTAGGTTATTTTTCTAAATTCACTTCTCCCCCTTGTTGCTATTCCTGCTTGTCGTGCACATTCATTTTATTCATAATTCAAACAAAGAGTTGGGGGAAGCAACACTCTTCAGAGTATCTTATCTGGATGCATTCCATTTGTTAAGCATTTGAAGGGTTTACTTAAGAAACAGAACACACGCAGGTTGATAACTGAACATATTGGGATCACTAAGAAACATAATAGGGAGCTGATTAGATGAATCGCTTCTCTCTAACATGGTAGCCCCATGCCTAGAACAGCTGATCCATCACTTACTTCTGCAGAAGTCCCACACAGAATCAGTGCTCCATAAACTCATTTATTTAGTGATACAAGGATAATAAACATAGGCTTCCTTATCAGCAAATTTCAAAGTGCCTAACAGGAGCAATAACTTACAATAAGATGCATGGAATAGGGCTTTGGGTCTGAATTCTGTTGCCTTTCGTGATTGTGGGGCACACAGTTATCAATCACATAAGTGGAACTTGCTGTTTCGTTGATCTGCATCTGTTCTTCCCTGGTTGCAAACTGATCGCTAGGGATGGGATTTTCTGGACTACAAGTACAATAATTCTCTACTCTGGAAAAAGGCTTTGAGGCTTAGCTAAATTTTTTAATTAATGCCACAAGATTCTTGGTTGAAACTGATCATCTGCCAACACTGGCAATGAGATGGCTAACCATCCCACATCTTTTTAAAGAAAATCCTTTTCTCTCTTCACTACAGACTAGCTGCTTTTCCACACAATGAATTTTCCCAGCTCCTCCTCATCTCACTGTATATCTCATGCTGACCTAATTCTATCCGTCAAATCCTCAGCTTGTCTTGAGTTCGGAAGACGTGGTGCCTTGTGATCCTATCTTTCCTGAATGATGGGCAAGATTCAGTGGCAGCCACCAAGTGGAGGATGGGGTATAGTCTTATGTACGTGTGTGTGCCAATTTCAGTCTGCATTTTTGCTGTCATCCCCTGCCAGTCTCTAGAATATCTTGTTGCTGGTGCCCCTCCCAACATCACTATTTACTCACAACTCTGTTCATTTCCATACAGACTATAAGCCGAGCAGCATAACCAATTGCTCGTCTAGATATGACAGTAATTTTATGCAATTCAGGCTTCCAAGTTTCTTCTAACCATCTCACAGATCCTTCTCCTATCACTTAAACCTGTCTCCGCTTCGTGCTTTATTCTCCAACAGCGACAGTATTATCTTTCTAGCAGATGTTAATACCTACATGAAAGGCTCAAAGAATATCCCATTATTCACTGTAATTTCCTTCCTTTTATTCTTTTGTAAACATACACACACATGCAAGAGCAGTTTGGAGCTACACGAGGAAGAGAAGAATCAGTTTAATATACTGAAATTAGGAAGGCAAGGGATGAAAGGAGAATTAATGGCATCCAGTTCACTGAAGCTTGGCCGGGGCACCAGATTTCAAATCGCTGGGCAGCCATTTACTCGGAAGCCTTTGTGAGGTTTCAGACCCACTGGGAAGCTGCTGTTGCACAGCTAAATTGCTGGATAATCTGGATCAATAAAAATTGTGGAAGGTGTGGTGATAGCAAATTGCATTTATGGGGGAACATCCATAATATTTAATGGAAACTCAAGGCTTCAGTTCAAGGGGTAGTCCCCACTACAGTAGCCCTACTGAATAAACAAGATTTCTGCACTGGTTGACTTACCATTTAGCAGTTGATTCAGTGAAGAAGTGGACTTGTCTGAAGAAGTGGACTTGTCCACGAAAGCTCACATTAAAATGTAGTGGTTAGTCTTTAGGCGCCACAACATTTTTTTCTTCTTAATTTTTTTTTGTTTTTGTTTTGTTTCTGCCTGACATTGATTCAGTGGGTCACTCTTAGTCAGAATTAGTGATTTGATTTAAGTTGAAAGCTCAGCCAGGGATGTGGATTGCTTTTTGTTTGTGCTCCACATCCTTCCCTCACTTCCATAGCATCATAGAATCGTGAAGTTGGAAGGGGCCTCTAAGGCCATCCAGTCCAACCTCCTGCTCAATTGAGTGCCAACTGCAGTGGCACTCTATGGACAGGCACCCCCACCCCCACACCTGTTCTCTCCTCCATCCATTTCATCTTTATTTATCAAAGTCTTTAGTCCCTCTGGGCAGAGAAGAACCTTATGAATTCTGTACATTGCCTAGATAATTTTTCCTATGAGAAATGGGTTGAGTAAGAATTACTTGGCCTTCTGTTTTTTCAGCAAAGCTGAGAAATAACTAGTTATAGAGTTACTTATAACTAGTTACATTTTGGATGAATAATGTAACTAGTAGGCACATAGTAACTTTTTAGGTATGACAAGGAACACCTATGTTGCTTATGTAAGTAGTAACACCAGTTATTTTCAGAAATTTTAATGGAATTTTAAAGTACTTTTAGAAGCAGCTCAAAGAGATTTCCTTTCCACTTTTATGGCATTCTCTTAACAATCTTAAACAGAAAGGAAAGTGTTTTTTGTTTTTTTAATATTTTCATAAATATTTCCAAGGTGCAGTGTAAGAATTGGCCACTAGAGGGAACAAGAGAGTCTTTCTCTTTATTATTATTATTTGGCCAGTTGATACTCCAAATAGCATATGTCCAGAAGTATAAATCTCAGTGTTGAATTACTGCTACTCAAGTCAGTGGTTGTCCAAAGGCCGGCTTCTTAATTAAATCTGCTGAAATTTATGCTGCGAAGTTTACACTAGTGTAAATATTCAGTTCAGTTCTTGAGGGAGGGGACAGTCAAACATTTTGAAGTTGGAAGGCAGACTTCTCCAGAGCTTGTGTAATCCTGGGGTTATTTCGTTCAGCGGAGTGGAGGGAGAAATCCTCAGGAAGGGGCTGTGATTGTAATGTTCAGTTTACAGAGAGAGAGAACTGGACAACAAAAGAGCTGAAATTTCCTGGAGCTGAAATTTGACCCTTATCACCTAGTGTGATTTACCACCTAATCAACAGGATTTTGGCCGTTGTCTATGTATAGTATTCCTGTTCTGTGTAATAAAGTAAAAGGGCTGATAAATGCTCTCACTTCATAGTGTACTTTGTTTTTCTGCAATTTAGCAGAATTTTCATATCCATAATATAGTTTCCTTGGTCCACATCTGCTTGTAGTTTTAGCTTATTCTTCTTCTTCTTCTTTTTTTACAGCCCCAAATCTTTGGTTCGTAACAGTCAATTTACGATCCTGACGCCTGCATTGTAAGTGCTTGTAAACAGATTCCATGGGGAAGATTTAAGTTGGGAGGACAGCTCCTATAAAGAGGAACAAGAATTCATTACATATTGCAGATGGAGCAGATTAGAAAATATATCTATATCTTTGCCTAGCTGTAAAAGTAGAACCTGAAACCTTCACAATGGCATGTAGTTTTGTTGCAAAGCATTCTTCAAATGCTCCACAAAAGTTTCAGGTCAATAGTTTGTTGAAAAGGTGGGGGAAGAAAAACCAGATGGGATTGTTTAAGGACAGGGGTGTAGTGTATTGGCCACTTTAAAGGAGGGCTCTGACAGCTGGAGGAGACAGGTGGACCTTGTAATGAGGTGATTCCTAGAGGATTTGATTGGGGTGTGTGTGGAGTTATGGGTATTTATTGAATGTGTGTCTTGTGTATGTCATGTCGTCTTTGGAATAAAGGACCGTATGTGGAAGCCGTTGTCGTGTCTGGACCCACAACATAACACTGGCGACGAGGATGGGATTTTGCTTGCCTGCAGAGGGTATGTTTGACTGAATTAATTACCTGTCTGTGGGCTAACCGTTGGAGAAATGAAGGACGAGCTGTGGAAATGGCTACCCAGGGATATTTGGAGCCTTTTGACCCAGCTGTTGCAGAATGGGAAACTTACATATCAAGGTTTGAGTTTTACCTTGCTGCCAACAAAATAACGGAACCAGAGACTTTTAGAGCTACCTTTCTCAGCACTTGTGGACTGCCTGTTTTTGAGACAGTGAGAGCGTTGTCTGCTCCTACCCCTTTAAAAAACATCACATTTTCAGTCATCAAAGACCATTTCTCACCTCAACCCTCAGAGATTGCTTGTCGGCATGCTTTTTACAAGCGTGACCAGGGGCCAGGCGAGTCAGCAGCTAATTATGTTACGGCCCTTCGACAAGCGGCAAGGCATTGTAACTTCACAGACCTTGAGGAGGCGTTGAGAGACAGGTTGGTTTGTGGCATAAGGGACGAAAAAAGGCCAGCCTGGTTAGATGGTAGAGGAGATGTAGTTCAAAATGCCTGCTCCTTTGGTACATTTTTTCAGCCATAAGGCTTGAACTTTGTTTTGTTTAGTCGTTAAGTTGTGTCCGACTCTTCGTGACCCCATGGACCAGAGCACACCAGGCCTTCCTGTCTTCCACTGCCTCCCGGAGTTGGGTCAAATTCATGTTGGTAGCTTCGATGACACTGTCCAACCATCTCGTCCTCTGTCGTCCCCTTCTCCTCTTGCCTTCACACTTTCCCAACATCAGGGTCTTTTCCAGGGAGTCTTCTCTTCTCATGAGATGGCCAAAGTATTGGAGCCTCAGCTTCAGGATCTGTCCTTCCAGTGAGCACTCAGGGTTGATTTCCTTCAGAATGGATAGGCTTGTTCTCCTTGCAGTCCAGGGGACTCTCAAGAGTCTCCTCCAGCACCACAATTCAAAAGCATCAATTCTTCGGCGGTCAGCCTTCTTTATGGTCCAGCTCTCACTTCCATACATCGCTACTGGAAAAACCATAGCTTTGACCTTTGTCGGTAAGGTGATGTCTCTGCTTTTTAAGACGCTTAGGTTTGTCATCGCTTTCTTCCCAAGAAGCAGGAGTCTTTTAATTTCGTGGCTGCTGTCACCATCTGCAGTGATCATGGAGCCCAAGAAAGTAAAATCTGTCACTGCCTCCATATCTTCCCCTTCTATTTGCCAGGAGGTGATGGGACCAGTGGCCATGATCTTAATCATAAGGACTAGAATCCTGCAAACTGAGATTAAAGGGATGCTGGGTTTTGCTACACCACATCAGTTTTTTTTTAAATTTCTGTAGGACAAAATCTGAGCTCAGAGAAGTTACATGTTAATTAGAATGGCAGCTAATTGGCTGGTAGATTTGGAGAGTTATTGTTGCTCCAAACCCCTTTCTCCCAACCATGAGCCAAACTATAGGCCATGTTCAACTTGGGTTCACAAGCCTGTTCCAGGCATTGCAGCTCAAATGACAATTTGGGCCACTGCATTTAATCAACGTTTATAGTCTGATTGAGGTGTGTGTGTATATTTATGGTGTGTGTGTGTGTGTGTGTGTGTGTGTTGCTCGTAGGACTGGAGGGATCAAAAGGGCAACTTTGATTTTGTCTTTGGGGTGTCAAGTCTTGTACCGAAGAGCACACTGTAATTATTTAGTCTTAAATAAGTAATTACTTTTTTCCTGCTTCCATTTTCAGAAAATAATGATATTACTTACGGTTCATTAACTGCTTCCAGCAGAATACCTGATTTTATTTAATTAACTAGACAGCGTGGTTTAGTTACTTTCTTTCTTTAAATTGTTGATTAAGCATTACTTTCAGAAGATTAGCAACTCCAACCCTCAAAGGGTTTGTTTTAATAGTTTCTTCTCTTTTTCTCTGCTTAACAGAAGTCTAATAAAACGGCAGTGTTGCAGACTAAATTTTTGTGTGATCTATCAAAAGGTACAACTCTGATGATGTCTTGATGACTCTTAATCTATTGGGTGGTTGTGTAAATCTTCTCCAGTTTTAGCTTGAACTTTAGAGGTGCCAGCAAAAGTGCTGAGCTCTGTCTTCAACATGGGTTCAACACCTTGCATATCTCCTGCAAAGTTCAAACTAAAACCTGGAGAGGGTTCACCAGTGCCATGAAATTGAATTCACTATTTCCCCACTGAGTGAAATAGGTCTCTGTCTATGTACTGCCATTTCTGACTATCAGCAGATGTACATTTTCATAGCCAGAGTACACCAAATTTAGTCATGTATTTAACTATGTGTGCCTAAACTGATTATAATTATCTTGGAGAAAAAAATCAGTCCCAAGACCCTCATCAAGAATTAGGGTTGCCAGATCAGCAAGAATTAGGGTTGCCGTTCCCTTAGATTTTTGAGGGCAAAACATAAGATAAGGAGACAGACCATTATTGTGAAGTTCTAAGAAACAGACACTTGTATAACAACTACACACCAATTTGCCTGTGTGCATGAGAGAAGAGTGTGGATTTCCTGCACTATATGTCCACAGATAGTATGGCCAGTAGCCCCAACTATCATGGATTCAATGGAATTTACAGACGTCCTGAATTGACTCTATGCGTCTGTTCTTAGTTGGGATTAAGAATAGGATAAAAGGCCAGTACAATGGATAAAATGGATAGAGGGTTTGAGTAGGAGTCAGGAGACCTGGGTTCAAATCCCTGCTCAGCCATGGAAACTCACTGGAGGGGTGACAATGATTAAGGCACTCTGTGAACATTTCACACACCTTGAACATTCCACACTCTGGGAACATTTCACACACCTTAGGGTCACCATAAGTCAGAACTGACTTGACGGCACATGCCAACAAGGACAATAGGACACTGATCCATGTATGGAACACACACAAACAAACAAACACTTTTGTGATGACCTAGTGAGACCTGGAGCCAGCAGGAAGCTTATTCTTCTTCCAGAGCTGCTCACCTTGAGATTTGTTGTTTCACCAGAAAATTCAGGGATAGCAGTTCTCCGAAACCACAGCAGGTGCCCTGAGATGTCGCAAATCAGTCTAGAACAAGGTTGCAAACTGGATCAGGACCAAGCAGGTTTTCTGTGGATAGACACTCCATTGTCATTTGTCTTTGCTCCTGAAATTGCTCTTGACTGTGTAATATCCTAACATACCACAGGATGAAACCATGGCAGTCAAAGGGGTATCAAATTCCTATAACCAGCAGTGAAGCACACTTTCTCTTCTACTCAACCAATCCAACTCTGCTGTTTTTCTCTCCCTCCCACCCTTGTTTTTTTTTGGGGGGGGGAGTCATCCCTTTCTTCCTATGAGACGTAGGAAGTGGGTTGGTAGAGAAGAGATAAATTAATCTTGCCAGAAGTCTACTCTCCTCTTAAATAAGGTCAAAGACAACATACGTTGGGCATATAATGAGAAGAAAAGACTCACTGGAGAAAGACAATAATGCTGGGAAAAGTTGAAGTCAGCAGAAAAAGAGGAAGACCAAATATGAGCTAGATTGACCCAATAAAAAAGCGGTACCTTAATTTTTACAAAACCTGAGCAGAGCTGTTAATGACAGTGTCACCCTATACAATAGGGTCTTCTGGAGGACAGTAATTCACAATGTTACTGTAGGTTGGAAGTGACCTAATGACACACAGTGACAGCAAAGACCACATGGCTAAGCTCATGTCTCATTTAGGGCCCTAAGTTGTGGATAGTACAATCATGAATGCTTATTGTCTATAAAATGTATAAATGCACTCGATCTACTAATTCATAACTGGTTTTGAGGTGGGCATCTGCATGTTTAATCTCACCTAACCCATAACAAAAAGCTATAAGCTTCCACTGCCCCCCCCCCCCCCATGTATGTAATATGAGAATAATTTCAGGCTATGTGTTATCCTAGTAAAATTGATTTATACCTCATAATTTGGCCTCTTCCTTTTCTGAATGGCCTTGTGAAAGTTGTGAGTTTCATTGAGTGGAGGAAGGCAGGAGACCGAAGGGATTTCTGCTTCCCATTTATCTAATAAATAGAGATAATAACTCAGTTTTGTTTTTAATATCTCAAACAGAAAGGTCAAGCAAAGCGAATGGGGAAAGTCCAAGGTAACATTATCCCTCAGCAAAAGCTGTTTCCCAACGGCAGAAATATAGCATTTTAAAATCAGCACAAAATCAAATTAGTTGGCTTTTAGCTGGTATTGAAGGTGGTGGGTTTTGTTTTGTTTTTTAAAGGAGAGACCATATTAATATCTGAATTTCTCCTGGCTCCTGGGGCAGTGAATCTAGAACTGGCTTACAGGAAAGTTAAATAAGAAACACAAACAGTTTACAAATATGTCAGTGCTCAAAAAGCTCTTAAACACACAGAACAGCCGTCTTCTTTAGCGAGAAGTACATTATAATGAAACTTTCCTGGACTCCTGATTAAGGCAGTATCACAGCAAACTACTTGAAAGCAGGCTTAGCTATCGTGCTGTTTCTCTGTATTAAGTGGATTTATGGCTCAGATCAATGTTTCCTGTCTGTTGAACTGGCAGCTGTCGATTGGAGAAGAACATGAGCAGAGGCAACTTCGGCCAGGCACACCCAAGTGCATATCATGTCTGGGGCAAGTGCCGTCACCCTTCAGCCCCTCTGTGGGTGATTGAAGTTTTCTTTTTATACAGAACTAGCAGACGTCAGAGCTGTAACTAGCGTGGTGGCCATTGGGGCTTAGAGGCAGGTCACCAAAGTCAGTCAGGATACAAAAATTTGCTGCTGAAGGGATAACCTCTCTCTCTCTCCCCCCTTCCCCCTTTGCTGATAGAAGGGCACAAACCTAGCATAAGGAAACAGTTGGGCTCTGTGTGGACAGCGGAAATGGGGATTTTGCCATCACAGCCCGGGGATTTCGTTCCATTCCTCCATCTTCTTCTTACGCATGTCAGTTTCATAAGACCCATGCTTAAGCAATGAGGTCATGAAGTTCTGGGTGTCACAACTACTCGTGACCATGCTGGCAGGAGTGCATAGGTTAGAAACCCCTTCATTCCCACCCCACACCCCCCGCACCCCCATTTTCTTCATTGCAGCTCTTTCTCTCTTGCCTGTTCCCTTGCGTCTCTCTGTTTCTCCCAGGTCCATCTGTCCTTTCACCCAAATGCTTTGAATTTTCCACTGTTTTTCCTCTCTACGTCCTCCCTTTACCTTTCAAGGTGTTCTAGAAGCCCTGTGCAGGGCTAAACCCCTTCTTGCCCTGCCTAGAACCCAGGGATGGGGACTCAAGTTGCGGAACTCGCGGTCAAGTCAGATTGAAGTCACACCAGTGACTCGACTTGGGTTTTATTTTTCAAGGACTTCTACTCAACTCACGACTTGGAACCCACCCACCTGTCCCTTTTTTCCGGGGGGGGGGGGAAGCTTGTATTTAAAAGGGACTCAGACTCAGGGTTTGGGACTCAGGACTTAGTACCAAAGACTTAGACTTGGAGTTGGTACTTGTCACCAAAGATTCAGATTCGGATTTGGGATTCAGACTCAAAGACTTTCCAACATCCGTGATAGAACCTGGTATGAAGGACCACGTCCTCCATGGCTGTTTTGCACTACGAGCTGGTATTCATTGATACTAGGATTGGCTCTACCGTTACCCCTGGTGAGAGAGTCACCTTGGGCAGCAGAGCTCTGGTGCGGGGCCGGGGTTGCCCCCCCCTACCCCCTGCTCACCATCAGCATTGCGTTCCCATTGAACTTTTAGAGACCCTTCTTGGCTGAGAAGAGCAGGTGAGGAATTGCAGCGTCATCCAAGAAGGTGACATCCTCCCTGAGTGATGCTGAAGAAGAAGCAGATTTTCAGCCAAGACCTTGTAGAAGTAGCAGAGTAGATTCATTTTGGTCTTTCCTCCCACAGGGCTTTGTCCCCAAAGGCTCTCCTCAGAGCCAGGCATTTTTGCAATAGCAAGCTGAAAAGAATTTAGAGGTCACTCGTTGATTGAGATGCCGGACATCAGAGGCAACTGAATGGCCCTTAACAACAACAATGGCTCAAAAATAGGCCCAGTAAAGAGAGGCTCTGTGGATCAGCAAGGGCTCACCTACCTTTTCTTCAGCAGTGTGCATGTCATGTCATTCCTATCTCCCCTGGTACTTTTGCTGGTGGTGGTGGTGTCTTTGTTGCCTGCCTCCTCTTCCAAGTGAGGAGGACTGGGGCAGCAAACTGCCTCCATTTGAGGGTGGATGGGTGGTCTTGTCTCTGCTTCAGTCAGCAGGGAGACTTTGTATCATTTCTAAGGGGTACACAGTTCACTAATTTGAGAGGTTCTGCTTAGTCATCAAGGCTAACTGCCCACTGACCCTTGTATTTTCATGATATATAATCACAGAGTCATGACGTTGGAAGGGACCTATAAGGCCATCAAGTTCAACCTCCTGCTCAGTGCAGGAATCCAAGTTAAAGGATATCTACCAGGTGGTTGTCTAAATTTCTCTTGAATGCCTCCAGTGCTGGAGCACTCACCAACTCCCGAGGTAACTGGTCCCATTGCTGTACTGCTCTAACAGTTAGGAAGTTTTTCCTGATATTCAACGGAAATCTGGCTTCTTGTAACTTGAGCCCATTGTTGCGTGTCCTGCACTCAGGGATGATTGAGAACAGATCCTGCCCCTCCTCTGTATGACAGCCTTCCAAGTCTTTGAAAAGTTCCATCATATCTCCCCTCAATCTTCTTTTCTCAAGGCTAAACATGGCCAATTATTTCAGTCTTTCCTCATAAGGCTTGGTTTTATTGTCTAATCTAATAATAATTGTGTGTCTTCAAGTCAGTTCTGACTTATGGCAACTCTTTTCAGGGTTTTCCAGGTAGAGAATGCTCAAAAGTGGTTTATCATTCCGTTATTTGGGGGGCATCCTGGGGCTGCGAAGCTTGCCCAAGGCCACACAGGTTGGCTCTACTCCCAGGAGGCACAATAGGGAATCAAACTCTCAACCTCTGGCACTTCAGTCAGAAACCTAACTCACTGAGCTACCTAGCTGGCCTTTCTAATCTAAGTATCTGAAAAAACCGATCAGTCTTGTTCTTGTTGCATTCTTTTGAATGCCATCGGCATTCCTAATGCTTGTGGATGTAGAAATAGCAGCACATGGGGAGCCCTTGAAAATATCTAGCGCAGGATTGGGTGCTGTGTATCCCTGAAGCTGCATGTCTCCCTGCCAGGTATGCAGGTTTCCCCAGCCTGCCCTTGGTTTTCTAGTAGAAAAAGAGAGAAAATGTGCATTACAGCTCCTGGAACCCTTCAACCTCTGCAATCCACCTTTAAAAAGGTCTCAGCTCTCCTTCACAACTGAGTATCAAAAAGCAAACCAAAACTCAGAACCTATTTTTTTCAAAATGGGAAGCACTTCTCTACTTACTTCTACTTCTATTTTCTTGCACCATTGGGGGCATTTTTGGCAGTCTGTGCACAGCCCCCAGACAGTCCCAGGAACACAAAACTGTGCCTCCTGGCCTGGACCAATGTAGGCTGCCCACCTCCGAAGAGCAAAGAGGATTTATACATTTGGGAGCATAAGAGAATATTGAACAGCTGGCTGGCAGCTACACATCAGCATGATGTGAAAGAAAGCATGTTCTCCAAAAACAGAAAGTGTATACAGTCAACCCTCAATTTACGAACTTAATCCATTCCGGAAGGACGTTCTTAAGTCGAAAAGTTCGTAAGTCGAATAAGCATTTCCCATAGGAATGCATTGAAAACCAATTAAAACGTTCCGGCTGTTTTTGGTTCTTAGGTCGAGGGGCGGTTTGTAAGTCGAACCATTAGTTCCCATAGGAACTAATGCAAAGCCGGTTAATCCGTTCCTACCACTAGGGGCAGAATTTTTTTTATTTTTTTTTCCTTTTAACCTAAGATGACTTAGGGGTTTTTTTCGGTTCGTAACTCGAAGTAAAGTTCGCAAGTCGAGGCTATATTTTTCTATCAGAGCGGTTCGTAAGTCGAAAAGTTCGCAACTAGGGCCGTTCGTAAGTCGAGGGTTGACTGTATCAGCTTTGTTGCCGATCAAGAGGCCAGGATGAAAGCCAGCCAGGATTCCCAGAAATGTAGGGTGGAAAAACTTAATTTACCTTCTTCATTTCTTAATATGACCACAGGAGTTTGGCGTTCCCTCCCTTCCATCTACTTGGAAGCTTCAAAAATGTGGATTCTGCTTCTTAATTCAGAACTAGTTGACTGGTTATATGACAGTTTGCCCTCCAAATACCAGTGTCTGTGTTGGCAAACACCTTAAGGCGAGAAGCAGAGTAGAACCTTTGGGCTAGATGGGCGGGGTAGAAGTCCAATAAAATATAAAAGAAAAAGAAAAAAAGAGAGGAGCAGATGGTTCATGAAGACAAAGTGGGGACATCCTGGAGAACCTCAGCCAGCTGGAATTCTCTAAGATGTGCCATCTATGGATAAAATTAGACAAAACAGCATTTGCTAAAAGCAGCGCTCCCTTAAGAGTAAAAACATGTCCATTTTTTCTTGCTTGCTGCATTCCCTATAGAGCAAAAGTGATTGATTCCTGAGGAGCAAACACGGGCTTCATTTGAAAGTCTGACTATTTTGGTACAGAGCGTTGCAGGAACTGTGTGTCTGGAGAAGGAAAAGTGCAACTGAAAGACATACATATTTCTCCCAATGTGTGAGTGGACACTATGACATCATCCTGATCCTCATCATGATGTTTATACACGTGAATTCCTTGTATCATCCTAAAGAGAACAGTTTACATGTGACAGATCTTCTCCGTGTTATCAACCCTTGGGCTTGGTTCACATGTACACCAAATCCAGACCCTTCTAGATTTGATTTGCCATGACACCTGTAAGCAGTGCTTCACAGTGGAGGCTGATTTGTGTGTGTGTGTGTGTGTGTGTGTGTGTGTGTGTGTGTGTGTGTGTGTGTGTGTGTGAGTGATTGAGGGAGAGAGGGAGAGAAAGAGAATATGTACTGGGTTCTAGTTCAAAGCAGCTACCCATGGTGCTACTTTGAGGATATGGTGCAGCAGCTTGGATATCACCTGTAAAGTTTGGACTAAAAACCTGAGCAGATTCAGCCCTTCTGTGAAATTGAAGTCAACAGCCTCTGAAAAGCATTGGCAGGCAATAGTTTCATATGCAGGGCAGGCTGGTTCATGCATGCACATTACCAGTGGATGTTGCAGTCATGAAATGCTCAACTCATTGGTATGAATCAACTCTAAATGATGGAGCATGTCATGGGTGAACATTCTGAATTTCTGTGCTGACCACTTCTTGTCATACTAGCTTGTCTACTGAGAAAAAGATAAGATAACATTGGGAAAAGTGTGGACCCCTTGGAAAAAGGAAAGGCAGAGAGAAGTGGATAGCTCAGTGGTTTAGGTTTCTGGCTGTGGTGCCAGAAGTTGGGAGTGCGATTCCTCACTGTGCCTCCTTGACAGGGGCTGGACTGGATGATCCATAGGGTCCCTTCCAGCTCTGCAGTTCTAAGATGTTGATGTTGATGATTAGGTGGAATAAGTGAAATATTGTGAAATATAAGTGATTATATTGTTTTATAGCTTCAGTTGCGCTCACTGTGTTCTTATCCCACAACTCAGAAAAGAATTAAAGCCTGTGCTTGGAGAAATAGATTTCCCCCCCCAAAAAAGCTGATTAGCTTAGCATCAAGAACAAATGGCGCAGTGATAACAGTATTTCAGAGAAGCAAGGGTGTGAGGAAATGAGGGAAGGGAAAGCTACACCCATTACTTGCTTTTACTTCACATGAAACAAAGAGCACTCAATTGAGAGCTAATGAAACAGGCCTGAGAAGGGCTGAAGGTCAGTGATTAGTAAGTGTGATTATTTGAAACTAAAGATGTGATTATTACCAAGTGGCAATTTCTTAGCATTCAAGATGGAAGTGGAACGTACTTGTTACGAGGGTTGCTGAACTGGAGGGAATGACCAAAACAGTGCGAGGTCAATCAAGCCTACAAGCGAAAAGTTGTTTCACACTTTTCCGAAATAGCTCCGTAGTAGTAGTAGCAATAATAATAATAATAATAATAATAAATAATAGACCTTCTTTCACCCCTTTTAAACATTTTTTTCTTCCTCCTTGAGAGGAGACTTAACTGGTCCTTTGATAGCAAGAGGTCATGTTTTGTCGTCTGTGTTCCCTTTTACAAGCAATAAAATTCACCTTCATGTTAATCCTCCTCAGCTAGAAAGTGTCTTAACTTTGCCAAACAGGATACCTAGGGAATTATATTGAAACCACAAAAGCGCAGGTGCAGACCAAAGAGTAAAAGAAAGGGGGCAGGAATGGTAGAGCTGGTGGGAGATCTTAATTTTATTTAGATTTTTAAAAATCAAGTTACGTGAGTGAAAAAAAAATATCTCCCGAAACGACTTACTACTACTACTACTACTGTCCCATTAAGTCAATTGGCAAAGGGGCTTTCCAGGTAGAGGTGACTTAGAAATGGTTTATCATTCCGTTCTTTTGAGGGGCACCCTGGAACTGTGCAGCTTGCCCAAGACCACGCAGGCTGGCTCTTCTCCACAGAGGCACAGTGGGGACTTGAATTCCCAACCCAGATACCTAAACCGCTGAGCGAGCCAGGCAGCTAAATGCTTAAGAAATGGCCCTGTCATGTTATGGGTGAACCTACTCCATAGTCTCAATGGGTTTGGGTCATACCAAAGTCACAGTTTAGTATTTAACTGTCTTGTCTGTTAAATATTTAGCAGTTAATTCTGTCTTGCAGGTACATCTTGGCTGCTGCCACGTTGTCGGAAAAGAACTGGATTGAATCTGCAGTGACTCCTGTTGTATCACTATTGCCAAAATGGTACTCAGTCCAGTTTTTTCTGCTCTGGATTTCACAGGTACAGTGCAGGTTCAGGCAGTACAAGACCACCCTTTATTCCCTGCCAGTCGTCTGCCGGCCCCCTTCCACTGTTATCACTGTGAGTGCTCCTTTGCCTCCGCCTCCTTCCGTGTATACAACGACCCCCATTTTTTCCTCTAATTATTTTAGGGAAAAGTGTCGTTTTATACATGGAAAAATACGGTACGTCTGCCCAACCCTAACCCCTTCCCTTTGCTCTAGCTTGACCACTGCTGTATCTTTGATCTTTTTTGATCCCTTGCAACTTCGTTTACATATGTGGACATGTGATTCCTTTTTAAAAACCTGTAATTAAATTGCACATCTGAAGATGCACATAAAACTCTTTAAAAAACAAAAAACACCACACCAGTAGGCGAGAGCACTGTGTGATGTCCCAAACATGTAATATAGTGCCCAGCCCCTGACACGCCCACAACAGCAATGTGCATGCCCACACACACTGGATTAAAACCAAGAGTTCTCCAACTCTTGTTGGAGATGTTACAAGCCATCTTAACCCGCTTTGCAGATGGATGAGATGTATCAAACACACCTTCCATTTCTTGTAGATTCTCCTTCTGGTTACCTAAAGCTACTGGAGTTGTCAGATAGACAGATATACTTTAGCAGCCTTCCAAATAACAGTGTGTGAAATGTAAGGCCATTGGTCTTGAAAAGGCCAGATTGGAAGAAGCCATAATTGAGGTGAACCTGGACTGAATAGTGTTGGAGAAATGGAACGATGTTCATCTTCTTTGGAGAAACACAAGAAGGTTTTTGTAATGGCTGATGGCTCAACCATCAGAAAGAAGCTGGAATTGGACAGAGGGAGAGATAAAGGTAGAAGTAATATATTGAAAAAGTAAGAAGTGTGATTCATGGTATGGATACAGAGATTTAGTGGAAACCTTTAGTCTGAAAAAGGTGGAGGCAGTAGGTTGAGAAATGGAACCTAGTCCAACCCTGCCCGATCAGCTTCCCAGTTGAGTAGAACTTGAAATGTGGGGCTCCCACCTCCAAAATCAGTAGTCTCCTCATTGTGTTTCACTAACTGCAAAGAATTTGGGTTCATTTTCCATTCTGTCACCCTTTCATTCCTGGTCCCATCCTATATCCTCCACCATTGAAACAGAGGGGATGATCCCTTCCTTCTAGAGAAGAGAGGGCCGACTTGGGTGGATCTGGTTGCTAATTTTCTGCCCCAGGACTTTCTGGAGGCCACACAGCATCCAAAAATGTCTAAAAATGCAAAAGCAAAACAAACCCCAAAACACTAGCAGCTAGACATGTATTTATTCATTTAATTTATTGAAAATATTTTAAACCCCCCCCTTTTTCCTTAAAAAGGACTCACTCAAGGTGACCTATATCATTAAAAGACAATATTTAAAAGCCAAAAATGGTAAGTATACAGAGACTGAAAAAAGAAACAAATACCACACTAAAAATAGTAAACAAATTCAACACCAAGAACAGATTCAAAGCAACAAGGCATAACACTCCATTTAAAACCCCTCAATCACGAAGGGAAAGCCTGTCTGTAGAGAAAGGTCTTCATCTGCTTGAGGAAGGACAGCAACAGAAGGACAGGAAGGAATTCAAGCTTTGAAAACCAGGTCTTTTCAGATGTTTAAAAAAAAAAGACATTTTCAAATGTGAATTTATGAACTTTGGACTTTGGAGGGAACCTGGAGGCTGTGAAAAGAGCTGAGGTGGGGTGGGGGCTCACATGCCATGACAGAAATGCAGTTTGTCATCTAGAGGTAGCTATCTATCAGGTGCCCATCTCTGGGCATGCAGGAATTGAGGCTACATTCTGGTACCAGAACGGAGGCCACAGGAACTAGATCCTCCCTTTGGTGTGTCAGCTCCTTGGGGCAGAGACCGGTTATGCGAATCATCATGATACAATGATGACAGGGACAACACCAGTGGTGACAGGAACAATGAAGAAGTGTTATGATGAGGATGTTGCAGTGGTCTCTACGTTTGGAGGAATACATCACTCCTATAAAGACAGAAGAGACAGGATATATAAATAGAGTGGGTGACAACATAGAACAAGTTCCATAAGACATCCGTTCTTTTTCTTTCTTTCTTTCCTCTCCCTTTTGGTCTCAGCGGGTGAGGAATGCATGATGCCTGACACCTGAAATGCCCTGGATTATGATACACCTGGAGTATTAGAGCAGAATAAAAAATGGGTCACCATAGCAACTTGCTCTGGAAGTGGGCAAGGGGAGAGAGATGAACAGTTAGTAAACGTCTTTTTCTCTGTCTTTATCTTTTTTTCTCTCTCTCTGTCTACTACATGCATATACATTCCCATCTGAACAAAGTCCTTTATTCCTGAAACAAAATGGTAAACAACAATTTCAGAGGCACCCTCTCCATCAAGGGGGAGCAGCAGCAGCAAACATTACAATAATAAGCAAACACTCCTTTTATTTTAATACTCTAAACGCCCATTTCATAATCTCCATGGACAGCATGATACCATGCTCTGACTGATGCTCCAGTTAGGCACACCGGTGGCATGAAGAGATTAGATACATCAGGCACCTCTTAATCAGCCAGGTCTGTTGCTGAATTATTACACGGCCCACCTGGGGGTTATGCCTTTCCGGCAGCCCTCCATCTGGCTGATGCTGGATTGCCTCCCAAGGCAGTGCTGTTTCAGACTCCATGATAATCAGAACAGAAAGCGGAATGGCATGCACGTTTGCTGTTCTCCTTGCTTTTCCTTCACACCCGATGGAGAATTTGTATGTCACTTCTTCCAGCTCCCTCTTATTAGTAGAATATGACCCTTTTATTGCCATCTTTTTTTCCTGAAGGGATATTAAGGGGCTGTGGGACCCAAGAATGTCACAAAATGCCTTGGGTGATCTAGGTATAAATTATACAGCTAACAACCACCACCACCTGTCAATTCTGACTTATGGTGACCCTTTCCAAAATTTTCTAGGCAGGGGGTACTCAGAAGTAATTTCCCATTTCCTTTTTCTGGGGACATCCTGGGACCGTGCAGCTTGCCCAAGGCTACACAGGCTGGCTTTTCCTGCAGGAGGCACCGTAGGGAATCAACTCCCAACCTCTGGATCCTCATCCAGAGACCTAAACCACTGAGCTATCCAGGCAGCTAATATAGTACACAGGGATCCTTTAAAATTGGAAGAGCTTTGAAAAGGGATTCCTTCCCTCCTTTGTGAGCAATTTGCCCAGTTGTTTATTGTATATGTTGTGTGACTGTTTCTTATTCTCTGTCTTTGTCCTTCTCTTTCTTTCTCTCTAACTGGTGCTTGGCCATAGCTCTTTTGGTGTCCTGTCTAGCTTTGGTAATGTATCCCCCCCCCCCCCAATTGCTTTGTGCATAGATATAAGCTATAAACCTTGGTGTGCTTTACAGCTTGGCCAAGCATCCAAATTCTTCAGGGGAAGCATGTCAATCTGTGTGTTTGGAACAGAGCTTGGAACAATTGGTATTTCCCCCCCCCCATGGACTACAACTCCCAGCCACCCCCAGCTAGCAAGTCCAAGGACGCTGGATGTGGCAATCCAGAAAAGTAACCTCTTTGAGTGCATCATTGTGCTGGTGCGGAACCCTTCTTGCTCTTTGTTTCAGAGGGAGAAATCTGATTCAACTCTGTAAGCTTTTCATTAAAAGCAGCAGTAGAGCCATCAGAACGTGTCTTCTTGATTAGCTGGAACAGATGATTTCTCGCTACAACCTGCCAGCGGACACGTCCTTCTTGTAAGAATGGGTGTCCTGACCGTGCCTTCTGCTTTACTAGACAGTGAAAGATAAAGGGCTGGGAGGGTTTAATTTTGGGTCTTGGTGCAACTCCGTACACTTGTTTCAGGGGTTAGGGTGAGAGCAGCAGCCAGACAGCAATGAGGGCAGGCCTTTGGGGTTCCCTTGGCCTCTCAAACCAGTCTTGGAAGGCTCAAGGGGTGCTATGACCATGGACACACAGTACCGGAAAAGCTGCTGATAAGTTCCTTCAGTGTCTCCTCCCCCCTTGCCATCAGGCATTGTGAGTGACTAGAAGTCAAAAAGAACATTCTGCTACTTCTTCTCTGGCTAGAAGCTAAAATGGTCAGTCATAAAACAATGTGCTTTTCTAGCTGGCTTGTCCTCTTTATGAAGAATGAGATACTGCTTTTAAAATGTCCAAGTTATAAACCCACAAGGACACCTCCTCCCCCAGGGAAGGTTCCCCCAGGAACCTAGAGACACCAAAATGGCAGAGAAGCTTCTCCTGACTCCCCTCCACAATCCCGACATGTTTGGTGAAGATTGGGTTTCAGACATCCTAGTTATACACCCACAAAGTGGGTCCCCCCCCAAGAAAGTGCCTTTTAGCAGCTGGCTTGTGGGAAACTCCAGCGCTGCAGCAAGCCACTGATGGGCCTTATCCTTCACAGATTTCTTCAGTCTCCTTTTAAAGTCATCTGACTCATCGCTCCATCATGTGGCAGTACAGTGGAACCTCTACTTACAAACTTAATCCGTATTGGAATGGTGTTCGTTAGTTGAAACATTCATAAGTAGAAGCAAAATTTCCCATAGGAATGCATTGAAAACCGATTAATCCGTTCCGGCTGTTTTTTGTTCTTATGTAGAGGCGCGTTTGTACGTTGAAGCATTCGTTCCCATAGGAACTAATGCAAAGCCGGTTAATCCGTACTCTACCACTAGGGGGAGATTTTTTTTTTTAACCTAAGATGACCTAAGGTTAAAAAAAGGGCAGGAAAGTTTTTTTTTCCATTCGTAAGTTGGAGCTCCGTTCGCAAGTAGAAGCAAAATTTAGCGAACGGAGCTGTTCGTAAGTTGAAATGTTCGTAGGTAGGGACGTTCGTAAGTAGAGGTTCCACTGTAGATTCCACTGGTTAACTAAGCATGATGTGAAAGCAAAGAGGTAGAAGCATCTGAAATGTGACAGTTATCTTTATTCCTAAGAATTTCTTGGGAAATGAATAAAGTCCAAGAAATCATACAATAACTCACATTGCAGAAAGCTAGAAGACTTTGGTCACATAGTGAGAAGAGAAAAGTACAGATTGTTGCAGTGGAGTATAAAATAAATGGGGAAAGAAATGCAGAAAGGTGAGGAAAGTCTTGGCTGAAAAAACTTAAACACAGTCTCATGTTTCTGAGCTGCCTCATCCAGATGCACGGCACCATCTTATGTCATGAGGCATGAGGAAGACAACCAGGATGGTCAAAGTTCTGGAAATCAAGCCTGATGAGGAATATTTGAGTTCTGTAGGTTCTGTTGGAATTCAGCAACCTACATGTTATGCCTTTAAGAGGTTTGGGTGGGAGGGACTTTGGGATTGAACGTCATTCATGTTCAGTAACAGTAAATTGTTCCCTCTCTTACCTCAATTTCATTCTCCTGCCTTTTTACTTCATCAGGTTTTGGTGTCAGTTAGCAATGCCAATGTTCTGTGAGTGTTAGAGTTTGACAGTTATGGAGTCAGCAGTTACAGTCTGAGTAAAGTGTTCATGTAACCAGTTAGTAAAAACAGTGAAATTAACTAGTTAAGCCCATATTATGTAACAAGTTTATTATGTAACAAACTTGTTACTCTACAAGTAAATATGTATGTTTTCTGACATATATGAAGATTTGTGAGTAAAAGAAAAACTTTTTTATTCTTTCTCAACACTAAAGTCTCTGACTAAATCTATTGAGGATATATTGCCAGTTGAGGTAAAGGCAACAATAAGGGGTGGTATATTTGAGGGAGACTTGTAATTATAATAATCTACTCTGTGGGTTCCATGTCTGGATTTTTTCTCTCCATTGTGTAGCTGAAAGTTTTAAAGCCAGCAATTTACACACTCTGCCAATATGTTCAGCCTGGAGAAGAGAAGACAGAGTCAACACAATAGCCATCCTCAAATATTCAATTTCACTGCACACATGTTGTGCATTGACAATAAAGGTTATTATTATTATTATTATTATTATTATTATTATTATTATTATTATTATTATTATTATTATTATTATTATTATTATTATTATTGTTATTGTTATTGTTATTGTTATTGTTATTGTTGTTGTTATTATTATTATTATTATTATTATTATTATTATTATTATTATTATTATTATTATTATTATTAGAATGGCTGTAAGGTGGAAGATGGAACAAGCTCATTTTTTGTGTAGTTCCAGAGGGTAAGGCAGGAAGCCAGATATATAAATGAAGGTTATTGAGATTATGCCTAAACATTAGGAAGAACTTTTTGACAGCAAGAGCTGTTCAGCCATGGAAGAGACTCCCTTAGATGATGATGCAGAACTCTAATTCTTTGGAGGTTTTCAAACAGAGGTTCGATAGCCACTCATCAGGGATGCTTTAACTGTGGGTTTTCTGCTTTGGCATGGGGTTGAACTCAGCAACCCTTGGGGTCTCTTCTAGCTCTATAATTCTATGGCTTTTGATTCTGTCATTCTATGACAGTCAACCTCAGAAAGAAGAGGAGGAGGAGGAGGAAGAGTGTAAAGAAGTACTTCCTTTTTTGGGTCCTGGGTCTCCTACCACTCAGCTTCAGTGGATGACTCTGGGTTCCAGTATTATGTATGAAGGAGAAAGGCCCTCTCTTTCCCTCCATGTGAAGGAACTGAAAATTCAACACAAACCTAAGGTAAGGATAAGGAGTCTTGGTAGAATGAAATTTTGGCTAAAAACCTCCAGCTACACAGCAAATAGTGCAGGGATCTACAGAGCAGAATCAGCTTCAAGTCCCCTCAAAGGAGACCACCCCCTTCTGGTTTGTCTCATCAACTGGCACAAAACAGTCTCAGTAACTCACTCTGAAACATTTAGTTCCATATACTCACATTTCTGAACAGATTAAAAAAGAGCATACTGTAAAAAATTTTTAACTGGTTACATGAACAAAGCTTAACTGACTCCTAGTATGCTTCCTGACTAAATAATCTGAATTCTGACTACATAGCTAACTGTAGACTGAACACTGACTGGAAAAAAAAGAGTGAGAAAAGGCTCTTAAGAAGAGAGGCGTGACTCTTTTCGAAATCTGAGGCAAAGAGGGAACAATTGGCTACTGCTGGATTGATTGACAGTCACCACGGCATAGAAAAGTCCCTCCCAACCAAAACCTCTTAAAGGCAGCATATGAAGGTTGCTAAAACTACAATAAGGAGTTTGTGCTAAATGCAGAAGAGAATAGGAAACCAATGGAGGGATATATAGGCAGATGAAAGTCAGATCTTTTTAAAAAAAGTATGATAAATATTCTAGCCACTGCCTGCTTAGGACTTTAAGAGAATTTGTTTTTCAATAACACATCTTGCCTAAATGGAGGCATCGTCATTATGTGTCTACAAGGGCAATTTACTCCCCATAGTAATTTTGACTTCATTTGTTTTACATGGAGTGATATTTTAATCATCCTTTCGGTGCTTATTGATGAGGGCTTCTCCGCAATATGATGAGGAGATTAGTTCAAAATTATCCCCAGTGAATTTAAAACAATAACAGGGAAATGAGCAGACGCCAAAACAAATCAAGAAATGGGCCCGATTTAATAAAAGTCCACCTAATAATTTCTTGAGTCTGCAAAAAAAAAAAAAAGATTGCATTATTAACTAGGGTAGGGTGGAAAGCAACCGAAACTCCACTACTGTAGGTCAGGAATAAAGGGGGATTAGGGTGGCTGGGATGGCCAAAGTCTCTGTGAGTTGCTATGAATCTCCAGGTCCCCAGTAAGGAGACCAATCTCAGAATGAGCAGTACCACGGAAGAAGGAGGGTTGCTTTTCGTTTATAAAGTAGTTTTAAAGCCAGGGGGCCAATTTCCTGTTTCCATCAAGCAAAAGGGTGAATTTTGCCGCTTGCTAGGCTGTTGCAGAATGATCCTCTCCTCGAGACTGGGATGCCATATTACCTCATTGGCTGGGTTTTGCTACATTCTAGATGCATTTACTCAACTCCCCTTGTGTTCATTTCTACTGTCCACCAGCCCAGATGCCATCCTGCTCCACTTCCCATAGTCTCCTGTCCCATCACAGTAATATCACAAGGGCCTGCCCCTTATACGGGAGAAGAACGAGGCCATGGCTGAAATCCTGTTGCTTAGTGTAGTAAGTTGCACAAAAGTAGGGCTATGGAATCAATAGGGATTTGGTGAGTCAACTCTTCCATAAATTCCATTGGTTCAAATGGGCCTACTCTAGTTGTGATTTCCTTTAGCACAGTGAGCTGCAACTAATGTAGGCCCATAAAAACCAATGGAACTTATGGGGGAGTTGATTCACCAGATCCCCACTTGCTACACTAAGCAACAAGATTACAGCCAATGGGAAGAATGCAAACATGACTAAATAGAAGTAACTTAGTTACCAATAACTAGTTACTTGTTGGGTAACAAGTAACATAAATAGTGATTACAAATTTACTTTTTAGGGGTAATGAGTAACACCTGAGTTACTTAGGTGTTATAAATGACAAGTAGTTAATTTTTTTGAAGGATTTTGACAAGAATTTTTCAGATTTTCTGCCATTTTCTTATCATTTCTCAGGGGAAAAGGAAATATTCTTTGTTTTTGCCTTTAGTTTTTATATACATATTTGCAAGGTGCAATAACAGAATTAGACACTAGAGGGAATCAAGAAGATATCTCCTGTATTTCTGGCCTGCTTAGGACAGCCATTCAACACCTTAAGAACATGCAACACAACCAATGTAGCAATCTGATTTTTGAGAAGTAATGAGTAATGCAAAAAGTCCAAGCTCTGGCGATGGGTTTCCTTTTGAGGTTCACATTAGTTCAGCGGAACGTGTGGGTGGGTGATCTGCATCCCTGTTGTGAGTGGAGTCTAGAACACAAAGAGGGCAGAGTTTCAAAAAGGAGCAGGTTTCAAAACTAAGCTGCGGCTTCCATGAAGCTAAGGTGACGTTTTGCTGATGCCCTCAGATTGCTCACCTCTGCTTTATCAGAAAGGGTATTGATTGTGAACCCAAAACCTGCATATTGCACACGGGCCCCTTCTCTTTGGTGAAACAAATGCAGAAAGAAGACTTTCCAAAGGCTTGTGTCCAGAATGTGATTATTTCCTATGGGATGATTTAGGAATTTTCTTCTTCGTTTCTTCCCAATTCTTTGAATTCTGCAGAAGGCCCTAATAGGAACTGTTGTGCTTCTTCATTTGCATAGCCTTATGGAAATGAGCCTCAATTCATATACCGTATGTAGCCTGCAATAAGATTGTGTATTTGTTAGACAAATAATAATGTATGGGTGGAAGGAGTGTATATGAATCTGCTGTAATCTCAGAAGAGCCACTGGGTTTAATTTTGCTTCTCTCATTTCTTGTCTATCTGTTTGGCTGCTATTAACTTTAAAACTGGATTTGTGCCTTTCTTTCCCCTCCCTGCATCACGCCGTTGGCTTTGCTCGCTCTTATTTTGTGTGAGAAAGATTATTCATGGCAGTGATACCTTATTACTTCATTCGGTTCACTGGTTGGGTAAAGCCTGCAATCTTTACCAGTTAGAGTAGAGCATTAAAAAAAAAAAGTCTTATAATAAATGAGCTAAAAGGGAAACCAAGCAGATGAGATTCGTAGACCAAGCTGACTTGAAGGCTTTGCAAAAGGATAAGAATGTCAGGAATGGATTAAACTGTTTTATTTATGCTGCTGTGCGATTATTCTGTACAATAGCGCATACCAGCTAAGAGAAGCAGGTAACCTGAGCTGCAATCAAATCCCTAAAGGGTAGACAGAGATCAAACTTGAAAAAAAATTAAGAAGTGGTGTGAAAAACATATTTATTGTGTGTGGTTTGAGGCATGGGCTGCACATGAACGAGAACAAGGTGAGGTGATGTGGGGACTAGACCCTCCTGTCTAGTCCCCTGTCTAGTCCCTGATCGGGACTTGACTTGTGGGATTCGCTGTGACTTAAGTCACCCCAGTGACTCAACTTGGACTTAACTTGAGTTTTTTTTTTACTGACTCAGACTTGACTCATGACATGGAACCCACCCAACCCTTCCCTTTTTTCTGAGGAAAAAAAGCCTGTTTTTAATAGGGACTTGGACTTGGTACTTGGTACCAAAGACTGGGACTTGAACTTGGGACTTGGACCCAAAGTTTTACCAACACCCCTGCCTGTCAAGTAGATTCAGGAAGGAAGCAGACTTGGGGTATCCTGAAATGGCAGGAAATTGCTGGTGGTTTGATTTAACTATCATTGTAATTGTACTGCTAGAGATGGGAAGAGTTTCATATGAGATATTCTGCCTCAGATGCTAAAATAACATTGCTGGCTTTGTGTATCATGCAGCTTGAACTCAGTGATTTGGGAGGCCCCGTTTGCTGCTTTGCCTCAGACAGCAAAATGGCTTCTTCAAAATGGCCAGTTCAGACCAGTCTTGAAGCTGACTTGTTTTCCTTTATCATTGGGACATTGGGTAGAATGGTATAATCCTGAAGCTGTTGATGCTTCAGAAATAAAATGGCAAAGGCTAGTAATTTCCCTGCCTTCTCAGTAAATCAGGAGGTACAGAATTCCAACCAAGTGCTAAGCCTCCACTGCAAGATTTGATACATCAGTTCACGATCAATAAAATCAAACATTCTGCACACACACCCCAACCAAAAGTAAAGGCAGGTTCCTAATACTTCATGTTGCACAAGGTGGCTGGAGTGTTCCCCCAGTCTTTAAACCAGGGGTGGGCAAAATGCAGTTTTCCAGATGTTTTTGGATTACAAATCCCAGTATTCTTCACCTTGGCTACGTTGGCTAGGGCTGATGGGAGTTGCAGTCTAGCAACACCCAGAGATCCTCACTTTGGCTACTCCAGATTTACCAGTACGAATAGGCTTTCCGTCCAGAGAAGTACACCACCTCGCCACTTTTTACTTGCAGAATGACGTAATTCAGGAAGTGTGGAGTTCGTGGAGAGGCAGCCACACTCCCTGAGGAGCACCTAGAACATCATTTCAGCCGGCTATCTGTGAGAGGCCGAAGCAAGGGAGATGCCCCACTTTGAGCGTCTTGGAGCGATGCCCCTGATCATTGTGTGAAATGGGATACTGGGATTCAAAAGTCTGGAGAAGTTTCTGTTTTGATCTGTAACTCACTGAATCTCTCAGCTGGTGTGGCCTTTGATCTGACCCCCTATAGCTGTTCTGACATGCAGCCTGGCCTGCATGCATTTTGGGCTGTGTTCCTCTGCACACGATGCGCACAACCCCTGCAGTGGCAGAGGCTGCTTCTTGAGATGCTACGGCTTGTGCTGCTGAGTAGGATTTGGCTGCAAGCTGGCTTGTCTGCTATAAATACCTTTTCTTTCCCTGAAGCCATCCTGGCTGTCTTACGTCTTCTCCGCCTGCTCCCTTTTCAAATGTGAATGTAATATCAGTGTTTCCAAGTTTTAAGTCTGCCTGCCTCCCGCCTCTTGGCCTGTTATTACCCTGTTTTTCTTTGGCTTTTTCTCTTTCCTTTTTTTAAAAAAGGTTCTCTCCCCCCCCCCCCCCCTAATCCTGCAAAAATGAGAAGAATGATGAAACACAATCTTCCCGCGAAGGGCTGGGATGTTTAATTAACTGCCTGAAAAGACGGTGCGTGTCGTTCCCCAGCTCCATCTGCAGCAAACAAGGCAAGGGAGCCAAGCTTCTTAATGGACAGCTAGAGCTCCGAATGCAAGGTTGCAAGATACAGTGGAAGAATAGAAATGGGATGTTAATGGCAGGTCTTTCCTAAGGGCTTGAGGGAGACAAATGGCAACATTAGATTATTTGTTAGCCTTCTTTTTTCTCTTGTCTGCCCAAGATGACTGGGGAGCAGAGGAGATTTCACATCGCTCTAAAAAGTAATGACAAGGATGGCTGTAGGGTCAGTAACCTGATTAGCTTCCTGCTCTCTCCAGAGTGCTCTTTTGCAAGGAGACTGGGCTGGCAAACCATAAAACATGGCCTGGAGATTTGATCTAGAGACATCGGGATTTGAGTTGCTGGTTCTTGCTGTTGACCTCAGGAGTTTACACAAGAGCAAGGGTGGGCAAAGAGAAGCATTTGGGTCACATGCATCCACCTCCCCGAACTCCCCAGCCAGGTTCCTTTTGCTGTCTCTCTATCCCTCCACCAGCATTCTCATTTTCTGGTTTTAAAAAAGGTGGTGCATCTTTTAAATAGATCACGGTGCGCGCGCGCACACACAGGCATGCATGGACGCACACATTCCTTGCTTCTCAACACTCTAAAATAGTGTGACCCACTTCTGGTTTCATTTTTAGGGGGTGTTTGGGGAAGTCCAGATGGCCCCTGGAGGGTCCCAGGAGCAGGAAAATTTCCCCCCCCAAACCTCACCAGAGTTCACCATCCTGCTCTAGAGGCAGCAGTCAGTTGACTCTCTTCCCCCCCCCCAACCCAAAACGAAATGTTTGTGTGTGTCCGTGTCCCTTGTGTATGACTGATTTTCAGTGGAGGATTCTGAAAAAAAAAACATTGAAGCTCTTTCTCTAGCACAGTAGAAATGAATGCCTAGCATGGCTGGCTATAGAGATGGTAAAATCCTGCCAAGATTACATCAACAAAAACGGGGGGGGGGGGGGGGAAGGCCCATGGATTGGAAAATGTTTAATATTCATTCCAATCACCAATTGAGTACCCAGCTTGCTAGGGGGAGGGGGGCAATTTGAAGCCTGCATAATTATGTTATAAACCACCCAGAGAGTGCACTAAGTGCTATGGGGCAGTATATAAGCAACACACTTTGTTTTGGCTTTAGATAAACCAATAGTCTAACTCAGAATAAGGCCGAGTTCTTAGCTGCTGAGGCTATAGGGCTTAGGTTCCTACTTGCTCAGACCAGGACCTGACACGGGGACACAATCAAACTATGGAATTCACTACCACACAGTGTAGTGACTGTCACCAATCCAGAAAGTTTAAAAGGGGATTGGCCCAATTCCTGATGGATAAAGCTACCAAGGACTATGAGTCACAAAACTCTGCAAGAACAGAGGGAGAATGAAACTATACTTGGGAACATAGGCTGGTGAGTCAAGGAGCCTTTGGGTACTCCTACCCATCTTCCTGTAGGCCAAGAATGAGAAAATTTGCTCCCCCCCAGATCTTGGCAATGACTTAGGACCCCCATCAGTCTCATGTAGGATGTTGGAAGCAGCTGTGGAGGCTATCATTCAAAACATCTGGAAGGTCCAAGTCCCAATCTCTGCCATAGGCCTCTGCTTGCCTGCTGTGGGCAACAGGATGGTGATCTAGAGCAGCAATGGGAAATGTTTCCTCTTTTTTGGACTACATCTCCTAGAATTCTGCAGCCAACATCACAGTGACTATGCAGGTGGTGGCATTATGGAAGCTGTAGTCCCAAAAAAGGAACATTGCCCATTGGTGGACTAGATAAATTCTGGTATGTTTCAGTAGGACTTATGTTCTCATATTCCTGAGATGTTTGATGTAAGCCTCGCTATGTGGATTTATTTATAACCTCACTAATAATATAGTGCAGTCAATTTATTATTAATTACATGTTTATCCCACATCTCCTCTGAGGAGCTCAGGGAGAAGATCTCTCTCTGCCCTCTGTTAATCCTTACAGGAGGATTGGTTGTGAAGGAGGGTGACCGGCTCAAGGTCACCCTGTGAGTTTCATAACTAAATACAGCAGGTGAGGGAAAGATGTAAAATCGACTCTCTGCTTACGGAGAAACGGGAACAAAAAGGAAGGAGTCACGAGCAGGGAAGATGTGTGAAATCTTAGGAGCCACGAGAGAGACTGTTTGGCTTTGGGAAGAGAAGCAGGGTGATGAGACGGGGATGGATGCTGTTGATTGGCCGTGGTGACTAAAGACAGTGTGCCAAGAGCTGAGGGCGGGACGCATGACGTTCAGGAGGAGCTAGTAGGGGAGTATGGCTAAACGTAGCTCTCATAGGGACCAGGACCAAGAGGATTGGATTGTCGCATTGAGTCCATTACGAGAGAGCAGAACGGAATGCATGAGCGGGTTCATAGGATCATAGGAATCCTTTGGCCCTCCAAATTTAAGCCATCTGGCAACAACTTTCAAGGGGCTCAGGAAAGTTTTTTCAACTCTATGTTGAACTCCCTGGTCTTCTAACCCTCTGTTACCCTGTTTCCCTTTGAAAATCTGGTGAAATTAGGTGTGCGGTCTGGGTGGTGCAGGGGATTGCTACATGGAAAGCCTGGGGACTGTAGCATGGGATAGGGAGGGGGAAATGTTGCCCTTGCCTTCGTGGTCCTGGCCCTGCCCTACCTCTACCCTTTTACCTCTTTGCCCATCTCTATCACATACATGCACAAACCTGCAGGAGGTTGGGGGAATGTGTGTGGCGAACTGCCCTTCCTTTCAGCCCTTGCCAGCACAGCCAATGATGAGGGATGATGGGAACTGCAGTCCAAGAAAATCTAGAAGGCGCTTCTTCCACATTCCGGCTTTACCGCCTTTGCATACCCTTCTGTATTTATTACAGCCTCCTTGCCATCACATTTAAAACTCTCCCGTGGCTTTCTTTATTTGCCCCTATCCATCAGCCCTGTTTTCTCCTTTCTGTCCCACGCCACAACCAGTACCTCTCTGTTTGTTTTTATGTACCACCATCAGTATGACTGGCATTTTATATGGTACAATTGGATAAGGTGCCTGCCCCAAGGAGCTTCCATTCTGCAGTTAGATACAGGAGGGATGACAGAGAAGGAGCAGGTGGAAGGGCACACAAGAACCAAGAAGCAGCTATTTTGTCTCATAGAGATTATGGTGGGGGAAGCCAAAAGGTGATGTGTTTTTTTCTAGCAGCTGTATCTGGCACGTAACATTAATATGCCTGCTACATTTACAATCTAGTTGACTGTTATTATTATTAAATAATCTTCAGTTTCTTGTATATTCAATTGGTAGAGTCAGATTATTATTGTTTCACTTTGTGGGTCTCTCATGCCAATTTATTTCCATTTGTGATTGCATAGCTTTCTGTTCATTAATGATCAATTAATATAACAATTGTACATTTTGGTACGAGCTGTGGTTAATGTCCGGCTTTGCTTTCTCCCTGCAAAGTCCCTGGGAGGCCAGAAAGACCTTGGTTAAAGGATAAACTAAGGCCGACAAAGAGAAGAATAGCAACTGATGTGGGTTTTTTTAAATATACAGTACATGAAACCTCTGGGAAGTTGTTCCGAAAGGCTGAATTGAGAAGAGCGCTCAAAGCACAGAAAAGCCATTTGGTGGTGCTAATGTTACAAAATAGGAAGGCTGCCTATGTTCGCTGCTTTCACTTACAGACTGTGGCCAGACAAAAGATGACAACAAGAAGTATAAATTATAGCAGTGGCCAACTGGTAAACAAGAAAATCGGAGTAAATCAGTCATTTCAAATCTTCCTGCTAAACTCTGCGTATCCCCCTGCAAAACGGCCACTCTTGGTGGGAAGCGTTTCACATCAATCTTAGAGGAAGTTCTTGCTGATTGGAGTTAAGGTTCAGAAAATTTGATGGGCAGCTCCTGCTTGGTACCTATTAGGGTGGATCTGCTAGTCTAAGCAAAATGAAAAAGACTTGTATCTCTCTCTCTCTCTCTTTGTGTGTGTGTTTGTGTGTGTCTGTGTAGGTACTCCCACTGAGAGCGCTGGCCCAAGAAATTCTGCTGCCTGAGGCATAATAACAAGGGCATCCCTCATTCCAAATTCACTGCAGTGAAAATGCAATCGTTAAAAAAAAAAATCAAAGAAGTATCTCCTGCTTTTTTCTGATACCCGGAATCTGTTGCTTCAGGTAACTGTCTCACTCTCATTTATGGTAAGCTGCTCCTGCCCTGTCCATTGTCCTGAAGCAACAAAGCCCAGGAGTCTGATCCAAGCTAGAAGAAGAGGATGAAGAAGGTAGGGTGTGTGTGTGTGTGTGTGTGTGTGTGTGTGTGTGGCAACTGGCTTTCTGGTGAATGATCCAGGAGGGGGCTTATAAGAATAGAGACACTGATCTGGTCTCGATCATTCCCAACTGCAGAACACGCAACAGTGGGCTCAAGTTACAGGAAGCCAGGTTGAATATCAGGAAAAACTTCCTAACTGTTAGATCCGTGCAGTAATGGAACCAATTACCTTGAAAGATGCTGAGTGTTCGAACACTGGAGGCATTCAAGAGAAATTTAGACAACTACCTGGCAGATATTCTTTGACTTGGATTCTTGCACTGAGTAGGAGGTTGGACTCGATGGCTTTATAGGTTCCTTCCAACGTCATGATTTTATGATTTTTGTTTCAGACTCGTTGCCTTTTGGTTCTGGCCATTTGGCATGGGGGAACCTGCAAACTTATCTGAAGTTGACTTCAAGCTTTAGCCTGGAAAAGATGCCCTACTTTTGTTTTTAAATAAGAATAGGGCCCACCCTGAATTCTTCACCTGGTTGCAGGTGATGAGAAGAGGTGGGGGAATGAAATGCTGTCACGTTCCTGTGTGGCCTTTGGTCGTTTCACCAAGCAAAGGCGCACACTACGTGTCGTTCAGCTGCCACCAGTTGATTATATCAACTTTGTTCACTATTAATGACAGAGGTCCAGGCAACGTCTCATTTAAGAACCAAGTAGAAATTGTTTATTGTTACAAGTGATAAAAGTCCAGTCAATGTCATTAACTCTCAACCAAACAACTTCTTTCTCCACTCTCAACCGCCTACTCTTTCTCCCTCGCTCTCCTTTTCTTCCCCCCACTTAACTCCGCCCCACTTACTCCTATTGGTGCATGCAAATTTCAACATAAATATTCATGAGCAGGGTGAGTGCTACAGATGCCAATTGATATCTTTCTCTTATCTTTCCCCTATGGAATCTAAACTCCATTTTGCTTTGGTGATAGCTTGGCTTCTTGAATTATCACATTTGGCCAGTATGTGGACAGTTTGCCTTTCCCTCAGGTTTTAGACTGTCTTTGCGTGAAGAAGCAAAATCTGAAATTTTGTCTTATTTGTATTCTCGAAGGCTTTCACGGCCGGGATCCGATGGTTGTTGTGGGTTTTCCGGGCTGTTTGGCCGTGTTCTTAAGGTTTTTCTTCCTAACGTTTCGCCAGTCTCTGTGGCCGGCATCTTCAGAGGACAGGAGTCAGAACTCTGTCAGACAGAGACTGGCAAAACATTAGGAAGAAAAACCTTAAGAACACGGCCAAACAGCCCGGAAAACCCACAACAACCATTTGTCTTATTTAGTGATCCAGTAAAGGCATGGCCCAGCCTCAAATGTGGGTGAAATCAGATAGGGATTTTTCCCCACAATTTGGTTCACTCTGGGATGGGGATAGACTGGTTGGCTCCTTTTCCCTCTTATTCCCGGTATGGCACACCTTTGGCACCACAAATTTACTGGTAAGCTGACAGTTAATAACAAAACTGCTTTTTCATTGTTCAGCAGAATTCCATTTAATTGTTTTCCAAAGAAGGAGCTTGCTTTCCACATAATAGATCCCTTTACCTTACTTTGTAATTTTAAAGCACCGTTCCTTCCCTCTTGACTCCTCTTTCTTTTGGGGGAAAAACCCTGAGAGAACAGAAAACCTTATCTGCAGTAACCCTCCTTAGCTTTTACATAAGTGCTTTAAGAAAAGCATTGTTATGAACAATTCAACAAGAAAGAAACATTTATTTAATATCAGCAGAAGTGGGCCTGCTCTTATTTTACGTGGAATGAACTGGGCGAAAGGGTGATCCCATATATCCAGCAGACAAAGGATGTTTAAGAAATGGGAATAAAGGCAGTTTAGTGGAAGTAAACAAGAAAACAAAATGTCTAGAATCAGGCTTACAAAAAGTAACACATGCCACTTAGCCATGGAATCAAACTATTCAGCTGTTCTTTTTTCCCTCATAATCAGCGATTATGGTCAAGAATCCTTTTGTCCTGTAAAATTCCATTTTAGAGCAACATTGTGACAATCTGTTTTGTGTTCACTAGGTTGGGATGGGCAGCAGTGAAGGAACTAGGAAAGATAATCAAGTGTAAGGATGTGTCACTGGAGACCAAGATCATCCGGACTCTTGGATTTCTGATCACCATGTATGGGTGTGAAAGCTGGACAATGAAGACAGCTGAAAACTGATCCATTTGAAATGTGGTGCTGGAGGAGAGCTTTGGGGATACCCTGGACTGCCATAAAGACCAAAAAGTGGGTTCTAGAGCAACTCAAGCTAAACTATCTCTGGAAGCAATAATGATGAACCTGAGGCTGCCCTACTTTGGGCTCATCATGAGAAGGCAGGATTCTCTGAAAAGGACAATAATGCTGGAAAAAGTTGAAGGCAGCAGGAACACCAAATATGAGATGGACTGACTTCCTAAAGGAATCCACAGGCTTGAGTCTGCAAGATCTGAGCAGGGCAGTTGAAGACAGGAGATTTTGGAGATGGCTCATTCATAGGGTCACCAGAAGCAACTTGACAGCATATCACCACCACCACCACCACCACAACAAAAGGTCTTCCCCCCCGAGTCTCCTTTTGTGCTCCCAAATGAAGCTTTGAGTCTAAGATTCTGTCCACAGTCAGACACAGTCAGCCCAACCAGGAAGCCGAGTCAAACAGCCTGCAGGATCATACTGAAGGCTGAAGCAGACAGCTTGCCTTAGATATGGGATGCTGGGAGGGAGAAACAAAGGGCTAGAGGAAAAAGCTAGCTGCAAAGCTGTATGCACTGGGCTCTTGCCATTAAACTGCTGCCTTTGGGGCAGAAGCTTGACGATCATGGATGTTTGTATACGGAATGGGGGTGGATGCCATCTTGGCCTTTACCTCTGGTAGCAAAATCTCTTGGGCCAACCCTGGCTGAAACTGACTGCAACTGTACAGTATATCCCTGCATTGAGCAGGGGGTCGGATGCAACGGCCTTTATAGGCACCTTCCAACTTCATTATTCTATGATTCAATGATCTCTTTCTGACTTTTTGCTTGGCTTAATCTATATGCTAGCTCAGCATGAGATTCCTCTTTGAATTCTTTTTATAGCAAAAAGAGCATCTTCTTCTATCTTCTACTATCTCAGGCTGTTTGTCCTAAACTGGTGTTATCTACTCCGAATGGTCGTAGCTCTCAAAGGTCTCCAGCAGGGCTCCGTCACATCCCTTGCTGCCTTATTCTGTTAACTCAAAATGCCAGGGACTGAAACTCAGATCTTCTGAATAAACAGCTTGTGTTCTGCTGGCAGGCTATGGTTTCTATCTCATGCATAAGGCACATTGGGGGAAATATGGGACTTGCAGCTCACTTTATTCACAGCTTGTCTGGACACTGAGGCAAGGATTAAGAGCAGTCTCCAAAGATTATGTTCCCACAAGATCTGTCATTCCTTGATACGCGCTGCACAGCACAGACGAGGGCCTGAGGCCCATCAGTGGCCCTTAAACTGCCTCAGTAAGCCTGACGACAGGGTTGGGATGGTATGATTGGTTGCTGGGGATGCCTTTCGACTGGAATCTTAGAATTGCAGAGCTGGAAGGGCTCCTATGGACCATTGAGTTCAGCCCCTGTCAAGGAGGCACTGTGGGGAATCAAACTCCCAATCGCTAGCTCCACAGCCAGATACTTAAACTACTGAGCTGTCTAGCAGTCCATGGATTCATTTCACATGGGAATCAAATTTTGGGAACCACCGGTCACATTTTCATATTTAGCACCCCACCCACAATTTATGGGGTCCTGTCCAAATTCAGTTCCTTCCTTCCTTCCTTCCTTCCTTCCTTCCTTCCTTCCTTCCTTCCTTCCTTCCTTCCTTCCTTCCTTCCTTCCTTCCTTCCTTCCTTCCTTCCTTCCTTCCTTCCTTCCTTCCTTCCATGCTGTCTTTCATCATATGAAATTTCAGGGTAATATTCAGTATGAGTTATAAGCTATTGAAAAACTTAAACCATAGCACCAAGGATCCTTTCATTGGTATTGACCATTGAATGTCTCACCTATGGCCAGTCTCTGTCCCTTGTCTTGTCTCCCCCCAGCCAAAATTTCTCTGCTTCTATTTTTCAAAGCCCTGCTGTGCTTTGTCTGTCTCTCCACCATTTTCCACTGTTTTCTTGTTTACCCTTGAGTGCATCCCCTAAATTCCTTTGGCACTTGTCCCTGGGTTGCAGCCTTTTTTCATGGCTCAGAATCCAGATTCCACACCAAGGTGACCCAATCTTGTAGCAAGAAGGATGTCCAGCTTGCAAAAATAAGAAAAGAAATAAAAGAGGAGGAAGGAGCAAAGTGGAGGGCAAAGGGAAAGAAAGGAGGGAGAGGGAGGAAGAATCAAATGGATGTGTCTATTTTTGTGGTTTTTGCATGATTTGGAGCATAATTCGTTTCTATTAATTATAGTTCACATTGCACAGCGCTAAAGGATTAGTCCTGACATTGGTGGACAACCCTGCTCACCCTCTTTCTTTATCTTGACTGAGTTATATTTAAGTTCTTTTCATTGCCTGAAACAACTTAAAGGTCAACCTAGACATTAGAAAGAAGGCACATCCCTTGTGATTGGCCCATTTCCTAGAATGATTTCCTCAGAGGTAGATATCATGGCAATCTGACTTGCAAATTAAACTCATGGTTACCTATCAATCAAGAATCACCCAACAAAACATGTTAGAATACAAGATATGGAAGTGAGGGAGGTGAGGGAAACAATGTGCCATGATAAGCAGACCACTTGAGGGAGCACCCCTTCTAAATATGTACTAAGCATATTGTGTAGTTTGACCTTGAAGTGGCAAAGTAAACTGATCCATTTGACATATACTGCATTGTGTCCTTCTTCCAGGACTGGGTTTCAAGGTAACCCAGCGCAAGGTTAAAAACTGGTATGGATAAAAACAGAAAAAAAAAAATCAGACACAGAAAAAAGATTAGAACTAATGTTACAATGCTAACACAATTAAGCAAATTATAATGTAAAAACACCATGGAGTTAAGAAGCAATTTAGAAATGCATCCCTTCAAAATTATAGTGCCTGTCCTTTAAAAGCCCTTTCTTTAGTAGCCAGTCAATGGCTTATAGTCTCTTTGCCTTCCAGTGGGAGATCAACGGGGAGGGAGTCTAGCCTTTCTTGGCAGGAGTTCCACAGCTTAGGAGCAGCTGCCACGTCGGTCCTCTCACTAAAACTAAGCAGGTGTGGATATCCTTAATCTTTTAAGTCCAATTTTTATATCAAAGATTGTAAGTTCCAGAAAAACACACTTTTAAAAACAAGTTTGATTACCCTGCTAGAAAAAGCATGACATTTTGACCTTGCATGTTGCAATTGTCCAGCCTTGAATTTGCCTGTTGAGTATTTTGCATAAGGAACGAGTTTCAAGTAATTCCAAAGTCTTTCTCAGAAGGTCTCCCTGGCCACAGGGAAACCTGCCATGTGTATTGTTGGGCTACAGATCTCATCAGTCTATCCTGGGGGCTGATGGGAGCTGGAACCCAACATCATCCAGAGGACTGTCATTTTTCCAGAATAGAACTGTGTATTCTATTAGAACTGTGTATTATAATAGAATTGAGCTACCCAGGAGCTCAATAGAACTCAGTGGTCTACGTATCGGGCTGTGAAGTCAGAAGTTGGGAGTTAGATGCCCTATTGTTCCTCCTTGACAGGGGCTGGACTTGATGATCTATAGAGTCCCTTCTAGCTCTGAAGTTCTAAGATTCTAAGACTACCTGATAGTTGTTCCATCGAGGCCACACATGGTTATCTTGCTAAACAGTCTCATGGGTCACTTTGTCAAAAGGGTTTGCTGAAGTCAAGATATTATGTCTACAGCACTCCCAGCATCTACGAGTACCAGGGAAGTTACCTGATCAAAAAATGACATAAGATTAGTTTGGCAGGATGGCAGGATTTGTTCTTGACATGTTGGCTTCTAGTTATTACTACATTGTTTTCATGGTGCTTGTAGAGGGAATGCTTTATAATCTGCTGCAGAATTTTCCCTGTGATTGATGTCAGGCTGACTGGTCTGTAGTTCCCTGGTTCCTCCTTTTTGCCCTCTTCCAATTGTCTGACACTTTACCCATTCTCCATGATTTCAAGAAAATAATGACAGTGGTTCTGTAATCTCTTCAGCCAGTTCCTTCAGTTTCCTTGGATGCAGTTTATCTGGCCCTGGGGATTTGAACTCATTTCAAGTACAGTGGTGCCTCGACTTACGAACGTCCCGACATACGACCATTTCGAGTTACGACCAGCTCTGGCCGCAAAATTTTGCTTCGACTTGCGGCCGAAGCTTCAAGTTACGAACAGAAAAAGGCAGGGGAAAAAGGCGGGGAATTCAAATTGCTAACCGTTGGTAGGCGAAGAGGCTGCTTCTTTGTAGCTCTTTCGCCCCAGCACTTAGAGTGAGTGCGATCGGAGGAGGCTTCGGACTGCCTGGTAAGGTAAGGTGCTGCTTTCTGCTTTTTAAAAACTGTTCTGGGTGGGTTTTGCAGCGTGGTTTTGGGCTGGGTGGTGGGATTATGTTTCTATGCTGTGATGGGTCTTGCAGGGTTTGTTTGTTTTTGGTGTTTTTCCCCCCCATTTCCGATGGGTTTTGTGGGGTTTGTTTGCTTTTTGGGTTTTTCCCCCCATTTCCGATGGGTTTTGTGGGGTTTGTTTGCTTTTTTGGGGTTTTCCCCCCATTTCCGATGGGTCTTGCGGGGTTTGTTTGCTTTTTGCTTTGCTTTTTTTGCATTTCCGATGGGTCTTGCACGGTTTGTTTGCTTTCTGCTTTGCTTTTTTTGCATTTCCGATGGGTCTTGCATGGTTTGTTTACTTTCTGCTTTGCTTTTTTTTGCATTTCCGATGGGTCTTGCACGCTTCGCTTGCTTTCTGCTTTGCTTTTTTTGCATTTCCGATGGGTCTTGCACGGTTTGTTTGCTTTCTGCTTTGGTTTTTTTTGCATTTCCGAAGGGTCTTGCACGGTTTGTTTGCTTTTCTTTTTTCTTTTCCCCTTCAGCCAGAATGTATTAATCGCGTTTCTGATGGGTCTTGCAGTGGTTGGTTTTTTTTTTTTTTTGGGTGATTTTTTTCTTCGGCCGGAATGGATTAATTGCATTTCAATGCATTCCTATGGGAAATGGTGCTTCGACTTATGACCATTTCGAGTTACGACCGGAGTTCCGGAACCAATTAAGTTAGTAAGTCAAGGCACCACTGTAGTAAGGTGTTCCTTGACTATTTGCTTATCAATCTCTGGCTGCAATTCTATCCCCTCCCTTTGTACTTCACACTTGCCTGGAGGTGCATAGACTGTCTTTTGGGAGAAGACCAAGCTGAAGTAGGAACTGAGCACATCTGCCTTTTCTTCGTTGTCTGCTCCCATTTTCCCTCCCCATTGAGTAGCTAAGCCACCATTTCTTTTCTCTGTCTTTTGCTATGCATGTTCATGAAGACTGCTTTTTTGTTGCTTTTTCTCTTGCTAACCTCAGGTAGTTCTCAGCTTTTGCCTTTCTAACACAATTCCTGCAGTTCTTTGCTACCTGTCTGTATTCTTCTTTTATGGCCTGGCCTTTCTTCTGCTTCCTATATGTTTCTTTCTCTCTATCTTTTTTTTTTTTTAAATTCAGGTCCTTTTTGAACTTTTTGTGAAGCCACATTGCTCTTTTTTGCTGCCTTCCATCTTTTTTCTTGTTGGAACTGTTTGTAGTTCTGCCTTTAGAATTTCCTTTTTAATAAACTTCACCCATCTTGGACTCCTTTTTCTGTTAGGGTCACCTGCCATGGGACCTTACTTATCACTGTTCTGAGTTTATTAAAATTGGCTTTCCTAAAATCCAGTATACACATGTGGCTACACTCTGCTTTTGTTTCTTTTCAGATCAAGAACTCAATTAGAACAGTTACTTCCCCCCAGAGTTCCCCTTACAGCCCCCTTCTTCTACCAAGTCATATCTACTGGTTAGAATCAAGTCCAGGATAGCTAATCCTCTAGCTTCTTCCTCCACTTTTTGGAGAAGAAAATTATCAGCAGCACAAGCCAGATATTTTAACTCTACGGTTCTAAGATTATTATTTGTTCTAAGACTAAGAATTTATTGGAACGGCCATTTTTGGCAGAATTTGCCTCCCAACAGACATCAGGATAATTCAAATCTCCCATTACTACTACATTGTGCCTCTTTTAAATTCTTGCAATTTGTTTTTCAAAGGTTTCATCTGCCTTTTCTCCTTGATTGGGTGGTTGGTATTAGACTGTACAGGAAAATGTGTATATATATGTATATATTTTACATATACTACAACTGCACCTCCTTTTCTATTCTTTTTGAACAATTTATATCCTTCATTTGCTGTATTCCAGTCATGGAAGTCATCCCACCAAAACTCATTTATCCCTATCAAGTCATATTTACTCTCCTGAACTAAGATTTCAAGTTCTTCTTGTTTGTTTCCCATACTTCTAGCATTTGTATATAGACACCAGAGATTGTGTGATTTGTGGCCTGCTTTCCTTAATCTTGCCAACCTAGCAGTTCGAAAGCATGCAAATGCGAGTAGATAAATAGGTACCACCTTGGTGGGAAGGAAACAGCGTTCCGTGTCTAGTCGCGCTGGCCACGTGACCACGGAAACTGTCTTCGGACAAAACGCTGGCTCTATGGCTTGGAAACAGGGATGAGCACCGCCCCCTAGAGTCGGACACGACTGGACTAAATGTCAAGGGGAACCTTTACCTTTACCTTCCTTAATACATTTTTATGGAGATTATTATTACATTATTATTACATTCTACAGTCTTGTTAGGTGCAACCCATCACTTGCCAGAAGTCCATCTTCCATCTTCCTATGGTCCCAAAGTCAAAATCCCTCATGTTAGCACCAACTTCATAGCCAGTTGTTCACCCGATGTATTTCCATTTCCATTTTCTATTCCCCTGCTGAGTACTGGTAAGATGGACAAGAAGTCTATCTGGGACTCAAAGCCTTTGAGTTTCCTTCCCAGAGACTCAAAGTCTGATGTGATTTCTTCACAGTTCGTCTTGTCTGTGTTATTTGTTCCCACATGGAAGAGAAGAAAGGGATATGCATCCATGGGCTTTATGAGTGATGGCAATGCTTCCCTCAAATCCCTGATCTATCATCCAGGTAGATAGCATACCTGATGGGTCCGTGGTTTTCCCAGCATATTTCAGTTTCAATCCCATGCAGCAGGGAGTTTTCTACTACAACTAGTCTTCTCTTCTTCTTTTTGTAAGGTGTGGGTTCAGTGATTCTGCTTGGTTGAGCTTCAACCTCTCCCATGTGGGTCTCCTGTACGTCTTCCTCTGCATTCTGTCTGCCAGACTTTTCTTTAATCTGAAAGTGGTTTTTGCAGTTTGTGGTTTTTGAGTATCTTCTCCTTTTTTTTCCTTTTTTTTTTTGCTCCTAAATGTGACTTCTTTCCATGGTGGTTCCTCTGCTATGTTTGTTCACTCCGCAGCATTCTCCTCCTCTGGTTTGTCTTGCCATTCTACCTCCAGTACCCTCCTTGGCTGCTGCTCAAGAGTTCTGTCTGTATACTTTTCATCTTCTCTTACAGTTTTAAACATGGCCACCCACTGCTCCAGTTCTCACACTTTCTCTTCCAGCAGTGCTACCAATTTCTATATCCAGCAACCAAATATTTTGTTGGGGCCTGTCCCATTTAGCTCCTGTTCACTCACTCCTGTAGCTCACTCTCTTGGATCTGTCTTAGTTTAATTCCTCTGCTGTGCTCTGTTAGGAGTCAGTAAACAGAAGGACCCTCCTCATAGTCCCAGCTGCTCCTTATTCCTCCCACACCCCTTCCTCTTAAACTAAGTACACAGTGGTTCTGAATGGGGAATTTCCAGAAGTTACTTCAAGTCACTTCCTGATATTAATCTAAGTCTAAATCACTCACCTCTCTGCCTTCAATAAAGGAAGTCATAGTTTGCACAGCCTGGGCAGGGTATTAATGACAAGACCATTTGCAAGTCATTCATTTATAGTGTCACCATAATTTGGAAACAACCTGATGGCAGATAACTACAACAGATTCAGAAATTACAAAAAGAAAAAAAGGGTTAATCTGAAGACTTATACAGGAAGAGATTTCTAGCCTTGCCCCTTGTTTGCCACTGTCTCTGTGTGAGGAAGGACAGCCTGAGGAAGAGACTGACGGCTCCATGTGGGAGTCTCCCCATATGTTTGGGAACCTGATTTTTCAGGATTCACACCTACATGGAGAGACATTACAGTCAGAACCCTACTGGTGTTTGCATAGCATATGTGTAATTGCCATGGCTAAATGTGACTAATTGATGGACTTTCAAGGTACCTCTCAGCTGTGTGTTTGGGCACATTGCCAGGCATATGGCCAAGATATGCTCCAGTACCTTGTCAATTCGCTGCAATTCGCTGTGGGAAGTTACCCAAGCCTTATGTGTGAACACCAATGGGATTCTAGCCTCTGTATAAACAGAGGCTTCCCTTTTCAGCCCTGGTGGGGCTCTCTCACGATTCACACTTTAAAACTAAGCATTTTCTGAAAGCATGACACTGCCAGGGCTCCATCTCTCAGAGTTTTGGGATTTGTAGTTTCGTGAAGTACTTTGAATACTTTGTGGTAATTTATGCAAGTGAACCAGACCTCTCTGGGATGAAATTCTAAGCAACCCAGGAACTCCTCGAGGTCAGGATTCTGTGGGACAGAGCAGGGAAATTAAAGACATACCAAATGGATAGAACGGTGTTGTGCTGATACACTGGAAGTGTTATGAAAGACACAGCGCTGTCACAAAAATGGCAGCCTGTGCTGGGTTCTTCTCTCTGACAGGAACCAAACCTGCCTTGTCTTTTAGTATCCTGATAGTGTATGTGTGTCCCTCTGGCCGAAGACATATCATTGACTGTTACTGAAGGAGGTAGGAAGAATGGGCGGTCATTTTGGGCAACAGCCTTTTCTCTTCAAACATTTCATTTTACCCTTAGAGAATGCCCCCAAAAAACTAATATTGTGCAATCCTCTTGAATGATCTTCACTCTTCAGGCTATGGTGATTTAGGCTGCTGTAAATTAAATCATAATGACTGCCTTTCATATCCGCTTCTGTTGACCTCATTTCTTTGGTTTCCCTTTGATTTAAAATGCTTTAAACTCTACTTAATTAGAGCATGGATGCTAGAAAAATAAATTTTGGAATGCTCCTCCCATTGCACTAATTCTATAGAAGATTTAATTAGAGCGGGTGAAATGTTCTTCATTGTCATCCAAGCCAGAAGGCTATGGTCCCTGGCAAGAATGAAATAATCAGCCAACGCATAAGCATTGGAAGTAAAAACAGACCGCAATTTTATCGGTAACAGCTGTCAATAGTACTGGTGTTAGTCAGATCAACATCAGTTGACCTGACTACTGACAAATGTTATAATCAAGGAAACTGGAAAATGGGATGAACCATATGGGGGTCCATCATGGTGTGACCCCTTCCTCCCTCAATAGAATGGAGAGTTCACAGTCTCCTGAGCTGAACCCCACAATCTCTCTCCACCCCAGGGTGGGAGAAGGTTTTGTGAACGAAGGCTGCTCTCAGTCAGCATCCCATTTTAAATCCCCAGAGACAAGCTGGATTTGAATAATTCAATCTGGACTACCTGTCGGAGGAGACCCTTGCTCTAGGCCCACCTGATTAGCTGGGGCTCCCAATGCAAGATCACAGCATCATGCCATGCTGCCTACTGGAGAAAGACAACTAGCAGCCTGAAAAATGGTGGTTGCCATGTTGCCCCCACCTGCAGTGCCTGCTAGATGACAAATTTGGCCCGTTGGTGAGTCTTGGGGCCATCACTGGTCATCCAAGCTGACAGGCTGCAGTCCCAAGCAGAATGTAATAATCACACCACCTCTAAGCACTGGAAGTAAAATAGGCCATAACTTTATCGGCTACAGCTGCCAGTAGTACTGGTGCTAGAATGGACCCGGCTGCCAACTAATGTTATAACCAAGGAAACTGGAAAATGGGTAAAAACACCATAATAATAATAATATAAATAGAATAACAAATTAAGAAGACAAAAATATGGTGGCACCTTAAAGACTGTTACATTTTAATGTGAGCTTTCATGGACAAATCCACTTCCTCAGACATAAGAGAGAGATACAACATGGCAAATATTTATACAGGGCATCAAAATGCAGAGATCGTGGTTGGTTGGCTGGTAGGTAAGAAAGGTATTTAACAGTGGGGTGATAGCCTCTTTGATTTACAGGTATATTCCCTGCAAGCTTGTGCTGTAAAAGATGTAAGCAGCTCTGTCATGAAAAACAATGGTAGAATAACATGAATCTTAATTATACCAAGGAGACTACAGTAGTCTTTTACAGTTGCTAATGACCTTTTTACTGGAGCTTGTCTGGGGTAATTCACACATCACAATGAAAATGGAATTAACCACAAAGGGGGGCGGGCGGTTCCACCACTGTGTGGTCCCTTCCAGCTGAACCCCACAAGGTCTCTCCACCGGACCTGCTTAAAGGATATCCGCCAGGGAGAGTCAAGCACCTGCCTGCCTCTACCTGATCTGACCTCATCCGTCCTCATGCTTCTAACCACCACTGAGGCAGACTGGTTCCTCTTGGTTGAACATCAGTCATCAGGCTATGGTGATTTAGCCTGCTGTAAATTAAGTCATATTTTCTGCCTTTCATGTCCACTTCTGTTGACCTTGTTTCTTTGGATTCCTTTTGATTTTTTTTTTTAAAAAAAACCACTTTAAGCCCATACTTCATTAGAGCACGGATGCTAGAAAAAGAAATTTCGGAATGCTCCTCCCATTGCATTAATTCTATAGGAGATTTAATTAGAGCGGATGAAATGTTCTTCATTACAAAGAGAAACATTAGAGAAGTTCTTCCTCCCACCCCTGAAGAAATACTCAGAGGAAATAATCCTCTAACTGAGAAACCCGTTTCCTAAGTATCTGTAGATATCTATCCTATACAGATACATACTGGAAATATCTCTGAACATCTTGTAGGGTGAAATGAGGCATTCGTCTCCAAATGAACGGCTGCCTGTCTTCAAAGGTAGAATCCTTTTATTGATCACTGCAGTTAATCAAAACACCAAACACTTCAATTTGAGAGCCCTGGCATGATCTCAGCAAACTATTCTTGTTTTCTCCCTGTGCACGACTTGATGAACCTAATTTTTGTACACACTTCTGCAGGTCTCTTCACAAAGATTTAAAGCGGCACGTTTGTTCAGGGGAAGCCTCGGATTTTGAAGAAGTCTAGGATGGTGGTAGAGGTCATGATTGATATATTGCCATCACTGCACGTGGTGCTTTGCAAAAAATGAGAAGACTGATGCTGCCCAATGGAGTTTCCAGTCAAGAAAACAACACAGAAGAGACAGTGCAGGATAGAAAAGGATTAAACAGGGGAAACCTCAGAGTGTTATTACAGTTATACATCCTTAGTTGCATTTGTTGCAGAGTTTTAAATCTTTAGTGAAATTCTCTTTTTGGTATACAGAGAACTCCAGAGATCCACAGAGGAGAAGAGCTACATGTTCACCAGATAGTCCACCCCTTTCTCATTCACTGGCACTTAAGATCTCATTAACTCATTCTGAGACATTTGTAGGAGAAAGAATATTTTTTTCTTTACTTATAGTTGCTTTGAATTACAGACTTGTGTATGCCGCTTTCTTTACTGCACTCATACTTAGCAACCAACCAAACTGACTAACATAAAACAAAACGGCTGTCACCAAACCAGAGAAGAGAGGGAAAATAAACACTCAGCAGAGAGGCATGGCTGTCTTTCAACTCAATGGCTGGAAGGAACAACTGGTTAATGCTAGATGTGGGAGACACGAACTCAGCAGGCTGATGGGCTTTGTGGTGATCACCAGATAATTAGGATAGCAAAGAGTCTCTTAGAGATAGACGTTAAAGAAGTCAGCCACACACACAGGGATCTCTGCCAGCAGTACTCCTGGTGGGCGACTCATCAAGGAAGCAGAATGAGAAGTCTTCTCCCAATGAGTTCCCAATGCATTCTGCCAATGCATTCTGCCCTGCCCCCAGGAGGACTGTCCTTTTATTAACATTACAAGGTCACAGGTAGTGACAGCATTACAGATAGTAGACAGGGTTCAGATAGGACAATGGTTACATCATGTTATTAGGATTGGTCTGGGGAAAGGCAATTAATCAAGCCCTCTATGATTGGCCTAAGGAAAGGCCTCTATGGCAAGCTCTCTATGATAATGAGAAAGAGGAAGAATGGTGGCAGCTCCTCCCCTCAGAAGCAGCCACAGGATGCTAGGAGAGTTTTCTCTCACTACAACACCCATGTGGCTTAGCAACCTTGGGAATGGCACCCCCACACTAGACAGATACACAATCACTTCAGCCCAGTCACTCAAACTACAGGCAGCATACAAGGTTGCAAATAAAACTCCCAACAGCATTTCCTCAATGAGACCAGTTAACAGCAGTTAAAGCCACTCCGCCCGAACCGGTATGGGTAGAGTATTGGACTGGGACTTGCAAGGTCCAGCTTGAAATCTCACCGAGCCAATGGACTCATTAGATGTTCCTAAAACACCTTCATTTTACATAAATAAATGAAGTTCCATTAGTTTTTATAGTGCCCCATGACGAAGTTAGATTTGAAATGTATCTGGCAATTTCATTGTAGTAACACACTCTTCTTTGTCACCTGCTTGAGGTGTAACTTTCCTCTAGCATTTATTTTATTTTTTTAGATACTAACTTTCTGTGCTCCCCTCCCCATTATTTTTTTCTGGACCTACAAATACACATTATTTGATTTGGCTGGGAAGATTCTGGGAGTGGCTATACAAACCCTGGTAATGATTCCAAACTTTGCACTAATTTACTTCTAACTTAGTTTGGTCCTACTGATATTTGCAGATCTGTCCCCCACTCATCTTCCATTTACACACAATATTTGTGAAACAGGAGATCATGGCTGTAATCCAATAGCCACTTACATAAGAGGAAGTCCCATTAAACTCAGCAGTTTATCAAGTAAATGTAGATAGGATATTTTGAGTAGATAATGTATAGGGTCTTGGAGACAGATTTGAAGTAAAAATGCAGTAGGGGTGTTTTCATCCTCCTGAACCCATGCTCTACCTGTCTCTTTCTTTGCTATCCCTATTTCTGGGTAGTATCCTGAAGAAGAAAAAAGCATGCTCTTCTGGTAGACTTCTTGGAAGCATCCTGGAGCTGGCCATTTTTGGGACTCAAATAAGTGCTGATTCAACAGGCATCTTCTTTTGTTCTTATGTATGTACCCATGAAATTGCTTCAATCACCTGTGTCCCAGCAGGGCTGAGCCCATTACTTCTGCTGCCTGAGGTAGAGAAGTACCGTATTTTTCCATCTATAAGACACTACTTTTTCCTGAAATCATTACCTTAAAAATTGAGGAGCGTCTTTTACACAGAAGTAAGCTGAGATAGCTGAGGAGAGAACAAAACGGCACATACTTTGCCTCTGTAAACAGGCTTCCTTCAGCCACGAGGCTTAGTTTCCTACAGTCAGGAGACTTAGCTTCCTCCAATCACGAGCCTTATGGAACTGACGTCAGCTGATCCTGAACAAACCAATTGGAACACACCTCCTTGGAGGTGGAGCCTGTAGGCTCAAGATTCAACAGAGACAAAATGTTGGACGTTCTGAGCCCAGAGGCTGAATCCTCAAAGCTAAGTTTTCCTAATTTTGGGGTTAGAAAATTGGGGGGGGGGTGTCTTATAAATGGGGGTGTGTTATAAATGGAAAAATACGGTAGGTGGTGCCTCCTTCAAGATTCAGTTGACAGACGGTGACTGGACCAGCAGATGAGCACTGCCAGTGAGATAAGGACCTTCAACACATTTGAGGCCTATTTGGCTATTTAAGGGATGCAGAAACACCCGCACAACACACAAAGCTTGGTCTTCCAAGAAAGGGGAACGTTTTTATAGCCAGAAGGCTTCTGTTGTTGCCGTCACTATTTCCTATTGGAAGCACCTGCCTCACTTTTCTTGATGGTAGGGCCAGCCTTGTTCTCTAGGGACCTTCTTCTGAAGGTACAGGATGGGGAGTGCTTTCCTGAGAGGCACCTGAATGCATCCTTGACGGCAACTTTGGTCTGCGCTCTTGAGAATCTCAGCACCACCGGCAAATGTGCCCACTGTGAGGTCATATCTTTTCTGAACTGCACAGAGCAGCCATCTCATGCGTATTCTCCTGTTGCGTTATTAGCATTAATAGAACTTGAAACTGTCGACCCAGAGGCAGTAAAGCACACTCCAAGTCTCTGTTCATTTGACTCAGGATGACATCTCCCTTGAGCACATGGCATTGTTTTATTAATGGCTGCTCCGTTTCATCAGGGAGGGGAAAAGCGCTTTCAGAACGTAATATATTTAATTGCAATGATAAAAATGACAAGGATCTATCTTCCGCCGTTTGTGTCTCTAATGCACCATCAGTTATCTCAGGCTTTTTCCCTCCTGGTGGCTTTCCCCCACCATTCCACATGTCCTGCCGCCACAGGAAGAGAATGTATATAAATATGTAAGGAGAGCTTTAATTACTGAAAGTGAGCAAAAAGCACTGGGTACTTCTGTGACTGAAGTCTTCCCTGGGGACATGATAAGTATCTGACAGGAAAATAGGTCACTAATTAGTAAAGAAGCTGGATTACATTTATGCATGACATTATCCATCTTTAATATAGTTGAGGGAAGGGTTGTTCACTCAGGAAAAGTGACAATAGGAGCCCCAAACTGGGAGATATAGGCTCATCAGCTATTACAGGTGCAGTGTGGCTAGACACCCGAGAACACCTTCTGTGCTGAGGTCAGAAGCAAATACCACTTTTGCCAGTGGTCCGCCTGACTCTATACAGGGGGTGGGAAGCTTATTGGTAGGGATGGGCATTTTGGATTTTTGGGAGAGGGGGCTACACATGCCTTGAAAAGGAAGCTTCCCAGTCACTGTTGGGGCCACTCCCTTTTCACATGGAAAGTCGGGCCGGCTCAAAGCATGACATATGTCAGCTGGGGCTTCTGTCCAGATGAGGATTATTTAGGTGCCTGTAAGGTTTAGGTCCCGCAGATGGGTATCCCAGTAATGACAATTATGGGATTTGTGGTCCAAAAATCTGAAATGCAAGAATATGACAGACAGCATCATTGGATCCTGAGTTCCCTTTTTGTAGCAAAAAGACTTAGTGTTAAACTACATGGTAAGGGGGATGATTATGTCCTATGATGAACTTATTTTATCTCCCGCAATGGGATTTCTTTGGAGACGGGTGCCTCAGCAATTGGACCTGCACAGTAAACCTGAGTTTATCTTTCAAGGACCAACTGCAAAATGAAGCACGCTAAATGCAAGACACAAAGGAGGAAAAGCTGTGACAGAGGACATTATCCTCTTCTAAATAAGTGATAAACCTTTTTAAAAAAAATATATGGTCAAATATCTTGAAAATATAATACTGTATAATATACATTAATCTAATGGATCTCTTGCTTAGTCCACAGTTTTATCCTATAAATTTCTACCCTGCCACTGCTCTTTTTCTTTACTTTTCTAATTTCTTTTGTTTTTTTTGGTGGTGATGGGAATTGGCAATTGTTAGTATTAATGATGGGCACAAATTGGTGGTTTGTACTGGTTTTATCAGCTGAACAGGTGTTTGGAACTTCAAAGCCCGCATCCTCTGGCAGGTGCCCACTCAGAGGCAGTGCCTGGAGGAGGCAGGGCTCTGAAACCCCAACACCTGTTTGGCTGATAAACCAAAGGGCTTGAACAGCCAAACTGGAGGTTCATGCCCATCTGTAATAAGTATTATTAAAAGCACTCAGCAAGCAAGCTATTGGACCTCTAGCAAGAGCAACCTGTCTTCTGTATGACAGCCCATTGTGTGAGGGGAAAAAAGAGAGATAGAAAAGAGAGTGACAGAAAGAGAAATAGATAGAGAGAGAGAGAGAGAGAGAGAGAGAGGGAGGGAGAGAGAGAGGGACGGAGGGAGGGAGGGAGGGAGGGAGGGAGAGAGACACACACACACACACAGAGAGAGAGAGAGAAAACAGGTGGCCTCAAACAGTTTTGGATCTGAATCTGCCCACTGCAGGCTTTTATTCCATCGTCCTTTCCCTTAACATACAAGGGAAGTTCGGCCAGGTGGTCTCCTATCACATTTTATACCATATTCAGAGCATAGCTAGGGATAATATCTCTATTCAGGTGCCAAGCTTGAAAGCAGGTAGGGCTCAAAGGCTGATGGAGACGTGGGGACCCCTTGCTCTTGGTTTTTTTTGTGTGTGCCAACATTGCACAACAGCAAAAAACTCTGAAACAGCCAGTAATCCTTGGTGCCAGTGTGATTGGATGAGGAAGGGGTGCCCATGCTTCAATGCCACCTCATGCACAAACTTCAACCATGTTCATGTTCCATTGCCACTCACCGTATGATTTGTCTCTCTGTCTGGAGACTCAGAGAAGCTTAAAAAGATGAAGAGTCGTTAATAGACATGGGGACGAATATAAAAACGAATCAGGATATTCGTTAAATATCCCTGATTCATCAGATATTCATTGCTTCGTATTCTTGGGGTCCAGAGACCCCAACGAATATGAAGCAACAAATATAACCCTTTTATATTTGTCCCTTCGTTCCCTATCAGCTTATGCCCCCGCGGATCAGCTGTTCCTCAGGAGCATAAGCAGAGAGGGATTTTCCCTTAGGGCGGCTTGCTAAAGCCTGCCCACAGGGAATCCCACCCCTGGGGCTGGGGGATGGTTTGGTTCCCCTTTCCTCCTCTGCCTATGGCTGTGTGGCATAAAAGAGGAGGGAAGGGATCAAAGGGATCCCCCAGCCGCTGCGGGATTGCTTTGATCCCTGCTTTCCTTCCTCTTGAGTGAAAGCAAAAACAAACAAACAAAAACAAAAACAAAAGATCCAACAAATGATGAATTGTCATGGGGGGCAATTCGTGGTTCATGGGTCGTTAAGTTTGATGACCTACGAAGCAAGACAAAGTGTCCCCATCTCTAGTCGTTAAGATTGGACCATCCTTTTCCTATCAGGGCTTTTGACTGGCCAGTTGGCCAACAAGCTACCGTTGTTGATTTGTCAGTGGGTGAAGACATGGCAAAATGTGTGCTGCTTCTTATATACCTCCCCATACCACTTAAAGCACTCTCTGGGTGGTTTAAAATTTAATTATGCAGGCTGCACATTGCCCCCCCCCCCGCGAGCTGGGTACTCAATTTGCCGACCTTGGAAGAATGGAAGGCCGAGTCAACCTTGAACCGGCTATCCGGGCCCGTTGGTATCAAGCTCAGGTTGTGAGCAGAATCTTGACTGCACTACCATGTCACGAGGCTACCTAGGGAGGCAGGCATTTGTGTGTTGTCCTTCATCAGTTGGAACCACCCTCTTTAATCCAGTCAAAGCAAAGACTCTCACACCCTGCGGTTTTAACACTCTGTAATAATTAGAGATCCTTAACAACTATCTTGACAGCTCTTCAGGCTTTGCCTTCCAGAACAAAATGGATTCTCGAGCCGCAGCATCATGCATCAGGGTATTTCCAATAAATCGATGGTGCACAATACACGTATCAGACAGTCACCACATCCAGAACTCCTTCATAACAAATCGTCTTTAAGAGGGTAGAAACTGTCCTGAGAGAGCCGTTTTGTTTACTTTGTGCTGTTCTCACCTCCACTGAAAGAAATTTGTGGGTATTTGAACCTGTGAACATCCTGCAAACTCTTTTCCCAAAAAGTGTACGTGAACATACTTCAAGACTCCTCTTTCAGACATGCTTTGACTCATTAAACACAATTTTTAGCTGAATCCTGAATCAGCGTCCTTTGTGTGGAAGGAATTAATTCGTTATAAAATAATTCTACTTCTTTTTCGGGGAGCCCCCATCCTTCTGACATCGCAGCTCACTCAAAATATCAGCCCCTTTCCTGAATTTTTCTTGGTAGCATTTTCAGTGGGTATATGGGATACTGGATGTATCCATTTCTGCCAGCCCCATTGTTCACCCCTCAGTTTTGATCTGAACCATAGTTTGTGGACAGCTGAAGGCCTAGAGATGATGTTTTTGAGACCCAACAATTAACTGCTTAACACAATGTGAAGGCCGGTATAGAAGCTTGCGGGCGACATAATGGAGTCCTTCTCTGTCAGTTGAACCTGAAAGAATGTGCATCTTCTTTTATAGGTCTTTGAAAATGCTGAAATTTATGAAAGCTGGAGGATTGGATGTTGTAGTTTGATCAGCGACTTTTCCAAACTTTAAAACAGACATATGCTCGGTTTGATATTATGGTGTTCCACTAAGCAGCTCTAGAAAAATCATAGTGGACATATGGATCTCAAAAGTTCTGTCCAGTACATGTTACAGAGCAGGGGTGTATAAAAGTAGCCTGATGCCTCCCTCCCAGGAAAGGACTCTTCGCGGTAGATCACTGGATGAGAGGGAAGACAGAGAAATAGTGTGAGTCCTTAATCCTTCCCCACTTGGCTGTTTCTGTGCTTTAAAATTCACCTCCCTATTCCTTTCCCTCACGGGCATTTTAGGCACAGATTTAGGAGAGAAATAGCTGGCTGGATAGTTCAGTGAGTTAGGTTTCTATTTGTGGAGCAGAGGTTGAGAGTTCAATTCCTCACAGTGCATCCCATAACAGCCAGCCTGTGTAGTTTTGGGCAAGCTGCACAGTACCAGGATGCCCCCAGGAGGAGGCAATGTAAATCATTTCTGAGTACTCTCTACCTGGAAAACCCTGTAAAGTCAGAATTGACTTGATGGCACATGACTATTGTTATAACGTATTATTATTAGTAGGGAAACATGGACTACTGTTGGATGAAAAGCCAACTGGGAGAGTTTGAGAGGACAATTGGAGGACAGGATGGGTGGACCTCTTCTTACAGGGCCTGAGTCTTTTAAGGAATGGGGCAAAAGAGAAGGAAACATTGGACTGATGTTATTTGTCGATGCATTATGAGATAATTCTCTGTCCCTTTCAACAGGCAGAATTCTCTGAGGTTCCCTTATAGGAAGTTATAATAGTGAAAGAAGTTTAATATTTTAAGGCTTCCTGTAAAAAGGGATTACATTAAGCTTTACTCAGTTTATGAGACAAATGAGAGACCATAGTTCTGGAGTGCCGTGCTACCTAATAGGGAGTGTGGGAGGGCAGAGATGAAAGCCAAGTATCAAAGAAATTGCAAGCTAGAATGTGGATGGAATAATATAAGAAAAATAGCCAAAGTCACATCTGATCTGTTCACAACTGTAAGTAAAGAAAATGGTTTTTATTCTATCTACTTCAGATGTCTCAGAGTGAGCTATTGAGACTGTGGATACCAGTTGATGAGAAGAAGAGGTGGACTAGTTTGGGGAACTTGAAGCTAATTCTGCTGTGTGAATCCTTGCACTTCTGCTGTGCAGCTATAGGAATTTCACCAAAATTCAAAACTCTACAGCAACAACTTCCCAAATCTTCTGTCAACACAGCCATTGTTGCTGGCTGTGTTGACAGAGCATCAACCAATGCTGGTTGAGGGATTTTGGGAACAGTAATCCAAAGAGTTAACTTTTAAAACTCCGATTTTCTTTGTTGTAACATTGGGTTCTACGATACATTTTTTTCATGGTTTTGGAAGGGGAGGGGTAGTCGATTAGTTTAGACTGAGGTGAATAGCATAATGAAGTATAATGCAAATCTGGTACAAATCCACATAATCACATGTTTACACCCTAAATGCATAATTAGGTAATTACTGCTTGTAATTAGCCATTACTAAATGACAATGGTGTCATAAAAGCCTAATGAAACTAAAAATTGTCCACAGCATACAGAATAGGTAATGATATTTGAAAGTTTGTTACCTTACCTGATGTTTTGTTCCTCTCTCGAATTATCAAAAGCCCTATCTGCCTATTAGGGGGAAATTAAGCTACAACAATTGCGTGTGAAAAGTTCCTGCTTCACAGAGCAAGCCATGACAAGCAGCTCCATTGAGAATAACAAGTCCGTTCTTTGTTTGTGGATCAAGATAACTGTTTGGCTTCTTGTTTTCTTCCTCACACTCAAGAGCTTAATTTTTAAAATACAATCTTACGGAGGATTTTTTTCCAGAGGTATTGAAAGCAGTTGGTTTCTGGATGGTTTGTTTTGTTTTTTTTATTTTTGTTTTTTTGCAGGAAATCTTGAATTTTGAAGACCTAGAGCCTGGAAACATTATCTGTTGGGTGACAACTCCCAGGATCTCTGAACCAGGATGGCCATTGCCCTGTTGGTTGGGGGAAGCTTGGGAGTTGTAGTCCAATTAAGTACCCTTTTTCAAGCTCAGTGCAGAGCCTGAAGGTTGTTGCTGGGGTTGTTTGTGTATGTACATGGCTCCCTTCAACAACGCTGAAGTACCTCTGTGTAGCTCAAAATCCATGTGTAACTCTTATACCCCCCCCCCCATGCAACTGCAAAGCACAAAGAAGTTGATTAACTCTCTCTCTCTCTCTCTGTCTCGCACAAACACAACACACACAGAGACACACAAACAGACCTCCTCTGACCCCGCAATCAACCTCTGGGCATGCCTCAGCACCAATGCAGCTTACGCCATTCCTTTATGTGGTGTATAATTAGGCAAGAGGAATTGGGTCATTATATACTTCTTGCCCTGTGACTATTACTGGTGTTCTTCATAGACCATTTGGTGCTGTTTTAAATTGGTGTCGCCTTTTGGTTTATGATAATTCTTATTGTCTTTGATTAGTAATCATGAAGTACTACACTATAGGTATAGCATTTTTGTTGCATATTTGTGTGTATGTGTGTTGCTTACCAAATGCATAAAGCAAATGTAGATTACTTTCTTCTGCAGAAGGTCCTTGGTCTGGGCCCATCCGTTTCCTGCCAGGTGTAAGCCCTTCCCCCATTTTGTTGCTTATAGATTCTCATATGTACCTTAACATTTTTTCTGGACACAAAAAAGTGTTGCCAGGTCTCCAGTTTTTTGCCCTTAAAATTTCTCCAGGTCTCAGGCTTTGGACCTAAAATCTCAGGGAATCAGATGCTGTCAGACCATGAGCCTAGATTTGGGGAGATTGTTTTGATGGTTTCCTTGACACACGATTTTGATATCTCGTTTCTATTAGCTTGCATTCTCTAGAGCTGGTGCCGGAATTCATGCAGCAACCTTTAATTTTGTCATAGAATCTCTACTCCCCCTCCCTTCCTCCCTCTCCCTCTCCCCCTCCTCTCTCTCTCTCTCTCTCTCTCTCTCTCTCTCTCTCTCTCTCTCTCTCTCTCTCTCTCTCTCTCTCTCTCTCACACACACACACACACACACACACACACACACACACACACACACACACACACACACACACACACACACACACACAGCCTCTGGGCATGCCCCAGCACCCTCCTTGACCACCAAGGCTTCCTTTTGATCAACATACAAATCTCATGCCTTTTCCAAAACTTGCCTCTTCCAATTATTATATTTGAAACCTGAAGCATCACAATTGAAAACAAATTGAGGCATCTTTGATTTTAGGAAAAGAAACAAGTATTTGCATCTTCAAAACATCTGACATTAATTACAGCATAATTCAGAGATGAGGAAAAAGAAATGAGAGATGAAGAACATACTACTGTATGGGATAGGATGATGCAATAATCGATGTCCTAAGAAAGCAATAGGCATAAATGATTTTTTTCCTCTCCCATTTTCCAAATGAAAATGTGCAATTTCCAAAGGAAGATGTGTAAAGCTCCCTGGAAGCTTGATAAACCTCAATGAATGTGGACCACTCACTGGTTAAGAGTCATTGTATTATAGAATAATAACGCTCAGTTATAGAGTAAGTTTGTGAGTCCATCAAACCATTAAATAAATAAAAAAGGGATGATTTTCAGAATAGCATTTCTATTAGCGGGAAGAGAAGGATGTGGCAGTTTTGAAGGGCTTTATTCACTCTACATTAAGAAAAGATAAATTTCCAGGAAATTGGCACAGAGTTTATCCATGGTTGAGTTTGCAGTAATAAAGTCAGTGGAGGAACAAGCTGGGGAATGATTTACAGGCAGTAAGGTTCTGTAAAATTTACAAACTGCTAGTGTAAAATGTCACCTTTTATGATACATTCAGCCGAGGCTGCGTATATAAAGCCTGCTGAGTTGGGAAAAAGAAAGCAAGGAGATGTTCTATTGTTATCTTTACTAAGAAGAGAGAGAGAGAGAGAGAGAATGAACACAATTTGTGGCAGAGATTTTGCTGGGAGGAGCACAAAGCAAATATTTTACCTTGCCTTGAGTGCTGATTTAAAATATCAGCGGGCATTTCAAATAGCGGCTGGATCCCAACCAGTGCACATGGATGTGGCTTTTCATGATCTGTCCTGACCAGGTGGTGGCACAGAACTGAACAGTGTGCCAATGGATCTTCAAATTCTCCATCTTCTTTGTAAGCAGAGGGCTGTGGAGAGAGATGCGGCATGGAATTTGTCCAGAGGGAGTCGAAGTTCTTTGATTGCTTTCCAGGGATTGTTCTTCATCAACAGCATGACTGGTACAATGGAGCCAAAGCTCATGGGCTTGGTTTGCTGCGATTCGTAGAGATGCGAATGTTCTCTGCCCATGTGCTCTCAGGTTAGGTCCAGTGGTCTTGGCAACTGGAGGAAAAAAGAATGATCTGGAAACACTTGCCTGAAATCTTGTTACGCGATGAAGAAAAGATGTAACTGTTAATTGCTGTCTGTTAAAGAAGTCTCCATAGGTACTATCCATTGGGTAGTGATGTACAACAGATAAAGCCTACAGAGATTTCTTATGACAATTCGCTGCTAAAAGGTACGCCTTTTGTGTAACTCTGTAACGGGATTTTGGCCACTATGGGCTGCCATTGTTGTAACACTAAGCACCTTTTGGGCAGTTTGGTCTTGACTGAGTGTGCAATTAAGACCTGTTAGCTTTACCAAGGACCTGCTCCCAATGGAGAGGAAAACTGACGGAACCAGATGATATGTCCCCATGCAGCTGCCCAAATTATTAGACTCTTTCGGGGGGGGGGGGGGAACAGGGTCACTGGTTCTCAGGCAGTTGCTGCGCTTCTTCACCTTTCCATAAGGGGTGTGTGTGTCAGATCTCAGGACAAGTGACTCTGGAACAGGAGGAGGATGTTTTGATTTTTGTGGGGGAAGTGTTTTTAAAGCCTGGGACCCCTTCGCTGCTGATTCCCAGCTGACATCAGGGCTCACTGATGAGGAGCTAACGGGTAGGTGTGCTGTGCTTGCTTTCCTCTTAGCCCTTGCCTGCCCTGCCTCTGTGACATCATCAAGGCCCTCTTCTATGATCTTAGAAGGACTCGCCTCCTGGTTTCAACTTAGAGCCCGGAAATCTCAAGGAAGGAGATGCTGCTGCTGACCTGGCAACCCTCTGGGACTGTGGCTTTGCGGGGTGAGCACTGGCAGATGTTAGGTGCTAGCTGAAGTCTCAGCAGATCGCTGGGCTTTGCTGGTCCTCCAGGAAGGGAGAAAAAAAAAGTTCAGGACGAGAGCTGCTGCCGGGAGACAAAGTTTGTGTGTGGGGTGGCTTTGAAGCTTAAGTACCCATATTCACCCATCCCAAGCTGGCCATCTCAACAGAGAGGTATTTTTATGTACGTTGTGCTTGTTCAATAATGGTGCACCAAGGAAGAGGGTTGATGCTATGAGTCTTCTGCAGGTGCCTAAAGCAAGCAGCTGAAAGAAAGCAGGAGTGGTGGGGATTGGTGACCACCAGTAAGGCTGAAAAGGAGGCAGGAGGTGTAAGCCTGGCAAACTAAGCTGCTTTGTCCTCAAGTGGCACTCGAGGTGAGCGGAAGGAGGGATGAAGTGGTGCAGCAGAGGAGGAAAGGGGGTGGACTGAAGGAAAGGCAGCAATGAGAGGATGCAACAGGAGGGAGCCAAAACAGCAGCAAAAGAGCCTCAAGGCTATTGCCCCGATAACACAACTATACAATCCCACCCCCTCTCCCCATATGTACCCAGGTGCAGCAGAGAGCACAGGAAGATCATTCTGGACAATTATTAGTTCGTATTCAAGTGCCTTAGCATGAAGACATTTCAGGAAATGAAAGGCATTCTTCAGCTGCCTTTGGCTGGGCCTGTACTTTGCACACCTACAACCAGAGACCCCAGGCTGGTTTGGTCTTCCACTTTCCTCTTTGTTTCTTGTAAACAAATTGCTTTGGGCCGTACAGTATGTGACTTGTGATCACCTTGTCTTGCTTTCTCTCATTCTTTGTTACTTAATAAACTCTATTTTAAATAGTACTCTGGTGTGGTGATGCTTGAGTTCTCAGAAGGCAGAGCCTTAACTAACCATTGTGGTGCTAAGCACACATGGCACGCTCTCCGGGTGACTCCACCATAGGTTGCTGATAGGCTGTGCCTCTTGCCCTTGAGAAAGGAGGAGAAGAAGGTGGTGTCTCTCCGGAAGAAAAGGAAGGCGTATGGTTTTCAAAAGGAGGAACGTAAATAGGCCAGAAAGTGTTGCTGTTTATTTTCCTAACATTCACCAGTACATTCACCTCTATATTTTGGGTCCTTCTGCATTTTGGTGCCCTGCGGCAAAGCGGCAGTTGCTCCACCCTAACTATAGCCTTGTCAAGGAGTGACCATATTGTCCAGCTTATGGGAATTTCTCCAGGATTGGGATGGTCAAATTTCTGTTCAGAGGAAGCAAGGGGGCACTCAGGAGAGTGTCAGTTCTCCTCATCCAAACACCCCTTGGCTCTAAATCTTTTTTAAAGGCTTCACCCCAGTGCTGAAAGTTGTGCTACAGCACCTAGAAAAGACACACTCTCTCACACACACACACACTCTCTCACACTCTCTCTCTCTCTCTCTCACACACACACACTCTCTCTCACACACAGATTGCCAATTAGCACTTATTTGCCACTTGTTAAGGCAGCTTCTGCTGTAGCCATGCCTCTATCCCTGCTGACTTTGCAAAGACAGAGGGTGGGGAGGATCGCTTGGGTCCCACTTCCCTTCTCTTTCTATGACCGCCCGGGCATAGAATGACGGGAGGAAGCCTGACTGAAGTGATCCGCCCGCCCCACTGTTTGCAAAGACAGTGGGGAGAATTCCTTTGGTCAGGCTTCCCCTGTCTATGCCGTAGCTGCATAGAAAGACAGGGGAAGCCTGAACAAAATGACATCCCCCCCCCCCCCGTATTTGTAAACAAAGGGATGGGATTCCCTTCGGGCAGGCTTTAGCAAGCCTCAGGAAAGGAAAAACCCTCTCTGCTTATGCCCCCGAGGAACAGCTGATCCGCGGGGGCATAAGCAGATAGGGATAGATGAAGGGACGAATAGTAAAGGGTTATATTCGTTGCTTCGTATTCGTCGAGGTCTCTGGACCTCAAGAATATGAAGCAACGAATATCTGACGAATCAGTGATATTCGTTGAATATCGCGATTCATTTTTATATTTGTCCCCATGTCTGGTTACGATCGTTAGTATGCTGTTTGATCTGTTCACAACTGTAAGTAAAGAAAATGTTTTTTATTCTAATGTCTCAGAGTGAGTTACTGAGACCATTAAGTGCCTGTTAGTGGGAAAGGTGGTGGATTAATTTGGGGAACTTGAAGATATTCGGCTCTGTGAATCCCTGCACTTCTGCTGTGCAGCTAAAAGAATTTAACCACAAATTCAAAATTCTGCAACAAAACAAAGGTGACAATATTCAGAGAATGTTCTGCAAAGGGGTCTGCTTTTTCCCCCAGAAGTGTGGGGAAAAGGCAAAGCCCAGTCATTATCAGATAAATACCTTCTGAAAAACATCAGGCCATGGCATACATAGTGGCCTGAAAAAAAGAGAGGCTTCTGTGTTGCAAGAACTGAATTAATTAAACTGTGAAAGATGGCAGGGAGCCCCAAATATCCCCTGTAGATGAGATTACCTGCTGATTCTTTGAATGTACTTTTCCAACATGGCTTCCTTCTAATCAGCCTCCACTGGGGCAGTTCTTTAGTGTCTCGTCTTTTGGTGTGATTGCATCATGCGGCTGCACCCAAAGCAGAGACGTAATTACTTTCCCACAGAGTGTCTCCTGCCCTTCCTGACAAAGGGCTGCTTTATGGTTGTGTGATCATTCAGTCAGGCCCAAAGCACACAGAAACAGGTGGCATAATTCTTACTCTTAAAGGTTCCTTGGGAATGCAAGAAGGCCCTTTGTTTCTTTAGCTGTTGTGTGAAAATAGCAAAGCTTGGAAAACGTGACTTTGGACTACAGATCCCAGAACCCACCAGTCAGCATCCCCCTCCCTCCTGTTTCAAAGCTGCATTGTCAAATATCTCTCTGACTCTATCCTCAGCTGGGAAAAGGTCATCTCCTCCAAGGTTTGATGGGCATTTCATTTAAACCGACAATGAAAATCCCACCTCTCTGGAGAAGACCTCCTAGCTATTCCATCAACCTTTCCACCCTAGACAATTAATCAGCAATTCGTATAATAAAGGAATCACTGTTCAGAAAGGTGGACGGCGTTCTTTTCTCTCCTGCCTAATCTGCAGACTTTGCCACCCTTCTAGCCAGGGAAAATAATTCAGTGTACACAGTTTTTCAGGAAATATCTTTGACCTTAAGCAGTCTGGTCTCATATTAAGGCCTGGTGTTCTCAACCAGGTTGAAAAGATTGCCAGCATGCAGAACCATAAACCCCCATGAAAGAGTTTAATAACGGGGTCTTATTTTGGGAACCTGGCAAGGGACCTCCATAATTCTGAAGCCGTAAAGCTGTGTCTTGATGACAGCAGTAAAAATAAAACAATGACACTTGCTCTAAAGTCATTTTATTAGCAGAGTCAAAGTCTGCAATGTTTCTCTGTCCCCCTTTGGATGGATTTACTGTTCTCTCAACCTCCAGAGCTTCCTTTTGTTTAGCACAGCTATCATGATGATGGCCCTCAGAAAAAGTTCCTCATAATTTTGTTAGTCAAAAGCTAAAGACTTAAAAATAATAATCTCTTAGCAACATACTTAAGGACATCTCCTAGGGAACCCAAACAATTGTTAATAACTGTTTGAAGAGCAGTTCTTGCCTTTGGCTACGTTTATGAAGGCTCTCTTGTGACTTTTATGGTGGTGCTTCAGCTGTGGCCCATAAAATGGAGAGGAGGAAAGGACCACGAAGGTTGGTTTTCCTCTCTTGTGTTATATTGAGTTCTCACCTTCAGAGCTTCACAGCAGGGTGTTAGCAGGGTGGCCCAAGCGTTCCTGCTGCTTGAGGCAGGATTTCTGTTTCCAAGATTTTTATTGACCCTATGTCCTGTTTTAGGGAGGACGGTCCTCTGTTTGAACAGTTGCCCTCCTTTTGGTGTCATGTAAGTGAATGCCACCCAACAACCTTCACACCTGGCTGAGCAAGGATTTGAATCCAAGTCTTCTGATTCTGCATCTGACACTTTATGCTTAACGCCATACTGGCTATCAGATTTTGAAAACAGGCTACCTTTTGAGTTTTGGAGAACTCTTTATCAGGCTGGGCTTTACAGAGCTGTGGAAAGCTGGAAGAGAAAAAACTCCCCAAAATCATCTTGGCCAGAAATTGAGGTGAGACTATTATGGGTAATGAATTTACAAAGTGATGACTTATGGAGATGCTTTTCACGGTAGAATTCCTAGGTAGAATATTCAGAAGTGGTTTACCATTCCCTTCCTCTGGGGGGCACCCTGGGACCATGCAGCTTGCCCAAGGCCACCCAGGCTGGCTCTTCTGGGATGCACTGTGGGGAATTGAACTCCCAACCTCTGGCTCCACTGCCAGATAAAGCTCACAGGAACATTGCTGTTGTTTACTTTGCTAAGATATTGCCTAACAGAGCTTCCCACAGACTTAACAGTCTGAATGAAAATGTACAACATAGATCACCTGCATTGATATTCTGTTCTAACAAGGAAGACCCTGAGAAATGTGCCTGCAACATTAATTATATTTGGTGTTATTAACCTTCAGACTTGGTGCTGGAAAGAACACTGAGCTGCAATGTCTCTGAAAATATTTTGCTGCTCTGTCTGCTTAAGTCCAATGTTATTTCTCTCTGCTTTTAAGCATTTTTTTTTTAAATGCTAAAGTGGCAAGCAGTTCTCCATTTCATTCATGAAACCTTTGAAGAGCATTTGAACTTGAGGGGAATACAAGTTACTTACTTATCCTCCAGGCTGGTTGTCAGGCTGATGGGCTCAATTTGTCATGAATCTACCCAGCTGACTTGTAAGACTTAATTTTGCTAATATCTACCCAGTCTGTTTTCAAACAAATGTACGTAACTATTTTTGAGTGGTTGAGTCTCTCGCTAAAATGCATCAAATAGAACTAAAATATTATTTTGTCAGGAAGAGAGAGGGACAAAAAAGAAGAAGAAAGAGCTGAGCCTATAAAATATGGTTGATGCTTGTTTGCACAATGCTGACAGGAAGAGATAGATGCTGGACCCAATCTGAAAGTCAAATAGGACATCTTAGGAGAGGCATTATGTTTTTGTTATCGATATTATGCTGGCAATATTCTTTAGAAATTCATATAACTACCATTATAGAAAGAAGCAGCTTGCCATAAATTTGCTCATCTCTCTATTTCACTGTCAGTGTGGGGATCAGAGGAGAAAATTCATTGCAGCGATTGTATTAACAGCGCAAGGCAAATGCTCCCTCAACAATATTTTGTTGCTGGGTTGCTACATGTAGAGCCAAGGTTGGTGTGATCTGTCAACCAAGGTTGCCAGATCTCAGGGTGTTGGCTGAAGCCTACAGGGAATTGTGAGACATCTTCAGGTCTCCAGGCACAGGGACAAATCTAAGGGAGAAAGTTTGATATTTGGTGGCACGTGGCGTCTTTAAAGGCTGGGCACCCGTCTCCACCCATTCCCAGGTGGTGCTGAGGCTCAGCAGCTCAGTTGTTTATGAGTCTAGTGCTTATTTCTGTCCCAACACTGGCCTACTATGCTTCTGTGACATCACAAGGATCCCCACTATGACATAATTAAGGCCATCTTCTGTAATATGAGAATACCCCTACTTTGACATTTTGGTCTTGAAATTGTAAGGAATGGGAGGCTGCTGACGTGGTAACTCTATGACAGTGTTGCTATGGGGGATAGGCCTTAGGGTGTCAACTGATGTCTTACGGAATTGGTATCACAAGGGCCCTTCTGTATGATGTCACAAGGATCCACTCCATGCCCTGAGGTTTTGGCCCTGAACTCTTCATATAGATTGCTGCTGAACGGCAGCCTTATGGGGACTTACCTGTGATTGGTAGGACCAGCCCTGACATTAGACGGATTGAGGCATCTACCTCAAGGGTGCGATTGGACAAGGAGAAAAGACTGTTTCTGATCACACCGGAATGGGTCAAGCCCTCCTTTGTTATCATTACTGGGCCAATTATTGTGGTATTAAATTCATTACATTGCTCATTATTTTGGCCATTTGGCAGAGTGGGAGAGGAATATGTCTGGGAAGGGCAAGAAAATGGTGGAAAAGCCTAGCTCCCTTTTCTGGAAAAAGACCACTGTCATGTTTTTGTTGCCCCCAGAACTAATGTGTCCCAGATGACAATGTTTTCAACGAAGTAGCCATATTGGTCTGTCTCAGCTTATTGGCAAAAGTAAAAGGGGGGAAATTAAGGAAAAGAAAGCAAAATATTGTAGTACTTTAAAGACTAGCAGATTTATTTGGGTGTGAGCTTTCGTGGAACAAAATCCATTTCCTAAGAAACAGTGAGTGCAAATACACATCCCCTATATTTATTCTATGGTGATGAGACACCATATCCAGTTGAGAGATAACCAATAGTGTAGAGTGAATGGTTTATTAGCACAGGAATTGGGATTATTTGTCTATAATAATTTCTTAATAAAACATTGAATGCTGCATTTCTGTTTTTTATAGAGTGATTTATTTATGTATTTAAAATATTTTTATCCCACCTTTATCCTTAAAAAGGATCCAAGGCAGTTTATAACAATTAAAAGACAGTATTTAAGCTAACTACAGTGAGTATACAATACTAAAAGGATCCAATGAATACGACACTTAAAAACATAAGTAACACCAAAACACATTCAATGCAGAAAGGTACAACTTTTAAAACCCCACTCGGCAGCCACTCAAGGAAAGCTTTGCTGAAGAGAAAGGTCTTTGCCTGCTTGCAGAAGGACAGTAAAGACGAGGCCAGTCTAGCCTTCTGTGGGAGGGAATTCCAGAGTCTGGGAGCAGCCACAGAGAAGGCCCTCTCCCATGTCCCCATCAAGCGTATCTATCATAGAATCATAGAAAAGTGAAGTTGGAAGGGGCCTACAAGGCCATCAAGTCCAACCCCCTGCTCAATGCAGGAATACAATCAAAGCAAATCTGCCAGGTGATTATCTAAGTTTTTCTTGAATGCCTCCAGTGTTGGAGCACTCACCAACTCCCGAGGTAACTGGTTCCACTGTCGTACTGCTCTGACAGTTAGGACGTTTTTCCTGATATTCAACCGAAATCTGGCTTCCTTTAACTTGAGCCCATTGTTGCATATCCTGCACTCTGGGATGATCAAGAACAGATCTTGCCCCTCCTCTGTATGACAGCCTTTCAAGTATTTGAAAAGTTATCATATCACCCCTCAGTCTTCTTTTCTCAAGGCTAAACATGCCCAATTCTTTCAGCCTTTCCTCATAAGGCTTGGTTTCCAGCCCCCGATCATCCTTGTCGCCCTCCTCTGAACTTGTTCCAATTTGTTAGCATCCTTCTTGAAGTGTGGTGTCCAGAACTGGACACAATACTCAAGGTGAGGCCTAACCAGTGCTGAAAAGAGGGGGGACTAGCACCTTGCGGGATTTGGAAACTATACTTCTGTTAATGCAGCCTAAAATAGCATTAGCCTTTTTTGTAGCCACATCACACTGCCGGCTCATATTTAGCTTGTGATTTACGACAACTCCAAGATTCTTCTCGCTCATTGTTTTGTTGAGCCAGGTATCCCCCATCTTGTAACTGTGCAATTGGGTTCTTTTTCCAAAGTGCAGTACTTTGCACTTATCCCTGTTGAATTTCATTCTGTTGCTTTCAGCCCAGTGCTCCATTCTATCAAGGTAATTTTGAATTTTGTTTCTGTCTTCTAGGGCAGCGTTCCCCAACCTTTTTCGGACTGCGGACCGGTTGAGGGGTACAGACTCCATGCGCGGACCAGTTAGGGGGCGGGGGCACCCCCGTGCTCACGGGTGGGCGTGTCACGCTCGCAGGTGGGTGTGTCGAGCTTGTGCGCATGAGTGACACGCCCCTCACGCTCGTGCGTGACACGCCCACCTCTTGGGCAACCCGGGGGCGAAGGCAGGCTCGCAAGGGAGAGCGGGCGGGCTGTCAGGGCTGCGCGGAGCCCTCCTCGCCTTGCCCCATCGCCCTGCGCTCCTGGGCGGTTGCAACGGGGAGGTCGCTAGTGGCCCATCGCCTGGCGTTGCTCGGGGCTACTGCCGCCGCTGGTGCCGCTCCTGCTGCTGCTGCGGCTGCTTGCCTTCTCCTCCTCCCCCTCCGCCTCCCGCCTCCAGTGGGCAGGCATTTCCCTTCCTTCGCTGCAGAGGAAGCCCTTTTGCTCACGCAGGGATTGAAAAGCGGCCACCAAAGCGGGGAGGGGGTGGGGGCCGAGGGCTGGGAGGCCCCAACAAGCCCGGATTTAAAGAGACGGCGGCTTTCTTCCACCTTCTGCCTTCTCAGCGTTCCTCGGGTTCAGCAACCCAAGCGTGGAGAAGGGGGAGCCGAGCGTCCAGCCACAACCCTCCGCTTGAGCAGGCAGGGAGCAGGTTTCAAGCGAGCACGGGCTTGACTCCCCGTGCGCACTCCCCCTTCCTCCCTCAGGCAGGCCAACGGAACTCACCCCGCAATCACGCCGCCGCTCGGACCACAGGGCGCCTGTCTCCGCAATCCCTCTGGTTCCCTCCCCATTTTGCCTCCTTGCAGTGGGTAGCTTGAATATGCCAAGCAGCAGTGACTGACTGCTGACAGACACCAGTCTCTTGACTCTCGGGAGTGCGCAGTTTGGACTGGAAAGCCAGCAGCACGGAGAGACCCTGCGGCTGGAGACAGAGCCCGGGCAATTCAAAAGACCTCCTCACTGGGCTCCTGCCTCCTGCCGCGGGGTCTCTCCGTGCTGCTGGCTTTCCAACCAGGCTGGAAAGCCAGCAGCACGGAGGGACCCCCGCGGCTGGAGACAGAGTCCGGTGGGGAGGCCATTTGAATTTCCCGGGCTCCTGCCACCTGCCGCTGGGTCCCTCCGCGCTGCCAGCTTTCCAGCCGGGCTCCGGGAGGCTGCACCGCCATTTGCGCAGGCGCACGAGCGCGCACGCAGGCGCAAACAACCTTTGCGGGGGTGAGTGCATGCGGGGGTGTGTGGTGGGAGGTCTGCCTTGGCGGCCCGGTCGTCCTTAAGCCACGGACCGGCAATAGGCCGCGGACCAGGGGTTGATGACCTCTGTTCTAGGGTATTAGCTATTCCGCCCAATTTGGTACCATCTGCAAATTTGACAAGCATTCCCTGCACTCCCTCATCAAAGTCATTAATAAAAATATTGAAAGCATATCTATGACGGTAATCCTTCACACTATCAGGAATGCAAAGAGTTATGGGCCAAGGGGCTAAATGTTAACATATTGTTTCCAAGATCTTCACTGGAGCCTGCTGGGTAGAAGAAGGTGGAATGTGCAGGAAATTCTTCTTGGCAGACACGAGGAACCTCTGGCTCTCACAGATGTTTTTGGCCTTCAACCCAGTCTGGCTATGATAAGGGATTACAGATGTTGAAGTCCAAAATATCAAGAAGCTCAACTTTTTCCCACTCTTCCTTTTTGATTAATTATTGATTTATTTGTTAGAATTATATTTCTGCCTTTCCTACAGGGAACATACGGCTGTCTTCCTTCCAACTTTATCCTCACAACAACGGATGTGAGGAAGGTCCGGCTGAGAGAGTGACTGGCCCAAGGTCATCAGGTGGGGAACTCAACTTGGCATGACCCAGAGTACTCCAGCTACTACCAGATTGGCCTGCAGTGCCAGGAGTTCTTATCTTTCGAAGATTTTGATCCGAGCTGAAGAAGGACTTTATATTTTTGGTTTATGTGGAGCTTTTGCAAACCCTTAGAACTTCCCTGTCTAAAAACTGGCTTGGGAGAACTTTGCAGGGACCTCTGTTTATTAGACTGAGACATTTTGCAGTTTCTGAGCAACTTATTCGAATCTCCAAGAACTGATGAGGTGAAAAACTCCTTCCCTTTGACAGCTTAACAGCAGCTTAATGTGCCTCTAGAGTCTAAAGTTTAAACTCTTCTCTGGGCCCTGTTGTTGCCTGCAGGTTTAGTGATTCAGCACTTAATCTGTAAAATGAGAAGTCTTGCAGCTCCAATTTAAATCTGCCTGGAGGGAGCAAGAACCCTTCTTCCTAAATGCCTGAGAAGTGACTTGGCAGGCACTGAACTGCATAGGCAGATGTACTCTGTAGATGCTCAGAGGCATTCTTTAGCCAGAAGGTTTCCAGATAATGCCTACGCAGCGAGAGAGGTGGTTGGTGATTATCCCATCAAGCCCTCCTTTTTTTCAGCAGGAGAGTGAAGGGAAGATGGCAGGATTTTCAGATTGCAGCTCTCATCTCAAAATCTCCTGGCAGTATCTAAGCGTTTTTCAACGCCTATCATCTAAGTAGTGATCCTCTCTGATCCTTCTTACTTGGTGAAATCCGACAGAATCATCTCTCGAGGTAGGATAGCTGGAGGCCAGTTTTCCATAGCTGAAAAGTCTCATGTAGACTTCAAGGTCACCTCTTAGGATGCGTTGAAAGCCTTAATGTGTTGGGGGCAGAACGGAGGAAGAGAATCTATGGGGAAAGTGCAAGAATGCAATATTAACTTCCACCACATTCTGTGCATTGTAAAGATGGCACTCGAAAAAGCTACTTTCTTGAAGCTCCTCAGCTATTGGCCCATTGAGGCTCCTCGGCTTTGAACCATTGCTCTTTCGGACCACATTTCCCAGTACAGTACCCCTCAACCAGCAGTTGGGGATTTGAGGGAGCTGCTGTCCAAAAAGTAACTTTTCCAGGCTCTTAGATAAATCCTGGGGAAAGCGTTGGTTTTAGCATTTGCCATTAGCCCCTGTTACAGCAGCTCCATTTCCGAGCACAATTCAAAGTGCTAGTTTTAACTTGTAAAGCCCTAGATGGCTTGGGTCCAAGCTATCTCAAGGACCACATCTCCCTTTATGAGCCTGCCTAGGTGTTAAGATAACCTTTCTCTTGGTCCCACCACCTTCACAGGTGCGTTTGGTGGGGACACAAGAGAGGGTCTTCTCTGTTGCTGCTCCCAGACTCTGGCACTCCTTCCCATGGGAAGCCAGGCTGGCCCCATTTTTGCTGTCCTTGTGCAAGCAGACAAAAACCTATTTCTTCACACAGGCCTTTCCTTAGTGGCTGACTGTCTAGGAAACAACAAAAATGATGGTTTATATTTTGTTGCTTCTGAATCTGTTTTTCATAATGCTTTTGCGTAATGTTTTTAATATGTTATTAGTTAATATTTCAACAATTTACTATTTTTAGCTTTTAATATTGTGTTCTAAATCATGTAAATCACCATGGGTCCTTTTTTAGGAGAAAGGTGAGGTAAAAATAATTTAAATAAATAAGATAAAATTAGTCCACCTTCAGCTAGAGAATTTGTTACTCTTAATGCACAGAGAAGAGCTCTTTGCTTCTCTCCTAACATCTTTCGTTCTTTTAAAAGGAACAGATCTAGATGGGTGAGCAAAAGGTAAAGAGAAAAATTGTGTTGCTTGTTTAGAAGATGTTAAGGGGGGGGGGGAAGCACACCTCCAAGCACTACAACCATCTCAAAATTCTGAAATCATCCCTTCTGTTCAGGAACCAGTTGTGAAGGATTATGGATTCTGAGGAAATTGGCCATCTGTTTGTTGTAGCGAAATTATGAAAATAGTTATTTCCAGACCGAATCTCTTCAATCGGTTTTAAAGGTTTCAGTGTAGGCACAAATAGTCAGCAGGAGGACAAGTCTCCATGCACAGCAAGTCTGCGCAGCAGGAGATATTCTGCTCACTGTGGTTGACTTCCTGATGGAATTATATACCCTGAGAATGTTTTGGATAGAGACCGTGCTGTGAAGAACTGCTGAGATGGCTATATATTAGTTACTTACCAAAAATAGTGAAATATAAAATGTAAGAAGCTAAAATAGTTTTACCATATTATTAGAAATGAAAAGTACATATTGTTACATCTCATTGCTTGTTGCGAAATGAATGGGAAAAGAAGTGCAGGAAGGGAAAGACTTTAGTGGCTAGAAAAAAATATTGGTTTGTAGGTGCAACTATTTCTGCAAGCAAATACAAAACGACCATGAGAATATCAATGCCAAAGAGAAGGAGGAGGAAGAGAAGGACAAGAACAAACCAGCTTGAACCAAGTGGTCCCTCCAATGTTCTGGGAATAAAAGATTTAGCTCTGAAATTAAGGTTGCACGTCTTTCTAAGCACAGCTTTCTGTCCATTGCTTGGAGTGACAAGAAATGTGCTGAACTATATGAAAAGCATGCACCAACAAGTGAGACGAAAACCAAACTAAAATGCTGCTGATTTTTCAGTATACAACAAAAGTAGGCAAAGAGGAGCCAGGGGTTCACATCATTGGTCCTCGGATGTCCCCCCCCCCACCAGAAAATGAATCTGCAAAGAAAATGGTTACTGTCTGCTTCAGGAAGGGTTCAGAAGTGGTTGTGTAATAAAAACGGGGTGTAGGTCCTACATTCCCCCTGAAAAGCTTATAACGACAAAAATGAAGCTGGAAATAGACTCCTCGGGACATTCGGTGTGCATATTTTCCCTCATCTTCAGTGCTGGTGCAACAGATGACCAGCCCTTAGACTCTCCACCCCTGCTATTCACCACAGATAAAGTATGTGGTGCTCTAGTATTTTGACCTTAAACAAAGGTTTGTGCTGATGGATCTCAAGCTGCTCAGGATCTTGCCTGTTGCTGCTTAGAAGAAGTCTCATAATAACCCATCCGAGCATGACACTACAGGGGGGAGTGATGCACTCTTCTGCAGGAAGTGTGGCTGTTTGTCACCAGCCACACCTTCAGGAATGATTCCAGTGGAAGTAATTTGGTGGGGGGTTGGACAGGACGCAGACAGAGGGATGACTGAGACATTTTCCCCTCCCGTCTTTTGTTGATCTACATGCTGTTAGGATTACTTCTGTTTTTAAGAAAATCTTCCTTCCTTCCTTCCTTCCTTCCTTCCTTCCTTCCTTCCTTCCTTCCTTCCTTCCTTCCTTCCTTCCTTCCTTCCTTCCTTCCTTCCTTCCTTCCTTCCTTCCTTCCTTCCTTCCTTCCTTCCTTCCTTCCTTCCTTCCTTCCTTCCTTCCTTCCTTCCTTCCTTCCTTCCTTCCTTCCTTCCTTCCTTCCTTCCTTCCTTCCTTCCTTCCTTCCTAATAAGTACTCCCATTTCATCTAACATGTGTTCCCATAAGACCTAGCCCAATCACCTTGCTTTGCAGAGCTGAAACAGATGAGAGGGCAGCTATGCAAGGGGAAGGTGATAAAATTACCATGCCAGAGACACATTGTTCACAGCTGTTATGTTTGGACAACCAGTAGCCAAATAAAGCCTTCTATTTGCCTCCTAAGGAACAATCACCAAACAAGAGCAGCTAATTTGCAATTTGTGGAGCTGCAAAACAATGCTGGAGGATAATCAGACATCCTCTGCTTCTTAGGTAGCTCCGCTACTAGTTGCGATGTTGGGGTCTTTTCTGTTTGTGGCCTCAGTTGGGTCACTGGCAAAGGAAGCCACAGGACCACATAGCTACCATTCACAACAGCTCGAAGCCTTCCGTTATAGGTGATTCTTCCAAGAAAGAATTCTAGCATAGGCTTTGCTGCAAAACCCAACAGAACAGGAATGAACAGGCATGGGATTTTTGAATGTTTTAATTCAGTACAACAACCAGAATTCAGCAGGAATTCCCCCAGCTAGAATTATGGTCATTTTAGCCAAAAATCCAAGTTCAAGATTCTCATCTGTTCTTCGTATAGGACTATTAAAGCATGGATAAGAATGTAGGTGGAGCTTTCTAAGCTCCTTGGCAAGTGCAAAGGGTTAGGAGACAGGTAGAATTTGAGAGGCATCCTCTGTAGGACCAGAGCAACGGATCACTGTCCTCTAATGCAGTCATTCTCAGTCTTTTCTCTCTTTTTTAAATTCTTGGCCCTTTTAGGAGCTTTTCTCAGTTTCCGCTGTCAAACAAGGATACAACATAAACAGATGAACAGAAAATCCCCTTCTCACATTTTTCAATCTGTGTTCCGCATTCAGAATGGCTGCTCTAATGCTTTTCTCTACCTGTGGAACTTAGACAGCTCCATTCATGCCGTTCTCCATGCTTAATGGATGTCTGCAGAGGATCCTGAAACTCCTCTGAGAACTTGGGGTTTTTTTCTTTGCTAAATTCCTGCTGAATTCTGGTTGCAGTGAAATTTCCCCCCAAAAAATCCCATGTCCAGTGAGAACATTTTGGCCCTCCATATATTCTTGGCCAGCTCCCAGAAGCCCAAGTCAACATTGCTAATGATAAGGGTTAAGCATATGGAGTTGGAGGTGAAGGCATGGGAGAGCATAGCATTGCACAGTGCATTTGTGCAACACAAACACATCAATATCCATTGTGCAGCACCATGCATGGAACCTTTATTTGGCTAGGGAGTTATGTGGCTCCCTAATGTTGGAACCGTTTGTGTAACAGCTTGTTATGGCTGCGGTTTCTACCACCAAGATGAAAGCCTATGATACTAACAAGAATGTGGGCAGAGCAAGTTATGATACTAGCAAGAATGTGGGCTGAGGAAGTGAAGGAGCTAGGCTGGCTGGAGGATGTTGTCCTGTCTGTTTTCCACTTCCTTAATCCAGACTGTGGTTAGTATCAGTGTCCTTTAATGTTCTCCCTGTTGCATGTGCCAATGTTTGCAAATGCAACATGGGAACATTAAAGAGACAGTATTGCTAGCCACAGCCTGGATGGAGGCCATGGAATCAGGGACAGGAGGTGACATGAGCCAGAAATGAGCCCTAGGCAGATCTGTGCCTTCAGCAGTTGTCCAGACATCCCATCTTCTCCTCCAGTAACTGCTCATTGTACCAATGTCTGCACCAACTCAGTTCAGTGGGGTTCTGGACCGGAATGAGGGGGGTGTTTAAGAAGATGGGAGGAGAAGGAACATGATATGAGAAATAGAAGTTTACTGTGGTTTCTCACTCCCCCAAACAAGAAGTATATTTCAGTGATGATGGAAGATACTTGCAGGACGCTTCTAGCATATAGAAGACTATTGGGGAAGAGAATATATATGCTTTGGGAGCCATGAATTTCTGATGTCCACTGCCAGCTTCATTGGTAAGAGAGATGACAGCAGCGCAGAGTGCGGAAAGAGTTATTGCAGCTTACTCGCGGTGTGAGCAGACTACATATGGACTGTAAGCAGGAAGGCTGCAAAAGGGCACCGAATCTTTCACCTGCTCTCCTTTGAGTTATTGCCGTGAAGATCCAAAAGGCGCAGAAAGGCGAGCAGTGGCAGAAAGGCTTTTGAAAGTGTCCTTTCTTTAGATCTGAACTACTGAAGTGGAAGAAAACATTTTCCTTGGCATGCACACGATATATATATATATATATATATATATATATATATATATATATATATATATATATATATATATATATATATATATATATATATATATATATATATATATATATATATATATATTCAATTTACTTCTCCTAAGTCTCTGTCGATAGATAGAACTCATTTTTCAAACATGCTGCCATAAATATATATATATATATATATATATATATATATATTTATTATATATATATATATATTTATTTATTTATATATATATTTATTTATTTATGGCAGCATGTTTGAAAAATGAGTTCTATCTATCGACAGAGACTTGCCCAAAATCAGAAATTCAGGAGAAGTAAATTGAAAGTTTCTCTTCCCCCACTTTTCTTGAACTACCTTTGCTATCACTCTGTACATGTTTTGTCCCAAACCAAAAGGCTGGGAAAATAAGATGGAGGGTGTGATCACATGGGGGAATAGATTACAATGTGGACCTATTGTGGAGCAGTCCAGAGTGATCTATTTCCCAGCCATCACAAGACGTATGAGGAATTGTGCTCCATGCCAAAGCTGGAACTTTTCAGTCCAGCTGTAGGGCTACTCCTTTTTGTTGGAGTTTTTACAACCTCGCATGCTGTCTGTGGTTTGTACGGCTGGGAGGGACCCTTCTGGGCTGGGGTGACAGTCAGTCTATCCAGCACTGATCAATCATTCCATCCTGCCTCTCTGCTGAGTGCTCTTTCCCTCTCTTTAGTCTGATGAAGTCAGTGTGTTTGTTAATTTGTTGTTGTTCTGTTCACAACTGTAAGTAATGAAATGTTTTTATTCTTTTTTTATACTTTTTTATTACAAACGACAACATAAAATACATAAACCAAAATACAAATCAATTGTATTCCCCACCACCCTAGTCGGGACCTCTTGCAGTAGTCTTTTTCTTCCATTGTCTTTATTCTTCTTCTTCCTTTATTGTCCTCTTCTCCAGAACTGCATTGATTCCTGATTTGAAACTTTCCCTTTCCCTTTTGTTAGCACACATTCAATAAATCTGCCCCATATATCATAAAAATTATTTTTCTTATCTCCCCTTTCTTAACCTTTAAATTACAAGTTAATTTATCATTTATAGCAATATTTCATTATACCATTCTTCCATTTGAAATTCAAGTTTTGATTTCCAATTCCTGGCTATTATTAATCTGGCTGCTGTTAATAAATTGGTAATCAACTCTCTAGTCATCATATCCTATTCCACATTTTCAAATATTGATAACAAAACTATCTCAGGATTAAATTCTATATCCCTTTCACATATATCAGTTAATTCCTTAAAGATTAATTTCCAAAATCTTTGTACTTTTTCACATTCCCACCACATATAAAATGTTTTTATTCTTTCTCCTACAAATGTCTCAGAGTGAGTTATTGAGATCTTAAGTGCCAGTTAATGAGAAAGGGGTGGAACATCGGGGGAATTTGTAGCTGTTCTCCTCTGTGAGTCTGTACTTCTACTGCATAACAAAAGGAATTTTACTAGAAATTCAGAACTCTGCAACATTTTTTGGGGTTGGGCTGGAGTTAGTCCACATCATATCCTGCCATCTGATTGCACCCTGAGTTGTGTTTTGATGTTACAAATTCTGGATTGTTTTACTGGTGACCAGGGTGAACACATCTCTGTTTACAATACAGAAAACATTTTGAGTGCATTTGGAAAATTTCATTCTGGTAGCATACATTACCATTATGATGTCCACCGTCTGACCTTTGCACTCTGGTGAATTTCCCTAGACCTCTGACCTGTCTTCACCTTTTGATGCTGTAAGCTAAATTGTTTTGATATCACAATGAGCCTGGACAGGCGAAGGTATTGCAGCCATCTCTTGCTGCTTTTGGCTTAGAGGCCCTGATGTCCTACTATATGTTTTCCCCATGCTGATGCTCTGCTAATGTGTTGGGGCACAGCAGCCATTTATCTCATCCAGCCTAGTCATTGGCTATGCTGTCAGGGAATGATGGATGTTTCATGACTTTGGAGACCCAGCAGCACCCCTAATTCCTGAATAAAATCCCCCAACAAAAGGAATCATGTCTTAGCACTTCTGAAAGGCTTCTAGAACTATGATTCCTCTTAAGCAGGCTTGGAGTATTGTTTGAGCCCAGAGTGCCAGTGACTTCCAGCCACTTCAGATTTTGTTCTTTTTTTGACAGTTTTCTGAGGTCTGTGAGGCCCCTGGGGAATCCTGGAGGCAGAAAAAAATGGCTTTTGGACCAGCCGGATGCCTATCCCTGCCTAGAGTACGCAAAGGGACTTTTGAAGTGTTTAAAAACAAAAAACAAATACAGTATCTGAAGGAGTTTTGTGAGGCCCAGACATTGCCTGCCCTGGCACAGACTTTTCCCCCTACAGATATATCATTAATAATTATGTGCCATCAAATCGTTTTCCACTCTCAGCCAGATGCTCATGGTTTTCTAGCTAGAAAATACTCAGAACTGGTTGACTAGTCGCTCCTACTGGTGAGGCTTTGGGACTGTGCAGCTTGACCAAGGCTTCATAAGTGCCAGGGCTCATAACCCCACCAGCCACACAAACTTGGGCTGATACCAGCTGACCCCCTTGTTGACAGCACAGGGAGGATTCAAAGATCATCCACAGTCTTGTATTTCCGATCCAGTCTGAAAATACAGGGGGGGAAAATTGATTCATTTGAAATGTGATGCTGGAGGAGAGCTTTGCAGGTACCCTGGACTTCCAGAAGTACTACCTAGTGGGTCAAATCAAGCCTGAACTATCTCCGGAGGTGAAAATGTTGAAACTGAGGCTGTCCTACTTTGGGCCCATCATGAGAAGACAGGATTCTCTGGAAAAGACAATAATGCTGGGAAAGGTTGAAGGCATCAGGAAAAGAGGAAGACTGAATATGGGATGGACTGACTCCGTAATGGAACCACAGGTTTGAGTTTGCAGAAGCTGATGGGTGGTTGAAGCAAGGAACTTTTGGAGATTGCTTATTCATAGGCTCGACATGTGTCAGAGGAGACTTGACAGCACTCAACGACTGCAACATCTTTTGGCGGGTCAAATATTGAATGAGATGATTCAGTATGAAAGTTCCATTTGTATGCTAGAATCCCACCGAAGTTAAACTGCAAATGATTTCGATAATTTCATTTAGAAAGCCTCATTAGGATTGGTTTGTTTCTCAGTAAGCCAGCCATAAGATCTCATGGTTGGTCACTTCTGTCAGGACCATTCAAGCCAAGAATACTTCAAGGCTGGCAAGATTTCCAGTCTGTCTCCAGGGCATTTGCCACCCCTGACCGACGGTGCCACGTCTGAGCCCCCCCTTCCGGGCTTCAGAACAGAAGAAGATACTCTGAAATGCAGGATACAACTTTTTCATCCTTTTAGTTTTGGAAGACATTGGCCAAGGTCTTTTTAATACGCCTTGTTCTTGGGAAATGTGAACTGTAGACTTCATCAGATCGAGTTAGATAACATGACAGAAGGAACACAAAATGGAAATAATTAAACCTACTCCTCTGGCAGCTGTTGCCGAGGATGAGGGAACAAAAGAAAGAAATCTTTAGAACACCAGAACTAGGGTGTCAGGTAAAATGTGCTGGAAATACAAACCCCCTCCCCCTCCTTGTTTGTTCTGCAATTCTTCCCACCTCTATTCCCCAAAGAGCATCGAGAAACCCAAGCCCCCAACCTCTTGCTAATATAATGAGAACTGTTTCCTGCTCACTCCAGCGTATGTGTAGGAAATCAAAGATTTAAGTGTGAGAGTGTGTGGCAAAAAAGAAAAAGAAGGAAAAAAAGAGAGGGAGAGAAGATGAATAAAGTCCTTTCCAGCTAGACAGAGGGTGAGAGAATGTCATGATGATGCAATTTGCACTTTTAAAACCTTAAGATGTCTTTCAGTCTTAGAAAGTCCTGCTGGCCCCTTAGGAGAGTCATTTCTCCTACCTGTCAAGATGAAAATGCCAGCCTATTGCAGAGATCTGCCTCATCTCAGGGCCAACGAGCAGGAGCGCCCTTCTTACAGGGCCTTCTTTTAAATGCCTGCCAGTAGCATCTCTCAACAGCCGGGGTGTGTGTGTGCGCGCACGGTTGCCTGTCTCTTTGTTTTTACCTGGTCACCAGAAGCAGGAGTCTGAACTCTTTGGGCTGCTTGAAAACTGGTTTGGAACACAACTCCCAGAATTCCCAGCCAATATAAACTATGGCCCTTTGTCTTTATAGAAATGGAAAGCCTACAGCTGTGCTGGCTGGGGACAGCTGTGTTCAAGAGAAGTAACATGTACCAGCTGTGGGTGGGGCCCATAGGCAGGACCTACACATTTCAGATAATCAGCGCTAAAAAGCAGGTTGTGTGAAAACTGTTGGATATATTGCATCCTCCTAGGATGTCTTAAAGAGGTTTTGGATGGGAGAGGCTTTTCTGGGCTGGGGTTGCTGTCAGTCAAGTCAGTAGTAGCCTAATGTTTCCCTCTCTACTTTGGAGTTCTTTTCCCCCCACCTTTTTTTAATATAGCCAGTCAGGGTTCAGTTAGTGTTCTGTCAGAGTGTTAGAGTTATGGCGTCGAAAGTGAAAAGTTAGAGTGAAGTGTTCTGTCAGCAGTGTAACTAGTCAGTTAGTTAATAATGAAATAAATTAAGCAATTAAACTCAGAAGTGTAACAAGTTAATAGGTCCACAAAAGATGCTTGCTTTTCTATAAGAAGAACTGTGAGTAAACCAAATCTTTCTAATTTATCAGAGTTTCTGAATGAATGTATCGCAGCAAATAAATGTCAGTTGTGGTAAACTAACAAATAGGGAGTCTTCTAATGAGGGAGACTGTAGTTCAATCTGCTCTGTAGGTTCCTGCCAGAACTATTTTTATCTGCTACGTAATCAGAATAAACATTTATTATTGGTAAAGGCCACACTCATTTTCTCACACCAACTCTGCCAAAACCAAACTCCAACATAAACAGGCGTGGAACTGCCTGTTTCACATAGGGTTGCCAGATACATGGGTACCAAAAGAAGGATATAGAAAGACAAAAAAGAGGACAGAGGAGGACGTATTGAATGTTTCATTTGAATCGTTCCGGATTAAACCCGCAATCTATACAATTTTATTACAATAGCTGCCAATAAATGTCTCTTAGTGAACCGACCAAGAAACAGTCATGTTAAAAAATAAAAATAAATTCAATGGAGGCTTTTTTTCAAAATACCAAAAACCATTATTTAAACAGCCAATTGTACAATTATTACCTTATAATCTTTATTAATGACACAACATGGCGCCTGCTGTTGTTGCTCCTTCACTTGCACCGAGGCAACCTCTGTGAGAAGGTTCCCCTTTCTTTCCCGCCTCCTTTTGCTGTGGCGGCAGCGGCGGCTGCCGCCTCTTCTCCCTCTCCCTCTTTCTCTGGCAGGCACCTGGCATGGAGCCCCACTCTTGCTCTGGCTCCCCTTCCCTGCAGCTTCACTTCTTCTCCGCCAGCCTTCCTCAATATTTTCTAGCCGCCACCGCCTCTCCTTTCTCAACTCCTACTGCTCACTCGAATACCTCCGGGCAAACCCACAAACTTTTTTTCCCCCCTTAAAAAATAAAAAAGATCCTGCCCTTCTCCGGCCACCGTTCTCTCTCGACTCTCTCCTTTTGTTTTGCCCGTTCCCTCTCACTCGTGGTGTGTGTGTATATATATGTATGTATATATCTTGCTCTCCTTTCCTTCCTAATCTTTACGCGCAGCTTGCTCAAAAGGAGGCAGGAAGTCACCTCCAGAAGCAAAGGCTCCACGTGGGCGTGGCTGATTTACAGCCCGAAATGGTGTCTTAGATCGTGACTCCATCAGAGACTGCTTTCCACCTTCCACCTCTCCCCCTCCCATCCAAAATTATAACATAAAATATTACAAAAGCCGGACATTTTAAAGGTTTTTAGCTTTGCCTGCCGGACGGAGGACATTAGGCTAAAAAGGAGGACATGTCCTCCTTTTGCTGGACGTCTGGCAACCCTAGTTTCACATGTCCTGCTTTAATGTGATTCCTTGCCTCAGAGGTGGATGGAGAGCAGCTGCTGGCCTGCCAGGTGGCCAGTGCTAGGAGGCTTCCCGCTGCTACTCACAGTGCCAGGATTGGGGCAGCCTCACCTGTTCACCATGTGGGGGGAAAAGGAGCCACTGAAGCTGTCCTTTGGGCAAAAACAACACTGCCAGCCAGCCAGTGCCTTCGTTGTACTGACTGGGGCAGCCATGCTGTTCTTGCCTGAGGGGAGCGCCAATGGCTCCGTTTTCACCACATGCCAAGTCCTGAGCCCAACACTGTCAGTCACTGGGAAACTTCCCAATGTACACTTATAAAACACACACACACACACCAGGGGTTGTGTCATGTGCAGCGACTGATGTTGGTGTGAATTCGCTCAAATCTTTCCAAACGTATAGTCATGGCATAATGATTGGAAATAATTCACTCCTATTTTGTCCCCATGCCAGTCTCCGAACAATTCTGCATAGCATGGATTATCTATTTTATCATTCTGGGATGCTCTGCTGATGCTCAGATCCTTAGTTCCCCCTTGCCCGGAAATTTACTGTACATGGTAGCTAGGCCTGCAAACATACGGATAATAATAACCTTAGAACTGCAAAGTTGTAAGGGACCCTATGGAACATCGAGTCCAGACCCTGTCAAGAAGGCCCAGTAGGGGATTGAACTCCCAGCCTCTGGCTTCGCAGCCAGACACCTAAACCACTGAGTTATCCAGTAGCTCCTCAGAAAAAGCAGACACTTTGTTTTATTCACGACAGGACCTGGATTCTTTTGTACAATGATTTGTGAGATGTAAAGCTATGAAAGGCCGAGACCCACAGTTTAAAATTACATTTGAAAAACTGGCATACCAATACGGAAAATCAGCTCTCAGGATATAATTTTACACAGCCAAAAGTGGTCTGAGTTCAAGTTCAATGGTGACAATGTTGGGCAGGGTGGTAAATACAGATATCTTTGATAAAGACAGGTGCTACCTTTTGGCAAAGTTAAATTGAAAGAATGTTCACTGTGCTGACCTCATATAAATATTTGGATGACTTGGAACAAGTTCTGGGCAGAGAAAAGTTTGAAAAGCAAGAGTTTCACACACAAAAGTCACGGTAACAATGAATAATTGCACTATATCCTGACGGGATGCAGGTTAGGGCTGGGGACAAATTCTTGCCAGTACTTTGAAGCCCCACAGTGGCACAATGCCTTTTTTTTTTCTATTAAGGATCATAAACCTCTCTGTGTGTACATTTCTGGGCATACACTGTAGAAGAAGTGTGTGCATGCCTATAGAACTGGGTCACCCATATTATATATCCTCCCCACTTATAGGAACTAGAAGGTTCACAATTTGGGTGTCCCCCCCACCTCTAGCATACACATGTGAATGAGAAGAATTTTAGATCCTAATGTAAAATTTCTTGTGTTTCAAGTCCAGATCCCAAAGAAAACCAGTTTGACTTGAGTTTTTCTATGTGGCCTTAATTTTGCTGTTCACTCACGTGTACTGATCAAGTCTCCTGCTAGAATGAGTATGACAAAGGTAGAAAAACAATAATTTCACACACAGAAGTTATGGTAACAATGAATAATTGCCCTGTATCCTGATCAGAGACAGTAGCTTCTGGGGTCTGCTAGGGCATTTTGTGGTAGGCTGGTCTGTCAGGTCACATTAACCTACAGAGGCAGCCTAGAGCATTGCCATGCATGTGTCCCAGTCAATTGCCAGTAGAGTGGAAGGCAATAGCTGACCATCACTTTGGATTTCACGCCAGTCTGTCACTGGTATCTCATGTGACAATTGATGTGCTTGGGAACCTGCTTTGATACTTTAGACTGAAATTTCCAAGAGTGATGTCCATCTCCATTGTGATCTCCTTTCCAGGCTCCATAATGTGTCACTCGTTGAAATGCTAGGCATGCCAAATTATTGGCATGCAGAAGTTGAAAGCCTGGGTTTCTCTCTCTTTTTTGGGAAGAAGAGGAGATGTAGAATAAAGAAATACATTCTTTTTTTGTGGTTGGGTGGCACCGCTCATTCCAAACATTTAGGATTATGTCCAGTGATGCAAGTCCTAGCCTGATTCATCCATTTGTGCTCAACAAGAAAGCTAGAACTGCTGAATAGATCAGTGATTTGGACAGCGGAGCCAGAGGTTGGGAGTTCGATTCCCCACTGTGTCTCCTTGACAAGGAGTTGATGATCCACACAGCCCCTTCCAGATCTGTAGTTTTAATATGATTATGATTATTAATAATTGTTCTTCTTTCTTCAAACTGCTGTGAGATGTCAGGCTTTTCAGCTCTCGGTCTCAGAGAAAATTTGCACATCTTCATAAGTGTTCTTCGTATCCTTCTGCAATATGGCCAGTACTAGGGTGCTTGATTCCCCCAGGAGTCCTACAGAAATACATAGACCTCCTGGGCAAAGATCAGAAGTCTGATCTTCATCACAGTTGGCATTTATCCCAATAAAGGGTTAATCCCAGAATGAAATCAAATAATCACAGACAATCATATTAAAGTTCATCTGGGTATCAAGGCATAAGCATTTCATTGTTGCGATAAGTCCAGGCAACATCAGCTTGTCTGTTCCTACAAACTTTATTTAATTATGTGTTTTCTAGGTTCTATACTTAAAAAAATAGCAAGCCCTAATATATTGAAGACAGTGTTGCAGTTGTAAGAAATAATGTAGGCACTTATGCAAAAAAAAAAAAAAAAAAAAAAATGAAAACTGAAATTAAGGCAAATACTTAAGTAAAAAATATAGGAGAATCTCTTTTAGAGCAAAAACGAACAGTGAAAGTGTTTCAGGTTGCATTATAAAAATGCAAAAGCTTAATAAAAATGGAAAAGCTTAATAGCCCATGATGGCAGAGAGTACATCTCTAGAATACATCATATATATATAAAAGCAATATAATGTTAAAAGCCTTCTTGCAAATGCATAGAAAAAAATCAACGTTCTTAAAATAAGAATATGTAAAATAAAAGGCATGTTTAGCCTCTAAGCATATTAAAGGCACACACAGAAAATGGAGAGAGCTCACCCAGCCTGACTGTTAAAAGTCCAGGGAGGAAATCTCATCGTTGATTTTCTAGTGCCGCTGCTGCTTTGCCCCATGATATCATCAACGCTGATATTCAGTGAGTGTAGTGTAATGGGAAGCCACCTTGTTATGAATGAATGCCCTGATGCCATTTTGTGTGTCCTGCCCCCACATATTTATAACTCTTTGCAATTGTTTTCATTCCCCCTGTACTTCTGTTTCACTAATTTAGGATTTTCAAAAGTAGGGCATTCTACGGGTTTTAGCCCAATTTAAATCTCCATTCATTTCGGTCCTGTTTGATCTCCTTAAGTTAGCAAAGTCTTTTTTTTTATCAAAACACCTTTGTTTTGAACAATCCTTAACTTTATGTAACTGCTATTCAACATTTTTTGTCATTGTCAAAAACAAAGTCTTAAAACCTATGCATTGAGGATTTTACATTTTCCAAATAATGACACTATTGGATTGTATGATTTTTCCTTTTCCTATCCAATGTTTTTCCTCTAAATCACAACATTAATTACATCACCTTGTTTGCATTACACATGAAAACTGTCACACAATGAATGAAATACTTCAAAGTGGACTTCAGGAACTGACCTTGGTCTCAGGCTGGCTGGAAAAAGCGTGTTTGTGTTTGGAAACAACTGACTCAAAGCCACGTTATGAAAAGAAGTTCCATTTTCATAGCACTTTTTCTCTACAACTCCATAATCATTCCAGCACCCCATAAACTCAAATTTTCCAATGTTGGCAGTGTAGTTTGGGGGGTACTCCTGGATTCATATTTGTCATTAGAGGCTTGTGTGAGCTTGGTGGCTCGGATTGGCTCAGGCCGCTTTGATTGGTCAGCCACCTACGACCATTCCTGGACAGGGATAATCTGGCCTCAGTAATCCATACTGTACCCTGGTAACCTGGTCCTTTATGTGGATCTACCCTTGAAGATGACATGGATGTTGCACTAAGTATGCAACATGTTTTGTCTTTTAAACTGTTTAATTTTAAATTGTTTTAAAGATCTTATGTGTCAAATGGTTTTATATATCCCTGTCACACACCTCAAGATTCTGTGATATAGAGTGGGATATAAGTGTTTTAGCAGGCTGGATACCTCAGTGGTTTAACTATATGGCTATGGAGTCAGAGGTTGGGATTTCAATTCCCCACTGTACCTCCAGGGGAAAAAAGCCAGCCTATGTGGCCTTGGGCCAGCTGCACAATTCCAGGGCATCCCCAGAAGAAGGGAATAGTTTAAACCACCTCTGAGTATTCTCTACATGGGAAACCCCGAAAAGGGTCGAAGTTCGAATTGGCTTGATGGCACATGATGATGATAAATGTTATTTACAAACAAACAAAAACACTATAAAGGCAAGTTCCTAATCAAAGTCACTTTTGCCATGAACAGTCTTAGCAATATTTTTGTCAATCCATGCTGAATAGCTGTCATTGCCATTGCATTCTAGCAGATAAAACTTGATACTAATAAGACGTGACAAAGATTAGAGGCAGTACAATAAAAAAAAAGGGGGGGATAGAAACCAAATGGGTTGGCAAGAAGGACAGCCCAACCTATTTCATGGTTTGAGACAAAAGATAAGATGGTGCCTCCTTCCATTTACAGCAATGGACTAAATTGTCCGCAGACACTGATTTCAATACGGGAGATAGCACAATGCTGTTTCTTTACACCTGGGGCAACAGGCTGGTCCGATGGTAGGCACAGTCAAGTCCTATATTGAGAGCTGGGGACTTCAGAAGAAACAGCCAGGAGGATGCCACGGGTGCCCCAGGATCTGCTGCCTGAAGTAGTCGCCTCAATTGTCTAATGTTAGGGCCGGCTCTAGTTGGCAGCAATGTAGTTTGGCCCAGCAAAGGCTGACAGTTCCGAACTAAATGGCTACCATGAGGAAAATAAAACAACTTTTAAGGCCATTGTCCTGTTGCTCAATTCTGTGGGTACTGTGCTCTGTCCCTTCAAGTTCTGCAGTTTTAAGATGACAATGACGACGACAACAACAACAACGATTAACATGATGGGGATTAACTCCATAAAGGGAACCACAGCCTTGAGTTTGCAAGATCTGAGCAGGGCTCTTAGTGACACTATGTTTTGGAGGTCGTTAGTTTCCACGGTTGCTGAAAGGCAATGTGACAATGAATACCTCTGTGTTAGGAGCAACAAGCAGAAAGGCTGGTCTCCTGGTTTTGGCCTTATCATCTGGTTTGGGGTAATGAAGAACAGGATGCTATACTAGATAGGGGGAACTGTTCTGAACCCACATGGTGTTTCTTACATTCGTACAAACAGAACTCTGAAAAGAACCTTTCCCGTGTTCTAGATATCACACATAGTCATCTTTCCATCTTCTAACACAGTGGAACCCAAACCTTTCCGACATGCGGCTCCCTTGACTTATTGGCCACTGGCTGTGGCTCCCCCAACATGATACTTTGGGTGAGAGGGAGGAGAAGGGGGGAGAGAAGCCTGGCCTGAGTAGTACTTCCGCAAATTCTGCAGTGCCCCTGGCTGGGTTTGGTGGTACCCTAGGGTGCTGCAGCATACAGTTTGGGTACCACTGTTTGAACACATATAGCCAGATGCCTAGTGATTTCCTTCCTTCCTTCCTTCCTTCCTTCCTTCCTTCCTTCCTTCCTTCCTTCCTTCCTTCCTTCCTTCCTTCCTTCCTTCCTTCCTTCCTTCCTTCCTTCCTTCCATATTTATGGTGTAATTGTGGTCTCTTTGCATGGTTCATTTGGAAAGAATTTGATGTTCTAATTAAGAAGCACTGATTTTAAACACACATACAAAACACTCAAACTATCAGGAAAATCAAGCTGAGTACTCCTTAGTGACATCCTTAATTGATGGTTCCATCACAGTTTGCAGCTTTCATAACCCCTCTTTAATGAACCTTGTCCCTAAAGAGGAACTGGAACTGGTTGTCCAAGTGTTTTCCAGTACGATGTAAAAGCACTGCACAACTTTACATTGCATTGGAATGATGGATTATACTTAATACCCAAAGGGATAGAAATGTACAGATGGAAGTGATGGTAGTCATCCATCACAGTTCCACTGCTCTAAGTGGGGAGGGAATGCAACAGGGCTAGGAAACATCGTTTTTATGGGTACAGTTTTGGAATCTCCCAGCTAGCCTTCTGGGAGTTGGGAACTGAGATTCTGGGAGTTATATTTCAAGAAAGGAACTCCTTCAAGCCGCGGAATTGGGTGTATGTTAAATGAACCTGCCTGCCACTGCCATCTACATGGGAGGATTCCCTGTCTTCATGTTGCAATGCATTATGGGCAGTATGTATTAGACCAATTAAAATTCACAATCCCCTGAGAAAGAAGTACCCACTATTGATAAGGATGTTCTCTCTCTCTCTCTCTCCCCCTCCCCCTCTCTCTCCATTCTTTCCTCATACAGACACAAAGACCTCCCTCTGACCTCTTTTCTCTACCATATATTCACATGTGTACACATTCTGCTCTCTTCTGCCCAGGAGCTATCAAAAAACACTGGGCCCATCCTAGCTTTCATTCCAAATCTCACACTATTTAATAGGTGGGCACCCAAGGCCACGATCCTCAAATTTACCACCCTTGCAAAAGGGAAATCACTCCCCCAAACCCTTTAACCATAATTTCCCCTATGTCTGTTTTAGGGTGCTACTATTCAGCAGGAAAATGTGAATTCACACCCAGAAACTGAGATTTCCCCAAGTTAAAAACTCTGAGCTGATTCACATTGACTTTTTGCATCATGTAGTCAATGGAAAATAATGCGAATCAGACCGTCCCCATCTCAGAGCATTTCCTGCATTATTTGTCAATGTATTTGAACTCTTAAATCTTGAAAGACCATATAAAAATTTGACCTGACTAGATGTGGGCACAAACTGCTGATTTGATGGTTTGTGCCTGTTCATTTATTAGCCAAACAGGTGTTTGGCATTTCCCAGCCCTGCCTCCTCTAGCAGCCTGCCTCCTCCAGCCTCCTCAGAGGCAGCGCCTGGAGAAGGTGAGGCAGGGAATCTAGGCTGGGTGCCCGCCAGAGGCACCTGTTTGGCCAATAAATGAACTGGCATGAACCACTGAACTGGCAATTTGTGCCCATCTCTAGATCTGACTGGCCTGTTTTTTTTTAAGCCTTTAAAGGCCAAAAGCAAGAAAGGGGGAAATTATGCTTTTATACTAATCAGCCCTTCTGGGGTTGTATGTACATCTGATTTTTTTTTTTTGGGGGGGGCACAAATCATGGTTGTGTGCCAGGGGACAGGAATACCAAGTTGGAGAATAAGTATGAAGCAGTATAGGACTGAACTTGTGGATTCAGCCCTTTGAAATGATTGATTACCTGAGCACTCTTACCCCCCTTGTAAAAGAATAACATCTACACTTTTTGCTAAGTCAGTAAGAACACTTTTAGAGAAATGTATTTCGGATTGGAAAGGTGACAGGAGTTCTAGCTAACTTATAGATGACAGGAACACAGATGGGCACAAACCTCGGTTCGGAGGTTCGTGCCAGTCCATATGCACAGCACCACAGGTGCTGCTCATCCCCTTCCACCACCTCCCTGGCCAATGACCCACTCACTAGCCGGCATGCACTCCTCTCCTCCTCCTCGTTGGTTGTTCAACCAGTCCCATGCAGGAGCATGGCATGGGTTTGCCTCTCCCGTGGTCCTGCTGGAGACTGGTTCAACAGCCAAAGAGGAGTGTGCACTGACTGGTGAATCAGGGATCCAGCTGGGGAGGCGGGGGAAGCGAACGCGTGGCACCTGTGGTGCCCTGCGTACATCTCTAGTCAGGAATCATGGCTGCCGCTTTCGCCTCTGGAGAGCAAAAGCAAGATGCCTCATCCTTGGAGAGCAAGAGAAGAGGTATCAGCAGGAAGGAAGTGACATCAGCAACCCTAAGAATAGCAATCTAAAGTTGAAGGGAGATCAGAGCAGGTGAAGGATAATCTAAGGAACTTGAGAAAGCCATCTCTCTCTCTACTCTTTTCCATGTGAAAATCTGCATCTTCATGGGTGTAAAGCTGAGGTGCATCCACTCACTTCTAACAGAGGAGGCAAGGTTTTGTAAGATCCACAGGAAACTCAAAATGGCTATGGACCATCAGATGGTGTCCGGTGCTCTCCAAGGTATGTCAGGTTTCAGAGGCTTTGCTGTACATGTTTTAAAATATCTTATGTATCTGCATTTAGAGACCCCTCCAAACCTCCTGTTTTAAACTGCAAGTTACTTAAGCCTAACCTGTAGTTAGTGTCCACTTCGTCCAGCAGGCTTGGGGAAGAAGCCCTAGTGTTTCCCCCTTTGCCCTTGCTTTCTTACTGTGGAGAAGTTTTGTTTACAGAGAAGAAGGTCCTTCTCATGGGAACCACTCCTCTGTGAACATGCTGCTGTTCCTGTACAGAAAGTGATGATGGAGAAGGGAGGGACAAGATGCTCCCCTTTCAGCCTGGTGAGTCTATCCATGGAGATAATGATGGGGAGGGTATGCTCTGGGCTGGTCTAGGGCAGTGGTTCTCAAATTTGGGTCCCCAGATGTTCTTGGACTGCAACTCCCAGAAATCCTGGCCAGCACAGGAAGTGGCAAAGGCTTCTGGGAATTGCATTAAAAAAACACACACATGGGGACTGCAGTTTGGTCTAAGGCATGCATGGGGTGTACTTGCCCTGTGCTTGTCTGCAGCTGTCAGGATGGCTTCTTCTAGCCTTGGTGTTTAGATGCCCTGGCTTCCATTCTAGCCCCTTCCTATCCCTTTTCCCCTCGAGAACATGAAATAAATATCCACCGCCTTTGTGAGCTGCAGCTCTTAAAAGCAGGGTCATTTTCACACCCTAACATTACAGACTGATAACCCTTTTCAATGCAGGAATCTTTTACTTTGGCTGGAAATAAGTTATGTGCCTTAAACCAGCTAAACGTGTCCCTGGAAGAAAAGACACCAGGTGGAAAGAAGAGAACTATTTCATGTTCAAAGAAAGCACTTTTGGACCTAATCGCAAAGATATTGTGTGTGTGTGTGTGTGTGTGTGTGCACTCGCGCTTGTATGTAATTTCCCCTCCGATACAGCAGGTGTGTCAAAAGATGTTGTTGCTGAAGCAGGACGAGCCGCCGAAAAAGCATTTCAAAAAGTAATGTCATCTCATCAGTTTTTCAACTTGTGCCATTAAAAAACATCTCACAGGAAGTCTGTATGAAAGTCTGCCTAAGGAAGGAAGTGACTTGTTTCAAATAAGGAGTTTAATGCTAAGATGAGTGGGGTTGGAGGCGAGGCTGCCTGGAATAACTTTGTGAAACCCAGCTCTGGATTTTTCACTGCTAAATCAAAACATTTTAAAACAATCTGAAAGCACATCATTAAATAAAAGTAAAAAAAAAAAAAGTACAGCGTCCCCATTAAAAAGTCAGGCTGGCTGAGTCTTCAAGCTGACATTGGAAACAATCTTTTGAGGATGCTCACCCTCTGGATTTCCTGTATTTAGTATGTGGTTCAACTAGATGATTTCCAAGATCTTGTAAAGCAGAATAATCCTGGAATCTACGGTGTGTCATTTTAAACCTTGAATGGGGTAAAGACAAAACTTACCAATTATAGAAGAGTAAGGTCAGTCTGGAGGGACCCCCAAGGCACTTGGTTCAATTTAAAAAAGTAGCAGCTAGAATCAAATTTGGGATTTACGTCAGTATAAGTGTAATTCGGTAAACAACAGCAGGGAATTGAAGGTAATTAATGCGTTGCCACTTGCCATCCTTGGTCACATGCCAAGTCACGTGACTGGTGTGCAGCAACTTATTAATTAGCCTTAATTTGATTATGAAGTTTACAAATTGACACATATGTTGCTGTCAATCCTCAGTACGATTTTGGCCAACTTTTGTAAAACACAGCTCAGTTCCAGCCATGTTTTCTCAGACGTAATTCCGATTTCATTCAAGCATGGGCATCCTCCTATGCAGATCAATGTAGTTTGCCTCTGGACTCTGGTTGATTCTACTAATCTGTAGAGGTCAGAGAAATAGATGAACAGACAAACAGTGATTGATAACAACCATAGTATGCGCATGGGGTTGAGTCTAGCTAAAATAGACTCACTGGACTCAATAGGATTTACACAACTGGTATCAAACTAGAACCACTCGTTTCAATAGGTCTACTGTACTTGGGACTGTGAATGGGTTTAGCCCATGTAGTCAACAAAGGGTGTGATCAGACATTTATTTAGATCACTTTTTGAGGTACCTACAGCATGGCCAGGTTGGTTCTATTTGGCAGTGAGCAGATAATGAGATCATGAACTAGCCTGATCCTGCTCCACACCAGGTCCAGGTCTTTTTGATCCAGCAATACGGATGCTCTTTTTTCCCCTAGAACAGTTGGGACTGGATTGCACTTGGATGGAACAGTTGCTTTAAAGGTTCTGATTAATTACTGATAACCAGTAATGAAGAAATGAAGACACTAGCTATCAGAATATTCTACTTTTGACTTGCCTTCCTTTATTGCTACCTTTGGTGAATGTTGTCATTTCAGCGATATTATTTCCAGCAGGAGTTCAGCAGTTCATCACAGAAGGTACTTTAGAGCTATGGCATCTGTTCCGTGCTGATATTTACCTGCTGCTAGGAAAGTCTGGATTACTCCAGAATTGGCATTGCCCAGAATACCACTTCAATGGCAAAACAAAAAAATGCACAGTAATAGGATTAAAAGGGAGAAGGTCAGATATAATTCCGAAGATTTCATGGAGTGCCTGGATAAAATCAGCGTGATGATTATTGTATATCCATCACTTTTCCATTATATCATTTTTAGAGATTTTATGTAATTTGTCAGGTATCAACAGCACAGCAACTGTCTTTTTCCTTAATACATGTGGCTAAAATTGTCCACTTTTGGAAACAGAGTTTAACTATCTATGGCCCCAAATGGCAACTCCTAAAATTTCCACCCATATATTTCCAATGGAATTGTTTACAGCACAACATTATGGCCCTGTAATCCCCCCCCCCCCCCAAGAGGACATAGGAAGGAATCTCTCACTCCAAGGCTGGAGGGAGACGTTAGGGCCCTAGGAGATGAGATGCTGTTCCTGGTTTTCCTGCTCTTACAATATTTCATTCTCAGCAAAGTGATCTCCTTTGTTATGCATATCTCTGCAATTAGTCATGCAAAGGAAGCTAGTGTCTCTATTCCCATGGTAATTGCAAAAATACACTGTTACTTTTAATGTGATTTCACAATGATAACTTTTTCCAGATTTGAGGGAGCACAGCTTCTAGATATGGGATACCCAAGAACATACCTGGTGAAGCCCTCTGTGCTCTTAACTTGGTGATGGCAAGGAAGAAACAGAGAAGAACCAAAGAAATAAAATAAAGAGTTGCTCCCCAAGGCAAATTTCCAACTGTCTAAAGTTATCAACTCAATTGTAAAATATAGCAAGCCACATGTTTCTTCTGTTGTCTTTGCAGAATGGAACTCCACTAGGAAAACCCCTCACAGCAGTACAGAAGGACCCCCATATCTGTGGAGGGTTGGTTCCAAGCTTCCCCGTGGAAGCTGAAAACTGCAGATAATAGTAAACCCTGTACATAGCATAGGGTTCACTGTTATCCAGTTTTAGTTGTTGTTTCCTGCCCCAAACTCACCCAATTCTTGAATTTGGATGCAAGATCACCCTGAATGAAATTCAAAGAAAAACGGATTTTCTTTTCCCCTTAAAGGTATTGTGCAGTCTTCACTGGCAGAGTGTACCTCCCCAGCCCCCATAAAGAATTGAGAGGGTTGGAAGGAAAGTTTGGCAAGCCCAGTTAATGGACTTTTATGGGAAACTGACCTAGAAGCAATATAGAGGGAGCTCTGCCCCAGATCAATGGCCTAGTCTGCCAGCAGCTGGGTTGGGTACATTGCTAAGCTGCTTCTGTCTTACTTTCAGTTTTCCACTACAGTAGGACCCCCATATCGATGAAAATATTTAAAAAAATTAAACTCCACAATCATACATATTTCAATGATGTAATCACCAGAACAGGTCACTAGAGGAAGCCAGAGACCATGCTATGTATATGTTTGTGTGTTCTGTGCTGTCAAGTCAGAATCAACTTCTAATGATCCTAAGATGACTTCCAAGGTAAGTGAAATATTTAAGAAGTGGTTTTACCAATTGTACACTCCTTGTGAGCTTCCATGAGTAAGTGGGGATTTGAACCATTCCTATATTCTCTTGAAAAACAATTACAGGGCCATAGCGTTGCGCTGTAAACAATTCCGTTAGGAATAATTTTAATGACGTAGGGATAGAAATTGTGGACGTGGTGGTGCTGTGGGTTAAACTGCAGAAGCCTCTGTGCTGCAAGGTCAGAAGACCAGCCGTCGTAAGATCGAATCCACGCGACGGAGTGAGCTCCCATCGCTTGTCCCAGCTCCTGCCAACCTAGCAGTTCGAAAGCATGTAAAAATGCGAGTGGATAAATAGGGACCACCTCGGTGGGAAGGTAACGGCGTTCCGTGTCTAGTCGCGCTGGCCACGTGACCACGGAAACTGTCTTCGGACAAACGCTGGCTCTACGGCTTGGAGACGGGGATGAGCACCGCGCCCTAGAGTCGGACACGACTGGACTAAATGTCAAGGGGAACCTTTACCTTTACCTTATATTCTCTTGAAAAACAATTACAGGGCCATAGTGTTGCGCTGTAAACAATTCCATTAGGAATAATTTTAATGATGTAGGGATAGAAATTGTAGGAGTTGCTATTTAGGGTCAAAGATGGTTAAATTCTACTTCCAAAAGGGGGCAATTTTATCTGCGTGTATTAAGGAGTCCTAGTCTGTCGCTCTGTCCACTACACCACATTGGGAATCATGCAATGTATATGGTTCGCTATGGAACTGCACTAGGAAAACCCTTCCGAGCAGTTAAGTAGAGAGCCCCTGTATCCATGAGAGATTGGTTCCAAGCCCCTCCTTGCAGATGCTGAAAATGGCAGATAATAGTGACCCCTAAGCTATGTATAGGATTTGGTACTTTTTCTATGGCTGTTTGCCCTCATTTCAATTAACTCTGCTTGCCCTCACTCCCCCTGACCCAAAGCCAAATCTGATTGGCCACATAGTGTTGCGATGTCATTCCATTCACTATTTGATTCCCAATTTGTTGGGATCACCCGTGCAATTAATTCTGGAAGGAGGCAGAAGTGTTATCTTGAAGGAAAAGTGCTTTTGAAGCGGGAAGGAATACACACACATACACACACAGAGAGAGGTAATTAACACATTTTGGAGGGAAAATACACACACACACACACACACACCCCTAATTAATATATTTTGGAGGGAAAATCTCCTCCTCCTCCACGAAAGCACACTTTTCAGTCCCAAAATTGAAACAGAAGAATATTCGCTGCAGTTCTAACCTGCATCTCTACCAGGAGAGTGAAAGGCTGCAAGAGTCGCTCCCTCTTACCATAGTTTGTTTTCGAAACACAACATGTTCCGCCCGCGCTTGGTCTGTGGTTATGTCTTTTTATAAATAGGGTTGTAAGTGTTGAGGATGCAGCGGGGGATACAGTGCCACATACTGTATGACCCAGTGGGGGTCTCGTTTTCCCAGTCTCCAACTTCCAGTAGAGAGCATTTGCTGTCATGGCGACAGCTCTACTCATCATCTGGATTTTATTTCTCCCCCAAGAGTGCATTAGCAATGTTATAACAATAATGTATCCCCGGGGTGAGGGTCTGGAAAGAACCTGCATGGAGATAAGCTTATGCTCCTCCTGTGGACATGGTGAGCGTTGGATCTGGAAGAGGCCTGTGTCAGCAAAATAGCCTGTGTTATTTATGCCTGCTACAGATTTGCTCCGAGGGCTCCTTCTGAGCATCAAGATTCACAGGCATTTGGAAAACAGCAGGACGCCTGCTTTATAGCGAGAAATGCTGAATTGCTACTGGCTAGAACACAAGGGCCTTGAGGATTTGGAATGGAGGCATGCAATTTGCCACCTCAGAAATATGCACACAATTGTGTGACAGAGTCGAGGAAACATGGGAGCCAGTTCCCGTGTGCAACGTTGGCAATTCAGTATACTTTTCTTCAGTCGTCAGATATAGAGAATCATGACTTCCTAACGAGAATAGCTGTACATCTGTCTGTTTGACATGTTAGCCTATTAGGTGTCTGATGCACTTTTTAAAATGCTCTGTGTGTGTGTGTGTGTGTGAGAGAGAGAGAGAGAGAGAGAGATGTACATAGTTCTTACATGTTCTGTGAATCCACATGGAAGTTTGTGAAAATATCATGTTCAATGAACCTGCCTGCATGGGATGATTGTAGCATCATGATAGCTGGCTTCTTTTTCTGTGTAGAAAGCTCCCAGATGTACAGATATGCTGGCTCTGCAGCCAGATACTTAAATCACTTGGGGCACCTAACACAAGATCTCCCATAGTACATGTGGAGGGGCATAGAGTACACTGACAGAGGTGTGAGGTTGCTTGTTCCTCTCTGTATTCACAGAGAATTGTGTTTATGTAAAAGCCCATTTTCGTTGGTTCACTTTAGTTCCCTAGCATATTAAGAGCCTATTCAGACCAGGGGGAAGTGAGACCAACGTGGAGGAAATATCAGGGGTCTCCTACCAACTCTCCTCAGACTGAAAAAGCTACTTGGATGAGTAGCGAAACGTTTCAACCCAATAAGAAAGAAGTCCAGTTGCCATGACTCAACTTCCAGATAACCTCACCTGGATGACCGACAATTAGAGATGGGGGTATTCGTATTTGTAAACTTTGTCACGGGCTGGACTTGATGATCCATAGGGTCCATTCCAGCGCTGCAATTCTAAGATGATGATGATGATGAAATGCCCTTGGCATTGTCTATTACTGGGTGAAAATTATCTGACATACTTACATAAGCTATACAATATATAGCATTCTACTGAATGCCTGAATATGTTTTTTGTTAATTTAACTGCTTTGGTCATTCAACGACAACTAACATTACATTTAAAACATGCATAGAAATAGAAATATGTGCACCTGGAGAGTGTTGGCTTAAAAACATAGTGCTAACAAGTTAAAAAAGGATACAAATACAAATGCGTACATCCACAGGATATTAGGTTAAAAAACAAAGTACAAACTAATTCATATGCACAGAATTTCAAGAACATTTACGTTAAGTCATTTCACTTAACCATGAGTCTTTCGAGCAGCTACTGCAAATCTTGCTACTCTATCTACTGCAGCTTTATTAACATCAGGGAACTGATAGATGATTTTGTTTTGGTCACCTTTATCTGATATATCTCCAGCAAATTTGATATACACTTTGCTCTAAGTTCAAAATAGAAAGAGCAATGCAGTGAGTAATGTTGTACATCCCCTACTACTTGGGCTCCAAATATAGAAGAACGGCATGATATTGGTGTCTGGATATAGTGTCCTTCTGTATATTGCAGTGGCATCGTTTGAAATCTTAGTGCCCATAATACTTTTCTAAGTGAAGAGGCTGACAAGTCATGTAAGTAATTCATAACGCTGTAGGATATATTCATACAATGTCAATGAGGAGGAAATGATGGAATCTTAACTGGGTTCAAATTTTGCTGGGTAGAGATGGGCACAAACCACTGAACTGCTGGGTCCTTCTAAGGAGAAAGGCGAGATAAAAATATTTTAAATCAATCAATCAAAAGTTCATGTTGGTTTGTACTTCATCCAAACAGGTGTTCAGTGGCATGCGCCTACTCAGAGGCAGTGCTGAGAGGAGGTGGGGCTGGGAAGCACTGAACACCTGTTTGGATGACATACAAACCAGCATGAAGTGCTGGTTCAGCAGTTTGTGCCCATCTCTACCCAGCAAGATTTGAACCCAGTTACGATTCCATCATTGCCCCCTCATTTGCAATGTTTGAATATATCCTATAGAGTTATAGGACAACAACAAGAACACATAGCATGGTCTCTGGCTCCTCCTAGTGGCCAGTTCTGGTAAATACATTGTGAAAATACATATTTCCTGTTTTTTCTTTTAATATTTTTAATATTTTCAGATCATGGATAAGTGAAACTACAGATACTGATCCCGTGGATACGAGGGTCGTACTGTACTGGTGAACATAAGGAAAATAAATGGAAACACTTCCTGACCTTAATAATTTTTCTTTTCATGAAGGCATAATATTCCTCTTCTTTTGGTGGGACACCGTATTTCTGTCCTCCTTCTTCCTGGGGGAGTAGGGCTCACACCTATGCCTCAGGGCAGAACGGATAAGAGATGGTGCCAGTTCTCCTGGTGTCAAATGGGAAGTTACAGCTCTGGTTGGCAATTCTTCTAGGTTATTTTTTTTTTTAAAAAATATGTGTTCTGCTTGATATTACAGTTTGGATAATTTTTTTAAAAACTGTAATTCCCAGAATGAGTTATAATTCCAAAAATAACTTTTTCAAGCTCTGGTTTATACATGTACCAACCTGCTGTATATTTTAGGTTCCTCCACCCTTCCCCAAGAAATTAACATGCTGTTTCGGGTTTCCTGCTTCTAATCTGTGAAATGTGACAGTAGAGGATGCATAAACCTTGGTTCAATCATCAATCCAAATGGAGACTGCAGCCAAGAAGTCAGAAGAAGACTGAGACTTGGGAGGACAGCAATGAAGGAATTAGAAAAGATCATCAAGTGTAAGGATGTGTCACTAAAAGACAAAAACCAAGAGCATCCACACTCTTGTATTTCCAGTCGCCATGCACAGGTGTGAAAGCTGGACAGTTAAGAAAGCTGACAGGGAAAAATTGATTCATTTGAAATGTGGTGCTGAAGGAGAACTTTGCAGATACCCTGGACTGCCAGAGAGATGAACAAATGGGTTCTAGCTCAAATCAAGCCTGAATTGTCTTTGGAGGCAAAAATGTTGAAATGGAGGCTGTCCAACTTTGGGCAGATGGTGTGAAGACAGGATTCTCTGGAAAAGACAACAATGCTGGGAAAGGTTGAGGGCAGCAGGAAAAGAGGAAGACTGATTAACGGGATGGACTGACTTCCTAAAGGAAGCCACAGGCTTGAATCTACAAGAGCTGAGCAGAGCAGTTGAGGACAGGATGTTTTGGAGATCACTCATTCATAGGGTCACTATAAGTCAGAGGCAACTTGATGGCACACAACAACAACAACAACAACAAACTATGTAAAGGAACTGAAACAGAGGGATGAGAAATACAATTTCCATTAGAAGAACAACCCACCCCACCTTGCCCTGTCTCTCGTTCCTTAGGACAGGTTGGAAGTTGAACGATGCGAGGAAGATATATCAGTCCCATTAAAGTGGGGACTTTATTGCGCAACGTTTGTCTCGCAAGCCTTACTGGGGATTTCTGCTTATGCAGTTTATACAGCATTTCCTAGCTGTGTGCTTCTCCCATGTGAATGCGATAATAATAAAGAGCGTGCACCTTGAATAATGCATGTTCTTAAAGTACTCTCAGATACTTTAAAATTATCCACTTTTGGCAGATATGTAGCTGTTAAATTTTCATCAGAGGCTCCTTTTTTTTATCAACATGTCTCATAAACCTGCCTATTACTCACAAACGGATGTTTCGCCGCACTCATCTTGTTCTGAATGTATGTTTGTGCTTTTGGGGATAAATAAATATCAGGCAGGAGAATGATGAACAAACTGAAAACGAGATATATTAAAACAATACACCTGACTGAACTGTCTTTTTTTGTTTTTCAGATCATGGTCTGGCTTTTCTCTGTTTTCATCAGTCTTTAAATCTCAGACCAAAAAGCCTGTTATATGAACAAAACAGGCGGTGGGATACAGTGTACTATTTGGGTTGCTCTATTACAGTGATTCTCTCAATCTTGGGTCCCCATATGTTCTTGGACTACAGCTCCCAAAAATCCTGGCCAGCATAGCTATTGGTGCCAGAGCCGAATGGAGGAACATCTGGGGCTTTGTAAGATGGTGTGTGCATGTGCATGTGGAGAGAGAGAGAGAATGTAGAGACTCTATTATTAAATTAAAATTATGTCTTATGGAAGCCATTAAAACAACCCTCCAAATCTAGGTTCCTAGGCTGACAACATCCAATTCTCTGAGATTTTAGGTCCAAAACCTGAGATCTAGAGAGTCTCCGAGCAAAAACTGGAGACCTGGCAACCTTTTGTGTGACCAAAGAAGATGTTTGAGGTACATATGAAAATCTATAAGTAACAAAATGTTGAGAATGTTGTTTAAATGTATTCTCTATGGACATAAGCAGAGTTAGGAGATATCAGGTTGCAAAGACACTATAACACTGAGAAAGTAAAATTCAACTTAGTCTATTTATAAATATACAGAGCATAGACATTCATCTGGCAGCATAACATGATAGAACACATAAAATAGAAATAAATGATCTGACTTACAGCAGATACCATGTCCCATTTACACATGTCCTTTATACATCTAGGGACCAATCAGAAATACATTACATCACTTTCTCCAGCTGTACAACATCAAGTCTACAACCTTGGTACACACCTGAAACTACTTAGTACATGACTCAGGTTAAATCAGCCATTTTACTTTCAACTATACAACATTTTATTTAATACACTTTTAATACATTTTCAGATCAAAATCTTGACACAAAATGGGGAAGAGCTTACACCTGGTAGGAAACGGATGGGCTAGACCAAGGACTCTGCAGAAAAAAGTAATCTACAAATGCTTTATGCTTTGGTAAGCAACACACACACAAACACAAATATGCACAAACATGCACACATATAGTGTAGTACTTCATGATTATAAGCAAAGACAATAAGAATACATAAAGAAAAGGCTACACATTTAAAACAACATAAATGTTCTATGAAGAACACTGGTAATAGTCACAGGGCAAGATGCATATAATGGCCCAAATCCTCTTAGCTAATTTACACCAGCGTAAAGGAATGGCATAAAGTGCAGTGGAAGATTCTTGGCTCTGATTCATCATTGTTAAAACATAATCTTATTCTGGGTGAGCCCGGTGGATTTGTGTGCAATCTAGAACTAAAGTGGGGATCTTGCAATTGGCTTCCATCTCTTTCATGCAATAATCCATTGTTGATTCTTATCAATAGCTAAAATGCACACAGTTGGAAAATATGCTCAAATGTGTTTTAGTTAATGGGGGAAAGGAGTAAATTTTGTAAAAAATATTTAAAATTGGAGTGTGTGTGTGCATGAAGTTCTGTGAAAAAGCTCCCACACAAACCAAGACTTGCTACCCATTACAAAACAAAATTGGGGTCAAAATTCAGATGGGATTTGGGGAAATACAACAGAATAGCCTGGAACTAGATAATAAAATTAAAACGGCATTAGACACAGATGCCACTTAAGAGATAAAAGGCTGTCTATTCATGCTAGCACAAGACTTCTTCAACCTCATGTTGCAAATGGTATGCTTTTGTTCATGGAAAGATAAACACACCTTGATCTGCAGAACTGGTTTTTCACATGCAGGTTGCTTTGAAAGATTTGTGTGCCCGGAAGGAAAATGCTATAGGAGCAGGAAATAAACATTTCCCTTAGTGTGTGATTTGATCCTGAGACATGCTTACCTTTTTCATCTGATATCTTTGTATGTTTACTGAGCAGTACAGTGGCAGTGGGGTGTTATGAATACAGAGGAACAGTATAGGGGAAGGGTTTACACCGAACAGAAAATTGCTGGGTCAGACCAAGGTCCTTCCAGCATGCATTTGTCCTGGGGGACTGAAGCTCCCAACCATCCTGTACCCCACAATTTGCAGGATTCATTTATTTATTTAGTAGCCAGTGTGGTGTAGTGTACAGAGTGACCGACTTGGGCTCAGGGGATGTGTGTTCAAATTCCTGCTCAGCCACGAGATCTCACCAGGCTGTGCGTGCGTGGAACTGGTAACATTTTTGTCTTTTTAAATTTAATTTTTATTTTGTTTTTGTCTCTTGCACAAACTAACATGGCTACCTCTTCTAAAATTGTAACATGTGTGTTACTAACCTCTGTTTTGAGGCTTGTCTGTCCCAAATGTCAGGAACAGAGATGAGCACAAACCGGAAAACTGACTCATTGGGCTGGTTCATTTATCCAGTTTGTGCCTGGGGAAGAAACCTACCTTCTTCCTGCCCTCCACCACCTGCCTGCCTGCCCATCCCCTGCCCCCTCACCTCCCCAGCAGGTCTTGCAGCCGCTGCCTCCTCCTCCACTGTGGCCACCACCATCCTTAAGAGGCAGCGGGCCTGGTTTACCTTCCTGGAGCCAGCCTGCTGCCTCTGCGCATGTGCCCACCTATCAGCCAGGCCTGCTGCTTCTCCGCATGCACCTGCCATGCAGTTGATAGGCAGGCACATGCGCAGAGGTGGAAGGCTGGTCCGCTGCCTCTGAGGATGATGATGGTGGATGAGGCAGCATTGGCGCCAGAAGGAGCAGGGAGGAAGGCAACTGGGCAGTGGGAAAGGGGCGTGCGTGCATCCCCTTTTGCCAAGCAAAATGAACACAGAAGGGAAAAAAGTTTGCTGCATTATTTTGCTTCGTTAAAACAGGACCCCCAAACTGGTCTGTGTAACGAACCACGAACCAGCCCAATTCGTCATTTTTTCTGGTTCCTGGTTCAGTTCATGCCCATCTCTAACCAGGAAACAAGCAGTCTGGGAACCACTTCCCCCAAATACTGCTATTTTCTCTCCTTCTTCCTCCCTCCCTCCCTGAACTCACAACTTCTCCTCCTATTGCCCCCTTTGCCTCCTGGAAACAATTGCATGACAAAAGAAGCACCATGATGTTTCACACTTTTAATGCTGATTTGAAGGCAGAAAAGAAAAGAATCCTCCTTGTATAACCTCCTGCCTATTCCACGCAAGCCTCTTGTGACCGCTCTACATCAAAGCCAATGCAGAACTCCGTGTCCTAAAAAACAACAACATTCTTTGGTGCGCTAATGCATCATTAATGCCTCTTTCCCTCAGCCTGGGCTCCTGCAGGATTTCTCTGCCTGAGACTGCAGTAACGCTCAGTGACTTTCCCCCCACTCCCTGCTAGCAAATGATGGATGTGATTATTTTTGTTGACTGAAAGGAGCGCTCTCTCTCTCTCTCTCTGTGTGTGTGTGTGTGTGTGAGAGAGAGAGAGAGAGAGAACCTACATCTTCATTCTTGTCCTCTAGTGACTGACATAACTTTGGGGTCACTGCATTGGTATCTTTTGGCTTTCTCATAAGAATCACCCAGTTTGAGACGTGTCTCTTGTGTAAAGAGGGAAGCAGACTTTACCTGTCTTTTATAGACACTGTTCAGAGAGGAGAGCTGCTGCAGCATCTCAATTTGGGCCCCCTCCCCATTTTTCTTCCTTGTGTAACACTTTTAAATTCTATGGGGCTATTTGTTTACTTAGATATCTATTGATGAATCCTGCAAACACAGTTTCACAAAGAGGAGTCTCTTCTTATTTACAGTTATATAGCAGACAACATGAACATTTATAACAACAACAACATGCTACAATTTTTGAACCCAAGACCTCGGCAACAACGCCAATACAGAAGTTGCTTGCAGCATTGCAAAGTTCAAGTGTCCTTTTGAATTCAAATTCAGACAAAAATCCAGGATATCTTCCTCAACTTATTAGGTTGGGTATCCATAACATAGAAGAATCAGCTCTACATGCAGAATCTTAAAAACCCCAGAATAAACTATAAATTTAATTGCACATTCACTATGTGGATTCACCCCACAACATAAACATATAAGAATTACACCTAGCAAAAAAATGGCAAGGGCCTTAGTAGTCCAAGTGGCAATGGCAGCTCCAGCTGATTCAGCTCTCCTGCTCTTTCTGATTAAAACCTTTTACTTACAGCCCTGTTCTTAGTCCCACCGCATTGGACTGAACCAATATTTCATAGAGGTTACACAAGCTATGTTCTTAATGGTACGTATTCATTTGTCATGGTGGGGCTTTTAAAAGCCCAGTTTTAATGTGAATCTGGGCCAGCCTGATACTCCGTGATGAAGGGAAGGAAATGCTGCCCATCTGAAAGAGTCCTAATTCTGGGTTAAACTAGATGTGGCATTTAAAAACAGATATGAACAGCACCTATAAAATAATGGGGGGGGGGGAGAGTCCCTTCCATTATGTCAAAGAAACGACTCTCTCAGGCATCAGATTTTGGATAGTGTGAAATGGCAGCAATGTTTTTAAAAATCGCCATTGTTTTCATGGCTTATGATGAAGAGAATCATGCTTGTTGAATCTTCTACCCTGTTGTCAAAACTTTCTGCCCCACCTCAGGCAGCAAAATATCTTGGGATGGCCCCCCAGGAAGAGGAGGGATCAGGCTCAGAACACTGTGGAAAGCAGGGGACGGCTAACTCTTCCCCACTCTGCTCCTTTTTGAATTAACCCCGTCTTTCCCAATCTTATTATTTCTTCATGGGGCATAACAGGCAGCTGTCAAATGCTGAAACTTCGAAACCGTGCTGTGAAAAGGGGCAACTCTAAATAATGGACCTTGCCTGGAATCTGTGGCTGATGCAGTTTTTGTGGTGAAACAGCAGCACTATTTCAAAGACTACCTTTTCCGTCTGTCAAAGTCCTCCAATATTTTATGGAGGCTCTCATGATTACCCTCAGCCAACTGCATATTTTATGACTTGCTGTGTATTTCTCTGTTGCTGAATGTCCAGTTACTCATAATTTATGTGACTTTCACCTCCCCCCTGTGACGGCTGAATGGGAAACCTGTATACGCTGCCTCCCCAAAATTTCCCATTAAAAAAAAATGTGCCAGAGAAAGAGATAACCTGAACATTATCAGCTCCAGGAGCTTGCTGGTATTTTCTCTCTTTGGTGGTTGGCCAGGAATGTTTTCTACACCTGCAATACCACACACAGAGTAGATTTTTCTCTTTTGTTATTTATTCAGAATGTTTGTAGAAATCCTATCCATTTGTTTCACATTCTTGGTCCTTGACTGTGAGTAGGTGTGGCTGTAGGTCTGTTAGAAACAACCCTGCATTAAAAAAGGAAATACCATTAGGGCTGGTTGTATTTGATTGTCACAGCAGGAGCTTTTAATGACCACCATCAATTTACAAATCAGCTGGCTTTGCTTTATGACTGATCTTCAGACCCTAAGCAGATTCTTCCTTTGTTGCGGATGATTTTTCACACGTGGAAGTCTGTGTGTCTTGTGTCTCTTGAACACTAACCTACTTTCAACCCTAATTACTATTTATGTGTAATGTGTAACTTGGTCCAGGGTTGCAAATCAAGGAGGTTCCTGGTCTTAATCTCACATTGTCCATGAACCAACGGGGGTGTCTTAGGCAAACCAACTCCATCCAAGCCTCACATTTATCTACAATATGGAGGATATTGTTTACATGTACACTGTTGTAGTACAGATTACTACTTAATACTTGTAGAATACTCTGAACTCTTAAAGCCCTAAACACTTCTTGAGGTAACTTGTAGCCAGAAAAAGGAGCCATAAGTTGTCCTGAGTCTCTAGGCTGACTTAACTCCTCCAACTTATTTCTGTCTCTGTGTCTTTGACAACAGGATTAGCCCAAGTTTCTTTGCTGCCTGAGGTAGAGGACAGAATGGTGTCCATTCTATGTATAGTGGTAAATTGTGGACTGGTAGTTGACTCTTGAGGGTGAAAGAGGAGAGCGCCAAAAATGGTCTGAAGCTCAACATCAAAAAAACTAAGATCATGGCCACTGGTCCCATCACCTCCTGGCAAATAGAAGGGGAAGATATGGAGGCAGTGACAGATTTTACTTTCTTGGGCTCCGTGATCACTGCAGATGGTGACAGCAGCCACGAAATTAAAAGACACCTGCTTCTTGGGAGGAAAGCGATGACAAACCACAACAGCATCTTAAAAAGCAGAGACATCACCTTGCCGACAAAGGTCCGCATAGTCAAAGCTATGGTTTTTCCAGTAGCGATGTATGGAAGTGAGAGCTGGACCATAAAGAAGGCTGACCGCCGAAGAATTGATGCTTTTGAATTGTGGTGCTGGAGGAGACTCTTGAGAGTCCCCTGGACGGCAAGGAGAACAAACCTATCCATTCTGAAGGAAATCAACCCTGAGTGCTCACTGGAAGGACAGATCCTGAAGTTGAGGCTCCAATACTTTGGCCATCTCATGAGAAGAGAAGACTCCCTGGAAAAGACCCTGATGTTGGGAAAGTGTGAAGGCAAGAGGAGAAGGGGACGACAAACGATGAGATGGATGGACAGTGTCACTGAAGCTACCAACATGAATTTGACCAAACTCCGGGAGGCAGTGGAAGACAGGAGGGCCTGGCGTGCTCTGGTCCATGGGGTCACGAAGAGTCGGACACGACTTTACGACTAAACAACAATAAGTTGACTCTTAATTCAAACTGGCAACTGGATAGTGTCTCTCATCACATTGGAAGAAAAAGAGTGTTGGGGGGTTTTTTTGGACGAAAAATCTCAGAATCCCACAACCAGCATGGCTGCTACTCTGAAAAGCCATGTTCACTGTCTCCTCCTGAGGAGGACAGGCTAAGCTGGAAAGGCCTCAGATAGAACACATAGTACCCTTCTCTCAACCCAAATGACCTTTTTTCTCTTTTCTGCCTCAGTTTCCCCTCAAGGATACCAGAATACTCATAATTAGGGGGAGGATTTCTATGATATGTCATCTTTTTTCTGCTGCCTATGTTTGAATTTATAAGTGATTTTGGACCTGTTTATGAGTAATCTGGCGAGAAAGGCCAGATTACTTATAAACATGTTTAAACTTGCAAGTGAGTTCAAGTACAGGCTGCAGAGAAAGTGTGAAATGTCATAGAAATCCTCCTACTACTCATAACATATCACCTGCGATGGCTACTTTGAAGGGGGTGCAGATCAGAGGGGATTAGGGGTACTAAATACGCCACTAAATGAAAAAATGGATAAGCAACCAACATCATTTCCCCATTTCAAATGACCTTGAGCACATGTACTGCTGTTCTGGTGTCCTTTATGCGCCCAGCAGGAAGAGGTTTAGAGACAGTTTGTCCTCTTCTTGTAGCTAAACCCTATTTCATTAATTCTGCAGCTGTGTGTGGGAGAGAGCTGTTTGGCATTCCTGCTTTGAATGGCTCCTTCCTTAACTTGGCCGGGGAAACTGTACTGCTCAGAACACTTCATCTGGGGTGGTGCTTGTCATGGATGTCTTTAAGAAAGGATTCAAGAAAAGAAAAAGGCATGTGATCCATTCACAGATGCAGAGTTCTGGGTGTGGCAATAACTGCATGGGAGCATGACGGTGAGCCTTGGAGTTCCACAGAACCTTTGGTTGGGAGAAGCTGCTATAAAACGGGGAGTTCAAGCTGAAAGTCCAAAGGTTGGCCCAGATATGATGCTCACAACATAAATGTATAGAGGTGAAGTATGACAATGGCTGGAATCCCATAGTAAGCCAGAACTAGTGTAGATTTGGTAAGTCAGGTCCTCATTAAGTTCTATAGATTCAGATGGGTCTACTCTAGTTGTGAGTTATTACTAGATTTCAGCCAATATGCATTTGCCATGATTTCTAGAATTAAGCCTTCTTATTCAGAGGTAGCCTATCAGGCTTTGGCAACAGAGGTGGGCAATGTGCAGTCTGTGGCACCAGGTGACCCCCCCCCTCAGTTTCCCAGTATAGACTTCTGAGCCTCCAGTGTCCAAAATTATTTATAATTTTTTTTTAAACAGCAGCAGCAGCAAGAAAAGGCCTACATCTAGACAGCCCAGGAGACTATTTTTGCTTTGTTTTTTAACTATACCTTGACTTCTTCTCTAACACACAATGGGGACCTTGCACAAAACCAGAAGTAACTTCCATTCACTTCTGTTTTCTTCAAGTTTGCTGAATGTAGAAAGATTGCTGGCAGTGGCACTTAGTGGATGGAAGGGTGCTTTTTATGGATTTATTTTTTTGGATGCACAGAGCATTCAGACATGCAGCCTTCTTCCCGCTTCAAAGGGCATGGCTCAGCAAAACAGCTCCCTAGAAAAACAAATACCCTAGAAAAACAAATGCACACACCAGAGTACCTGGACTGAAATGCAAGAGGGAACTGTGGTCGGTCTAAAAGTGAACATGATACTTTCTCATCTTCTTCTTGTGGGCAGATCACAGGATGAGAAGGAGATCATGCAAACCAGAGGATCGTGCCTATAACGCTAAAGCAGATATATGAACATGTGTTCTCGCAGATGTAGCTGGACTTAATTCATTTCAGCCCTAGCTAACACGGCCAGTGGTGAGGAATAATACCACTGTGTTGTTGTGTGCTGTCAAGTCAGTTCTGGCCTATGGTAACCCTTTCCTGGGTTTTCAAGGTAGAGAATAAGCAAAAGTGGTTTCCCCTTCCCTTCTTCTGGGGGCATCTTGCCCAAGGCCACACAGGCTGGCTCTTCAAGGATGCACAGTGGGGGATCGGACTCCCAACCACCGGCTCTGCAGCCAGATATCTCAGCCCCTGTGCTAGCCAGCCACCTGTAGTAGTCCCATAACATCTGGAGGGCTAAATATGCCCCATCACCATCTCCACTAGCTTAGTATCTAGGGAGATGGGAAACAACAGTGCACGCACACACACACACACACACAGAGTGAGAGCGAGAGAGAGAGAGAGAGAGAGCGAGAGAGAGAGAGAGAGAGAGGAATGGAAAAAAAGAGGGTTTTGCTATGTTTCACATGCAATGTTTGAACCTCCCCCCTTTTTTTGCAGACCTTGATGCTGCAAACTGTGGTGATGTGGTTTCCAATGCAGCATAAGATCTCATACACAATCAAGGCACCACCTGAACTCTATGGCAAGGGGGGCAGTTCCAGCGTCATGGGTTTATCCACGTAATTGTCTTCTCAGTCATGCCCTTTGGGTGCTCGGTCCTTGCCATGGGAATTTGTTTTAGGTGCTGGTGGGAGGTTCTTTTGCATTAGGCAGCTTCCTCCCGGAGGCCACACTGACCTTGGCTGCAGAGGATGGGCCAGATAAACGGAATTGCAGATAAGTGATAACAGTTATTGCAAGCTTTATCAACAACAGCCTCCCTTTCTAGCTGTATTCATGTCCTTTGCAGCTGTTTATTATTTCTCAGATATTAGTTTTAGTAAAAAAGAGATATGAGAAGTATGAGTGCAATGTAATAGAAAGGCAATTTGTATCAATAAGGCTGTTTGAAGCGGATGGTCTGCTCATACCTTCTCTAAAACAGCAGCTTTCAGAGAGCAGTGGTTTGCACCCGTGCGTCCCCAGATGTTCTTGGACTACAACTCCCAGAAATCCTGGCCAGCACAGCTAGTGGTGAAGGTTTCTGGGAGTTTTAGTCCAAGAATACCTGGGCATCCAAGGTTGGGAACCATGGTTTTAGAGAAAGGCATTTGACCTCATTTTTACTTATCTGCAAATAAAATCTTTGCATTTGAATCTCCCGTCACGGTACCAGGATCCTACCAAGACAACATGACCTGCATTACTCAGCTGAGGAGGCCTCTTCCAATGTTTAGACAATTTAAAATAAGGGCTGGCCACCCTAGAGGTTCCAGGGGCAAATTTCCCTGATGCACAGAGATGTGCACTAGTCCCAAATAGGAGCAAAAATTATGAAAAATAAAAACCAAATGTTGCTGGAAACCAATTTCTAGGTTCATTTTTGTGGGCTTCACAATCAGAGGGATCCTGCACCACAACTTGATTGCAACATCACTTTTCCTGGCAGTTTCTAAGAGCACAAGAATGATTTGGGAGACAGATTTTTTTTTCCAGAGGGGGTCAGCTACAGGTCACAAAAATGGCTGGGGGAGTCTGCAATTTGCCTACCCCCTTTGAACAAATTTGCAATTTGTTCAAAGGGGGAAAATATCTTGTTAATCCTGCAAAGAGGGAAGAAAATATCCTACTGTCAAAAGAACTTCCCTACCCTTTCAGGTGAAGAGATAAGCAGGAGGGCTGAGCCTTGGTAGAGCTTGGAAGTAACTAGTTACACATCACTAGTTACTTGTAATTATTTCCTTTGTGCCACATCAATGCCATTATAATTGCAACTATCCCCGTCCACCAGAATAAAGGAGTTTGCATTGAGTGAGTAATGGGATACTATATAGTGTTATACAGTATGTCCTCAAGTAGCTTCAGACCTATGATGATCCCATGAATTAACAGCCTTCTCGTACAAGTCCTATCTTTAATAGTCCTCCTCAGATCTTTCAAAGTAAAGAGCGTGGTTTCTTTTATGAATCAATCCATCTGGTGCTCGCTCTTTCTCCTTTCCTCTGCCTTCAATTTTTTCCCCAGCCTTATTGGGGGAATCGCATCATGTCCAGATAAAATATTCTCAGGGTGTGATCCCATTGTCTTGCATTTTAGACCACTTTTGGAGTGCTCCAGAGGGATCTATTTCCCAATGATCACACGACATAAAAGGAAATGTGTTCTACCCTGTCCCCAGTCTGTCTCCAAGGGCTTCTACTTTTGGGGGTTGTGTTGGAGTGATTCGTCAGCAGACGGGTCACTTTAAGGGCGGTGACTCCTTGCAAAGCAACACTTTCCAGTGCAGTCAGACATACACCTTTCCAGCTGTCTGATCACACCCTCAGCTTAGTTATTTCCGGTTCAAGATATTAGATTTGCTCTGCACATTTGTCTTTCTGGTGGATCATTGTATCCATAAAACTCTCCTTTAGCTCCACACATCAAGTGAATAATTTTTTTTGGTCAGCTTTCTCTGTTCTCCAGTTTCCACATTACATATAGTAATCAAACATGCCAGGGTATGGATGATCTTGGTCCTGGACTCCATCAACACATCTTTCCACGTAAGGATCTTTTTAGTGCCTTCATAGCTGGCCTTCCAACACTGTCTTTTTCTGATTTCATGGCATTGAGGATTGAACCATGGTACACCCCATCTTCAACAATTTTGATTTCCTCACAGTTGACATTAAAGTTAAGTAATTAATCTGTAGTCATGAATCATGATCTTTGTCTTCTTAATAATGTGGAGTTAGTTCTGCTTTCTTCTTTAACCATCAGTAGTTGCTTCAAGCCAATACTATTTTCTGCCACTAATACGGCGTCATCCAGATATCTTAAATTACTGATGCTTCTGCCACTAATTTCCACTTCTCTTTGGTCTGAATCAAATCCTGCTTTCCATACGATGTATTGTGCATTTGAATTGAACAGACAGGGAGATAAAATATGTCCCCGTCTAATATTTTTGCCCATTGGAAACCATTCTGTCTCTATTACTGTTGACTGTTTGTTAACTGCCCAGAATAGTGCTATTATTCACTAATGAGATGTTAAATAAATAAATAAATAAATAAAATCTGTCGTAAAAGAAGCCTTTATCCAGACTATAGGTTATGCATCCAGACAATCAAATGTTCTGGCACATACCCCCTTTTTTAAAAAAAGAATGGTTCATACTGAGGGCTAGCAAGAAGAGAAATAAGGTTGGGGTTATGATTAGGGTTTAATATACATGTCTAGTTCTTCTATTTCCTGAGTCCATTAAGATTTCAAGTGTCCCCTCTGAATGGCATGCAATTTTTTTGTCTTAACACCTTACATTGGCTGGGTCCAAAAAATAAAAAATAAATGTTGCAATGGCAGGAATAAATGTATCTGTGAAGAGAATTCTCTTCCAGATGTTTTTTGTCTGAAAACAAACCATTGTATGTAGCAAATGGTGGAAACTCAGGGACATTATTTACAACTCTCCAGAGGACAATGTCTTAGAATGCCTACCGTGCATTTGACAACAAAATGTAACTCAGGGGAATCTAACATTTCCTTGTGCATGAGAGTTAATGAGGGATATCATGATTCCTTTTGTGGTGTAAATTGCTTTTATAATTATTGCAGGAGGTGACATGATGGAGGAGGAATATTGTACTGTTGCCTTGGTACAGTGGTGGATTGTTGTGGGTCCATGGGGCGAATAAGAGAGTGCAATATATTTTGTACCTTACGACATTGGTTTTATCTTTGGAATTTAAAAAAAATGTAATTAAAAATAATTATTTTACGTACTCTTGAGAAATATGAAATCAGAATGTTAACTTTAAACATGTAACTTTAATGGTAACTTTCTTGGGGGCACTGGAACTATAACAGCACCTAATTACATTATATTCCAAGCTCTGGACAAGAGGTATTGATATTGGGAGAAATCCATTAGGAAGTTGCAACTAGAGAAGGTCCATGGAATTAGTGGGGATTTGATGAGTCAACTTCTCCATAAATTCTACGGATTCAATAGGTCTACTTCAGCTGCAATGTACTACTGGATTTCAGACATGGAGATGGAGAAGGCCGATGTAGACAAGGTGGTCAGCAAGGAAGTTCTAGTTTAGAATGTAGACCAGTCATAGGTAGGTGATTCCAAATGAGGCATAATTCTTTTGATCTCCAACAGACATTGGCACACCCCACCTGAAGTGCCAGGCATTTGGAACTGGGGGGAGGGGGGTTTCCTGAGAACTGTGCCCTGGCTGATCCCCCTAGCAGCAAGAAAGAAGTTGAAGTGGTTGTGCAGGGCCTGACAATGTCCTGTCAGCTGCGTCCTGGCTGGGGCACTTGCAGCAGTGAGAAAGTTGCCAGGATAATGGCAGAGGTCCTCCCACTGTGACATGTTCACTGATGCTTGCGATGTGATGCCTTGAGACAGTCACCTTATCTCATCTGATGGGAGGGTCCGTCCGCTCTCTTTTCCTCCCTCCCTCCCTTTCACAGGGCCTCTTTTATTCCACAGATTTGCTTCTTGTTCACCTATCTTTCGATAGTCCTCCATCATGACATAAAGCCGTTGGCTACCAACATTTAGGAACACAGCCTTCCTCACCCCCCTTCCTCACCCCCTCCTTAGAAAAAAGAGAAGAGAATTTCCCAAACTTCTTAGCAGCAAATACTTGAGACTAACACATAGGTAACAGAATTTCCTTTTATGTGGCATCCAAATTGGCCATTTAGAAAAATAAAAAACACAGCAGAAAATGGGCCCCCTTCTCCACTCTTTCCAATTAAAAATACAGATTCAGTAAAAACCAGTTTACACATTCACAGCTGAAAACACATCTTTGTTCTACCATTAGTTTAACTCAATGGCCTTTGGTTTTGTCAGGAAGTCAGATTTGGGATCAGGATATTCCATAAACTTGTTTTTTTAAATTACAAGATTGTTATGAGATCTTTACATCAGACATTTGGTGCTAGGGATTTAATTCATTATCTCTGTACCATTTTCCTAATCTAAGCCTCCCCCATGCTTGTCTTTCTCCTGCGAGGGGAGAACATACTTGGTACCTATGTGGCATTCATCTGGTTTTCTGACAGGCAGGTAGAGGCTGGGCAGATTTAAACCAGGAGAAAGGCATAGGGAGAAATGGGTTCGTTTTCTCCATGCCCAATCCAGAGTTGGGAACATTTGGGTTTCGGACAATGTCTCTTGGAATCCCACAGCCAAGATGGCCACCTGCCATGTTGGTTGTACCATTCTGGAAGTTGTAGACCAAAACACAAATGTTTCCCATCTCGACCCAATCCAAACTCTCTGTTCCACAATTCTTCACTAACAAATATTTGTAGCATGGTTTCTGGCTCCCTCTAGTGGCCAGTTCTGGTAACACATGTGAAAATATTTTTTTTCTGGATTTTTTTCTTTTAATATTTCCAGTATTTTCAAACGGTGGATAAGTGAAACCATGGATACTGATCTTGCGGATACGCGGGTCCTAATGTACACATCAACAACAATGGCAGCATGCTTGCATTCAGGCAATTGGTATTGTCCTTCCCTAACTTGTCCAGGCTTTCCTCCAACAGTGTTGTTGGGGGAAGAGAGTGGAAATGAGAACAAGAACCCAGAGTGTGCTGGTTAAAGAGAACAGGCTGAGGAGAATCCAGAGGAGTGAAAGATGTGGAGGGCTGCTTTTGTCTCATGCACTGCAGGCTACTGAACACTAGATTTAGTTTGATTGTTTGTTTATACACCCCCCCCCCCAATCTTTCCACTAAAAGATACTGCTCAAGGTTTCTTCAAAGAATAAACCTCTTAAAAGAATAAAAACATACCTCAGGTGCTCTGCAGAAAAAGTAGGTTTTTACCTTGGCTTTTGGAGTTGGGTACCCACAAATGAAAAATGGGGAGAAGCAAGGACACGTGGCTCAGTAGTACCTAAGAGCCACGCCAGGTCATAAATGCCAAGACAGGTTGAAGAAAGGCATGTCTAGACCCGCTTGGTGGTGGCTGGTCCATTTTGGCAAATGAGGCACTGCCCCATCGCAGGCCTAGAAGACTCTCCGCCAGCCCACTCCTGCCTGCTTCCTTACTAGACGAAAAAGGTCAGGAACAAATTTGCTTTCCCCATGTGCTGAATGTATGCGGGCGTGCTTGATTACCTGTGGGCTGGTGTGTGTGTATTAATACCCATTTTTAGCCTTGGCTCTTCTTGTTAGCCTTGGTTCGCCCCCCCCCTCCCCGTCCGTTCCCTATGCTGTGCCCTCCTCTTCAAGTAACACAGTGGGCATCAGCCACTGCTGGTCCAGCATCCTGTTTCTCACAGTGGCCAACCAGATGCCTTTGGGAACCTGCTAGAAAAAGAGGAGGGCAACAGCATAGTCCCACTTGTGTCCTACAGCAACTATGTCCACAGAGGCAGACCACCTCTGATACTGGAGGTAATGTTGTCACAACTAGTAGCTACCTGAAGGACTTGTCCTCTATGAGTATGGAGTTAGTACCTCATCTAATGGCTGTCTTGATTTCACCTTGGAACACCTTGCATTTATTGCCAAGCTCTCTATGGAGAGAACCCTTAATGCAGTGGTGGAACACATATCTTGGATCCGGAAGGTCCAAAGTCTAATCCCAGCCATCTCCTGTTTTTGTGTATGAAGTTTACATGTGTGCAGATCTGTGGTCCAAGAAACACAACTCTGCCTATCTCTAATGGGATTCCAGAGATCTCAGATAGCAACACTACTGGCAAGACAATGACCTGCATGTTTTGGAGTGTGGCTGCCAACTGATTTTGAAGCACTATGTTGCTGGGCCAGGTAAACCAGTGAACTAACGTCAGCTTTTTAAAAAAAGCCTGTAGTCTGTGAGGATGGACATCAAATAAACCAAAACAGAAGACTATAGTAATGATCTCCTAGCATATATAACAGAGAAGTAGAAATAACTAACCAAATAGGCTGAATGCTTAGCCTCTGTTGGTTTGGTATATTTAAGACTGTAATGATGAGATACAAATATGAGAATTGTCTGGATTTCCCCCCATAGTTCCCTCTGTTTCCCTAGGGGAATGTGGATCACCCTTTGATTATCCTTGGCATAAATCCATGAACAATCTGCTTCAGTTCACATGATTCAGAGGGACTAATGAATAGACAGTTCCGTCACTGGGTTTAGGAGCTGGTGAGCAATGTCCGTTTTTCATATGAGAGGTATGAACAGAGGAGGATGTTTCTGTTCTGTATATCTGAGCATGCATTTCACAGCAGCCAAATTTGCTCAGGAGAATGAAAAAATCCCTGCGGAAAGTCTTGGTGAAGATAGCGTACAGGAACGGGTTGGCACAGGAGTTGATGGGGTAGAACAAAACGAGGAGGATTTTTGAGTTGGACACAGTGATGAGAGGGACCTTGACCGATGCTGAGATGGCAAAAAAGGAGATAGGTGCCATGCAGAGGAAATCCGTGAAGATCAAGATGGCCATACGTTTGGCAATTTTGGTGTCGCTGTTGGATGAGAAGACATTGGGATTCCTCACGGTGAAGTAGATGCTGATGTAGCAAGTGCAGATGACAATAAAAGCCAAGATATTTAATACCAACAGAAACATGATATACGTCTGGGCAAGGGGTGTCTCTATATCCATGGGCAAGCAGATGCTAACTTTCATGTAGCTGCTGATTTCAAAAATGGGAAGGAGGGCCACGGTGAAGGCAAAGACCCATCCCATGAGCATAATGACTACTGCATGTCGGAAGCGGACTTTGCGATCCAGTTCCATTGCGTAGGTGATGGTGTGCCAACGCTCCAGAGTGATGACAGTCAGGGTGTATATGGAAAGTTCACTGGCAAAGACGGTGAAGAACCCAGCTGTATTGCAACCGGCACCAGTTTGCCAGTCTATGGCATAGTTGTAATACTGGCTTCTGGTCTGCACGTCTTTGATGGCAATCAACAACAAATAGATGCCTGTGCACAGGTCTGCAAATGCAAGATTACACATGAGAAATCGAGGAACAGTGAGCTTATACTGGCTGCTGACCAAAATTATGAACACGACAAGGTTTCCTGTGATGGCGAGGATGTTGATGAACCATATGAGGATGCGGAGAATATTGTAACCCATGATGTCTTCACATGGATTGAAGGCATCAGGTTCAGGGAAGCACGTGACCCGAATTTCTTCTTTACACAGGGCGTTATAGTAATCATCTTCATCCAGGTCAAATTCTAGCCCATAGGGGTCTTCTCTCACTGAGGATTTGTTGCATATGGGATGTAACATAGCACTGGAAGGGGAAAAACATATTATAATTAAAACCCTGGGGAAATATGAGAAGGGAAAAAAAAGGTTAATTGCATGACAGTGATGACACTGTGATTTTTTTTAATGACAGGGCTGCACCTATAAGCAGTTAGGATCAATTAAAGGTGTTGGTAGTGGGGGCTCAACTATTTGAAGAAGCACCAACTCACCTATTAACTCTGATCTTCCTTAAAATAATATATTGAGGACTTTCTCTTTGTACCTCTTTTGCCAGAGGTACAGAGGTCATCTACAAATGGGGATGGCTTTCTCAGCCGTTGTGCTCCAACTTTGTAATTTTGTCCCCCCCAAAAGGGGATGTACCAATATTATTACTGTTTATTTGCCAGCAAAAACTTTTTGCTTTACACAAGTGTTTAAATGTAAACAGAGCATATTTTTATCTTTTTTACATTTTTATCTGCTTTTTCTTGGTATTTTACTTTTTATACTTGTGCTATGTTGAAATCTGCTATGATGAATGGTAGCATAAGATGATTAATTTTATATTTATCATAAACGACTCATTGTTCGTAACTTCAGGATGGAGTAATGTAATACAATTTATGTGAGATTGCCTTGGAGACTGTTAGGAAACGTTAGTCTATGGTCAAATTGATCGGATGGTTAACGTCTTGAGCAGACAGTTAACAGAGCTGGGATTAAGAAGAGAAAATATTTGATCAGATCTTGTAACAGTTTCTTTTTGGACTACAGGAATCCAGCTGATAGAGTAAGAGATTCTTGTAGTCTGAAAAAGTAACCTGTCCATGCTTTGCATATCATTCTTCTTCTTGTAGAAATGCAAAACCTCCTAGTTATGTTTCTGAGCACAACTTGCCATTTCTGAACCTAAGAAATGGGAAGCTGTCAAGGTTTGGAATTTTATTTTGTATAGAGTATTAATCACTAACCGGGGGGGGGGGGGGGGATAGAAAAAAATAGCCCTGAAAATGATAGTGCTTTTAAAATTGAGGCTTGAATAATAGTTTACTATAATCATTCCAAAACAACTTGGCTCTCCAACCTGCAAGGTCACTGAACAATAATTGTCATGAGAGGTGAACATATTTATGTCATAATGACCTTGGTTACGTTACCATGTGTAAGCATGACACAGCATTTGTAAGTCCTTTAGGGAACTCTTTCAGTGATTATAATATTTTGAGTTCACAATAGTCTAGCATTTCAGGATTTCGGGGTGATAGTATCCTAGCACATTTTATTTGTTTTTATTTATTTATTTAACTTGTATGCCGCCCACTCTACCCAAAGGTCTCTGGGCGGCTTACAACAATTAAAATACAATAAAAATATAAAACAATTAAAATACAATTAAAATAGATACTCTAAAAATTGCCATCAGGACCCACAGTTGATATTATTTCAATTAAAAGCCTTCTGGAACAGGAAGGTTTTGACCTGGCACCGAAATGCCATCAGCGTCGGCGCCAGACGAATCTCAGTTGGGAGGGCATTCCATGGTCTGGGAGCAGCTGCCGAAAAGGCCCTTTGTCTACAAGCCATCCCTCTTACCTCCTTGAGGGACGGCTCTTTCAAAAGGGCCCCCTGGTAGATCTTAACTGCCGGGTAGGCTCATATGGAAGGAGGCGGTCCTTCAGGTATCCAGGGCCCAAGCCATTTAGGGCTTTATACGTCAAAACAAGCACTTTGAATTGGGCCCAGGCAGCAACTGGTAACCAATGTAATTTAATCAGAATCGGCTTGATATGTCCCCTAGCGGCCCCACCACTCACCAGCCGCGCAGCTCGATTCTGGACCAGTTGCAGTTGCCGGACCATCTTCAAAGGCAGCCCCACGTAGAGCGCATTGCAATAATCTATACGAGATGTTACCAGTGCGTGTGTAACTGTCATGAGACTCCGCTCGTCCAGGTAGGGCCGTAGCTGGTACAATTAATTTGTGCACATCAAATGCTTCATGGTACAGAACATTACTATTCTAAACTCTGCAATAATTATTTTAGATTAGGCATCCTTCAGTCTCGAGAGACTATGGTAACGTGCTCTGTATGGAGGACTTGGAACAGCGTCTAGTGTGGCTGAGAAGGCCAATTCGAGAGTGACAATCCCTTCCACACTGAAGACAAATATTTATTTATTTATTTATTTATTTATTTATTTTATTTAACTTATATGCTGCCCACACTACCCAAAGGTCTCTGGGTGGCTTACAACAGTTAGGTAAAGGTAAAGGTTCCCCTTGACAATTTTTGTCCAGTCGTGTTCGACTCTAGGGGGCGGTGCTCATCCCCGTTTCCAAGCCATAGAGCCAGCGTTTGTCCGAAGACAATCTTCCGTGGTCACATGGCCAGTGCGACTTAGACACGGAACGCTGTTACCTTCCCAAGGTGGTCCCTATTTATCTACTCGCATTTGCATGCTTTCGAACCGCTAGGTTGGCGGGAATTAAATTACAACAGTTAAAATACAATAAAAAGACAAAACAATTAAAATGCAATTAAAATATATACTCTAAAAATTGCCATCAGGACCCACAGTTGATATTATTTCAATTAAAAGCCTTCTGGAACAGGAAGGTTTTGACCTGGCGCCGAAATGTCATCAGCGTCGGCGCCAGACGAATCTCAGTCGGGAGGGCATTCCATAGTCTGGGGGCAGCTGCCGAAAAGGCCCTTTGTCTACAAGCCATCCCTCTTACCTCCTTGAGGGACGGCTCTTTCAAAAGGCCCCCCTGGCTAGATCTTAACTGCCGGGTAGGTTCATATGGAAGGAGGCGGTCCTTCAGGTATCCAGGGCCCAAGCCGTTTAGGGCTTTATATGTCAAAACAAGCACTTTGAATTGGGCCCGGGCAGCAACTGGTAGCCAATGTAATTTAAACAGAATCGGCTTGATGTGTTCCCTAGCGGCCCCACCACTCACCAGCTGCGCAGCTCGATTCTGGACCAGTTGCAGTTGCCGGACCGTCTTCAAAGGCAGCCCCACGTAGAGCGCATTGCAGTAATCTATGCGAGATGTTACCAGTGCATGTGTAACTGTCATGAGACTCCGCTCGTCCAGGTAGGGCCGTAGCTGGTATAATTTCCGCAGCTGAAGGAAGGCGCCCCTGGCCACCGAGTCCACCTGGGCTTCCAGTGTTAGACTGGGGTCCAGGAGCACCCCCAAGCTGCGGACCCTGTCCCTTAGGGGGAGTGTAACCCCATTCAGGGCAGGGAAATGGCCCTCCAGCCTGTCCGGCGAAGCACCCACTAACAGCACTTCCGTCTTGTCTGGATTGAGTTTCAATTTATTAACCCTCATCCAGTCCATTATCAGGTCCAGACACGAGTTCAGCACAGAAACCGCCTCACCTGGATTGGTGGAAAACGAGAGGTAGAGCTGAGTATCGTCAGCATATTGCTGACTCCTCAGCCCAAACCTCCTGATGACCTCTCCCAGTGGTTTCATGTAGATGTTAAACAGCATGGGGGACAGTATCGAGCCCTGAGGAACCCCATGACATAAACGCCATGGGACAGAGCAACTGTCCCCCAGCACCACTCTCTGGACACGGTCAGCCAGGAAAGAGCGGAACCACCGTAAAGCGGTGCCCCCAACTCCCAACCCAGCCAGCCTATCCAAAAGGACACCATGGTCGATGGTGTCGAAAGCCGCTGAGAGGTTCAGGAGTATCAACAGGGTCACATTCCCCCTGTCTCTCTCCCGGCAAAGGTCATCATACAGGGCGACCAAGGCAGTCTCCGTACCAAAACCCGGCCTGAAACCCGATTGAAATGGATCCAGAAAATCCGTTTCATCCAGCAGCGCCTGGAGTTGCCCGGCCACAACCCCCGCTCCAACACCTTGCCCAAATAAGGGAGGTTCGCCACTGGTCGGTAGTTAACCACCAGCCTTGGGTCCAGGTTAGACTTTTTAAGGAGTGGCCGAATTACCGCCTCTTTCAAGGCGGTAGGGACCTCTCCCTCTCTCAAGGAGGCGTTCACGGCCTCCTGGACTCAGGTGCGAACCCCCCTGGCAGATCTTCCAATTAGCCAAGATGGGCAAGGGTCGAGCGGAGTGGTGGTAGAATGGACAGATCCAAGCACCCTGTCCACATCCTCAGGTCTCAACAATTGAAACTCATCCATTAATACTTGACCTAAGCACGGCACACTGGACACATCCTCTGATTCTGCAGTAACGGTGGAGTCCAACCCACTGCGAATCTGAGCGATTTTTCCCTCAAAATGAATGGCAAACTCATCACGGCGAGCTGATGAGCAGTCTGGGACCTCCACTGGATTTCCGGGTTGAAGAAGATCCCGGACCACCCGAAACAGCTCTGCTGGACGACATTCTGAGGAAGCAATACGGCTGGAGAAATATTGCCGTTTCGCCAGCCGTATTGCCACGAAATAGGCCCGATAATGGGCTCTAAGTCGTGTTCGATCGAACTCCCAGCGGGATTTCCTCCACCTGCGCTCCAGCCGTCTCCCCTCTCGCTTCATCGCCCACAGTTCAGAAGTATGCCAAGGAGCTGTCTGGGCTCTGCGTGCAGGGAGAGGGCGCTTAGGCACAATCGTGTCAACCACCCGGGTCATCTCCCTATTCCATAGGGTGACCTGAGCTTCAACAGGAGCGCCGACCATATCAGACGGATAATCCCCCAGAGCATTCAGGAAACCATCTGGATCCATTAGTCTCCGAGGGCGGATCATCTTAATAGATCCCCCACCCTTGCAGAGGGGAGAAGAAGCTAATAGACTAAACTTGACCAGGAAGTGGTCTGACCATGACAATGGGGTCACAACCAGCCCCTCCACATCCAAACCACCATCTTCCAGTCCCGTTGAGAAAACCAGGTCCAAGGTATGGCCCTTCTCATGTGTTGGGCCGATGACACATTGAGACAGCCCCATGGTTGTCATGGCGGCCATGAAGCCCTGAGCCGCCCCAGTCAAGGCAGCCTCGGCATGGATGTTGAGGTCCCCCAGCACCAACAGCCTGGGAGTCCTCAACACCAGGTCCAAGACTACCTCCGTCAACTCAGGCAGGGAGACTGTTGGTACGCAGCAGGGTGGGCGGTACACCAACAGAATCCCCAATCTGTCTCGTAAGCCCAACACACAATACAGGCCCTCAAGACCTCCTCTCAAAGGGATAGGAAGCCTGGTCAAGGAGATAGAACTCCTGTCGACTATAGCAACTCCCCCTCCCTGACCCTCCGAGCGACATTGGTGCTGGACCGAGTACCCAGGTGGACACAGGAAAATAAGACACAAACACAGGCAATTTGGGAATTCAGGAATTCATCCCACCATCTTCACTCTATGTCACTTTGGAGTGACAACAATCATGTACTGTAGCAGTGCGGCAGCTTTCCCCCCAAAACCCGGCAACAAAATCAACATAGGTTTTCCTCCATAAATTCGAATTGGTTTGGCTGGGTGAGCATTTAGAATTATTTTGTGTGTTCTTAGTATGTTTAGAGGATAAGAAAATCACACTTTTAAAAGTGACAGCACTTAAAAAAAAGTTTCAAAGCATTGTATATATTTTAGCAACAATTAAAAACAAATACATGACATCGCCCCTGCCCTGCCCTCCAAATGAGAGCAGTTAACACTAGCAGATCAGTGAACTGAGCAGCCACCCAAGTCACCCGGTTACAGTTTTCCCGACTAAGTGAGATGTATAACAACAACAGTTATGTGTCTCATCAAGTCAATTTCAAATTATGGGGATCCTTTCCAGGATCTTCTAGGTATCTAATAGTAAGAGGTAGTTTACCAATCCCTTCTTCTGATGGTGATCTGGGACTGTTGTGCAGCTTGCCGAAGGCTACGTAAGCTGGCTCTCCTCCCCACAGGCACAGCAGGGAATCAAACTCTCAACCACTAGCCAGATATCTAACTGACTGGGCTATCCAGCCAGCGAGATGTGGTATAGTTTTATTTAAATTCTAAAAACCATTGCTGACAGTTCAATCTGTATATACAAATTACCATGTACAAGTTTAAACAAACTGAGGGCTTCTTTGCCCTCTTCTGTTTTGTGTATAAGTGTCCAGCCAACTCCATGTGGAGGCAGAACACCTGTACAGGCCTATTTCAGGTGCTTGCTTTTCCATTATTTTTTAAAGTTGAAAGCAGCTATTGAGGCAGAGGAGCTGAGATCAGATCAGTTGGCAACATGGCTGGGGTTGCAAGAGGAGCAGAAGCATTTTTCTTTATGCTGTTTCTGTAATAATTACACTTCCCTATCCACTTCCTGCCACAACTAGTCATGCATAACTATCCTGCCTCTCCAGTATTTATGATTCCAAGTGAGATTGTACTTTATTGTCTTGAGTTGAGCAGAGAAACTACAATCAAGGGGTGGCAACCTCTTTCAGCCTGAGGACAGTCTTCCATTTCACAGACGTTCCTATGGGCCATATTCCACAGGTGGATGCAGCCAGAGGCAAAAGGGTTGGATCAAATAGCATAACATGTTTTCACTTACATCTTTTACAACCTGTAACTAAGCCAAGAAACCGCAAGAAGATTGGGACGTGGAAAGACAACTATGAAGCAACTAGAAGAGATCAAGTTTAAGGATGTATCACTGGAACCCTAACCCTAACCCAAGATCATCCATACTATTGTATTCTTGAAGAAATAAATGAAGAAAACATACAAGAAAAAAATAATAATTCATTTGAAATACAGTGCTGGAGGAGAGCTTTGTGGATACCCTGGACCTCCAGAAAGAGAAACAAATGGGTCCTAGATCAAATTAAGGCTGTACTCTCCCTAGTAACAAACATGATGAAACTGAGGCTTACCTTGGGCAGACGAGGAGAAGACAAAACTCTCCAAAGAAGACAATGCTGGGAAAAGTTGAAGGCGGTCAGAAAAAAGGAAGACCAAATATGAGATAGATTGACTTCATAAAGGAAGCCTTGTGTTTGCAAGAGCTGAGCAGGGTTATTAAGGATAGGCAATTTTGGAGGTAACTCATTCATAGGGTTGCTTTGAGTTAGAAGCAACTTCAGGGCGCATAACAACAACAAGGACCTCTTGCTGATCTAAGGGGAAGAGTAACAAAATGAGTTACTCTTCAGAAGTTTTGAGCTCTAGTTAAAATAAGCTAAAATATCTCAACATCATTTTTCCCCCTGTTGGTTGAGGTCCTTTTAAAGTCTTTCAGGCTATTTTCAGGCAGCTAGCTCAAAGCGTTCGTCTTTCTCTCCACATCTGAAATTTTCTGAGGGGGGTCATGGAATAATATATGACCAAGCTGAGCAACATCAGGAGGGAGACAGAGTTTTATTTCCCCCCCCCCCCAAAGGAGTTGCTTTTGAAGGCAGTGAAAACATTTTCTCCCTTCTTCTCCCTTTCTGCAGAAGGAGGGGAAAAAGCTCCCTGCTCACACTTTCCACATCATAGAGTGCTTTCAAAATAGTTTTCGTACTTCCTTTTATTTCCCTGTGTTTTTTTAAAATTGCAAGTCACCTCAGACTGGTTTATGAGGGGAAAAGGAAGGCATCATCACCATTGACAATTGCCCCCCTCCTCCCCTTCAGCAATCTTCTTCTTGGGTGTATGGACTGCTCTGAACGCCTCCCCCCCCCCCCCCCCGCCTCCACATATCTGCCTTTGGAGCTCCATGGGGTGGAAGAATCCTCTCCTGTCTTACTTTGATTTCTTTCCTCAAAGCTTGGGAGGAAATAAATAAAGCGGCTCTCTGGACAATTGTAGTAGAGACTGGGATACAGATGTTGCATTTTGATGCCAAGAAAAGGGGGGGGGGGAATCCACACCAAAAAGAACACAAACGAGCACCAACCACCCTCTGTATGGGAACTGAGGAGATATTTTTCTTATTTATTTTAATTTTATTTTTTTTAAGACACGGGGGAAAGTACTATTTGACATGGATATATTTGACATGGTAAAGGCAAAATCTATAGAGAGCAGCATCTTGAAGAGACGTTCAGGTAATCCTGTTACACATCTTGGAACAGTTACTTTTGGGGACTACGACTCCCAAAATCCCCTGGCTGGGAAACTCTGGGACCTTTAACCTGAAAAAGATAAATCTTCCCAGCTCTGTCCTCTCTCCCTCCTTCTCTGTATTCTGTTCGCTTTTTTTGGATCACTCTCATTTATCTCTATAAAGATTCCAAAGAGAATTCAGTTCATCATGAAGTATCTTAGTCTGTTCCAGTCTCTAAATAAATGCAGACCAACATCCATTGGTTTCTCTAGCTTATATTAAAACATCAGCAACATATTTCTTATTTATGTGAATTTATTGCCTTTGACTATTCTGGGCTTTTGGGAGGTTGTTTTTTTTTTTTTTTTTTTTTACTAATCCTAGAGGTTTGGGTATATATATAATTTAATTTTTTTCTGCTCTGTTGTCATCATTGTCTTTTTCGCCAGTAACAGAGGAGAGAGATTTCAGTGGAGAGAAGAAGAAAGATTGTAATTACACTTTAAAAGGCCCTTTAAAGGATACATTCAAGCCCATCATCGACACCATCACTATGACCATCACCACCATCAGCACTACTAACACATTCAAGGTGATGATGATGAATACTCATTGAATACTCTTCAAATATCGCCACAACACTTTACCGTATCTCCTGTATAGCTTCTGTATTTGAAGTACTGTATACTCTTGAAATTCCTTCAGATAAACTCTTTTATATCTCATAATAAGCTGTACCAACGTTCTCAATATAGGAGAAAGATATTATATTTTTACAGCATTTGCAAAAGGGACATGGCTCGGCTACTCATATTTGGTATATACACCATAGGGAGAGATGGGACAGGCTGTTTCCAGTCTATTTCAATTATATATCTGTTCATTCAGAAGCTCATTTTGTCTCTTTTTCACACTAATCTGTGATAGAAATGCCAACAAACAAACAAACCCAAAACAAAACAAAACAAAACACAGTTATGTAAATACTTAATATCCACTTCTAAACCTAGTGGACCCTAAGACTTGTTTTTCAAGCAGAGTTTGCTGGCTGGGATCTTATGGCACTGGGCATGGCACAACATTATGCCTCTAGAAGTTCACAGGGAATAGTGTGTAGGCAGTCCTCATTGCATGCCATTGTGCAACACATCTGCAGAACTGTTTGAAGGATATGACTTTGGCCTTGGTGTGAATTTCATAGCCCTTTCTGCAATGTTGAGTTATGCAGGCATATCTATACGACAGGATTGTGGTTGTTACTTTGAGCTCAGACCAGTACTGTGAAATTCAGCAATGTATTAAATCTGAAAGAGGCTTACAATCTGAACAGCACATCAATTGGGAAGTGTGAATGAGAAGAATTCTCAATGTCTGAATTCCTTAACCATTCCTAAAATAGTTATCCAGGTCAATACCCACTTTGATATAAGCAGCCCAATACAGAGGACTTGTGAGGCCTTACCCCACAACATGTTGCCCAGGGCTTGTCCAAACAGAGCATTCATTCATGTAAATGTTCTGGTGGTTTCAGCATTTACTTCACTATCCAGATAACATAAAACGCATTCAGTGAGGATCAGTGCCTTTTCCCATACATTTCAACATCTTTCCCCTACATGCTTAATTTTGTTCCAGGCTTTGCATGGGGGGTGGTGGTGGCAGAGTTTAGCATGATGCTTTTTTCCCCAGTGAAGTCGATTTCTGCATAAATGGAAACCTATTAATTGTCACAGAAACATGTATTTGGAACCCTGATGTGGAGGGAAGAGACTGCTCCTTTTTTGCCTTTTTATCACTTTTGAGAGTTGGGGTTTGAAAATTCCACACTGAGGCTTCTCAACTTGTCAAGACTGCCAAACAAATGGCAACGAGGATTTTTTGGTCTTCACATGCAGTGTGAAAGTGCCTGGACACAGACACAGTGCCAAGAGGCTAGGAAGATACCTAAACAATTCACACAGATATCTGTGACTTCCGGTTAGTTGAGGGACTACCAGCTGACATTTAGTAGATTACCTGCTGTTTGATGGGATAAATGACCAAAATAAAATTTAAAAAGTTCCAAAGCACTTTTAAAGCAGGAATGTTCAGACTTATTGAAACAAATTGGTTTATCGTTAAACATGAAGAGATCATGAGAACTCACTCTGGTTTTGCAAATTTCAGACACAAGGGTGAGCCATGGGTGGTTCTCATCCAGAAAAACAGTAGTAGATGACATGAGACTGCAGGCAGGCCATTGCTGCTGTGAAACATTCAACAGCAAAGCAGTTAAAAGCATTATCAGCTACACAAACCAACAGAGCTGAAGGGTTAATTACACCAATCAATGCTCAAGTCTCAAAGAATACTTGAAAAGAGGAATATAAATGAGGAGGACCCTTGATGCTGAAAGGCCTGGTGTTCTCCCACTGATAGCAAATCATTTGCAAGGAAGCCTGATTTAAGAGGCTGAGAAGACCCCATGATTAGCTCCCGTGAAGCTCCACGGGAGGTTGTGCTGTTGAAGCTTTCTGGAAATTAGAGATGTGAGTGCACACAGTGGATACATTCATTTAATTATGCCCATTCCTGGCCTTTCCAAGACCAATCCTAATGCCTAAGGTTGTTTCCCTCTTCCTACTTCCTGAAGTGACAGGAAGTTACAGAAGCAACTTTTTATAGTGTCAATTATTTTTTGTAGAATGATGTGATAGATAGATAGATAGATAGATAGATAGATAGATAGATAGATAGATAGATAGATAGATAGATGAAATAAACAGACACTATTCCCCCAGAAAGGAAAAATATGCCTGTTTTCCACCCAAGGTCTACTTCTTCAGTCAGTTGAAAACCCCACTTCTTTCTTTTTCGCTAGTGCTATTAAAAAACAGCCCAGCTATTTCCTAGAACTCTCACCCAAATAGGTGAGATCTGTCCAGTATCCAGTAGCCATGGGACACCAAATTGAGAAAGCCCTTTTTGCCAAGATATTACAACAGCTGAGTGATAAATAAATAAACAAGCAAAACTGCTTTGTTCATTTATCCACATGTCGGCCTTCTCTTTCTACCAAATAAAACAGTGTAAATGACATCACTAAAAATGAATGAAGCAATAAAATCATCCAAATTGCCCGCTAAAAACAAAGCTGTTTACCCTGTATGATCCCTTGCCTCAAGTAACATGTAGACTCTGTTGCAAAACTATTAAAATGAATAAAACATCAAAACTGTTTAAGAGCAGTCTGGGAATATGTGTGTTCACATCATTCCTAAAAGGAGTGAGAGTGGAAACTAATCCTAACTTTAAAGGAAGTTTATTTATTCATTTCTTTAAAATATTTTTACCCCACCTTTCTTCTTAAGAAGAACCCATGGTGGCTGACATCATTTAAAGACAATATTAAAAGCAAAATACAGTTAGTGTGCAAATACTAAAAAGGATCAAACAGACGCCACCACTAAAAGACAGTAAACAAAAGCCACACCAAAAATGCATTCAAAGCAGTGAGGCACAACCATCTATTTAAAACCCCCACTCAGGCAACTAGTCATTCAGCGAAAGCTTGCCTGAAGAGAAAGGTCATCACCTGCTTGTGGAAGGACAGCAAAGATGGGGCCAGCCTGGCCTCCAGTGGGAGGGAGTTCCAGAGTCTTGGAGCAGCAACAGAGAAGGCCCTCTCCCATGTTCCCACCAAGCCCACCTGTGAAGGTGGTGGAACTAAGAGAACAGCCTCTCCTGATGATCTTAACAGTCAGACAGGCTCATAAAAGGGGACACAGTTGTTGAGATGGCTTGGGCCCAAGCTGTTTAGGGCTTGATAGGTTAAAACCAGCACTTTGAATTCTGCCCGGAAACTGATTGGCAGCCAGTGGAGCTGCTATTATGTGATCCATGGGACCAACCTCAGTTAACAATCTGGTAGCTGCGTTTAATTTCACAACCTCTAAGCAATAAGCTAGATGTTGGTTTTCAAGATGGCCTCTCCCAAGGTAGTCGACATCTAAGTGGTTTGTAGACCAGAGACCCTGCAGGCAGCCATGTTGCAAGCTATTTAAGGCATTAAGACTGAAATCCAACCTTTTGAATTGGGGCTGAGATACAACAGATAACCAGTGCAGGTCTTTCAGTAGTGGAGCAAGGTGAGCTGAACACCATGCACCAGTTGGTAGTTTAGCTGTCTATGCACTGTTTCTGCTACTGAGAGTCCAGGGATGGTGGAAACCTGGAGGCTTAGAAGAGGTTTAATGGACTGGTTGCCCTGTCTGATCTCTAGCTAACACATAGACTGAGGAGCCCCAAAAGGCAAGAAGGGAGCCAAGCCAGCCAAGAAGAGAGAGAAGGAAACACTTAAGGCAATGGTTCCCAACCTTGGGTAACCCAGGTGTTCTTGGACTGCAGCTCCCAGAATCCTTCACCACTTGCTGTGATTATTTCCCAATCTGAAAATGGGCAAGTGTGACACACAGGCATGTCCCAGATCTTTTGCTGTTGTCCACCCCAGGTTAAAACATATCTTTCTTGGCTACTCCAACAAACCATTTCTGGAATATGTGGAGTTTGTATGTACTATTGCAGCTCCCCAATATAAGGCCAGAAAGCAGTGAAATTTTCCCTGGGCTCCAGCTTCCCCCGCACGACCAGGTATAACATGCATGCTGTTAACTTCACAAGTCAACCAGTGGCTATAATTGACTGTAATAACCTCCTGGCCAGAGACCTGAGCACTGATAGGCCTGTAAACTCTATGTTTCTCACCAAGAAAAGGAACCTAGAAGCTATCTAACACAGTGCTGACAATGGCATTCTCTTTCGTATGGCAGGCCAGTGAGATCGGACAGAAGTCATACCAGACACCTAAATCAAGGCAGACTTTGGCATTCACACAGAATTGGAAACTTAAAGCAACTGGAATGACTCACTTTTGCTTGGTCCTATTTGCAAATGCACAGCAGTGGCTCGGATAGGTGAGGTTTGCCTCGATCAAGGCACGAAACTTGTCCAAGGGAGGCAGCTTCTTTAAATTGTAGGTTGATCTTGCGATCAGCTTGTTAATGTTCTCCAATCCAATGCTGGGCAGCTGACTGATCTGTGTCTCAGATATATCCCTTGAAGAAGAACAGTGAGCATGTTAGATCCTAAGCAATGCCATCAACTGCATGTCTGGACTGATGAACGGGTGTCAACATGCCACTGCAACAAATGTACATGTTTGAAAAGTGGACACAAGAATACGCACACATTTTAAGCGTGCAGAACACTACTTTAAAACACGTTAATCAATGAAGGGGATAGATTCCTGCAGCACACATGATTTAAAACACTTTATGTACCTTTGGGGGGAAAATAATCAAATAAAGTAATGGATCTCATCCTATTTAAAAACAATCAATAGAAGTGGGAACAAACTGGTCATGGAGGAGGGAAAGGATATCTGTGGACGCAGACTTTACAGACAAGCACATTATTAGTGAGAAATTAAAAAAACAGAACCAATTGGTGGTTTGTCCTGGTTAATTTACCAATGCAACAGGTGTTCCACGGTTCAGCACCCCACCACCTCTGGCAGGTGCCCACGGGGTACTGCCTCTGAATGGGTGCCCACTGGAGAGGGTGGGGCACTGAACCATGGAACACTTGTTGGGGCATTAAACAAACTGGGATGAACCACTGAACTGGTGGTTTGTGCCCATCTCTAGAACCAACAGTGCATGCTTTCTTGGGTGCAAGTTGCTATCTACATTTCATTTGTTCCTGTCTTATCTTTATGTCGGCCCTGTTGAGCTGAATACATATTTTCTCATCTGTCCATTCTGAACCTTATTGTGCAAATACTAGGAGATTAACAGCCAAAACTCTGGTTGTCAGGTGGTCTTGAATCAAAAACTCCAGCAGCTGTGGCTTGCACTATAAGCCTTGGATTCTCAGAAGACCAGATGGACTAGGCATTAGGTCAGTGGTTGCCAATTTTGGGTAATCCAGATGTTCTTGGGCTGCATTTCCCAGAAGCTTTCACCACCAGCTGTGCTGGCAGCAAACTGCCATTCATTAGTGAGGTGCTGGTTGTGTTTTGTGCACTGGAACGCAATCAGCACCTCATTAATGAATATCAATTTGCTGCCAAGACTTCACATGATTTCCCACAGGCAGGTGCAGATTGCCAACAGGGCACTCCCTATTTTTGTGCAGACAAAAACAACGCTGAGAATCAGTTTGGGGGATTTGAACCCAGTTCTCCCAAATCCTGATCAAACCATTACAGTACACTGTTTCTTTGACTTGAGAATGTCAAGGCAGTTAACGTGCAAAAGAGCTATTTCTTTCCGAGAGAAAAGAGCAAAAAATAAAAAATAAAAAAAAGAAGGGGAAAAAAAAGAAAGGACCTGTCAAAGAGGAGTAGATTATTTATCTGGATTATGTAGAAGGAAAAGAAAGTGATCAGTTCTTCTAGCATTAGCACCTGGGAATTGACACTCCTTCTCTTTCTCTGTGGATCACTGTAGTTGAAAGGCTAAAATAAATGGATACAAATCAACGTGTGAAGAAAATGTCACGGAGGACGGATTGGCATTTGGTCTTCATTTTGCCTGAGTAGTCTGAAGGGGAGGAGAAACCAAAAGAGTGAGGGTTGAATCATGACCCAAGCTGATCAACTGGGGAAGGCTGGGTGAAGCAGGAGGCTGCAGATCAAAGAGAATAAAACTCCACAGCATGTGTTCATTGCAGCGATTCGACAATTAGAATCGGATAAGTAAAGCAGCAAAAGCTGCATGAAAAACATGACAGCTTTGAAGGAATGGGAGTTGAAAGCTCTGCCTTTAAGGCTGGATGTAGCAGCTTCAAGAATTTTGGGCCAAGAATGTGGATAGATATCCAAGAAAGAATACCTAGGGTAAAATGTTGTCTTTAATCAGACTGCAATTACTAGAATCACCCAGAATCTGACTTCCAAAATCTCCAGAAAGCCAGTAGCATGATTTAATGCAGAATTCTCAGTGTTGCAATTTTGTTTTTTTAAAAAAACAGTTACTTTCCCAAGCTTTGGGTTCAGTGAGGAATTTAGTTTTAGATCAAACTAGCTACACAGCACTGCTTAGAAAATAGACCTTTTGGTACTACAACTCACAGAATCCCCAAGCAGGCATGATCAACTAGGGGATTCTAGGAGCTGAAGTCCAAAAAACGTCGTTCCCGCTACAGTCTGGGCTATAAGTGGCCATTTGGCAGGGTGAAGTGATGCACCACCGGAAGCAAGTTTTAAGTTATCATGAAATGGTACCATGAAGTTTTGAAACTCTAGTGGGCAGTAGGGGAAATGCCATTTGGATTTGCAATCATAGGCAGCCACGTGGTACGGAACTTCACAGATACAGGCAGATCCAACCATCTGTCAGATCTGCTTTGATTTGGATTCCTGCAATGAGTAGGGGATTGGACTCAATGGCCTTACAGGTCTCTTCCAACTCAATTATTCTATTATTCTATGTTCCAGAGAACCTGGAAGGTCCTCAGGCTTAGACAGATGGGAATCCTCAGTGCCAATCTGAGAATCACTGTAATTCTATCTTTAGAAGAGCATTGCTGGATGAGGTCTACCTCACCTGTCATCTTGGTTCCCACAGTGGCCAAATGGGAGTTGGTTATTTGAACCTATCACAGAAACCAGGTAATCCAGACAGGACTTTAGGGCAGTCGCCTGCCTCAGTGATGCTTCAGCACCAGCTACTAACATTCAGCAGCAAAGAGCTAGGTAGGCAAGGATGGACAACTGTGACCTTCCAGATGTTTCGGGCCTACAACTGCCAGAACTCATAGAATCATCAAGTCATAGAATAATTGAGTTGGAAGGGGCCTATAAAGCTATTGAGTCCAACCCAGTATTGGTGCATTCACCGCCTCCCAAGAAAATTGGTCCCATCGTTGTACTGCTTTAACAGTTAAGAAGTTTTTGTCTTGCTCTCCAATTTTCATTCCCCTCTCTGACTGTTTGCTGAAGTTCTACCAGACTGACATTTGACCATCAGAAATCTGCCAGTGATTAAGTAGTCCTCAGGAGACAGAAAATAGCTAATATTTCAATTTTAGAGAAACTTATATGGAGCTATTTGTGTTGATTTTGTATGCATAAGATTAGGGAGTGAGAAATAAATAAAACAAGAAACAAAGAAATACTGGCCAGAATCCTACTGGCAATTTACACCTGCATAAGAGAAATTGCGTAAGTCTTGGCAGCAAACTGACACTCATTAATGAGGCGCCTGTTGTGTTCCTCTGCCCTCAGCATCCCTATACAGTATTGGTTAGGAATGATAGGAGTGGAAGGCTGAAAACATATCCACGCCTGCCTAGGGGACCAAGAGTCAAGCAGCCAGAAAAACTCGGCATGGCTGTTGCTGCTCTCTCTTTGCTAGAGATGTGCAGTGGTCTGTCAGCTTGGTTCATATCTGAATGAGGGCACACAAATAGCTGCCTGCCTGGTGGCCCTTTTAGTGACAGTCCAACCCAGTCCTTGTCTGTGTCCCTCATAATATTTTTTTCCTGGATTGCCATAAAAACTCCCCGTCCTGCAGATGGGGAAATGCAAAGGGTTATGAACTATGGAGGAGGCTATACAGTGGAAATGATAGAAAGACGTCACTTCTGCCCACAGATAGCTCTCTAGAAGTTATTATATACAAAGGCCAGCAAGTGGTGGGGTTTGTACTAGCATGAGGGAGAAGCAGGGAAAAGCAATGCATGGGGAGGAACATTTACCCCAGTGGTAAAATGTTCAGTAAACTGAGCCGGATAAGAAAGAAAAAAAGGAAGTTGTAGAACAGTGATTCCCAGCCTTGGTTTACCCAGGTGTCCTTGGACTGCAACTCCCAGAAGCCTTCACCACCAACAGTGCTGGCCAGGGCTTCTGGGAGTTGCACTTCAAGAACATCAGAGTCACCCAAGGTTGGGAACCACTGTTCTAGAACACGACAATGACACAAGTCTCTCACTCATTGGCTGTAGTCCTCAAGGCTTTATTGGAGGGTTCAGCGGTCATTCAGTTTCTTCCTCAGTGACAGCAGCTTTGTCTCTGCTGTTTCGATCTCTTCAGTTCACATTGCTCGAGGTCTTTGGGTAAACCTCTTTTAACCCTATGAATGCCAGGAGGGACATCATTGATCCATGGGGTATGCTTTGCCTTGTGGGCAAACAGTGGCTTTTTGCTGTGCCCTGTAGTCACCCCAAAAGCTTAAAAACAACAACAACAACAACAACAACACCTCCTGATTTGGTTCCCTGTTGCACATTGGTCCAAACACCATGAATATCCCTACTTTGTATACATCGGGGTGGGCACATTGGGGGGTTGTGGGGAAGAAAAGTGAAGAAAGAAAACAACAACCAAATTTCCCACAGTGCCGATCCCTCGTTTCTATGATAGATGTGAATAACCAACTCGCATAAATGCATAAACAATGCTGAGAGATGTTCTCTGGAAAAAACACAGTTTTCCCATCTTTGTCACTGGAAGAAAGAGGCGCTTGTTTGTTTGCTTGCTCACTCGCTTGTTTTACATAGGCATTATTGAAATATGCCATTTTGCATACTGCCATCAACCAGATTTTGTATAGTTCAGTAAGATAAGCAATCAAGCATTCTTCTCATTATGTTACCAGACTTTTAGGTTTTATCCTGCATTCACATGTAGCAGCACTTGTCTCATCCAGAGTTCTGTGTTTCCGTGGAAGCAAAAGGACCTCCAGTTCTCACAGTATTGCTAACCTTACCTAAATCACCACTTTTTGCACCTGTTTTCTCTCTTCCTGATAATGTTTATGGACTCCATTCCCTCTTACACAGGACATCAACTCTGCTTTATCCACGATTTTCATATTTAGATAAGGCTGATACTGCAGCTTCTTTGTAGCAGAACAAGCAATAAACATTTCTTTGAGGTGTTGGGGGTGGGGGTGAACCCACATCGTTTCTGTGGTGAAATGTTAACAGGATGCCTTTGTAAACGGGAGCCAAAACACAATCACATTCTGATAGTTTATCAAATTGATTTCACTGCAGTTCAGATTCTTCCGATAGTTCAAATTCAAAGACTGAGTTATTTTTTATGAGAATTATTCTGTTCTATTACACCATTCTGCGGATGGTAAATTGCCTTTCTTTTATCCTGGCCAAGATCATGAAAGAGAGTTCCTTTCGGCATCTGTCACCGGAGTATACACCCAAATGTATTTTCACTTACAGAAATGATTGACCTGTAATAACGTCTTTGCTTGGCAAGGAACAGAATCGCCTGAATCAATTCTGTTTCCACACTTCTTTTCTTCCTTTTCTTTTTCTTTCTTCCTTCTCCTTTTCTTCTTTTTGTAACACAGTGAGTTATTTATTAAACAGTACAGTAGTTTCCTTATGGAGAAAGCCAGAGAGTTCCAGAAAAACATCTACTTCTGCTTCATTGACTACTCAAAAGCCTTTGACTGTGTCGACCACAACAAACTATGGCAAGTTCTTAAAGAAATGGGAGTGCCTGACCACCTTATCTATCTCCTGAGAAATGTATATGTGGGACAGGAAGCAACAGTTAGAACTGGATATGGAACAACTGATTGGTTCAAAATTGGGAAAGGAGTACGACAAGGCTGTATATTGTCTCCCTGCTTATTTAAATTATATGCAGAATACATTATGCGAAAGGCAGGACTGGATGAATCCCAAGCCGGAATTAAGATTGCCGGAAGAAATATCAACAACCTCAGATATGCAGACGATACCACTCTGATGGCAGAAAGTGAGGAGGAATTAAAGAACCTCTTAATGAGGGTGAAAGAGGAGAGCGCAAAAAATGGTCTGAAGCTCAACATCAAAAAAACTAAGATCATGGCCACTGGTCCCATCACCTCCTGGCAAATAGAAGGGGAAGATTTGGAGGCAGTGACAGATTTTACTTTCTTGGGCTCCATGATCACTGCAGATGGTGACAGCAGCCATGAAATTAAAAGACACCTGCTTCTTGGGAGGAAAGCGATGACAAACCTAGACAGCATCTTAAAAAGCAGACACATCACCTTGCCGACAAAGGTCCGCATAGTCAAAGCTATGGTTTTTCCAGTAGCGATGTATGGAAGTGAGAGCTGGACCATAAAGAAGGCTGACCGCCGAAGAATTGATGCTTTTGAATTGTGGTGCTGGAGGAGACTCTTGAGAGTCCCCTGGACTGCAAAGAGAACAAACCTATCCATTTTGCAGGAAATCAACCCTGAGTACTCACTGGAAGGACAGATCCTGAAGCTGAGGCTCCAATACTTTGGCCATCTCATGAGAAGAGAAGACTCCCTGGAAAAGACCCTGATGTTGGGAAAGTGTGAAGGCAAGAGGAGAAGGGGACGACAGAGGACAAGATGGTTGGACAGTGTCACCGAAGCTACCAACATGAATTTGACCCAACTCCAGGAGGCAGTGGAAGACAGGAGGGCCTGGCGTGCTCTGGTCCATGGGGTCACGAAGAGTCGGACACGATTTAACGACTAAACAACAACAACAACAGTAGCTTCCTGGCTGTTTCTGTCTTCTTATTCCTCGGTCTGGAATTTAGGTGACGATTAGCAAAGCTGAGTAATTGATATTCATCCAGAGGGAGGTAGAAATAGCCTTCCATCAGTGATCCGCCTGGCCCCCTCGCTGGGTGTTTTTAAGAGCCAATTAAAAACTTGGCTCTTCAGGCAGGCCTTCCCTCCTGTCAATACTTGAATTCATTTTTATTATAATTTTTGGTTTTTCCATCTTGAGCATTACTAACATGATTGTTTTGAACTGTTTTAACTGTTTTAGTTTTGTAATGTTTAATGGTACCCGCCCTGAGTAGACTTTGTCTAAAAGGGCGGGATAGAAATCGAATAAATAAATAAATAAATAAATAAATAAATAAATAAATAGAAGCTTCATTTGCATACATTTCGGAGCTACACGTGGTGTCCCATGGCAAGAGAACACACAACATGAGCTCACTGTGTCAGAGTGTTGGTCTGGGATTTAGGAAGCACAGGTTCAAATCTCCACTTGGCCATGAAACTCAACTCACTGAATGACCTTGAAACAGTCACTCACCTACCTCAAAAGGTTGTTATGAAGATATGGTGAGGAATAGAATAACACACATCCCTTTGAGTTTTTTGAAGTAAAGGTGGACAAGAAATAGCTAGGAGGTAGCCAGAGTTCTGTGAAGTTGCTTTTCCTTGAATTGTAATTTCCAGAATTCCCCAGTCAGCATAAACACGAACCGTGCTGACTAGAGGAATCTGGGACTTATAGTCCAACCCTGCCACCCTTGACTCTGACCAGCTCAAGAGGCGGCTCTGCCTCTGATCTCTGAACCTCCCGCAATTCTTTCTTCAAGAGCCCAGGGTCAGCTGGAGAAGGATTTTCTTCTGGCCAGGAGACTCTGTTTCATCTTAACTCAGTATCTTCACAGGAGGATCCCACCTGCAAATGAGTAAACTGTGCTGGGCTCTTTAGAGACAGAGAGTATTATACACATGAATAAAATCTGGATGTGAGAGTCATGCATGCTGATGAAATGTAGCAGTTTTCAACCATTCATTCATCCATTCCCTGCTTAAATCTTTGAGAAACATTTTGCATGTGGAGATGCATTACTGTCTAATGAGAGCACTGATCTAAGAAAGCCATGCAGCAGGCAAACAACTAATGAGAACCATTACTTACAAAAAGCCTGGCCCACTGGCTCCTTTGAAAACTTCGTTTGGCAACTTTTCCAGATGGTAATTACCACTTAGGTTTCTGCAAGGAAAAATCCATCAAGCAATCAGTCAGTCAATAAAATGAGCTTTGAAAACCTATGACTAGATTTTAGTTATCTATCTATCTAACCCAGATAGTGCGGTTGCTGACCTTGAGCCAGACATCCTGGAGAGTGAAGTCAAGTGGGCCTTAGAAAGCATGGCTAACAACAAGGCCAGTGGAGGTGATGGCATTCCAGTGGAAATATTTAAAATCTTAAAAGATGAACTAGAGACCAAATTGCTAACATGCGCTGGATTATGCTCTGGTCCATGGGGTCACGAAGAGTCGGACACGATTTAACGACTAAACAACAACAATCTATCTATCTATCTATCTATCTATCTATCTATCTATCATCTATCTATCTATCTATCTATCTATCTATCTATCTATCTATCTATCTATCTATCTATCTATCTATCTATCTATCTATCTATCTATCTATCTATCTATCTATCTATCTATCAAAAAAGTACTTGCAGAGTGACTCATGGGAATAAGAATTAGGGGTGTTTCCTAGGCAGAATCCTAGGCGTTGAGTTGAAAAAACACAATCTGCCCCATGTCTAACTGCCAAGAGCCCCCATGGGCTACTGCCCAGGCTCCATCATGCCATGGCCCATGGCAGCCCTGAGCAGAATCCATTGCCGTCATTGTTGCTGCCACTTAGCTCTGCTCTGGCGTCCCCATCCACCCTGCTCACCTTAGCCTGCCTGGAGCAGGGCCCACCTGGCAACAGGAAGCCGTGGTATCCAGAGAAACCCAAGGGGTGTGTGGAATGGATGCCCCTCTTTCTGTGGCCCAGGACCACTTGGGGACCTTGCCCACAGGGATGGGGAAGGCGATAGCCAGCAAGAGACTGGTGCTGGGGGCCTCTGAGGAAGGAAAGGCCAGGCACAGGGGGTTCCCCTCGTGTGCAAATGACACTTTGTTCTTTTATCCCAGGTTGATCCATTGTGGGGAGCCCCCCCCCCATCCATAGAGGTATGCAAATTTGTGTTTTTGGAATTCAACTCCCAGAATTCTGCCTGGTGATTATTATTTTTTTGAGAATTCTGGGAGTTGCAGTCCAGTTCTGGGAGGTGATGCCTTGGAATGTAGGGGGGTTGTAGTGCAAAAACACAAAAGAGATCACCCTTAAAGAGAATTCCAGTGTTTTTGAGGTTTAGCTGTAGTGCTGAGGTTAGATTTTAGGTTATGAACCCATTGAGAATTCACTGACTCTCCCTTTTCTCCTCCTGACTACTAGAATGTGTTACTTCTGCTTCTCTCTTGGCATCATGGCTTGCCCAAAATGGTGTGTTACTTTTCACAAAGCCTTATACTGGCAGTAATAAAAGAAAAAGAAAACACATGCAAGAGATTTATAGGGATATTTGTTCTTTGTCTGTTGAAGAAAACTGTATGTAACCAGTGGGAATCTCAAGGACATCACTTGTAACTTTTCATGTGACAAAGTTGGCAATGTAAAATGCTGATTTTGTAGGTACACTTCTATAACAAAATGTGACTCTGGGGAGCTAAAATACCCTGTCCTGGTGCATGTGGTTTAAAGATAATGGCCAAAATCCTGCTGTGTAATTCCCGTGTAATTTGAAGTTGCACAACCAGTTGTGAAATTCACCGCAAGGCAGAAACGATATCCAGCAAGTAGTTCCACAGATGTAGTGGTGCAATTAGTTGCACAGTCAATTACAAAATCCATTGTGTCTGGATGCTACTCACCGCAAACTTCCACAGGCATAACTTTATGCTATGCTAAGTGCAATGTTTTTATCTTTAGTTGATTCTGCCAAAATTACACTTCTACCAGTGTTTTAACCTGTTTTAATATGGGACCCAAATTAGTGGGTTCAAACTACAAGAAAGGGGTTTTCAGTGGAATATTAGGAAAAAAATATAGATAGCAAGGGCGGTTCAACAAGGGAACGGACTACCTCAAAATATGGCGGGCTTTCCTTCATTGGAGGTTTTTAAACAGAAGTTGGATGGCCATTCTGTCCAAGATCCTTTAGCTGTGGACCTCCTGCTTTGAAAGGGGGTTGGGCTCAGTGACCCTTGGGGTCCCTTCCAGCTTTACAGTTCAATGATTTGAACATTTATAATTCCATCCAAGCAAGCAAAATCCCATCACCAATGAAGACCACAACCATGCATAGCTGGAGCGGCCAGTTTACCACTTGGTGGCCATCTCTTCTGGTGACAATCATCTCTGTACTTAACCAGACTTGTCCTCCAATGACAGACATGCAGTCCACCACTGGGAATGTGTTTGAAGTCTTAACCAGCTAAGTAGAACCAAAATAGGACTAACAGAACCAAACACTGGAGGTTTCTAAATAAAATTTGGATGGCTATCTGTCAGGGATGTTAGGGTTGTGGAGTTTCTGCTTTGACCCTTGGTGTCATTTCCCACTGTATGGTTCTACGATTCTATGATATATAAGTATTTGAGGCAGGGGAATAATAAAAATTACTAAATGAAACAAAAACGTATATATGTAGATTAAGAGAGGCACACAAAACTGAATGGGTCTATGGTAAATTCAGAAAATAGTGATGGCTTGGACAGACATTGCTTGAAAAGCAGTGGACTGGGCTTAATGATTCCTCCACTTAGCATTAATTGAAAGGAATGTCTTTGGTACAATAAATATTTTGCATGCAACACCCCCCAGACTGCCAGAATAGGAAATTAAAAATAAATACATACAGTTCAGATAAGATAGTCCCATTGAAGGCATGGTTTTCAATCTCTCGAATTCCATTTTTATTCAGTCTTCTGCAATAAAGAGACAATCACTGTTAGAGCCATCATTGTTTTTCAAAAATATCTTTACACGTTCTTTAACACAAGATCCCATTTTTAAACATATTTGCCAATAAAGAACTCTCTAAAATAAACCTCTCTTTGTGACACCCTCACTGACACTAATTCAGCAAATCACATTTTCCCATTAGCTGTAGGAAGATTTTGCCGTAAAATGAGACCACAGTGAAACTCTAACAACAATAATTAGGCAGTAGAAATTCGTAGACTGGATGTTCTACTTTCCTTGTAAGGAACTCAGGGTGGTGTAGCCAGAGCCAGTGGTCCAAGGCCATTTGACAGGCATCCTGGAAAACTGGGGGTTCAAACCTGAATTTCTATGGTCAAAATTCAATAGTGTAAGACCTATACTAGGGACAATGGTGCTAATAGAACATTTCCATTTATAGTAGTACAATTCCTTTACTGTAAGATCTGGCCCTTTAAAAAGGCACCATGTTGGTATGTATTAATGCTATAGGTTGCACATTCTCCTTACCCCAAAGTGGAATAAGCTCAGGGACAGTGCAGCTCATGTGTGTGTGTGTGTTTTATGGAAGAGATTAGGTCACCTTGTTCACTGTTTCCTTATTTACAAATAAGCAAGCTGAGCATCTTGGACCCCAGTCATCCTGGCTGGGGCTTCCAAGACTGAAAGCCTCTAACATTTGGAGGGCTGAATAATGTTAACTGGTGAATCCAGTTTGTGTTTTGAATCCACTCTGGGTTTTAGTCTGCATTTTACCAGCACCATCCAAGGTGATAAGCCCCACCCCCAAAACAGGTTCAGGACCTTGGATAATTTCTGTGAAGTACAGAATAAAACTTGGAGTGGACTCACAGCACCTCTGAAATTGGACTTGCTAGCCATCCCTGGAGCCAATGATTGAAAATACTTATATTATACCACTTCAGGTCCCTGGAGAGATGCTCAGAGTAGACTTCGGTCTAGATGGGCGGGGTATAAATTTAATAAATAAATAAATAAATAAATGCTCTGGACTCTCAGGGTGCCTTCAGAGCGCACCCTCTCTCTGTCCATTTGTTTCTTCCAAACCACAAGCTGTTTCATATGCACACACATGAAGTTACTTCATTTGCCTCCCCCACTTTAGTTCAGTGTGCCTTTGAGTTATACTGCCTGCCTTATTCAAACAGAGACTGATAGTGTTGAAGTCACTTGAGAGTATTCTAATCTCTGAACTCAGTTTTTTTTAAGGATTTCCAGTTGTGGATTTTGTTGTAATGAATAAGTGTTGCATCAAATTGATGGGTAAAATCAACTTGCCTTAAAGACCCATCAAGGAGAAGTATTTAAGCTTTGGCAAATGTTTCTCACAGTTGAATTTCCCAAAGGAAATCTGATCATGCTGGAAATTTTAAAAAATAAAATAAAATCCAACAACAGTAACAAAGAACTCTAAATATTTTGCTAAATCCCACATTTGTGTGTTTCTGCACTTTAATTACTGCACTTTAATTTTTTTTTTTGCCATGCCCTTCATTTCTCACTCCATTCGCTCTGTCATTTTAGCATGTAAGCTCCTAAGGTAAAGACCTGCTGTTTTGCCATCCTACACCGGAATAACCACGCGAGACCAAGTGTATGGGTTAAACATGGGCCACGCTTTATTAAAGTCCATTCCATTCTCATGACCATTGCCATCCTTTGGCCAAAAAGGGGGGGGGGTCCTGCTGTAGTGCGGATTCAAATTACCTCTTGATTATCACGTGATCGTTGAACAGCCAGCGGGCTGTGCTCCGGCCTCAGTCATCCCTTTCTTTATTACCATGGGATGACTATCGGCCTCCAATTTCCCCGGACCCTCTTCCTTCTCTCTGTGCTGACACAAAGGAGGGCGACAACAGGGATGCTCCCCTTTAAATATGCCCGCTCATCCCCACGCCCCTCAGCTGCTCTCGGGGCAGCCTTGTAGTCTCGCGAGGCATCCGGGAGGCTGGCAAAGACACGCCTCCTCGGGGACCCCCTACGGGACCCCCCCCCCGGCGTGAGCATTTGATGAATATCCTGGTCAGTGTTGATGTGGGTCTAGAGCTCCACCTGCTAAAACTGCCATTGTCATCTGCTGAGGTGCCAGTTGAGTGTGACCAAGAACATGACCTGCACTTCGTCAGATCATCGCTGTGGCTTCTGCAGTTGAGTTCCATGCACATCAACCCTGAAGAGGATACTGGCCTGTGTGGTTTGCAAAGTATAATGAACAGGGATGACGTATGAAGATGGTTAAACTCCGTATTCATAAACTGCCCTTTTAGTGATGCCCCCCTACGGAAGCCTGAGTTTTTGCACCATAAAGTTACCATCTGAGGTTTTGTATGATAAAGATGTAGGTCATATTAGTTTTCTTGCAACACAATGGAAGGGCTGTTTAATGTCTCAAGGCCAGAGATAGGGAAATCTAGGGTTGGGGACTACAATTCCCAGAACCCTGTAGTCCACATGGGAAGTGGTCATAAAGGCAGGGGAATTCTGGGAGCTGTAGACCAAAAAAGCAACATTTTCAACCTCTGGCTAACTTACCATGTTTGGATGTTGTACTGCCAAAAAAAAAAAAAATTGGAATAACAATGGTCTTGGGGATCCTGTGTGTGTGATCTCAAAGGTTGCCAAGAAATTTCCCACACTAGGGATATTGACGGTTAATGTGCTTTCCCCACTCTTTGCTTTTGGCTTAATCTGAAATCACTGTCCATTCTATTCATCGCTCTGACCACATAATTTGCCTTGCGCTCCGCTCCTATTGTGACTCAGCAAAGCTCATCCTTCTCTTAACCCAACATGGCAGGCTTGAGTGATGGGTTGACAATGAATCATTTAATTAAACTGTCAGAAATCCTCCACACTTGCCCTCTAATCCAGAGCAAAAGCTGTCCAGTCGAGCGATACGCTTATCTAAGGTCCAAAAGGGTGTGCTAAGGTTGACGTGGAAATCAATTATGGTCATGGTTGGGAAGATTACCCTTTTGACTGCGAAAGGCACATGCCCTGTGGTGTCACTTCTTCCATGACTGTCAGAGCTGATCAGGGCTTACCAGGAAACCTTCCGTAATTCTTTTGGGAGGCGATAAACCCAATAGGAATTGCCTCAAAACCAGGCTCCAAAACATGAGTGTATTCGAGAAGACAGCAGAGAGGCACAGAAGAGGGAACTAATCTGGATGTGGAATTCCCTAAGGCCTAGCCTCCAGTCTTGAGGGAAGATTCAGAAGTCATTCAACAGCTAACAACCTCTTGCCAGGAGTTTCCAGATAAGGCCAACGTATCATTCATCCATAGTTCCTGATTAACATGGACAAAAAGGGATAAATGGGATGCCAAGTGTTCTGTCCCAGGCCATGTTATTGTTTAACATCCATATAAATGATTTGGACAGAAGGATAAAGGGAATGCATCTGGAAATGAGAGCAAATTGAATTGGGTAGGTAGAAGGCAACAACAGGGTTCAAGATGATGTAATACAGGGACAGAATGGAAAACTGGGCCAAAGCTAATGAAATGAATTTAACAGTTTAAGAAGAATTCAGTAGTGGAAGAAGGATATTGACAAGCTCGTACACGTTCAACAGAAGGCAATGGAGATGGTGAGGGGCAAGGAGACCAAGTCCTATGAAAGGTTGAAGGATATGGTATGTTCACCGCAAAGAAGAGACAATTAAGAGACAGCCCTCTTCAAATATCTGAAGGTTTATCAAATAGAAAATGGAGCAAATTTTGGTTCAACAGTAACAAAAAAGGGATTTCAGCTAAAGATTAGAAAAACCTTCCTGGTTGCATAGCTAATCAATGTTAAAGGATAAGCCCCTCCTTTGTATGTGTGGCAAGTACTACAAGCTGTGATACTGTGTTTCTGAGCTGCAAAACATTAACCTGCTATTCACTGAATTGTAATGCTAAAACTCCTCAGTCCATCATAGTGTTTTCCTCATGAACCTATCATCTGCTTTCCACATGACATAGCTCTTCAAAGCATGCTGGTATCGCATAAAGGCTAAAGAGACTCAGCTGCAAAGGCCAAAGCCCTCAGTTCAAATTTTACCTCTACAATGAACTCACTAGGACAGTGGTTCCCAACCTTGGGTCCCCAAATATTCTTGGACTAAAACTTCCAAAATCCTTCACTACTAGCTCTGCTGGCTAGGATTTCTGGGAGTTGCAGTCCAAGAACATATGGGGATCCAAGGTTGGGAACCATTGCACTAGGAGCTGTTAGAGAAGTTTGCATCTGTCTCTCTTTCTCTTTCCCCCTGCCTAATTCCAACCATCTGTAACATGGGGTAATGATATTTACTGGATTGTTGCAAGGATTACAACTGGATAATACATAGCAAACTAGCTGTCTTTCTGGTGCTTCAGAGTCCTTGTTTCTCCCAGCAGTAACTAGGAACAAAAGTCCTACATTTCCTGTAGATTTACCACTGGGAGGTGCAATGTTGGCATTGAAGGAGGAAATGGTGGCAGTTGTAACTTGTTTCAACTTTTAAATCAGTTAAACCAGTGGTTCCCAACCTTGGATAACCCAGATGTTCTTGGATTGCAATTCCCAGAAGCCTTTGCCACCAGCTGTGCTGCCTAGGGTTTCTTGGAGTTGCAGTCCGGGAATGCTTGGGTCATCCTTGGTTGGAAACCAGGAGTTAAATAATAATTGTTTGCTTATGTACAAAAATAAAAAATATAGGAATAAACATACTTATAAAAGTCCCATGTGCTCATTTTCTGCTCCCATATCCTACTTTCAGACTGCATGAACCCAAAGTGGTTAAAGATACCAAAGAATGTAGCCCAGATATGGACTGAGAGACCACATCACTTTCACTTTACAGGGTTTGGGGACCCTGAGCCCTGTTTTATTGTAAAAGCAGCCTTCTGAGAGGGTTCCAAGGGCAGAACATACCGATTTTCTTTGATTTTTTTTCCCAACAGAGGAGGCTTTTGAGAGCAGGCGCTAGGGTGACAACAACATCCTTGGGGCTGCACGTGGCAAGTAGCACATGTTTTATTAACCTGTGGTTTATACGGGAAAGCATGTGCAACTTATACCATCATCACAGTAATAACAATGAAAGAAAAGCAGCCAGTGGAGTAGATTTTTAAATATGCACAATCTGCATGAAAAAGACAGGGAGAAAAGAATCAAGGAAGCACGCTGGCTCATTAAACAATGTGATTGTTCACACACAATGAGAAGGCTTCAAAGCACACTGCATGACACTGCCCTGCAAAGTCGCCCAGAACGAGATATTAACATTATGTACAAGTGTTTCAGATTATCAGTCTCTCTCCCTCCCTCCCTCCCTCCCTGTTGTTTGCCTGAGTAATGGAATATCTGCAGCCAACTGGAAAGATGGAGCAGCCCTGCTGCCTTTGAGCACCACTTGAATGATGTGGGACTGTCTTGGCAAATGTAAGGAGAAACTAACCTGGGAACCATTCATTTTTAAATTTGCTCCATGTTGCGCTGCTTGAGAGTGAGCAAGTGAGACAGAAAGAGAGCGGGAAAGAGAAGCCGACATTGCAGGATGGGAAAGAGAGCAGCATTGCAAGTTTTTCTGGAACCAAGGCTTGTTTTCTTAGATAGATAGATAAAACTTTATTACGGTCAAAAGACCAGTCACAAATAAAACTTCCACAAACAATGCACATGGTACAAAATGATGATGGATGCTACTTTCTGGCATGGATTTTGAAAGGTGGAAATATCTGGAAAAGGGGTCTGTTTGCATCTCTCTCTCTTTCTTTCTCTCTCTCTTTAAACAATCTGCCAGTTCTTCCATGCTTGCTACGTGTGTGTGTGTGTGTGTGTGTGTGTGTGATTTGCTCCTCCAAAGGACAATAGTTTCCCACAGAGACACTGCGTGCAAATTATGGAAAACACGTCGAGAGAAGAAGAGTATCTCTTGTCTCATACTCGCCTGGTAGAGATTTTCACAAAGCTGGAAAACTACTCATTTGCTGAGTCTTGTTGAGTCGAGACACCCTAAACTGATGAGAATGAAGAACTGTGTGAGTATTCATTACATCCCTGGAAGACAACTGCCCTGGCAATGAAGTTTTACTTCTACAAGTCTGGTTGGCTTGGCTTTGTCCTTCGTGTCTGAGGCAGCCGGCTAAGCTAGGGACCCCAAGAGGGGCCATCAGGCACCCACCGGTCTGTCCTCCAGAAGAGGAAACAAGCGGGGGAAAAAAAATTAAAGCCTTGAAAGAAACAGATAAGGGCTGCCGCCTCTAGCATCTGTTGCCTGAGGCAGTGACCTCACTCTGCCTAACTGCACTGGGAGGACTGGCACTGGGAGGACTGGCACTGGGAAAAAGTGGCTGAGATGGAAGATGATGATAAAAAAGGACCGTGTTTTTTTATGACAGACACATGGACTTGCCCCTCGTTATCAGGAACAGTCATGTACTTCTGTCAGACAAGAACCCTGTTTTTAGGCACTTATAAATTATAAATCACAGTATCAGTAGTGCGTGTTTATGTAAATCACAAAACATCTGTTTAACATCGGAACAGAACACTGCACACATACTAAACAAACCCCAAAGTATAATTGTCAGATATTACTTACATGTCAACACGATTGGAACTAAGGCCCAGGAAAGAATTTCTTTCAATCTTTCGTATATAGATGTTGTCTTGGATGTCTCTAAGATTTTTTTTAAAAAAATATATTTTAAAATTCATGTAAGAAAGGCACAAATATCTATCTATCTATCTATCTATCTATCTATCTATCTATCTATCTATCTATCTATCTATCTATCTATCTATCTATCTATCTATCTATCTATCTATCTATCTATCTATCTATCTTTCTTTCTTTCTTTCTTTCTTTCTTTCTTTCTTTCTTTCTTTCTTTCTCACACTTTTAGCTTTCTTTTTTTAAGAACAAGATTTTCAAGGGAAGGAGCAAAATCCAAACAAAAGAAGACTATAGTTCAATACCAGTACTGCCATATTGAATTGCTGGATGAGAAATGTATGACAATGAATAATGTAAAGTTGGCTAAGACAGATTAGTTATTGGAGATCTATACAAACAGATAAGCCAAGAGTCAAGCTCCTGGCACCAGCAAAGTTCTCAAGTAAAGTTCTTAACCTGGAAACACTGGCCCAAAAGTTCTGTTACCCATAACCAGCACCCTAATAATGCTCAGAATTAGAAGCAGGTCCTGAAAGATTTGTCTGTGTATCAGAAGAGATGTTGTCTCAAAAATTCTGGTCCTTGATAATAAGTCTGTTTGCTCCTCAGGAACATGAACCAGGCCTTAAAGTTGTGCCTTCTCCAGAGCTAGGAATAGTTCCCTTGTGGACTACAATTCCCAGTGGTCAAGCTGTCTGCAAGGATTCTGAGACCCCCTATGCCAAAACCCAAACATTTCCAAGCATTGTGTCCCCGGCAACACAATCAGTTTACTTACTTAAAACCAATGGTATTTAAAAATCTTTAGAATAACTCCAAAAGCTGTGCTCTTTTAATCCTATTTGTTTTTGGGTCATAGGTTGATCGTTCAGTGTCCATGTTTATTTGCAGAGCTTTAAACGTAAATTTCAGATTTGAGAATTCAGGTTGAGATTTCTCCCTCAACATTTGTTCTACCTCTAGTATGGATTAACTCACTTTAAACAATTTATCCTCTGAGTTCCTTCATGTTTCCTCCACAAGGGACAGACAGACCCACCCACCCATTCAGGTACACACATGTGCATGAATAAATATGCTTGAAACCTCCAATATTAGAGGAATACAATTTTAAAAAAACTTACAGCACAACCTTCTGCAAAGAGTGTATCTGGTTAACAGCAGGCAAAAATCTGATGGCAGTGTTTGATATAAGCCTGAAAAAAAGCAGAGAGAGCAAGAGAATGAGAGAAAACAGTTGGCTGAGAAATAACAGATACAGTTAGCTGTAGAGATGGGGGTATTCGTACATGAATATCTCCGCGCAGCTGGACTTAATGAAGGGCTGGCCCCTGCAGTCGGCCCATCCACTGACACATCTGGCGGTGGTGGCAGCCTCGCTCATCCTTCCAATTGCTCCTGGAGCTCCGCCCTCTTCCTGCTCGGCTAGCAACTCATCAGCCTTGCAGGGAGACTCGTCCTCCCCCCCCCCCTGCCTGGAGTGACCAGTTGAGCAGGAAGAGAGGGGAGCTCCAGGAGTGACTGGAAGGATGAGCGAGGCCACTGCCACTGCCGGACGCATGAGTGGACGGTCTGGCCTCAGGGGCCGGCCCCTCGTTAAGTCCAGCTGTGCAGGGATATTCGTATACAAATACCCCCATCTCTAGTTAGTTGATGTAACCCCTATGAAACATTGTTTCAGCCCGAAGGGTGAGACTAAAAAAGAGCAGGGCTGTGAGTAGGAGATTTGAATCAGAAAGAGTGGGAGAGCTGATGAGGCTGGAGCTGCTCTTGCCACTTAGACTGCTAAGGCCCTTGCCAACTTGGTCTAGGTATGATTTCTAATTTTTTGTTTGTTTGTTTGTTGGAGGGGTCAATCCACACATGCAATTGAACTGATATTTTATTCTAGGGGTTTGAAGATTTTGCATGTGGCACTGATTCTTCTATGTTATGGTTACCCAACCCAGTCGAGGAAGATATTTTGGATTTTCTGTCTGAATTTGAATTCAAAAGGACACTTGAGCTTTGCAATGCTACAAGCAACTTCTGTATTGGTGCTGTTGCTGAAGACTTGGATGCACAAATTGTAGCATGTTGTTGTTGTTATAAATGCTCCTGTTGTCTGTTGTATAACTGTGAATAAGAATATAGTCATTTGATGAACCTGTGTTTGCAAGGTTCATCAGCAGTTATCTAAGTAAACAATAGTCCCATAGAACTTAAAACTGTTACACTGAGAAACAACAAAAGTATAAGAAATGCCAGAACAGAAGGAGTCCGACGTGAACTCAACCCTATTCTAATATTGAAACCTCCTCTTCCCTGGAGAAAGAACTAACCAGTGTTGCATTGTGAAGAGTGTCAGACTAGGACTCAGGAGACCTGGGTTCAAATCCCTGCTCAACTGTGGAAACTCATTGGGTGGTGGCAACAATGAACCCTTCCTTGAGCATCTCACATACCTCTGAAGCACTATTAGGGTCACCGTAAGTTAGAAGCGAATTGATGATGCACAACAGCAACAACATCATTGTGCACTGATGGAATGTGGATTGAGAGCGAGTGTTTCTCTGTAGGTCCCAAATCCCATTGGGTTTTTATGTCAGGACAAGGGGAAAGGCAGAAGTCATCACACTTAATTGTGGCTAATTAACAAGGTGCCAGGCATGTGCTGGATGCATGCCGGCCATATGACTGACTGACACTCATTTGGCACCTTATTAATCAGTGGATTTGGCTTGCATGACTCCTTTTGCCCATGTGAGGAAAAAAACACAATAGGATTCTGCCTTTAGTGTATATGTACACTGATATGTGTGCTCCTTTACTAGCCATCTCGCACTGCAGTGCAAGCCAAAAAACGAAAACAAACCAACCAAAAAAGGCTGCATGAAAAAGATAACTTCTCACATGCTTGTTTTTCCACAGTGGAGCAATTCCTGTTTGGAGGTGCCAGTTGCAGGAGCAAAAATCTCTCAGTCTCAAATCCCAAATTTTAAAACTGGTTTAAAAACGGTTAAAAAAAGCTTAAAACTGTAAAAAAAAAGAAAAGCTTAAGACTACAGGAGGAAATGGTGGTTATGAAATCAGTTTCACAGTAATTAACCCTGAGCCCTGTTTTATTGTAAAATCAGGATTCTTAGAGGCTTCCAAGGACAGAAAATGTCCCCCCCAGCAGGGGAGGCCTTTAGGGGCAGGGGGGTGAGGCCACAAGAACAACCTTGAAGCTATATATGACATGTAGGCCACACTTTATAAACCCATAGCTTATAGGGGGGAAGTCTGCAAGTCTTATGCATACAGAAGAATTACACTTGCCTTAAATGACAGCCAATTTTTGTGAACCTGAGCTGATCTCTGGGGTGCCTCATAAGACCCATCACCAACTCTACTCAACTTTCTTGCCCTTATTAGAAGCTCCCTGACACCGTTGGGCTGCACGGGGGGTGTGTGTCAAGAATACCACTGGCAGAAGAAGAGCAGGAACACCCTCCTAAATATGCTACAGATAAAATTCTGAAAGAAGAAAAAAGATTCTTCGGGTACTCATGTACAAATGCTAGCTCTGAGGCAATCCATCAACCATTCATGTGGGCATTCCGACTGACATGCGGATGAATGGGAGAGCCATTTCCATTCCAAATGGAGCTCTCAAATAAGGTATCTAAAATGTAAGTATCAAAACGTTCAGCAGAGTTTCAGTTCGACCATTCACATTCTAATAAGGGTTCATTATCTGTCTCATTTTGTAGCCCCCAAGCATTTGCTTTACAGCAAAGCTGCATATGAAGCTGGGCTTTAAATTGTCACAAACGGGAGATATGAAAGCGTACGAGTTTCTGCAATTGTTATGTCTTAGAAAGAAAGGTGACGAGCCTCCCCGTTTCATTCAGGGTGGCAGGATGAGGCTTGGCCTGCCACTCACCCATCCCAGCCCTCTCATTTGCCAGGGAGAGGTCACCACTGCAGGTAATGGAAGAGGAGAGGTGATGACTCATCCCACTGTTTACTTGACATCCACCCAAAGTGAACTGTGGGGAGGTAGGAAGAAGCATCACATTTTTCCATTTAGGAAAGATAAGGAAACATATTTCCATTTTGTTGATTATATGCTGTCTATAGACTGGCTAGATAGCTCAGTAGTTTACGTGTCTGGTAGTGGAGTCAGACGTTGGGCGTTGGATTCTCCACTGTGTCTCTTGGAAGTAGAGCCAGCCTGTGTGGTCTTGGGCAAGCTGCACAGTCCCAGGGCACCCCTCAGAAGAAGGGAATGGTAAACTACGTCTGAGTATTGTCTACCTGGCAAACCCTGAAAACACCCTGAAAATTGACTTTATGGCACATGATTACTACTAATTCAGGTGTCCGGAAAACTCTTAATCTGAAAGGGGACGAGCTAGTCTCTGCCACCCTGTGGTCATAAAATTTGCAATCTGAAGCTTTTGCTTCATGTGGAGGTATTCCATGCAGTCCAGGAGCCTTTAAGATTAGGGTTCTCCAGCAAGGGAATTAAAAACAACAACATTCTGCCATGAGTCTGACTTTGTGCAAACTGTTTCTGTCTCAGCCTCAGTGTTTCTCATCGGTAAAATGGGAACAGGTTCGTTTGGTACAGGTCTTTTTTTCTCTTCAGCTCTGCTGGGCAACTTCAAAGTGATGTCTTAGAATCCGTCAACTGAAAGTGATGTATTAGCATCCCTCAACTGTATAAAAGCCAGTAAATGTTTCAAGAAATGCAACAGAAAATGGCCCCTGACCAAAAAAGCTCCAATTTGGGGTCTCTCTGTCTAATGCAGTGGTTCTCAAACTGAGGTTTCCAGACGTTCTTTGACTGCAAATCCCAGAAGACTTCACCACTAGCTGTGCTGGCCAGGATTTCTGAGAGCTGCCGTCCAAGAACATCTGGGAATCCAAATTTGAGAACCACTGGTCTAATGGACCTTAGCATTCTGGGTAGGGAAGGGATCCCATACCCTAGAAATATGTGAATCCCTACATAATTGTGCAGCCCTTACAATGGGGGTGAGGAACTTTTTTTGCGGAGGTTGATCCCCCAACAATCTGGATGACCTCTGTGAGCAGCAGGTTGGGGAAGTGTTGGAAGGCCCACCAGAAGGCTCTACAGGGCTTTGCATATCCCATTTCTTTTCTCCTTTTCCATTTGACTTGTACCCGGGCGAGAGCTGAAGGTGCCCACCCACTGTGTGAAAAAGCCAACGAGGCTCTCGATTACAAATGAAAACCAATTAGGGAAACAAAAAGATCCCAAGTGTGTGATGCGGCAAAAAGCAAAGACGGCATTATCCAGCAAACAATGCTTCTTCTGATTATTTTTCCCCCCTCTAATGAGGCTGGTTTCTGCTGAAAAGGGCAACAAGTTACTATTCCAAAACACACTGTCCACTTGGCGTACACTCCTGAGGAGCAATTAGCAATTTCATCCTGTGTTTGAATAATCTTTGGAAGCAAGTCAAGGGTGCGCTTTCCTTTTTTAAAAAGAAAATGTTAGAAAAAGAGGGAGAGAAGGAGAGAGAAAGAGAGAGAGAGAGAGAGAGAGAGAGAGAGAGAGAGAAATCCTCTAACCAACTTAAGTGGACTCTAATCATGTTTATTCATTTTTATAACTCGGCAAAGTATACATAACATGTTTGCTGGCCAGGTTTCCACTTTGGAGGCCTTATTGATCAATCCAGAAGTTACATTAATTAAAGTTAAGCAGAGGATTTGGAAATTAAGAAGAAGGAGATTAAGGAGCTGCAATTCCCCTTTCCCCAATTTAAAAGAAAGATTTTTTTTAAAAAAAGGATTGCAGCATTACATATAACTCTTGCTGAATTGAGTAGGATTTACTCTTGAGAAAGTAAATTGCTGTAGAATAGAAACCTTACTTGCCCAATTTTGTGAGAACGTGTGAGTGCCTGCACATGTGCGTGGTGCGTGTATGTTAGCTGGCTGAATTAATGACTAGCGAGATAAATATGCCCTGTAGAAGTTCAGAGTCACTCTG